>JAWZYV010008634.1:604861-1209722 GCA_038373885.1 Cheiracanthium punctorium
GTTTGGCGAAAAAATAAAATGGCTCAAATGCCGATTTTGAAAAAGTGAGTTCTAGCGGTTTGCACAGATTTCGGCTTGGCGCAATTTATTGAGAGCTTAAGGTAATAAATAGATTTTTGAAAACAAGTGCAAAGGTTTTATTAGAATACAGCGTTAAATTTTAATGATCCGTGAAGAAATAAAGCAGTTATTAAGGGATTTCAATTGATCTATCTCCAGAATTCTCGCCAAATGAGTACATTGATTTAAGTTGGGGGAATTCCGCCAAATTTCAGAAAATTGAAATCTTCTCATTTAGTGCATCGGAGTAATGATGAATAAAACACGTTATAGTTGATAATTTTAAAAAATGCGGCTGTATTAAGGGATTCAACTTTTCAAATAAAGGCTTGCTTTACTTTTTCGCGGTCGAACCATTTCCCATATATTATTGCTGCTAAGTCAATGCTTCGAATGATTTCCTGAAAAAACGCTTGCAAAATGGCGTATGTTGGCACTTTGGCGAGGCTTAGATTTGAAACTGGATTTTATTTGAGACTGGGATATATAATGACACTGGTTATAGATAAAAATGAATGTTGGTATGAGTGTATGAGGTTGAAAAACTCCAGCACCGTTGCACCATGAAATTTGGTTCACCTAAGTCTTTTATCATGGAGAAGCTTTTTATGCCATCCGTTTTCCTCTAACTTGCCACCAGGTGGCGCAGCAGAACGTCGAATTCTATTCCGTTTAGCCGTTTGCTATGCGAATATCGTCCAACCGATTTCGATGAAATTTGGTACACGCGAATATTAGAACACGGAGAATATTTTTCACTATCCATTTTGCTGTAACTTGCCGCTAAATGGCGCTGAAAAGCATCAACTTCTATACCTTTCGACCGATCGGCATAAAATTTTTTATACTTACACATTTGAGCACGAAGAATATATTCTAACTGCGTTCCTTTTGATGTTACTCACCACTAGATGACACTGCAATGCATTATTATTTTAACTCGCCACTAGATGACGCTGCAGCAGGCCAAATTCTTGACCATTCAAACGGTCGCTATGAAAATCAGTATACATAGCTGTTTGAACAATGAGAATATTTTGGCGTTATCCATTTTGCTATAACTCGCCACTTGACGGCGCTGTAGCAAATCATTACTTTATTGAACCACTAGATGGCCCTGCAGTGTATCACTTCTTGACTGTGCAAATTATCGCTATGAAAATAGGTATACATAGATATTTGAACACGGGGAAGAGTTTGGCGCTATCCATTTTCCTATAACTTGCCACTAGATGTCGCGTCAACACATGAACTTCAGGACTGTCCAGCCGATAGTCATGAAAATTCGTATACATCGATATCTGAATGCGAAAAATATTTTCGCCGTATCCGTTTTGCTAAAACTCGCCACTAGATTGCGCTACGCCGCATGGCCTTCTGCACCGTACAAACGATTGCCTTGCAATTCGGTATGCATGATTATTGGACACAATATAACGCGATATCCACTTTGCTATATCTGTTTATTACAATGAATAGTAATCACCACAAATCGTAATATCAAAAAGTCCATTCATTCCCTTGCGAAGAACGGGTACTTCAGCTAGTAACTTCTAAATTGCATATTAATTTCTTTCACACGAGCTTTAAAACTGGATCCAAGATTTAAAAGATGATCGCATACGCTTATGTTTTGAAGAATAAATTCCACAAATATCAATGCATCATAAAATATTTATGTGCTAAGCAAAAAATTAGATATTTAAATTGAAAATGTTTACTTAAACTGAATTAATTTATAAAAATTCATGAATTCTTTACTCTTAAAGGAAAAATAAATCTATTGTTATTTATCAGAGAAAAGAGATTTTCTCTAAAATTTCATGAATTGTAAAGGCACCCCGTTGTGTAAAGATTTCAATTTTAAATTTCTTGCCATATACTGTAAAATTTTTCTTTTCTTTTGCATTTGAAACACATATGATATTTTTTACGCTAAGAAATCAACAACGCATTATACAGAAATGAAATCTCATCTCCCCAAGTTCAAAACAATGCCTTATCACTTCTAGTCTTGTCTTGTCATACGTATTCTAGCTCGAATAGTTTTAATTATTGTAGGGAAAGGCGATCCAAAATGATTCTATCGGGCAAAACGATCCACATGTTTTCTTCCAGAAGGGCAGCGCTATCTTCCAGGTAAGACATTAACTAGTTGTGTCAAGTCAAGAAGAAACAATGGCGGTATTTAAGCGATCGGTGTATTACGCGTCTGAGTAGAATTCTTCAAAAAACTAGGTTTTATCATATCTCTTATAAGGTAAGGACTAACAATCCTATTTATTTAGAAATACAGTATCTTATGTACAGAAATATGACTTGGTTTACTGAATAGAGTATATTTTTAGATGTGAATTACACTTGTTATGTTTCTCGGCGTGTTCCAGTAATATGACCTTAAGTGAGGAGCCATACTGCCGGGTAAAATGATCCATCGACTGAAGAAACTCCAGTACATGGTCCTAGTCATCATAGCAGCCCTTCAGATGTTCTCAAAATGCGTGACTCCCAACATTATTTCTGCGTTTATTGTAGGCCATAATTTTAGAATGATAATTTTGAAGTGCTCAATTTTATTGTTTGTGACACTTTTCTATTTTAAAATTTTCATTAAAAAATTATGCATACTATATGATTGTAAAACGTATTTTATTTCATGATGTATAGTCAAAATTACTTTTATGTTATTTTGCCGATAAAAAACACTTTACAATTATTTTTGAATAAAGGATCATTTTGCCCTTTCGTGAGGGTAAAGTGATTCTTTGAATTATTTTTCAAAAGTCCATCTTATTCGTTACTCAATTTGGGTTTAAAATATTATTAAAATACATATATTTATGATGCAAAATATATAGAATACTGTGGCAAAGGGCCAAACTTTTATTTATGTTACTTTATACAAGTTTTTCCTTAAGGGAATCATCTTAGGCCACCTTCCCCTACATTTAGAAATTTCTGTGACATTTCTCAACTTCAATGAAGTGTCCATTGTTCATCGCCTCTGCATATACCCTTATTGGCTGGCACGGTTGGTAATTCGCACAGTCTCAACTCGAACCTTGTTTGCATATGCTACGATTTTCTGGTTTGTTCTGCCCTCCAGACATTTAATATAGTCAAAAATTCGTATTCTAGACGTTAAATAATTAAATTTGCATTTTCTTGCATTAAAATTGGTAAACTAGAAAGCGAGATAATTAGTTTTTGGGTTTCCTCATTGCTTAACATAGGGTTTTCTCGAATTCTGGCGAATATTGGTGCTAGAGCTTACCCGACTTATTTTTGGTGCCACATTTGGCAATATTTCCCCCAAAAAGTCAATATATTTTGACATTTTTCGAGGGGTCTGTAATGTTTGTTTTCCTGCATTAGAATTACGCAATAGCCTAGTATTACTCATTTACATTTCTTATGAAGCAATCAAAACTCGCAATTTATCCAAATGTTTCAGGAACTTGGCCTTCTCTGGAATTTTTGTAAATGTGAGCAAAAAGCAATGTTGTGTTCTAGTTGTGTTCAAACGCTCGTTGAATTCACTGCATTCTGCTAGGTTTCGGCGCTCTTTTAGAAGCAAGATTTTGCTTGTTTTGAGAACCTTGTTTTTGAATGCAGTTTGTGAATACTCTATTGTGAATTCTGAGGAACTGTTTATGATTTTCCTCGAAAGTTTTCATTGAAATTTCGCCCGTGAATGAGTTTTGTTGTGTGGGAAATGCAGCATCTGTGAAAGTGCATTCTGCGCTAAGCTGACTGTTATAGGTTACTGCTTAATAATTCCTGTGATTTGGGTGTAGCAGTTTGCTCGACGAAGCTCTAGAAGCAATAAAATTTCTGTTGTATCCTCACAAGGGGACTGTTTACTAGAACTTTCCACATATATTGGACTTTTAAACGACGAATCCGAGAACCTAACAAGAATTTTCTGCAACACAGGCAATGCATATTTCATAAATCTTTGAAATACGATGTGACAGAAATGAAAGAACTGTGAGTGAATTAAACACACATTCTCACATACACACACACACACACATACATATATACGAATAAAAAACATATATTGCCCTCGTATATATACAGGGTGAATCTAACTCTTGGGCAAAACTTTAAGGGGTGATAGGGAACATAATAAGGAATCAGAATCACATAGCAATGTGGGGTCGGCAACGTCGTCTTCGTATAGCTGTTAATAATCACTTCGGAAAAAAGTGCTGAAACAACAGTGCACTTTCCGACCATTGTTCGTCAGAAACTAATGTATTTTTCTCCGAAAACAGAAGACTAAAATGGATAGTTTAAAAAGTTTATTTTATTTCATGGATGAAATTTTCGGAGACGAGCCTATTGCTTATGAAACTTGGTTAAGAAATTAGACGGACACTTCAATGCTTTTCCAAAAGTGATTATTACCGGGTAAGTTAAAACTGCGTTTCACCCCAGATTGCTATGTAATTACGATTCCTCATTGTGTGCCCAATTACACCTTAAAGTTTTGACCAAGAGTTTAGATTCACCCTGTATATTAACAGAAGGATTTTCCTTCCCGTATATTATATGGTAGAGATAAACATATTCCTCAGACTCAAGTCAGAGAGATAAAAAAATTAAGAAAAATATCATATTTATTGCACATTTTATTAATCATTAGAAACATAACTAGACGCTTTTTGAAATTAGAGGAATTATTTTTTCCTCCTACAAAAAATAAGTAATGTTTGAAAATTTGTTTTTAATAAAAAAATTGCTTGCTATTTAAATTTTCTTTATATTAGCAAAATTAATTAAACTACTAATAAAAAAACACATATTTGTTCACAGAACTTCAGATTATTGCTTTATAAAGGAAATTTCTATATTAAGCATTTTTCGGTTCCAATCATTTTCTTTTCGGAAGTTAAAAATATTTAACTATTTTGAAGACCTGAGCTCGCTTCCAGATATTTTCAGGTGTAATCGATCAAGCTCTACACACTAAAAATAGTTTTTAAAAGACGCCATCAACGCATGCCTGAAATAACGAATTGAATAAAGCAAACTCCACATATTATTATAGACATTATATTTTGAGGCTATCGTGATACTTTGTGTTTGTCCCTGAAGTCCTTGATTTTTATTTTCTTTTTTATGACAATATCACTGTGTCACCAGTCCCATGCCTGAGAAAGTTCTACACCAAACTTTTTTCTTCAGCATGAGGGATTTATACACACGTTTCTAATTTTTATGAATATGGATAAAACTTTTTCTATTAATGATGTATTGTACCTTCGATTTACATTAATCTTACATACTTAAATGGGTTTGATTAGCTCGCAGTTCCGTACGTAAATAAACGTGTATTATTTTTTTTCGATAATTTATTAATTATTGATGCAAACTTACCCATTTTGTGATAAATGTAAATTTGAATTTTCAGAATATTGTTTTAAAACTATTTTGTATAATTCAAAATGCGCATTTACACCAATGACAAACGAATGCTCAAATTTCTTGAATGTTTACAAAAATAATATTCAAATGATGCAGTTTTATTTTCACATAGAAAGGGAAATGTTTTGTTGTTGTGAACATGTATATCGGATTTGTGTGATTGGCTCGAATTCTGCTTATAAATCCTCGTCAGAAGAACGACACAAGGTTGGGGGTCTTTCTAAGGGGTCCTAACCCGTATTTAGGCTAAGATTCGGAGAAAACCACGGAAAACTCCGAACGGTTAAGTCGACGGACGCGCGATGGGACCTGAAGCCGGGACCTTCACACTTCGCCCGTCTACCATTTCCAGTGACATAACCACTGTGCCATGGTGAGGCCAAGGGGGGTATTATTTCCAGAGAATTGCACGCAAATATAGTCGATTCATCTTTAAACTAACCCACTAACCCAATCAGTCTTTAAACTAGAGTAATTTAAATAAAGACATGCTATTGAAAATTGTAAACAAATCTGTTAAATCCAATCTTTGCTCTTTCAAGACTTAATTGCATTATTAAATGATAGTGTTCGAAGGAACAGACAGTCGTATTTAAAGTTATAACTATGGAAAACTGATACCAATGAATTCTGATAAATTTCATAATAATAGTTGAAAATGTTGGATATCAGTAGGATAGTTAATTTATATCTCTTAACCTTGATATTTTTCTTGCTGTTATTATTATACTATTTAAATAAGTTTAAACTTTGAAGTAAGAATAATAAATTAGTTATTTTTTCAACCAGCTTCCTTCATTCATATGGAATATTACATTAAAATTACTTGCAGAATTAAATAATAAACATAACTAAGTAAGATATCACATGTACAACAATTTAATGACATCAATAAAAAACACATATCCTGAATACATTTCAAATTTGATTCATGTGAATAGTAATAATAATAATAACCACGCAAAACAAATAACTCTGTAGATGTGTTATTATTTCTATTTCTATTATTATAAGAAATATTTTTCAAAGACAGGTACCTTACGCTTTTTATTGATACAGGCAGCATTCTGTTCGAAGTTTCGTAGTATATAAAATATTGGTTTGGAATCTGAGAATCATATCAACTATTTCAGAAATACTTCCGCCAAAACATCTCTTCTTGCAGAAGTGTCAGAGATGTGTTATAAGCAAAATATTCCATTCAAACACTGAAGCTGCTGGATACAATTACCTGATTTATTCCTCAAAAAGTGAGAATATTTTCTGAATAAATATAAACGTAATATAAACTCTTGAAAAGAAGCCATTCCTAAGTCAAATTCACCGTGAAGAGAGAGAAAAATAAATTGTTATTCTAAACTTGTTAAAAGAAAAAGAAGGAAGGAAGGGAAAAAAAAACAGTTTTGTAAAACAGAGAAAAACTGGACATTTATAAATGCAATATCTAATACATTTATATAACAAACAAATTGTAAGAGTAAAAATCCTGTATAAGATATCACCTGGATCATTTTATATTTTATCTTGCAACTTTATATGCAATTGAATAAATTGTTATTGATGCCAATGAACACCTCAATTAGGAAATGTGTAGAGAGTTCTGTTCTTTCAGCAGGACGGCAAACCTTGTCATTAGGCAACAAATGAGCTTGATATTTTTAATTAAAATACCCTGAGATAAGTCAGTTAGTGCTGATGAGTAAATTACAAACTCTTCGCGTTTGTTTTTGATGCACTGTGGGTGGGCTTTTTAACTTAGAAAAAATCTTTATTCAGTATATTTGATGATTATAATTTCGGTTGCAGTTTTCCACAACGTATTAAAATCCATTTTCAACGTCAGGAGCTTCAGTGCATTCGTATGTTTTTGATGACGTATGCAGAGAAATTGAGAACCAAACCTTGATCGTGCTAAATGTATACAAGATGTCCCAACTAGGCCGGATAAACTTTGCACAACCGGATTCCTCGTTTAGATTACATGAAGTATCCGAAATAACTGTACTTCTACAGCACCTCCTACGTATAGAAAGCCTAACAACTCAAGCTTTGACGTCATTACTAGGTCTACGAAAATGACGTCATCACAGTTTTGTCGTGACATCATCACAAAAAAGTTTCTTTTTTCCTAAAATAGTCTCTATAAGGGAATTTTAGGAATAAAAATACAAAAATGGACATTTGCCTTGTTTATACAGGGTGTGTCAAAAACTTTGACCTCGACTTTTATTCCGTAAATATTAATAATAAACTTATATAATAAATTATAAAATTACACATAAAAGGCACGGCATTCTTTCAAATAGATTAAAATTTTAAAAGGATTCAATTTGATTAAATACAAAATTTAAATTTTTATGTGGCCCCCTTTCAAAAGAAATTTCCAATCAGTAAGTGTGCAACATAGATTAAATAGGTAATGCACAGAATGTCAGCCTTTTACTAAAAACAGTCTCAGAGATATGTTTAAACAAAGCTAGTGAGTGGCTATCGACGAATTTGAATTAAATGTTAATAGAATCATTGTGTTCTATCGTAACTTATGTACGACCCCTGAAACTGGATCATCCGACCTAGTGGCGTAACCAGGATTTTTTCATAGGGGGGGGGGGGTTGTTTTTCCGATTACTTATATATGAACACACACACGCGCGCGATTCATTCACACACAAAGATTCTGTTTGTTATGCACACTTTTTTTCCCAACATGTGAAAAAAAGTGTAATGAACAGCCTCATTTTCCTCATCACACTCAGTGTGGGTCGATTCAACCCCCCCCCCCACCTCCCTTTGGATTCGTCACTGATCCGACGTGATTTTTTTCTTTTCGAGGGATTCTGAAAGTGTTTTAAATCAGCATTTATATACATTTTCATGTCGGTCACACTTTTGAAGATAAAGTGTTTAAATTCTGTATATTGATTTGTGTGGGATACATTTTACTGATTGGGAATTTTTTGTGTACTGGGACGGTATAAATTTTTTAATTTTGTATTTACTCAAATCTATTTCCTTAAAAATTTTAATCACTTTCATAAAACTCTGTACATCAATTTTACGTATAACTTTGTAATTTATTAAATGTGTGTATATATATGGTCAATACTTTAAACGCCGAAGTCAAGGCTTTTGAGACACCCTTGTATAAAAATTTTTCCTTAAAACATTTTCTTCTCAAGCGTTCAGAAATATGTTCAGGAGAAAATAAAACTAAAAGCAATATCACAGCGAACGATTTCTTAATAAATATTTTTCTACGGACAATCAACGAAGTCTTGTTTTTTTTTTAAGAAGAAATTAAAGTGTCACAATTCGGGGAAAATAACAGAGAAAAAATTATTTCGGGAAAAGTCCTGATTTCCTCCTGAGAAAGTATAAGAAACAATTCTTGCTTGATATGCCGTTGCCGTTCTAAGATTACTAAGAATGCATTTTTCTTTTTTTTAGTTTTATTTCGAAATAGCCTGTAAAGTCTAGGGATAATATGTGTAAAAATATATAAGGAAAGATATAAAAAGCATTTATCCTTAAGATACTTTAGCTTTCAGAATAATTCATTTCTTAACCTATTCTATTTTCGGAATCTATTAAATGGGGAGTATTCCGATAAAGTGTACAATTTCCCTTGAATCCTCATTTGCCAAGTGAACGAAGACATTTCCCAACTATTGTTAACTTTTCCTACAAAAATATTTTGAAAATAGTGGTCTTTTTTTTGTACCTAATTGTAAATTGAAATGTAAATTTCGATCGAATTTAGTGGTTCTAACTTAAATTTATGCTACAAGATGAGAAATTCAAGATGAAAGTTGCTTAATGTCAGAACACACGTCCATTGCAATCAACCTGCAATAGTACATCTCCATCTCAAAAATCTAAAAATTAAGGTACAAAAATCGTCTTACGAGCTCGTTGCAAATTCCAGCTTTTATACATTTTCAACATACACTTTGAGTCGAATTAATGGGCATTCATTCCGTTAAACCGCCGTAGTCCCAGTCGCATTGACCGAGATGTAAGATATCATGATCAACGAAAATAGAATTATTAAGGGAAAGTGATTTAAATTTAATTACCATGAAACCTCTAGTACTGTAGTCAACTCCTCAGAAAATTAGAGGCAAGGTGACGGATCGCCAATTCTCTCCGTATGAAAGTACGTCCAGAATCGGTGGTTAGGCAGAGCAGGGACTCTACCACCATTGTATCGGAAAGCTTTCGGTAGCGAATATATCGAGCCTTATCTTCTCATGACTCACAATCCGAAAAATATTCGATATGCCCTAGCACGATCCTATCGTAATTGTTTGACTGTCGTATTCACTATCGGAAATAAGGCTGTTTTTTCCCCGACACGTTGGATGAAGGCGAAAACTTTCATTCCGGTATCGGAGAGTACAAAATGGATGGGTTTTTATTGTGTGTATCATGGAGTGTCAAGTACTTCCACAAAACTACCCCTCTCCCTAGCACGGTGGGTCAGTCAAAACCGGCTTCCACTCTTGATGGATGTCTCCGGAGTCTGAAAATTCTGAAGACAATGCCTTCGTTTAATAAAACGGGGAGAAAGCCGCGTGTTTTGATTGGTCGATCTTTGTGAGTGTCGGATAGACGTTTGCATGTGCAAAAATACTCGCTTGTTGTATTCGACACTCATCGTGCTAGTACCAAAAGGAGAGTTCCGGCTATTTATCCGAAGTATTTAACTATCCGAGACCGAGAAATATCCGTCACGGATATTCTACGATACCATGGTACTATAGTACTATTGAGCCCCTTAACCAGAATTCGTCATCAATGAAGAGAATGGTCGTTTATTGTTAGGTACTCTAATCTCTATGATTTCTGCATCATGCCAAACGGACTTTCCTGTTCGCAGAACAGAGAGGGAGGCAAACAGCCTTCTCTCATGAAGCCTTCTGGAAACAATGGTCTCGAAGTCTGGTTTCTTGTGGCCGCATAGAATTGTTGCAGAAAACTCTCCATAGTTTTCCGGTTCGTTGTTTATAAGTCGAGTGTACATGGGAAAAATCTGGTAAAGAGTGCAGTTGACGGGACGCAACACAAATTTTATTGGTTCTAGAAATTCAACGAACAATCTACTATACAAAATTCACAGGAATAAACAAGCAGAAACTTCAGTTATAACAGTCAGCTGATCACAGAAGCCTTCTCAGATATTCGCAGGATGAAATTCAGTGGAAATCGATCATTTCTCTCTGCTGCTCTTCCGCATGAAGGGTATTCTTCAAAAAGTATTTCTAAGATAAAAAGTTTTGCATATTTTTCCTCCATAACACATTTAAAGTAAAATTAATGGTTTGCTTAGCAGTAAATTTTTAAAAATGACCAGATTTCAGATTTTTTTTATGTGCATCTATAATGCTGTGCTATTTCCTTATGCAAAGGCGCTCATTTGCCCCCCCCCCCCCCTCCTTGTCCATAGATGGCGGCGCCCATGGCCAATTGTATGTTGCCCTGTTACGTGCAATATCTAAACATAACTTATTTGTTTTTATTCGTAATCCGAGAGTTTTAAATGTTTAAATGTTAAATAAGAGACTCTAAAATATATAAAGAAATATTTTAGTTTGTTTTACATTATAATGAAACCTAGTTTATTTCACTTAACAATAACTAGCTGGAACCCGTCGAATTCGACGATCACTTTATCGACTGTAATGTTTCAAAAATAAATGGGAAAGATCAGGAATGTCACTGGTGGACAAAACGGACAGGAAAAATCGAAGTATGACTTGGCCGTGTGACAGAAAGTAAACAAAAAGTTTCGAGCCAGTTCTTACTTTAGCAACTGTAAAATGGTGGTGAAATGATTAAAATCTTTAAAATTTGTTTTTAACTGTCATTATTGAGTAGAAAAAGAAGAGTACATATTAAATGACAAATGATTATGATTAGAAGTCACAAATTCTAGTTGAGTATTTCACTGAACGACGATGTTTTGGGTAAAACCATCGACCACAGAACGTCCAGGTGAATCATCGTGAGTGACCTTGACTGCCGCGCATTCTTTAATCTAACCACTGAAAGAGTGGCCTACAACATTCAGTAAAAAAATACGGGTTCAGGAAAGTAAATGCCAACAGTTTGAAGTGAAAATAGTAAAAAATGCTGGAATTCCACAAGTGACAAAAAATCTAATCCTCCAAATGGTGATCGCGCACTCCGTGCTTTATTCACCTTTTCTCACGCTACCCTCGATATTTATGTGTGAAGACAGGCTTTAGTTTGGTGATTGATTGGTCGGGGAGAGTATAGTCACGGTCAAACTGTATCAAATGCCTCTTCAAGAATCTGCCTCCAGCATCCTTAGTGTTTAAGATATATAGATTCTATTCGTTTCTGTAAATGAATGTCGAAAGTGCTCTAATTAAACAATTTCCATTACCTTCTATTTTACACACATTATATGACTCATCCAAAGACATGGCTTACTTACCACATACCTTACTCAAAATTATAAGTAATAAATATAAGATAATTCAGTGACAAAAAGCTTCTTATGAATTCCATTCACATGTGTAAAGACAGGCTTTATTCCGGTTACTCATCGGTCGGCGAGAGTCAGACCAATGAGTACCCAGTTTGTTGCTTTTCAACAAACTGAGTAAAACCCAATTTATTTTCGTGTTGGATCTTTCCATATTTAAGTGTATTGGCAGACATAGCTAGCTCTTCCCTCTTCCATAAATCAGAATTTTTCCTCTATGTGGGTCTGGCTCTGTCTTTCACACTCCTGCACATGTCCTTTACAGAAGCGTAAATTGACTATCGAGTGATTTCAAATTTCATTTGTTCGGAGTAACAAAACATTTTTGCGAATTTCAAATAGCATTTTGTTAAATCACTTTGATGGAATCAAACAAACTTTGTTAAATCAAGAAAACAAAGCTATCAAAGTACTTGACCAAACAAAGTTTGTTAAATTCAACAAAACACATTTTAGCGTGTAACAAGTCGGTTCAATTAGTACTGATGCTCGTGATAATGAGACACAAAGAGCAGTTTTAATCTGAATGTGTAGTGCACAAAATATTTGAGTGTTCAACAGTTAAACTTATCATGCTTGATGACTAACAAAGAGGTGCTGACTTTACAAAATTTCATTGGGTGCTCTAGACAGATTATTTTTTAAGGAGAACAACAAGAACCATTAGACCTTTATTTTTTAAGAAAAATTTCTCTGGTTGATATTTACTCAAGCTTTCAGATGAATTTAATTTTAGTTTAGAATTATAAAGCAGCTAAGTATCTATCAATTTTTTTCAATCTCTAAAGCACCCAGATACATGACAAACAAACAGTATGGGAACTTCGATTCAAAGGGGGGTAAGGCTTGGTCGGATGACTTCCCATAAGGATAAATCCAAGATGAAATGAATTTTGTATTCTGAATATCAGTTCTTTTTTTAACATTCACGTTCCTTATTCCATCCGTAATTGATTTTCTTGACATTTATGCTATGACAAGAACTAAAAAATTAGAACTACTTTTTCATTTTATGCATATTTTATTAACATGAACATACTATTTTTTCAAAATAATTAGAACCTCATAAATATTTATAAATAAATTAAACCCACAGCAAACATTACATGTAAACAAACCTGGATTTATAATAAAATAAAAACCTGGATTTTTCACCCATCTATAATTATTTTAAGTTTTTATCTACTGTATATATGCCCCAGAATTTGCATCCAGTGTTTCTTACTGCATTTGAAATAAAAAATAATTAGTTTATGAGGTGTGTAAGTATTAGTGATAAATTACTAGAAGGAGAGAAGCCTAGCAGTGTCCAATTACCAGTGACCTCTGTATGCTATAAGGTACCATGTTCATTTTTGCTTTCTGTTGCAGCGGGAAGATTCACATTCCTTCCTTTTACAATTTACATTTAAGATCAATGGGCATTTCTCTTCCATTGCACAGGCAATGCTGCTAGTAGCCTAATAAGCACAAAGGATGGAAATCTATGTAAATTACACAAAACTTGTCTATACATTCTTAGAAGTAAAGAATGCAGTGCCTCTGTCCTCATTACATCCAGGATTATTATTATTTTCTTTTTGTTGTTGATGACATTCAAAAATAAGAATGATTTTTTTAACGACACACACGCACAAAGTGGTTTTAAAAGCAAATTCTGTCAAACTTAAAAACACTTCAAACGTCTTATTGATTGTATGTACGAATGCAGCTAGTAGAAAGTACCATATTGGCCCGAATAAAACATAGCTTCAAATATAACGCAACCCCAAAAGTTTTCAGGATAATTAGAAAAATCCTATATTTATGCCATGAACTTAGCATGAGTTGGGTTTTTAACGGGAAATAATCAGTCAAAAAATATCTCTTTATATTCTGGCCAATACGGTAGTTTTGAATCCCCCCTCCTCTCAAAAGCAATTTTTTCTTTTAAAAAAAGAACTTTTAAAGAAACTTCAAAGATAGTTGCTTTATTTCTTAAAAGAAAGTGTATTTACTTTATTTAGAATACTTAATTTAAGTATAATACTTTGTGTCCTATATTGCCCTAACTATGCAGTCAGATATCTCAATACATAAAAAATGCCCAAAGAACTGTAGATGTATGGCCCATAGTTTTAGAGAAAAGTAGGAAAATCAAAGAATGACATCACATCCGGTACAAAGAAACCTATTGGAAACATTAACCCTTTCGCTCCCAAGCTTTGATTTGGAATGCTTGCTCAGAATCCCGAAAACGCCCAAGAAATGTTTTTGTATGCTTTCCCTCACGGAACACGTTTCTTTTGTACCTGTCTAGATATATATCTGTCAAAACAGGAGTGCCTCTCCCGAAGGATTTGAAAAAGCACCCATTTGTAAATGCAGCTGATCACCCAAAGGGGGAAAGGGGTTACAATAGCAAACACGAGAAAGGGGTTTTTCACACTTGACAATGGATGTTGCAAAGCACGGGGGTGGGACAAAGCTTCGTCCTGGTGGAAGGCCAGATCTGGGAGCGTGCATTTTGAGCCTGTATGGGCAGATTGAGAGCGAAGGGTTAGATTGGACACCAGATTAGATATTTGAGACTGTTATGACCATTACACTCATCAGATCTGGCATCTCTGGATTCCTTCCAATGAAAACATTTGAAAAAATTGATCTAACAACAAAAAGAGTAAACCCCCCCCCAATTCTCTTGGAGGAAAATTAGCGCAATAGGTTTTCATTTTTAGGAATCGATCTAAACCTACTGAGTCCCCCAAAATTCTTGGAATTGCTACACTCCTGCCTCTCACTATGGAAGCAAGCAAATTTAAAGATGTATTCAGGTTAAAAAAAAAAAAAATCAATAAAATACAGACGTCTTACCAGCAAATGTTTCACTATACTGCAGTTAATAATTGCTCATAGTCTTTCTGAATATTTTCCTTCATTTCTAATAAATTGCCCTATATTTACTGCAGGGTTCCCACTCCAGTCAAAGGTTATTTCAATATTAAAATGCAAACTGTTTCACAAAATTATTGAAAAAGGCTTTTGAATAACTAAGTTCATCATAAATTATAAAGATAAATAATAATGTATATGAAAAAAAAATATTTAAATGAATTATTTGATATGAAAAAGATGCAGTATATAATCATTGGATTGTTTAGTTAGTAAAAACTCAACAGTTGTTTATTTCTTTTTTTTACTTTCAGAACATGTACCATATAAGGAAAGTATTGTAATCATGAAAAAATTCGACTTAGAGATTTTGGTGTATTGACACATTTTGAAGTCTTCTGAATTCATTTATGCTATTTTTACGAGATGTATGTATATATATGAGTGAAAACGATAGCTCCTAAATGGGGTATATATGTTATAAACCAACGTCGCAAGACTGGTATTGATTTTGGTGTGTATAGGACTTCTATACATTATGTCATATGGGGAGAAATTCTTGAAAGTGGGCTAGCGTTCAAGCGGCGCATTTGATTGAGCTTCAATTTGGTATATATGTTTGAATTATTCATCGATTAAAATTTATTTAAATGCTTGGTAATGATCTTAATCGTAAGTGATCGGAAAGTCGAGTGGAGTCACTGCAGATTTTATGTATATTTATACAACACTTAAAAATGCAAACACTGTTCATAACAACTAAGTCGTATACAAACAATTTCTAGATTTTTGTATTATAGGGCGAGTCAAAGAAACTGTTTTCTTTTAAATAAATTGACAGCTCGCCAAATTAATTTGTCAGCAAAATTTAACTGGTAAATGCAAGTTCAAGCTTTATTTTCCATGGCCATATTTACAAGTAATATTCCTACATTTCAATTGTAGAAATAATAAAAAAGAATGTCTAAAAGAAATACTTCGGATGATATAGTGTATGTATCTCATAACAAAATTTCATGTTTCAGAATCCTTTTATGAACACAAATTCTATTTTTTCATTTAAATGTTTTGCACCCTGATTTCAGCATTCTTTGTTTTTTAAATAAAGACATTGATTCGAATAAAAAACAATTCAAACTTCCATTAAGAGTTTTTATTTTAAAGTAACATATATATATTGACACTGAACACTGATAAATGCTAAAAGTATCATAGCTAAAATTATCACATGAAATAACAAAAATACTACTCATTTTTTTAATTAAAAAATATGAGCAATATTGTAAATAATATATAAATATACAGTAATTTTCATAACATTAATAACTTCTAGAAACAGAGAAGTGAAAACATACAAAAAAAAAAAAAAAAAAACAGCTCTGGGATTTTTAATCTATAATATATATAGCACACACTTGACACATCCAAATACCAGATGCACTGATAAAGCTTAATAATGGTGCATTTTACTTTCACCAACTTATAAAAAGAAAGTTTTGAACTGGCAAAAATAGCTTTGCTCAACATATTGAAAATATAATAGAAGATATTCACATGCTCATTGTTTTCAGCACTTATAAACATACAAGAGAGAGCTAGTTTTTCATGTCAATATCAAAAAGGCCTATAAAAAGTATACTGGCTACTTAAAAAATAATAATTAAAGCATGCATTACCCTCATTCTAACATACTTTCAACAGATTCAGACATTTCCAAAATGTAAATATGACAAGGAAATTATGTTATGGTCATGTGTGTGGGATTGTCAATCTTAAATTGTTTATATAAAAATGGAATTATTTTCATGTTTAAACAAATTATTGCAATTATTTATTCAGAACTGCTGTGACAGTATTTTAATAATGCTTGGTTTCCAGAGTCTAATATACATAGTGTATATCTATTTTTCTCAGAGAGAGCACATTAAGGCTGATAAATCATGAATTTTTACACAAATGCAAAATTTTATTTTGCAAATTTATACAGCAAACTCTTACAGGTTGTGCAAGCAACTGACCTCCATGGGTTTTAGTCACATGAAAAAGTATTAATATAGCATTTTATACACAATACAGACATAAGAATACTTTTTATTTATAGAAATAAAATTACTTAAAATATACTTTTTTAAAAAAAAACTTTTGGATTAAAAAAACAAACAAACAATGGGGCGGATTCCTTCCATTGTTAGCTCTTATTTTCAAAATATCTTTATATTTTCGAAACTAATTCATTTACATGGAACAGAACAGTTTAAAGCCATAAGACAGACAAAAAAAAAAAAAAAAAAACACTTAGCAATAATCAAATTACTATGACAGTTTAGCAGAATTTCCACTGAGCCAGAAAATGCCTTTAGTGGTCAAAATAGTTACTATAAAGTATTACTGCTTCTGAATAAATTACATACAGAATATATAAGTATGCTGATCAACACTGATACAAAAGAAAAACTGATATTTAACCAAAAACATTGCGATTGCATTTATTTTGCATGTTCTGACAGCATGCAGTTAAGTTTATAAAAGTTTTTTCAGCTTGCAAATAATGTCTC
The DNA here is from genome assembly GCA_038373885.1 of Cheiracanthium punctorium. Taxonomy (NCBI): domain Eukaryota; kingdom Metazoa; phylum Arthropoda; class Arachnida; order Araneae; family Cheiracanthiidae; genus Cheiracanthium; species Cheiracanthium punctorium. Next base: position 622,292 of record JAWZYV010008634.1, read on the forward strand.
ATGTCAGTGAATAAATGTTTTTAAAATTAGCCTCGATATTTTAAAGCAGAGATCACTTTAAATATTTAAGGACATGGAACACTCAGTGAATTCCTTTAATTTTTATGGCACCCCACACCCAATCATAACAAATAAGACACTGATATGCCACTGATTCACAGCACAGGTGACTTTTCAAATGAACCCTTGGGCTCAGTGGAACCAGTTTTAAAGAATGACAATTTCTAAATTTTGGCATCATATACTGATACAATAATATTTCCAAACAGTTTTTTTTTTTTTTTTTTTTTCAACAGAAAAAGTGTATGGAAATTCAATGTATTTATTGTTCTGCTACACAGCTTATAATTAAGAGCTGAAATTATTATACTTCTTCCAGGTATAAACACAAGAATTAGATGGGCAGACATGAATCCAAATATATATACATATTTTTTTTTTTTTTTTTTTTTTACATGTTACTCTAATCAATGCATTAGTGTGGCAACATAAATTTTTATACATTGGTATGCAACTCTACAATAATACTTTTTCAATACTTGTTCAAATTAAAATCTCCTTTTAAGTTCTACCCCAGACAAATGATTTGAATTTGGTAATATAATTAAAACAGAGTTTGACTTAAGTTAATACATATGTTCAAGAGAACATTTCATGGTATATAAGAAATACTCAGTATTTTTTTATTATGGTCAATAGAATAAATGTAAAATTAAAAACAGAATCTCAGAACAATTTCATTATAATAATCCAGAAAAAAGCACTTGTAAAGGAAGTTTTAAAAATCCTAACAGCAAAAGTGCTCAATGGGGTACTTAAGTATTGTAACTGTTTTTCAATTTAAAGTGGCAATTAAAAAGAAAAACAGAACAGTTTATTAGCAGCATAGAAGAAAGCATGTAGGTTTGACATACTAAACATTACTGCTAAAAAAGGAATGTTATGGTATTTTACTTTTACAATACTAAACAATTCATACAACATATTTCAAAATGCCTTTTATTCTATATAAATATTTGCCATCTTTAAAATACAAGAATGCACTTCAATTTAACAATAATAAATGAATATAACAAAAAATGTTGCGGGTGCATTCTTGTAAAATGCTATAATTCCTGTGTAGAAACTAAAACATACCTAACTAATGCATACTTTGTGTGAATGTGGCTTTGCCATTGATAAAAAGTACTACAAAATTTTACAAAAAAATCCTTATAATTTAAAACCTTTTGAAACATCTGCATTCAAGTGCTTTTTTTCTTTTTTCAAATTAAAACAAAAATAATGTCTAACTGGATTCGCACCGATTTTGGAACCCTGGTTCCAAAACAGTATAAAATCAAAATGTAAGCAACTAAAATTTAACTTTGTCCCATGGTTGCTACTTGCATCCTAGGTAATTTATATCATTAAATGAATCAATCATTAACGTGACACCTAAAGCTTTTATTACAAAAACAAAAAACAATGACAAGACAATACATACATATGAATGAGCCACAGCAGCAATCTTATGTTACAAACAAACAAAACCAATAAGTATGACATGATAGAACTGCAATATAAAAAGTTACACAAACGATGATGACAATGAATTTAGGATTCCACAGTGCATATTTACACAATGAGACGAAGTTCATGCATATGGCAGTTTCATAAGTATTTAAAGCAAAAGACTAGCATGTTAGACACTTGGGGAAAATAATGCAGCTGTTATAAAAACAAAAATCTCATCAAATGTTTCCATTCATACTACAAATGCTAAGTCATAAATAACTGAAATAATATTGTGAAATCATACGGCTACATAAGCTGATGCTGATCATGTTTGGAAATAAGAGCTTCCAATAACTTCAACCTTGCCTTCACATGCTGAAATAATTAAAAGATTTCAAATAAACAACAAAAATCCTACACACACAACATTAGTACAATTATTTTAATTTAAAAAGCAGTTTATTATCAAATAATTATTTTTTGCATAAAAAATGAAATCCTAATAAATGTATCTTTTCATTTTCTGGATATATATTTGATAACACATTTATGAAACAATATTTCATAATGTATTACAGCAGACATTTCTAGCAATGTGCAGGTACTCAGCATAATTTGCTAAAATCGAAAGCAAATAAATGACTTGGTAAATTAATATATAGAGATGACAGCTAGGAAATAATGCTAATTCATAATGAACAGTTTATATGACTCAGAAAAATTAAAGAACATAGATCTCTTTTTTATGCAAGAGGTTTTATTTTTTCAATAAAATGTAAAGGATCACATTTAATCTGCAGATACCTGCTTTAAAAATTATCATTAAAACATCCCTCCTATTTTCATTGATAATAGTGATGCATAATTGTCTTAAAGCATGAACATGCCTGAAGTGGACTCATGCTACAATTTGACTTGCATTAATTAGATTTTATGAAAGTTTTTATTGAGTATGTACCTTAAAGCTAAAAAATTAAACCCTTGCCCGATACACAAGATTTTTTTTTTTTTTTTTTTTTTTCAGCAGTAAGAAGTGCCAAATTTCATTTATCCATTACTTTTTGTTGAAAATGGTAATATAGATAGCGAATGGTTTAAAACAGTGTCATGCTCTTGGACACATCTGTGCTCACCAGGGAGGGTCGATGACCCTTGACCCTACTGAACTTCACCCCCGCTCTCGGCATGAAATTAGGAATATTATTTTTTACTTTTAGGAATGTTATTCTTAAAATTTATAGTCTAAGAGCCAGCGACCGCCAGACCTTCGTCATAGTATAAAAGCTGAAACTTTCTCTGTGCATACCCCCCCAACAGAGGTAGGAACAATCGGCCACTATAAAGTTTGGATGATCGTGGCTTTGGCAGGTAACAGGTGGCAAAGGTGTATAAAATTGCCGAAAATTTACGTCATTTCATAAAGCTTATTTTTTTTATACGTTATTCTCCGCAGTACTAGAAATCACTTTATCCCTTGCCAGATACTTTTCCATCATGGCAAACTCCCGCCAGACAACCTCAAAGTCATGGAAAACGTAATTCAATTTTTCGTCATTTCAAAAAGCGTGATTTTTTTACATGTTCATGGGCGCAGTATTAGAAGTCACTTTATCCCTTGCCAGACTCTTTTGCATCGTGGCAAACCCCGCCAGACAACTTCAAAGTCATGGAGTCTGATTTATCAGATAATTTCTTTATATAGAATTATTTATTAGTTTCTGGTCACAGCCGAAATGGTGATTCATCACGATGAATCACTATTTCGGCTATGACTAGAGACGTCAGTATCATTATAATGAATTTAAAGTGTCCATAGACCTTAATGTATTTAGTGTCTTAGGTCACCCTGTAAAGAAATTACTCAGTTGATTGTAATCAAAAAAGAGATGTTTAGTTAGCTGTTATAATAGTTCTAAATACAAAATTTCAACATTCTACAGTAAACAGTTTGAGTTCTGCAAAATATGTATTTATTTTTGGCGTTAAATTTGGCGATATTTCTGCAAAACACGTGAAGGTCAATGACAAATGGTAAGACTTTGGGCAAACAATGAAATGACGAAAATAGAATTATGTTTTCCATGACTTTGAGATTGTCTGGCGGGGGTTTGCCACGATGGAAGAGTGTCTGGCAAGGGATAAAGTGATTTCTAGTACTGCGAAGAAGAACATATAAGAAATTAAGCTTTATGAAATGACGAAAATTCTCGGCAATTTTATACACCTTTGCCACCTGTTACCTGCCAAAGCCACGATCATCCAATCTTTATAGTGGCCGATTGTTCCTACCTCTATTGGGGGGGTATGCACAGAGAAAATTTCAGCTTTTATACTATGACGAAGGTCTGGCAGCCGCGGGCTCTTGCTCTATTATATACAGTATAAAAATTTATTTACATTAGAAGTACAGCTAGCTAAGGTTGGAGTGCATAAAACAGAATTATTAGAGGGAGAGAGAACTCTAAAATATTTAAATGAAGTGAACCACATGAGCTCACACACTGGGCATTGGCACTTAAAAAGATAGAAATATGTAATCACCCATAGGCCAAGGAAAAATCCTAAAGCAGCTGATGCCATTTCAAGACTAAAGCAGGATGAATAAAAGTAATTTCTGCTCTACTGGTAATTTACCAGATAATATATATTTGAGAATAGAGAGTCGTGAGCCGGAATTAAAAAATTCTTTTTGTGCTTGCAGGAAAGGAAGATAATCACAACACAAAGCCTAGTGGGTAGAAAGATGAGTCACTATTTCGGCTAAGACGGTAGCATTTTCGCGCTGAGTTGAACATTCACACCAAAGAGAAAGTTAGCGATGATTCATTCACATTTGCGCTGGCAAAAACTGTTTTTCTGGCGGAGCAGAATTTTTCCATGTCTCTTGCAAACCAGGAAGAGAAAAAAAAAATATTCAGTGTAGCTTTTTGAGGCGCGCAGATTTTTTTTTATCGCTGCCGACTTTCTGTAGCATTAGGGCGCTACGGGAGTGCAGTGTAGTCGTGGTACGGATAAGTTGAGTCTTTTGAGGCACATTCTCGGCGTGGAATACTAGGCGAGGCATTGACGGGCAGAGCAGGAGGAGGCAGCGCGACTGGGTAAGGACTCTGGCTTAGAGCCCGCCCGGCCGGCGGCTGGAAGAAAATGAGTCTGAATTCAAGTACGATTACATGATTTTATTTGACGACTGTATACATCTTTCTTAGGCAGCTTTGTCACACGAAAAGTCTGCTCCTGACCTGTTGCAGGTGCTTTTAAAAGATTTCGATGTCATGTCACGACCACCAAGCGTTGCAACCATTGGCCAAAAGCTAAATCTTGGCAGAGGTTTACCCAGGGTTTGTTATGACTTTTAAGACGCCTATGTGGCTGGCTGCCGGGACCGTCTACAAAATTACAAAGGAGTAGCAAGGGACCGTGTATTAATTGCAGTTTTTGAACGCAGATTTCTTTGTTCCAACTGATTAAACTGCGTAGTTCCAGAAATATGGGATTTTCATGGGTTTTTGACTTCTAATGTTACATATATATATATATCTTGCTTAGGTGTGTTTTAGTTTATTATTTTTTGTATGTGTATTATGAATTATTATAATGGTTTCTTTATCAAAAAAAAAAAAATTCCTGTATCTTACTGTGTAAGGATAGGTCATTCATAGATCACCTTTGAGACTGTTTCGTCTATATTTTCATAACTGGAGGAAATCAGCCTTTAATGGCAAATTTCGCTCTTAGGTGAGGGCGTAATGTCACGCCCTTGGACACATGTGTACTCACCAGGGAAGGTCGATGCTGACCCTTGACCTTACTGAACTTCACCAATGCTCTGAGCAAAGTTCTCTTTTCAACAGGGGTGTAAAAGAAAAGAGAATCGAATGGATACACACAGAGAGAGGTGCAAAATGGAAGCCTCCTCTCGATGGATAATTTTTTCTTTATTCTCTGCTAATGAGAAAATGCGTGCTTTGCTTCGACATGTACATATTAAAATCTTATTAATCCAGAAATATGGTGTTGGATCTTTGCAGCAGTTTTCTTATATCTTAAGTGGAATGAATCAACGAAATGCCTCAGGAATGTGTTCGGAAATGATTAGAAATTTCTTTAATGTCTTCACAGTTGTGAGGTCTACAACAAACAGTTTTAGTTATATTACAGTATTTAAAATAATTGCGTATGTGTTTAAAAATGCCATATATATATATATGTACACCTTATCCCACAACATGAAATTTTTTCTTACAGAAGGGTTCTTTGAACGCATCCCTTGTGTAAGACTAAAGTCCACCATAGAATATTGAAAATATAAAAAAATATTTGTTGACTTACTTTATACTCTCCATACAGAGCATCAACAGGAGCTTTATCTTCTTTTTGTACTTTTCTGAAATAAAGAAAATATCATAAATTTACAAGAACAAGGGGGAAGTACAAACCTAGATCAATTTTATTTTCTTTAGCTATTTCTAGACACCAGATAAAATCTACTTCTCCACTAAAATAGCTAGCACAAGAGTTATGTATTTTTTTTATATACTACAATTAGTCAATGGGTATTTAAGGCTTTAAAAAGCTATCCTCAACTCACATAAAAGCCTGTTTGTGACTGTCCTATTTATTTTAATCATTTCTCAACTTCAAAGTTGAGTTTTAATTTAATGATTCTAACATGTTGAGATTTTTAATACATAAGTGTGTTATTTTATTAAACTAAGTGTCAGGGTTCATAATCATTTTTTAATTGAAATTCCCAGTTTTCCAGGCAATATGTTGTATACATGCCCCACTCTAAGCTAATTACATTACTATAGCATGACAGTAATCAAAATTATGCTTTACTTCCCTCCCTAGCATGAACAATACATCAAACATGGTTCCATATTCAATTTTGCTCATACAAAATCAAGAGATTTTTCAGAGCCGCTTCACAAATTGAAAATTCAGGATACATTTTTTATTAAGTTTCTGGACATAAGATTATTGGGTAAACTCTAGATTTTTCTGTACTAATACAAGTAAAACCCAGCAATCTTATTCATAAACAATAAAATATTTTACATATTAAGGGTTTTAAATAAAACTACCTATATGCAAAACTTTTTAAACAGTGAAGAATGCCAGAAAACATTAAAGAAAAATTTAAGAAAAAGTGGATAAAAATTTTAGTGAAATTTTCTAAGTTATAAGAGCTAAGAGCTTTTGCTATCCTATGTTTCCTTGTAGGCACGCAAATCCTGGGTGTGTGCCTTCAAGTTCTACTTACCTTCCATTTAATCGCAGAAACTCTGATTCAAACTCTCTCAAGATTTTGCGTAGGTGCCGTTTCTGTGATTTTACTTGTTGTAGTTGGAATATCTGTTCCGATCTAAACAGAAAAAGCATTTTTAATACAATTCATGCTGCATATATACATGCTGACATTATTTCTGAAAAACAAAAATGAACTCTATATTTTTTTAAAAATAATATTAAAATAACTTACAAAGGCAACTCATGAATGTTCGAGTTATCATATTTCACTGCTAATATATGTGAATTCTTTGACTCATCTGAACTAAATGCATTTATTGCTTCAACAGGCAACTCTGATTTTGTAGGTGTAGGATCTTCTTTTTCCACAATGGGATTCTATAACAATTACATACAATATCAATTAATATAGGTTAACTACTCAAAACATGAATAATCACAAATCTTTTATGGAAAAAAAAGATTTTGCATCATCAAAATAGGAAACACTTAAGATGTTTCTCACAAACATAAAGTCACCAATATACAGGGAAAACTTATTCACATCCATCTTTACATCAACAAGTAAAGAGCAGATTTCATGCATTAGATTATGAGATAAAACCTTTTGCATGTTATTCCTGAGTGGCCTAGAGATAAGTCAGTGGCTCTCTTGCGGTTATAATCTGGCCATGGCTGTCTTAGAAAACATCTACACAGGATTAAGTTGGCCCCTGATCCTTTTTGCCAACTATTTGACTCAAAGCTGAAATGGACATGCATCGGCTTAGTTCCTGCCATTCACTATCCCCAGTTTCCCTCTGGGAAAGTTACTGGATAGGTAGAAAAAAGATAATGGAGATTTCTATTTTACTTTTTTTTTTTTTTTTTTTTTTTTTTTTTTTTTTTTTTAAATTTCAATGTCAGTTTTCCTGCACACTTGCCATTGGTAAAAAAAAAAAAAAAAAAAAAAAAAAGGAGAAACACAACACTACTGGAACAGAACCTTTTTATAAAAGAAGGGTGGGGGACAGAAATAAATAATAATTTGTGATATTTATAGGCTAAAATTAATAAAGAACTTTATAAAATAAACATAACAGTAGAGTATAACATTCTGGGTGATAAAAAGGACTCACCCTTCTTTAGTCGTGAAAGTTTTTTTTTTCACAGCTAAGGCTTTCAAGGCAGCACTAATAAAGAAACAAAAATATTTTTCCTCGTGGAAGTGGGAATTTTTAGCAGCTGAAGAAGGGTGGACCCTTAGTACCACCAAAAATGTTCGTACTGTTACTTTTTAGATATGCGTGTTATTTATAAACTTCTTTATCAATTTAATTCCAACATGATAGAAAAAAAAAATATAGAACATGTGTCGAATTTTTCATAGCAAAATTACAACCAAACATTAAATAATATTATTCAAAAATGTATTCACAGATAAAAGGATAATCTTTAAAGTTGATGCTTTTTGAAACTCACAAAAAAAAAAAATAAAAAAATCAAAAGAATCTAAAAGTTTAACTACAATACAGATCTAATTTCAGCCAGATTTTTGTCTAAAACTGGCAATGTCTTTCGAAATAAATAAAAACTTGAGAACAAAGGGCTTGATTAGTTCAAAGAGTCATCTAGAACAGTGATCCCCAACCCCTGGTCCACAGATCAAATGGTACCAAGCTACCCAAGGAACAGTAAATTATTTCCATTTTATTTACTGTGATGCATTTCTTCAACTTTGTGGGGTTTGTGACAATTTATATCTTTGTAACAGAAAAAAATCTTGTAACTATTTCAAATTAGTTATTGTTCATTAAACATTTCAAGATTATAAATTAAAAGTGCAGTTACTAAAATCCCTATTGTCATTTCTGACAACTTATCTTTGTGAAGTGGGGTTTTCTCCACTGACAGCAACCAAAACAAAACACAGAATAAACTGGACAAAAGCAACACACTTCGGGTTTCACTGTCTCCCATTACCCCCAGATGGAACAGACAGATTGATGCAAAATAAGCTCATGGTGCACATTGATTTAGCATTCAGCATAATGTTAAATCACTTTATATTAACTTTCAGTGTAAAAGTATTTTATTTTGAAGGCATATTTAAATACAATTAACTTAAAATTATTAAATCAAAGCAAACTAAAATATAAACTCCTCCCCTTTCAGCAGGCAGTGGTAAAATTATCAAACGTTGACTGGTCCACGGCAATAAAAAGTTGGCGAGCACTGACAGGGTTCGCACTAGACCGCGGGATTGCGCGATTCCCGCAATGCCACATTAAATCCCACTCAAAAAAATAACAGTCGCGGGAAAAGCCCACATGCTGGGTTGTTCAATTTTGATGTAGCAGCAAAATATTTAATGGGATAAAGAATCAAAGATATCATTAAATTGTATTGTTATCAAAATCATTTGTGTATTACATTGTTAATTTTGATATTTATAATCTGTTGAGCTCATTCTAGGCGGGGTCAGTGGGGTGCCAAGCTCCAATGCCCTTTAAAAAAAAAATCTTTAGCTCCCGGATGATGAGAAACTAGACACACTCTTTTGCCAAGTTTTTTTTTAATCTCTAAAAGTTTCTTTGACCCTTTTATTTGTTCAACTGTTTTTTGTTTGCTCACACATAAGGCGCTAATGATACATGATAAATGAAAGGGATGAATTTGCGCAACTTTTATGGTAATAGAACTCCCACGCCTTTTTTCCTTCTCTGGGAAAACGGGAAGCGCTCCGGAGGCCCAGTCGGGGTAGTAGAGTAGCTGATAATGATGAGAAGGGGGGAATGGAAATCAACTATGTAAAAATTCATTCCTCTATAATTTTTTTTATTAATGGACCGATTTTTTTTTGAAATTTTGGGGATCACTTTGAAATGCAAAAATTGATTCAGAGTCTAAATTTTAAAAAGACATCTTAATTTGTTCAAAAGTTAGAAATTTACTGTCAAAACATAATTTTTCCCCCCCTTTCTTACTTTGTGGTTTTCTTTCTAAGTTAGATGGGGAGGGAAAGATAGAATCTATGTTCTTATCTCCTTTTGGGCTATTTCAATATTGCCAGTTAAATAAGTGACCAGCTGATTGCTAATATCAACAGAATAGTTATTATGGCTGCATGATAATCCTGCAAAAAATTTTAGCTATTGTTGTCCATTTAAAAAAGTAAGAAATAAGTGGAATTTGTAGTGGAATAGACATTGAATAACTGGAATAGGTATTTATACCATTATATAGGGTTCTTTTGAACAGAAGTGTTATTAATATTTTCAAGTATTAACTATAATATTTAAATTGTTTGGACTATTCAATTAATTCTTACAGAGACAAGTGAATATGAAAAATTAAATTATTTTTAAAGGTGTAATAACTTAAAAATTGAAAAAAAAATTTTAATGAAAATTTAAGTTTAGAACAACTTTACTTTATGAAGTGTTTCTTAATTGAGTTAAACTTTTAATGATGATTCTTGACAAGGTGATCCAATAAAGCTCTTATTAAAATCTTCTTATGCAAAAGGTTTACTTAATTAAGCATTTTCTAGTCTGTTAGGTAAGTTTGGGGGATTATTTTTGCTATAAAAAGAAGCCTTAAAAATCTTAAAAAAGAAATACTCTTATTAATTAATTATTTATAATAAGTTAATTAACAAAGTTATTTAAAAGTAATTTAACCATTTGCATAACTTAGCTTTATCAACTTAATTTTATCTAATTTTTAATAAAGACTAGTAATTAATTTATTAATAAAGATTACTAATGAATTATTATTAATTTATAAATGAATAAAGCATTGTTTTACTGAATTCTTCACAGTTTTTTTCCCGAAGTAGAAGTGCTTATAATCAGGATATGTAATGCTCTTTTTAAGAAACACAATGCTCTTTCAAAATAATACCCTTTTTTAAAAGCTTTGCACCCAGCCATTTTTCCTACTTAGAATGAGCTCTAATCTTAGACATTGTATTTTTGTAATGACATTATTTTTGCTTGTAAAATGTGAAAAAATTTTTTTTTTTTTTGGAAACAAACAAAATTCTCGTTCTTACTCAGATTTTTAAAAATCCCACTTAATTTTGGAGCCTGAGTGGGAGAATCTCACCCAATTTTTTTCCCTAGTGTAAACCCTGACTGATCTAGAATTAATAATATAAGCCAGGTATGGACAACCTTTGGAAAATCGAGGGCTAAAATTTAGGATGCTAGAGAAGCCGCTGACTGTATAATTGGGATTTTGAATGGTTTATATGGGGTTTTCATATGTTCTGTAGGCTGGATCAAAAGACAGGACAGACCTAATCCTGTATACAGGCTGGAGGTTGCCCATATGACATAAACCATCCAAGATTGATGAATGAAAAAATAAACAACAAACACAAAGTGACCTCCAAAAGATGGTACCACACTTTATTATCCATGTAAAAATGTAAATTGAAAAACTGTCCAAAACAAGGTGCGGAAAAGATTATTTTCAAAAAATTTCCTCTCGTTAATTTTTAAAAAGTGACACTTCATAAATTTACATACGATTCCCAAACAAAAATATTTCAAGTAAGCAAAATGTGACCAACACACTAGTGAGATGATGTACAAAATTTGAGAATTCTATACTTAAAAGTGCAACAAGCTGACTAAAACACTTTCTATTGGCTCTTAAGAGAAAGTCTTGCAGGATGGATCCTATTTCAGGGGTCATACAGAAATTACAAAGGAAAATAAATTTTTATGCTCTAGCTATAATAAACCTTTACAATCATATTCCATGTACAGACCAAATAATTTTATTTTGAAAGATATTTCTGAAACATTTTATGATGTTAAGGCTGAAAATTAGTACATCACCTTAATAGTGTATGGAGGCCCATTTTGCTAACTAGGAATTTTTGAATGGGAATCGTATACAAATTTAAAAAGTGCCACATCTGGAAAATTAACTAGAGGAATTTTACCTCTATGTAGTCTTTTTTTTTTTTTAAGCATTATTTCAATTTACATAGAACTTATCTATTATAGAAAAGAATCAAAGTATAACTCTTTAGTTTAAAGCCAATCGCATTTTTATACTTACACTTTCAGTATTGTGTTGCTGAGATGTAAAATCCATAGCCTCATGCTCCAATATAGGTTGTAATTCTGTGCACACATCTTTATTTTTTGATATACCACCAGGAAAAGAACCTGAACGAAGCAGCAGTCTTTTGACACACCGATAACGATCATACAATGGTCTAATTGTATTCCTTTCTGCTTTAGAGGATGGCTTGCCATGAATACTTTCGAAATCTAACAGAGCTCGCTGAATAGCAACTTTTTCATCTTTTACCTGCTGTGTAGTCATTTCCTAGAAAAAAAGGAACAAAATTATTCCATCATAGATAGTAAAATGTTGTGTTAAGACAAAGTTACTCGTGAGCTATCTGCCTAAGGGGTTGGGAGGATGCTTTAAGTAGAGAAATTTCTATGGGATTATAACACATATTCACGTTACATCTGGAGAAAACTGCCCGGAACTCCAGACCAATCAAAGGACAACCCTACAGTAGGCCAGAACCCTGGATTTTCCCAATTCAGTCATCTATCAATGCTCAGTATCTTATCCACTCAACTATTGGTGGGCTAAATAGAAAAATGAAACGAGTCACGATAGATCTCGTCCATATTATATCTCATACAAGATTAAGTCCATACAGGAAAAATCCATTTAGCCCAATGTGTCAAAGTGCAGATGGTAAAACAAATCTGGAGTCCTAAAATATTAAATCTTTTAATATACATTATCATGACTTTAGAATTAAAAAAAAAGGGGAGGGGGGTTTATGTTAATAATTTGCATCAATTTTGATACGTGGTTATTTTTTAAAGAATGTCCAATCAAATTTTTTAAGTTTAAATTACAACTCTAAGAACACATGCTATCAATCATACATTAAAGAAACTTCATGAAACATTTATGAATTATCATGAACGACCATAAATCATCATAACCAATTTCTAAACTATTCAGTTAATTAAAAAAACTACTAATATGAAATTTTCAGTACCTCTACAGATTCTGGTCGTTTGGCTAGTTTTCTATCATCTGCCAAGCTTTTCATGGCAATACCATAGGTTTCTTCCATTGATGGGGACTCTTTATCTATAGCAGTACTACCAACTATAAACTCTTTGTCTTGGACAGTACCTTTTAAGACCTGATTTGTCGAATCACCTAAAATATGAGACGATCTTGAAGGATGCCAGCTTGCAGGACTCACTTGTTCAAGATGAGACTCTTCTTTCAGAGCTAAAAACGTGGAAAAAATATGGAATTAAAGAAATCAGACAAACTAGTACACACAAGCTAAATAGTATTTTTATAATTAAGGAAGCACAGAAACTAATTACCTTTTAACTGTTTTCTAGCTTTGTGTAAATCATTCATCAATTTCTTAGTTTCAGGATTATTAGATTTTTCTGCATGTGAAGGCTAAACAAACAAATCCTTTTATTAAGAAAATGTTTCATTTTCACTTTATATGATGTTTAACAGAATAAAATATTTAAGAAATTATTTTTAAAAATTTCTTGAACAAATATTAACTTTAATAGTAAAATGTAAAGAATGCCTTACTTTGTAACCAAAGTCTGCTTCAAATTTTTCATCAAACTTCTTTATTTTCTTCTTGATACCTGCGTAACGGAATAAACATACATTAATAATTTATATGAAAAGACCACATTAATTTAAGTTGCCAAAATTCTAGCACTCAGCTACCGAAGCCACATCAGTTAACTCCAGAAACACTATTTATGCCACATCAGGAAACACAAATTCACTCAAAATAAGTTTTAAAATTTAACATTGCCATACAGATAACCACTTTCAGTGAGAGGCTCTGGGTGTATATAATGGAATGTTCTAATACAGGTGCTAGATCTATATACCTAAAAGCATGACTACATCAGGATTCTCCCTTGGCATTTTTGATTAAGTGTACCACCCAAGAAGCTTTACTGACTGCCCATTGAAGAAAAAAGAAAAATTCCAGTGATTTAATTTTATTTAAATATACAGGCTTGCTTTATAAATGTGAACAAAACTTTTGAAATACATCACTGCTATTTATATGTACGCAAGTGCCATCATAGTCTTGAGACATTTAGTATATCAAGGATACCAAGAGATCCAGCTTAAAGTTTTATTTATATGTACTATACTTCTTTAGTGCTTGCACTATAAGCTAAAATAGAATCCCCTTTTCTATCTTCTTAAAAATGAAAGCTTCTCCCTGTCCAGTTTAAAATGAAATAAGTAATTTCTATAAGTAAAAGGCTGTTAAATGCTATAATTTTCACTTCCCATGTTAAAGAACAAAAGAAGAGTAATAAAAACATATAAAACATTATTTAATACGGCGGATTAATTAGTTAAAATTTTTTTATTTGGGAATACCTTATTCCCCCGTACACGATATATATTTCGGTTACACACATAACCATCTTCAGTCGTTTCTGGATCTCTCACTAATGGCGGCTTCTTTTTATATCTTCTTCGTTCTTCTTCTTGAAAGTTCGATGCATGACGTCATCCCATGATTGGTCGATTGTATGAAGCGTATCGTTGATGCTGCCCTCTGTCGTCATTATTTCTAAGCTCTCACGAATGTAGGCATATATACTATTTTTAAAGTTGGCTATTTTTTTAATATTTTTAAAATCAATGGTAATGGGCTCTTTCAAAGCAAGATGGGCTAGAGCGGTACTTTGTTTCTGGGGGTTAATGTCTTTAAGAGTCTTTTTGATGTCTTTTAAATAAAGTCTTTAAAAGAAGAGTCTTAAGATGTCTTTTAAATTAAAGAGCGAAAAAACGAACATTTTAAAGACATTAACCTCCAGAAACAAAGTACCGCTCTAGCCCGTCTTGCTTTGAAAGAGCCCATTACCATTGATTTTAAAAATATTAAAAAAATAGCCAACTTTAAAAATAGTATATATGCCTACATTCGTGAGAGCTTAGAAATAATGACGACAGAGGGCAGCATCAACGATACGCTTCATACAATCGACCAATCATGGGATGACGTCATGCATCGAACTTTCAAGAAGAAGAACGAAGAAGATATAAAAAGAAGCCGCCATTAGTGAGAGATCCAGAAACGACTGAAGATGGTTATGTGTGTAACCGAAATATATATCGTGTACGGGGGAATAAGGTATTCCCAAATAAAAAAAATTTAACTAAAAGAAGAGTAATTAAAAATTTTTCACTAACATGTTTATTTTTATACAACATAAAATCAAGAACTTTAACAGCTTCATTTCTGATAAAATATATTTCCTAAATAAAGAATAGATACATACTGTGTATTTTCTTGGTCTGCTGCTTTATTGAATCAGACACAGTACTGCTTTCCCCTAAACTGAAATAAATAAAAAAGTTAAAGAAATGTATGCCATTATTGGTTTTAAAATATAAATTATTAATGAATAATTTTTGTGCATACACAACTGAAAGATGGGCTTGTATGCAGACAGGAAATGTCATTAATATGATAAAAATTTGAAATTTAATTGAAAATTCATTTGCTGTTTCGAAATGTTCACGAAAATTTATGGTCATAGGAGGAAAGAAGAAATTGAAAATTTTAGTGGATGAGAAAGGATACTTTAAGATACAAATTCAAAACTTATACTAACATACAAAAATATTATTTTTGAAAATCTGATTTCATTACACAATTTGTAACAACACTTGTAAGTAAGCAAGGATAATTAAGCAGAAACCTATAAAAACAACTTTTGACAGTAAGGTTAATAAAACTTTGTACGTGTAGTTTTTTTTTTTTTTTTTTTTTTTTTTTTTTTTAAATCAAAAACATTCATCTGGCCAACTAATTTCTTGACTCAAATTTTATGAGAAGACGGTTTTCCAATAATAAACTAAATAGTGAAAAAAAAAAAAATTAAAAAAAAAATTCCTGCAAGTTCTAGATAGTTTTAAAAACCCTAAGTTATGAACTGATAGGGAAAAAAAAACTATCTGCATCTATGGTGGTCATTATGAATTTTGAAAACAGAGTTTAACTGGAAAAATATGAAGAATGCAGATGAGATTAACTTTATGGAAATTTCTACAATGAAAAACATCAATACCAGCAATTGAAAGAAGTGGTCCTGAGGCTAAATTAGCTAAGCAAAGAATAATGAATCTCATTTCTATAAATGCAAACAATACCATTGGTTGTCATTATCGATGATAGGAAAATAAATCTTAAGCCTTCAAAAAGGCAAACATTTGGCTAGTTATCCCCCCATCACCACACACACACAAGCTAGACATTTAACAGCTGAGAAATAAGCTTTTAAAAATGAGGAAACAAAGTGTGATTTATAAAAATCAAACAGCAACTTTCGGCAGTTGTTAGTAGTAACAAAATATGTTTCATAGCCCTTCATGAGAGTTAAAATGAACTAATAATGTTTTCGAAAAATCTTCACAAGCAGTACTACCAACTATAAATGCCAAAATAAATAAATATTAAACACAAAATTGTATTTCAAAATTTTTGAAGTGCAAGACAATCAGTAAAACAGTGGATGCTGACAAATTCATTCTGAAAATTTCGTAACTGATAAACTATCTGTTATAGTGTTTAAATTGTATCAAGATATTCTCAGGATTAAACTATGGTTACACTATTATCAGGGTAAACTATGGTTACTATGCTGAAATCATTTGGTATTTCAAATTATAGTTTTAATATTTCTTACTTTTTTGCAAAATCCTCTTGCTCAACAGGAGGTGAAGGTGGTACACTTGGATCCAAGTGAGTACTTTAAGATAAAATGATGCATTTTATTAATTTGAAGATAAAACATGCACAGACAAATCAAAGTCAAAATAATGAAACCACTAAAATTTAAAGTTTGTTGTCATAACTCTATAAATTACTTGCATGATTAAGTTGTAAAAATCTGGACAGTCTGGTACAGAATTGAATTAATCTTGCAAAATTTTATGTTTACTGTTTTTGTAATAAACTGAATTACTGATCCTCAAAAATAAATTACTGAACTATAAGTCAAAAATATTTGAAATACAATAAAATGAGTAAACTTATTTTTTTCAAGCAAATTTAATTTCTCTTAAATGAAACTTTAGTCTCTTCATCTTGTAGCAAAACACGGATCAATCTGTCATTAGTAAATTTGATCTGAATATTCAACATTCTTAAAACTTTTGCAGCTAACCAAAATTCCTGACAACACTTTCATGTATTACCTCATGAAATAAAGACAAAAGGTGGAACTTACTTCCTGTATGATAAATAACTTCTATATGCACTTGGTGAAAGAGGTGCTTCATAATAATTACTGAAAAGAAAGAAAAAAAATAATGAATAAAACTTATAAAACAAAGTTTCATTTAAAATATATACAAATAGCTTTTTTCAAATCTAGCCAATAATTGGCATACATTGTTTTCTTTTCTTTTCTTTGAAAAAAAAAAAGGAGACAGTTTTGAAAAAGAGTCAAATTTTATCGATCTTATAAAGGTCTATAAAATTTGACTATAAATGGCCAGACCTAGTAATTCTCCTTCACAGTATGTACATCAATGTCAGGAGGCAAAAATAGTATCATCAGTAGCCTAACTGACTTAAAAAAGTTACCAATTTAGTAGCCATTTTCTTAATTTTAGTTGCCAAAAATCAGGCATGAAAGTGCAAGCTGATCAAAAAAGCTGAACTCTACCCGAATACAAAATTTACCATGAAAAAAAATTATATATATATACGTATGTGTATATATAATACATATGTATGTGTATATATATATATGTATATATATATATATATATATATATGCATGTATACATTTTCTCACCAGCCAGTACACTATATTCTTATAAGAAGGATCAATTCATGGTGGAAAAAAGGGTAACCAAATTCTTACAGATTGAAAAACAACTGTTTTTGTACAGTAATTTCTTCCAGTAATATATCACTCCATTCTTAAAAAACGATAGTACAAAATTTTCCCCCCACTTTCTATACATGATAAAAATACATTAAAAAGTGTTGAAATCAAAATGTTTTCATAAACTTTTTTTTTTCCCCATTATTGCAGTTTTGATTTTATTCTTTTATTTATTATTATTATTATTAAAGTGACCATTTTTTCTGAACCTAAAATCAGGACATTCCTAAACTACTGTCGAGAGGGATAAAAATCAATCCCGACCCCCCCCCCCCAATAATAATTACGTAATCAAAGATTATATTCTTGCTAAACTCCAAGCACACTTTAATTCAACCTAATACTTCAAATTTTGATGCAAAACAAACTAAACTCAGCTTGCTCTTGGCTTGTAATTCAAGGTCAGAAGACACGTTACTAATTTAATACATCTACGAAACATTAACTGCTACACTTTTACGTTGAGTCGTAAAACGTAATGTCATTAAATTCTCATAAAATAACCTCTAATTATTACTAAATCTATATCGCATATATATATATCCCCTACTTTTATTTCTATTTCTTCTTCATGATCCATAACTTTTGCCGGTAGTTTGACTTTAATAGATTTATTCAACCACTCGAATTTAAATTTATTTTTTTTGCTCGCATCTACTGAGCAAGCTTTATGCTCATTGTTTAAATTAATATCCATATTTATAATGTTATCTTGGGTTAACTAACAAAAGATCATCTTCACAAACTGATGAACGAAGAACGCAATTTCCCACGTGCGTTTCCAGAGCGTGTGCGGTACAATTCCAAACACACGACAAATAAAAGTAGCAGTAGAAGTTGTTCACATAACAGCCGTTATCAGTCATCCTGTAATTCAAGTTCGGCAATTTCCATGTGCGATTTCAACAGTAAGGCGTGACCTACTTTCAACCTGCGCGATCGTCATTCGGCCGATTAGCACAAGTTACGCCTTTCTCCATTCCACTGCACAAATAATTTAGGGTGATACATACGATCTGTAGGCTTAGGAACGCATCTCTGTTTACTGCGAAGGAGAAAAAATGGCGCTCGTTTGTTCTGCTCCCCCCCCCCCCACCCACACACACACATTTTTCGGTCGCGATTTCTTGACGGTTTTGCATCGATCTCAGAAACAGCCTCAGACACATTGAAAAAAGCGGATTTCCACTTAAAAGCGGAACTCTTTCATGCCTGCAAAATAGTAGCATTTTTGCATGATTTTGTAGTTAAGAAATACCTATACATCGTTTAGCTTCATTAAAGAACAAATAAATAAAATGATAAATTAAAAAATTTCTTGTGTTATAAAGCAGAGCATAGAGTACATTTTTTTTTTTTAAATAATATGCGACAGATCGCAAATTAGAAAAGAAAGGGGAGTTGAGAAGAACTGAAGTGTGATTTTCAAATTAGTCGCCTGTAGTAAGATACAAGTAGACAAAAACTTAGAATGAAAATTGCATTTTTTTATTGAAAAAAGTCGTTCAAGTCGCCTTATCTTTAAATTAGTAGCAAAAGTTTCTTTTTTAGTCATTGAAGGATACCCTGTCCCCACCCCCTCTCAAGGGGTTGAGGTAGGGATGCACTGAATACCATATTTTGACAAATACTGAATACTTGGTTAAAATTTATTAAACTTATTAAACCACTAATAAACTCTGATTACAATGATAAATTTAACTAGTTTGTTTTTAAACAATATTTAATATAGAAAACCCAAAATCCACATTGCCTGTTCGATGTTAACAATGAAATCTACCCTTCCAGTTGCAATTAAGAAAACTGCAGTGTAGCCACAAAGTAAAAATTAAACAAGCAGTTCCCATTTGAAAAAGAAATATTTCAGAATTTATGAATTCTGACGATAACATTGATAACCTTCAGACTACTGACAGTGACATTATTGACATTGAATTACATTCACATGATGCGGACTGACACAGTAACAACTCTGAGGGTGATCAAAAGATTGATAAAATAACATTTAATCAAGGTTTCACTCTGAACAAGATATATCTCATATTTGTAGAGCAGCACAGCTATAATGACAGTATATGGCAAAAAAAACTAGTTAGAACATCCCAAAGTCTTAATCCACTATTTAACACGTATTTAAATAAGTTGTACATAATTTACTGAATTTGCCCTTTAAATTACATAAAATTCAAGCTCAAAGGTTTTTTAAAAATTGTTTGTTTCTTTGTTTTGCTTACTTTAATTGTGTGAAAAAAAAAAATGTGCATGCTTCTCTGTGGCTGTGGTAGCACAGTGGTTAAGGTCAGACATGTAGCCAGGAAAGTTTTTCCTAGGGGGGAGAGGGGAAGATATATCCCGATATCCCCCCCCGGTTTATGCATTAAAACTAGTAACCTGAGGGTGGTGGATTTGATTCCAACAAACCACTGAAGACTACTATGTACATGCATGCTAAATACGTGGTTTTAAAAGTCCCCTCAGCAGTCACTAGCAGTTTGGAGGGTGCCAATATTCAGAAGTCCCCCCCCTTTCTGATGAGGATACAAATTGTGGTGGGAAACTCCAGGAAGGACAAATGTAGCTCTACATGACACATTTGGTGACATGAGCTGTCCTCTTCTGCAAACAAATATTTGTTCAGTTTGTGCTTTATATTTGCAATACCTCAATTACTCATTTGGCATTCTTAATGGTAAGCTCTCACTTTATATGGATATCATTAATTACATTACCAAGCATCTCTCTCCCCTTGCTTTTGATTTTATTGCTTATTGATTTTGCTTGACATTTTATTTTGAAAATACTAATACGAACATATTTGCTATTTGAGCTGCTACTTTACAAATGAAGAAAAAATTTTGCAAAAATCATAGCTATTGTTCGAACATAAGTTAATGTAATAGGGAGGAAAAAATTACTTTGATTTTCGAAGGCTTTGTACAGAAGGTGAAAGTAGCACTGCATCATCTTGGGCTTCTTTTGTTAATGGCCAACTGTACCTGTGCTCTGAACGAAGTGGTTCTAGAGAAAAAAGTGCAACTACTAACTATAGACATTTAAATGCACAGAATAAAGAAAAATTACATTTTTGTAACTTAAAGAGTTGAGATTTTAAATTAGGACACCATGAATAGGTTTGAAACTAAAAGAACAATTTTCACACAAGCCTGATTCCTTTTAAAATCAAATAATTAAAAAAAAGTTACACAATTTAGGAAAAACTTACCAGAATCTTCAGACTCAAATAACATGCTCCAGCTCAAAGACAAAGAATTGCTTTCTTCTTCTGAATTATTGTTATTATCAGATCTTGAAACAGGACAACTAGATGATCTTGGTATCCGAGATCTACGATTATCTATATGATGATTACTGTTATTATTCAAGGAGTCAACTTCTTTATCCAAACTTTCAGAAGTATAACAATCCATTAAATTAGCAGCTTCTATTTCAGCAACAGAATTTTGCTTGGACTGGAAATTACAACTATCATCGTCAGTGATAGATGTGTGAAGTTCTTGAGATGTACTAAATTGATTTGAATTCCTCCAAGCAGGTGTCATAAAGTTCTAGAAAAGATATATATTGAGATTAAAAAAAAAAAAAAAAATGAACTTTATAATTACTCAACATTAAAATATATATTATTAGTAAATTCGTGCAAGTAAGAAAATATTACCTACAGAATGTACAATTAGGAACTTACATAATTTGATTGCTTAATGCTGTTTGATTCAACTTCTCTTCGTTTAGCATTTGGAGGATGTGGACTGTGATTTTTCTCATTTAGAACCAAATCAAGAGACTCGGAAATGTAAGTATCAGAGTCAAGAGAATCTCTTTCCTGCAAAAACCAGGGATGAGATTGACAAAAAAGCAAAAAGTCTATTTAAAAAAAAATGTGCGAACAACATTTAAGCAATAATACTTATGAAGTACAATAAATATTGTAACTTCTACTATCTTAAATGTATCCCATTTATATACAATTTTGCCCAATAGAAAAAAAAGTAAGAATTGGAAGAAAAATTAGTTTTACTTATACAGCTACAGCATTATTAGAAATTATGGTGCCATTAAAAAGTACATATAAGTAAAACATCTCTTATTCAGTGTACACTCAAATTAACCAGCGTACACTCATTATGTAAATAAAAATGACATAAAACTCTGAATAAACATCTATTGAATTGAAATTTGGAAAATATAGAGTGCATTTTCTAGATTAAAAGGAAAGTAAGCAACAAAAACAAAGATACACAAAAATGTATTTACATTAGCTGGCATTTTTCTAAAATATACCCCCCCCCTTTAACACATACACTTGACTGTGTGCTATTGTCCCTGATTAGAACATTGTCCCTAACTGCACTCCTCAAAATCTCCCAACCCAGACCTGTGGGAAAAAGTCTCGGAAAATTGGTGCTCAGATTAAAAGCAGATTTTTCTTAAAAAATGAAAATTTTTTAAAGATCAAAATCAAATTTTTTTAAAGATCAAAATCAAATTTTTTTAAAGATCAAAATAAAAAAAAAATTTTTAACCAATGAAGTTGAAAAACTTGCCTCATATCCGAAAAATCTCATCCCTGAAAAATTAAATAAAGCACTTCTATAAAGCATACCTAAGCATTTATTATCAGAAGAGTTTTTTGTGCAATTATATTTTCATTTTAACATCACACAAGTCTTCAGAAAGAAATAAAAACTTCTTTCGGCTCATAAAAGAAATCACAATTCACTTCAACGACTACATACTGTTATACCGTTTACTACAATCAAAATTTAAAATTTTCACAACTGTAAATAAATGTCTTTTTTTATGCTTACGCATTTAATTCCATTTCTAAATTGTCAGTTGAGAAAAGATAAGGAAATATTTTGAATCTGTTTAAAAAAGATAAAGGACACCACACACACCATTTTAAGTAAATACAGTCAACTCCGAATATAGTGAACCTCTGGGGACCAGCAAATTTTGTTCACTAGATCCGAAGTTCATTTAAACTGATGTTTCCCTATGTTGAACAATAAAATTTTATACACAATTAGATAATAGTATTTTATACAAATACTGAATGTTTATTAAGTAAATCAAGCATAATTGATTATATTTATACTAATAGAAATATTTTTTTAAAGAGACTCTTTGTAGGAATCTAACATAACTTCTGCTGTCCAGACTTTTTTAAGTTCACTATAACCGAAGTCATGGTTCACTAAAACCGAAAAAGGCTAATTACATTTCTAACATATATGAATCAGGACTAAGGAAATGCGTTCACTATATTCAGGTTAACTACATCTGGAGTTGACTGTATCAAGTATTTCAATATTAATATAAATTTATAACTATTTTAGTTATGTTAACATGCATATTAAATGTTCAGATTATACACAGGTCTCAAGAAGTCATAGGGCCATCAAGATGAATTCCACAACAATGCAGGGTTATAAACGTTTTCTTTATATGTAAGTTAACACTCACTTTATCATTAGAATTGCGGGGTTTTCTGTTACCTGTAGAAGAAATCATTATACTAAGAATCAAAATGACCTCTGCCTAGTCTTTCAAAACATGGTTAAAACATTAATTAGTTTAATTACTTTGTAGATTTTATAAAAAAGGATTTATGCTGCAAAAGTTGTGTAACCGGAAATGAAATACAACTCTACAACGCTATAATATGAATTTTAAATTGAAAGCTTTGTACGATATTAAATTTTAGACAATAGTGTAAACATTAACTAATACTTCAACACTTCCCCACCCCACCCCCCAGACTGGAGTGTTTTGTAAATAAATCTTTTTTAAATCCATAGTGCTATGCAGTTCCCTAATTATCTTGATGCATCCTGCCTTTCTAAACCACCTTTAACCTCTTGCGTGTGACGACCGAACTCAGTTTGGACAAATATATTCCACGTGCAAGTTGTTAATAGTAAAGGAAACCTCTTTGGCAACACACTGTAAGCCTTTAAAACTGAAATAATTTTAGAACAAAATACTTACTGCACTATCCTTGTTCACAAGTGCCTCTAATTTAATATCCAGTGCTTTTGTGCCCTCTTTCATTTCTTCATGACTGCTGCACCTTCGCATGAATTCATCCATGGAAACAATAGATGTTGGAGCAGGCCTTTCTTCAGAACTTGATCGCTGCTGAGAATCATCACCAGACAAACGTCTTTCTTTGCGCTTACGGTTGATAACTGAAAAACAGAAATGATTACAGGCAATTGTATTTAGTTTGAATAAAACATGCATTTAAGTGAGAATTAGCAAATAATCAAAATTTGACAACTTACTGGGCTTTAGTTTAAAAAAAAAAAAAAAAAAAGCTTAGGGGAGAGGGCATAAAACTTAACATTTCTAATTCTTTTTTTATTTTTTAAATTAATTAAGTTATTTAGACATTTAGTTCAATTCAAAATTCCATATTCTTCTTTGGGAGATTGGAAGGATTTATGTCGAGAAGAAAAAAATACACCATGATATGAAAAGCATGAAGAAATTATGCAAAGCCAGTTAGTACTGAATCAGAATGTTTTTGTGTAGTTAAAACTGACTAGATTATTCAGGGGTCAATTAGTAATTTTTTCCAGGGTCCCATTTTTGTGAATTTTAATATAAATTCTTAATGAAAGTCACTTATGGTTAAAATAATTGATAAAACAGAATAAAGTATAGTGGAAAATGCCAATGAAGGGCCATTTTAATTGATTGAATTTTTGTGATGGGGATATTTTAATAGACTGAGAGACTTAAGAAAAATTTATTATTTATTTTGAATTTAGCTTCTACTATTACAAGTATAATATTTTTGCAATTTATTATAGTTATTACTATTTGAATATAGAAACATATTTTGCAATTCAAATATTTATCTAATTAAAGATTCCAGGTAGATTTAAAAAAATGTAAGGTTTTTTTTTTTTTTTTTTTGTAATGCTGTTTTTAATTTATTAAAGCAATATTGTATACATCATTGTCATGAGTACATGATACTGAATGACAATATGGTGAAAGCATTCAAAACAAAAATGCATCTATTGTTTTATCTTTCAATATCATAAGCAATATTTAAATTATACAAAATGTGTTATATTTAAAAGGTAATAACTGAATCAATTACAAAAAAAATGAACTAGTAGAAATTAAAATCGAAAGAAGGAATAAAAAGCATTATAAAAAATAATGTGAGTAATAAATATTTATTAGTAATTTTTTCTAACAAAGGAGTTAATAGTATTGATGTTAAAAGAAGTAAATTCGATGTTTGTAACAAATTTATCGGGATTTGAACCCTTAATCTCAGATTATGAGTTTAGTCTTACTGACCATGCAATGAATTTCTCAGTTGAAAGGGCATGTAACTCACATATAAAGGTTTGGTGAAGTCTCCTTTTTGCTAGCCCTTATAGAGCCACTGAGCTTAGTAGGGATGCACTGAATATTCGGTATACTGCCTATTCGGCAGACAAACGAAATATTCAGTTCGGTCAAATATTCGGCAACTGAATAGTAAACAAATTTAAATATTCGGACAATTGGTAAACGAACACAATATTTTTTTTTTTTTTTATACTATGAATGGAAGATATAGTACCATAGTACTAAATTAATTTAAGTTACTACTTACCAATATTGCATTCAAATTAATTTTAATGCAAGAGAAAACACTCAGATGTGAAATTTAAATTTTGTTGCTTTCAATTTTTCTTGAATCTTATAACTAGGGCTCTATAAAATATGCAAAAATGCAAAATTTCGGATAATGTACAATTCTTCGCATAAACTACAACATTCTGCATAGCACCACATTTTTCGGTAAACTTTTTATTTCTCCCCCCCCCCCAAATATATCTTCAAAAACCCTTTGTATCCCAATTTGGGACCGTAGATGGAAAAAATGCCACAAAACAGGAGCGAAATTGAGCATTTATTTTTGTCCAGAAATGGACATCTCCAAAAAGCAAGAACTTCAGTTTTCCCAACCTAATTTGAAATTCAAGTAAGTGGCTCGAGTGTTTGACCACAGACCAATAATTCAACATAAATGTTGAAGATGAAGTCTACAACAATATTCCAGGATTTGATGATCCCAAAATAAAGACTAATCAAAGTTTAACAATGGTTTAATAAATTGTAATTAAATATTCGGCATTTGGCCAAATATTTGTTCAGAATTTTAACTGCATATTCGATATTCGGCAAAATATGGTATTCGGTGCATCCCTGGAGCTTAGTGTTAGTCTTTTCAATTTATAATAACCCATCAGACAGCATAACTCTTACACTAATTAATAAACAGGACAGTTGAATTAAAAAAATTAAGTCCTTTATTATAAATAAAAGTATAATTACCGCTGTTATCTTTCCCCAAACCATCAGTTCCACTAGCTTTTGCTTCAGTTGCTTTTGATAACCCATCTTGTTGCCTATAAAAGTATTAAAAAATATTATTTATTTTTAATAAGCAGACTAAAGTTCACTTACACAGCATATGATAAATACTATGTGCTCACCCCTCAATAAGAAGCACAGGCACATTTTCATCAGATTTACTATCATTAGGAATATTTGTATCAACGGAAGGTATGACAACACTAAGAGGCAGAAGGGTCATAACTGGCATAACAGTAGATGGACAGGGAATCTAATAAGAAAATTTGAATTAAAATAGAACAAGAAAACACACTAAACACATTATTACTTTAATGGAATAAGTTTAATGAAGATGAATCTTGAACACATTTTTGTGACCACCAGAGTATTTGCACAAATAAAGAGATACATGCACATATACAAATGTATCCCCCCACCAACACAATAAAAGCGGTTACTTTAAAATAAAATCCCATAAATACACAGAAATGAACAATAAATTTTAAAAAATGGATTCCGTGTATATCAAAGGCATTATGTTCATTTATTTACATTTTTTATCTCTGGTACAAAACAAAATAAATACAAAAAAATTTCATGATTCATGCATAAAACTCCACTCATTACAAAAAATAAATTGCACATTACAGGATCTCATACCTTTGCTGATTTAGGCTAAATACTGTACTAATAAAAAAATAAATAAGTTTATTTTACTACAGAAAATATGCTATGTTAAAAAATAAAAAAAGGGCTAAGAACTAATTTTAATTACTATGTAAATATTTTTAAATTGCCAGTGCATTTCATAGTTCCAAATGAATTCATTTGATAATTGAAGATTTGAGGCACTTCCAATTCTGATAACTTGCTTGCTCTACTTACTTGATTTTTTTTTTTTTTTTCCCCTAATTAAAAGCAAACAGTACTACCCAACCCTCAATATTTGTAACTGGTAAATAGATTTCTTAACCCAAAAAAGTTTCAATAATATTAAGAAAAATTACCAAACTACATATATTTAAAGGCATTTCCCCCCCTCATCTTTTGAAACACTGAATATTCAAAAGCATAATGACTGCTTTAACATTGATTATTTATATAGCTAATTAATTTCAAAAACTAAGTCCTGTTAATCGAGATTTTGTAGATAGGAATTCAGAAATAAAGGAGCATAGATAAATAAATAATCAGATACCTTAGCTTTTCAGAATCCAATATGGGTGGGTTAATGAAAAAATGTATAAGGTGAAGGGTGTAAAATAAGATGCAGATTTATCTACTGAACAATGATATTACTAATTTGTTCATTCAAAATATTTAAAGTTTATGCAAAGAAAATTATAGGCTAACTTGTTTCAACACGAGATAATTTCTGTGAACTATTAATAAAGTACATCTGTAGATTTTGAAGAGAAATTTTTAAATTATAAGTTAGACTGTTGTGTAAAGATATGCTGAAAAAATTATTTTTACCGGATACAAGATTGATTGACAACAGAATATATTCATATAATTTGTTTTGAGCCATCTTCTGACACAGACATTGCATTAACCAATAAAAGAGTGATGACTCATAAACCATCCCTCCCATATGCAGAGAATCCAATCTCTTCTGTTGAGATGGAATACAAAGTGATTCTTCCAAATTCCACTGTTGGAATAAGAATAAAAAAGAATGTTTTATATAACATCAGAAAGATATTAAACCAGAACATGTCTGATATGAGGAGAGAAAATTTAAGTGTAATCCCAAAAACTAAAATTTCATTCAGAGTTTTTAGGGTCACATCAAATTATATCAAGTTTATGTCAATGTAATTTAGATGACTGAAATTTGATATAATTTGTAAAAATTAAAAAGATATAAAAATTCAATTTACTTTGCATCACTTTTAAATATAATACAAAAAAAGCAGACTTTTAAAAAAATATATATTGTATAATATTTAAAAGTACTGAAAAATAAACAAATTTTTATATATTTTTAATTTTTATGAATAAGTTTTAAATAAACTTCATAATCTAACAGCTAACAACTATTTTTGATTGTAACGGGGAACTGAAAGCATAAAACTTTAGAAATTAAACTAAAGAAATAATCCCTCGTATAATTACAAATTATCTAAAAGAATAACATGTAGTTTACAAGCTCTTTAAATTCTGTATCCAAAACTGAAAAAAGAAAAAGAAAAGAAAATTATACATGCACATTCGATGCTTAAAAAATTTAACAATCGCTCAGTTGCTTAAGTTTTTTGTTTCTAGTTTTAATGAAAAAACAGAAAACAAGGCACTTCAAGACTTCAACAGAGGAAGAATTCCAGTTAAATTACACTACCTTACACAAATAACACAGTTAAAATAGACAATTTAAAAGTAACATTTAAAATAAGATCTAAATTACTTGGTGGCGTTGACTTGCACCAGTTGCAATGGAATAAGGCCTTTGAATTGCATTATCATCACTAGAGTTACACTTATGATCATCTTCAAATATAGCATGATAATTCTGGACAAAATAATTCACAACTGATTTTACACTGGTAAGCATGACGGGATCCTCCGACGTTAATCTATAATATAATTAAGATGATTCTCAGTTAATCTACATGAAAAAGCATTGTGAGTAACATGAAATTAATTATCATAAGATATATGCAGGGGGTAAAACTGAACTATATTCAAAATCCTTGTAATTTTTTTTGCAGGTTGGTGCAAGGGAAGGTGTTGAATGGATGATCTGTAAAATTTGTGTAGAATAATATAGATCAGATTACCAAATGATAATGTTCATTACGGTCAACCTTTTCAAGCAGGCGGAACAACTTCCCACTAAATATTTCTGACCAGAAACTAGCTCTTGTGACTGTAACTATCTCAAAAAAAATTCCTGTGCTTTTCAAGGTAGTTCATTTGTGAAAGTTTTCCTCTCTATGAATAACCTCTTGATCGTAAGAGGGGGAATATGTTCCAAGTCTAAATAACTTGTTTCCCCATCCTCCATGAAAATACAAAAAGCGGAGCAACAGACTCTACAATGAGACATTTCTAAAAATGGTTGTAAAAATTCTTGTTTCTAGTAAATTCTTAGCTGGACCAAGCATAAATTTTTATTCCCAATGTGACAGACTGAAACGACAGCTAAAAGTTTTAGCTATTTCAGCAAAATATAAGAAATATTCAAAAAGGTCATTAAAACATTTTTCTAAAATTATTCAGAGTTTTAAGGTACACCATGGAAGTTTCATCCTTACGGAAGTTCAAAATAAGAGTATAGTAAACTTACATAATACAAGTAGTAGTATTTATAGTTATATTTACTTTATAAGCAGGAATAAACCTTAAAAGTAAAATTAAAGCATACCTGTACTATTAAACTGTACATAGTGGAACAAGCAATTTCAAGAGTACATATCATTTACATGAAAATTAGATGTTTGACGCCACATAAAATGGCTGGTAATTTTGCTAGTTCACTAGCAAAATTGCCTGCCATGCAGTCAAATCTAATTTTTTAATTGCATTAATACTTGAAAAGCTTTGTAAAGGCTTGGAATCTAAAATTCTATTATGACAGAAAATTGCTTTTCCCTTTCAGACTTAATTTGCACTTATTAGACAGAAATTAAAAAGAGTTATGTACATGTGCATAATAAATTTATATTATATATACATTACACACACACACACACACACACACACACACACACACACATTCAACTGTAACAATATTTTAAAGATATTCAACCAGTCTATTTTGACATGAATTTAAAACAAATAAGAATCTAGCCAATCTGAATATCAAATATGATTATATGAACAGTTTTGAAATTTATTACAATTACAAAAAGCATAATGGGTGAAAACATTCAGTATCACATTACCTGAAAATCAAAGGTCCGAAGATAATGCTCAAACAATCAGAACTCATTCCATTGTATTCTTTATGTGATGCCACACGGGATAAAAAGCGGGATAAGTACTTTAGCACATGGTAAGCTGAATCAGGGAGTTTACAGACTGAATGTTTCAAATGTGCTACACAGTCTACTCTATTCAAAGACAGCTCTAAAAATAAACACTAATTAGTTTCTATTGAAATGTATACAGCATATAAATTCAAAAAAGTTTGCAAAGAACTTCACAGAAACAGAAGCAATTTCTTAAAGGGGTCATGTGGAGTGATTACGACCAGCAATTTTCAAAAAGTCTGTAAATGATTAACTTTTGCAAATAAATATATAAATAAATAAAAGTTGGCATAAAGCTTATAATGTATTTTTTATAATGGGTATCTTTCATCATTAATATGAAGTATTTTAAAGGTAGTAACAATTAAGAAACAAACACCATGTTAAAATTTTCATTAAAGGATTTGATGATTCAGTGTTCAAAGTTATTTGGTACAAAAGTAAATCTTTTTATGGAAGCTAATTCATATTAAAATGTATGTTAGTAATGTGCTGAAGAGATTCCAACATTTTTTTAAAAATTTTTTCTAACATAGTTAAATATTTTTAAACGTATCGTCGTAATTATTTCAGTTTTTATAGAAATGTGGTGATTATGACCATATATAATAACATAGTAGAAAAAGCTTTTCTGACATGAAAAGCACAAGCTTGTCTTTCAAAAAAAAAAAAAAAAAAAAAGAGAAGAGAAAGAAAAATATTTTGTTTATTTGTTGTATTTAACTTAAAAATTATAAAATGGAAATTTTGCAATTTATTATTTTTAAAAATTTTAAATGTTTAAAACTTAACTGTCAAGACCTGTGAACAGAGCCAGGATTACATTCAATGACATTAAAATTGCAGTAGTTAAGAGTTTGTAATAAAAATTAATGAGACACAATTACAAAAAAATTTAGACCATTGACATTTCTTTAACAAGGGGTCGATCCAGGAATTTTTTCCAAGGACCCATTTTCGTGAATTTCAATACTTAATTTTGTGAATTTCAACACTTACTTCTGTGAAATTTCATACCAATTTTTAATAAAAGTTGCCTTTTTTATTATAATTGATAAAACAGACTAAAATGTAGAGTAAAAAGCCAATTAAGTACCATTTTAAGAGACTATATTTTTGTGAAGGGGCCAAAAAACGGACACAATTTTTGTCTGCATCGACCCCTGTTTTAAAACAAAAGTTACATTTTCATAATCAAATAATCATACCGACAGGCAACATACCAAGAACAGAAACATTTATTCTAACTTTATATCTTTGTTTTGCTTTTAAAAGATGAAAAAAACATTAAAACAATTTCTTTCATTGTTTCCAACAATTCTTACAGTCAACATTTTATCTTTTATAAAAAAGATTGACTTTCAATACATTCTTTGCAGCAAGATGCCATTTTGATTGAGCAAATTGAAATTATCACCTCATTACTCAAGTCATATCAATGATTTCTGCACCAAGGTAACTAATCACTACTAAAAACAAGGACAGTAGTCCCAAATACTCCAACAAAAGCAATAAGCATAGGTATATTTAAAAAAAAAAAAAAAAATCAAATGTTCATAATTATGCCTTAAAAAAAAAATAAATAAATAATAAAAAAAAAAATGGGGAATGTGAATTTTGGGGGGTATTTATGACCACCCCAGACATCCCAACTTTCCAAAATCAAAATGCCTTAGATCTTTTGCTTTTAACATAAAAAACTTTAGATCTTTTCTGAATTTACTTTCAGGATAAAATGGATGTATAATCAATGCAGATATCGTTCCTTTTCTGGTTGTTGTTTCTAATGCCTTCTGGCAACCGCAGAGCAGTCCAGATCCCTCATATAGAGCAGCGATGGCCAGACAGGGCTATTAAGGGACAGCTTCTATTTTAATGAGCTCCAGTGGGAGGAAGTCTGACTTAATTCAGGGTCCCCTGATTTTGAGCAGATTTCAGATGAGGGACCAACTACCTGAACCTTATGAAGAAAATTGAAAGTTTCAACTTTAATAAATTCTTAAAAAGCCAGAGAAAATGAAGAAAAATCCTGAGGCCCTAAACAGAATCAAAATTCCTGAGGCTCGGCACTTCTGTCATCCCCTTACATTTTAATCAAATAATTTACAGAAACAAAATCCCCAAAGCAGAATGTTTTGCAATGTTCTGCAACGCTCTCTCAACTAGCCAAAAATGTTCTGCAGGAAATATACCTTAATATACAGAGGGCTATTATGTTAGGATATTAGTAAGCGTAACCTATATCTAAAATATTAAATGAAATTAGAGAAACTTTGTGTAATTATCAAAGTAACAAGGAAATGAAACATTAACTGAACAGATATATATATGTAGAGAAAATATTTCGAACTAAAGCTTAAAATTCCCGGTCGCCAGTCGCCAGGTGGCGATTAAACTTAAAAAACTGGCGATTTACGACTTTCTGACTACCGGCCAGACGAATTCTATCGTTTGTTAACTCAGGTTTCGCACTAGACTGCACTGAGGGATTCCGCGATTCTTGCAATGCCACACAGAATCCCCCTCAAAACAAACAAATAACAAAAAAAAAAAAAAAAAAAAAAAAAAAACAGTAGCGGGCTTTTCCTGTGTGCTGGGTTGTTCAATTTTGATGAAGCAGCTAAATATTTAATGGGATAAAGAATCAAATATCATTAAATTCTATTGTTATCAAAATCATTTGTGTATTATATTGCTAATTTTGATATTTATAATCTGCTGAGCTCATTCTAGGCGAGGTCAGTGGTGCGCCGCGCCCCGATGCCCTTTAAAAAAAAAAATTCGTTAGCGCCCCGATGATGAAAAACTAGACGCCCTATTTTGCCAGCGAAGTTCTTTTTAATCTCTAAGAAAGTTTCTTTAGCCCTTTTATTTGTTTAACTGTTATTTGTTTGCTTACACCTAATGTGTTAATGATACTTGTCAAATGAAAAGGAGGAATTTGCACAACTGCTATGGTAATAGAACTCTCCCGCCCTCTTTCTCCCTCCCGGAAGCACTCGGGAGGCCCAGTCCGGGTAGTAGCGGACCTTGATGAGATGGGGGATGGAAATCAACTGTGTAAAAACTAATTCATCTATAATTTTTTTATTAATGGACCGATTTGTTTGAAAATTTGGGGATCACTTTTAAATGCAAAAATTGATTCAGAGTCTAAATTTTAGAAAGACATCTTAATTTGTTCAAAAGTTAGAAATTTATTGTCAAAACATAATTTCTTTCCCCTTTCTTTGTGGCTTGGAGTTACAGAATGCTTTGTGGTTTTCTTTGTGAGCTAGACGGGGAGGCAAATGTTCTTATCTCCTTTCCGGCTATTTCAATATTACCACTTAAATAGATGACCAGCTGATTGTTAATATCAACGGAATATTTATTATGGCTGCATTATAATCCTGAAAAAATTTTTAGCTATTGTCCATTAAAAAAAAAATTAATTAAGAATTGAAATTTGTAGTGGAATAAATATTGAATAACTAGAATAGATATTTATACCATTATAGGGTTATTTTGAACAGAACAGTTATTAATATTTTTATGCATTAACTATAATATTTTAATTGTTTGAACTTTGCAAAATAGAGAATGAAAATAAAAGTAAAATAATTTTCTCAATAAAAAGACTTTTGTTCCTTAAGACTTCTGGGTATTTCATATTTAAAATCTTTTCTCTTCCTTTATAATCTTACCCCCCCCCTCCCTACAACCAAATGCTCAGAAGTCTGGTGCACTTAAGTACACAAGCAGTGTAACAGACCCTGTGTCTGAAAAAACACTCAAAATACTGGTGTTAAACGATAAAGTAAAAAACTTTGTAAAAAACACACTGTCATGAAGTATGCAAAAGTGCTAGTGCAAATATAATGAGACGTTTCTTTGGTGAAGATGGGCCTGGAAAGTTGATATGTGTTTGCACTGCTGACATTTTATATACAGCTTTCTTTCCATCTTTTTCTGGGGAGTTAAATGAGTATGGAGAAAAAGAACTTGCAGAATTCTGTACAGTTTTTAATAAAATATATTGAATTTTTCAGAAGAGATAATCGGGCCAATAATTTAAATTTATCATACGCTATCGATGTTAATTTTTATATAAGTAAGGCTAAATATTCTTAATTGCAACAAAAACCATAAAATATTCAAATGTTGCATTCGCAAAATGTCGCAATTCTCAAGATTTTCAGACCGATGTTTCGAAATCGCGTAAATTTTCGGACCCGTTTATAGTACTTTTGCATTTCTAAATGCATCCATAATTACTTAAAGCATAGTATTATCTATAATAATTATGAATAAACTGTAATAGGAAGACCAGTTTAACAAAACAATCGTTCACAGCATAAACTTGCAAGAGCGCGAAACATCCGGAGCATCGTTACTGCTTTTGCTACGGCGGTAAAATCTGAAATTATGAATATTTATTAAATAATTTGAAACCATGTAGTTACTAAACATAACTTCTGACATTGCAGTATCAAGATCGACAGGCGGAATTGCTTAATCTCCCTTTCCCTTTCTAAGTATGCGCGCATATTTGTTTGAAAATCCTGATCGCGTTTTCTTGTTGTGTCAGCAGAAAACAAACATCGGAGAGGCACCTTTAAGGTCAGCTCATAGCTCACGAAAGATGAAATAAAAAAGCTATTTAATAAACATCATATTCAGAAAGGGTAAATTATTTGCAAAAATGCATTTTAACGGGTTGCATGTATGAAGGTCTAATTTTACTACTTGTAATTTTGAAGTGGCCATTTTAATCGATTGTATTTTTGTAAAGGAGCCGTTTAAATCCAATTTTTTTAAAGGGGTCGCACATAACAATTCTCAGTTTTATATGTTCCTATAATTTTTAAAAATTATAGGAGTATTACACTCAAAGCAAGAAACTTGGTCTCGAGCAGACATATTTACCGGGGGAAAAAACGTAGCTAGAAAATGAATGTGAATGATATTGCAAGTGATAAGCGCTGTCCGTTCTCCACATGTGGGGTCCAAAAAGGTGGCGCTCTCCCAGAAGGAGATGATCAGGCGTTTTGGGTGATAATTCACTTTTGACTAATTGCCGCCGTGTCATCTCCCCCCCCCCCCCCACAAGACAAAGGAATATATTCTTTCTATGCCTGGATGCAGGAGAGTAAATGGTATCCCTCCAGATTGCTGCCTGGTTTTTGAGTTTGACTTTCTGTTTAAAGTGATTGATTTCTCCCCTCTCTCTCACTTTTCAGTCCTCATCCGTAATTGTTCTGCAGCGGAGCTCTTTGTTCTGCGACGCACGTCGCCGATTTCGGCATGTTCTGCGTTGGGGAACAAAATTTTCATTAAAAAGGTCAGTTTCCTCTTAATGAAAACATTATTTAAGAGTTAAATATTCACAAAGTTGAAACTTGCAAGAAAAGATCATAATTACCCCACCTCACTTTATCAAAGGAAAAATATTTCGAATTTACATATCATCAAAAGTAAGCTGCAAACTAGATCTTCCTTAAGCTCTGCAACTTTAGCAAGGTAAAAGTTTCAGAACTTTTATCCACAACTTCTACATTTTCCACTTGTTTTAGAATTTTATTAATCATTAAACTCATGTAGCACTATTTTTAAAATTAAGTTTTTAAATACAATTTTCAAGAAAACTCATTTTGATACTTTTTGATTTGTGTTGTTTTTACAGCCCATTTTATACTTTCAAAGTGTTGTCACCCATCGTTAAAGGTATAACTATTAAATTTTTTAACAGCTGAATTCCATCTAAATTAATTGTGAATGATAAAAAAAAAAAAAATTCCAGTTCTTTTGACATGATAAAGTTTGAACTACAAAGTTAATTAATCAAATGAGCTGTTAGATCATTATTTAAAGTATGATTTAAAAGTATTTAGTATTATTTAAAGTAAGATTTTAGTAAAATTGCAACTTAGAGAAATATTCCAAATACTTTCAATGGTATTTAATAACTTGTGCAGAATTTAAAAAAAAAAAAATCTATAACTTACGTTCCATGCCTTTAATAAAGTCTGGTTGAGATGTAACTGGAATTAACGGCTCCGGAAGCTCTTCAAAGAAAACTATTAAGAGCCTTGCAACAGACTGAACATTTCCAGCTGTTTCTAGTGGGGCATCTCCAGATTCAATGAATTCAATTTTTAAACTTTCTACCAAATTAGCTTCATCTCCTTCCAGAAAAAGACGCTTATGATGCAATCCTATAGAAAGTGCACAATATTATTAATGAATAATATTTATGATGCACACCAGCTTATGAAAAAGATTTCTATAACTGTGAGAGCTTCCAGGAGAAAAACAAGTTCATAAAAATTATACAGTTTGTATTTTAAAGTAAAGCTGTATAAAATTTTAAATTTCCATTGAAAGTGTAGTTATAAAAAACCAAGTCAGGGACTTCTTTTTTAGATGTTTCTTCACAAGTTGCACACAGTAATATTTGAGAAGCTTGTATCAGTTAACTATCAGAGAGCAAGTCTTATTTTATCATTTTCAATGATTTTTATATAATTAAAATCATAAAAGACAGTTTTTTTCATTAATCACAGCATGTGAAGAGACACCCTGACATTTGAGTTTCACAAGCAATTTATTAATTTGTAAAGCATATTTTGCTTTTTGAAACTGCAGACTTAAGCATTTTCTGTTAATGAAATTTGTTGAAACATCAATTCTAATAACATATAAGCTATAAACTACCCTAAGTAAAATCTATACAATACATTTTTTTAAATAAAATATATACTTTGCATTGTTCACTAAATACAAACTGCATGAATGGACACTATTTATTTTGGATACTTTGTAATTTCAATTCTAACCACTGAGTAAAATTTAAAGACATATAGAAAATACTTAAATGCAAGAAGGTAAGCTTATGCACTTAGTGAATTTTTTTTTTTTGCAATTCATGAAAGTCTTGGTGCTTTCTTAACTTGAAATTTTAATTAATACCAATTTACTCAAAGTTACTTACTTATTTAATACCAATTTACTCAAAAACTCTTAATTACACTTTGCATTAATGTTCAAACCTTATTATTACTATAAATTAAAAATTATGAAATGTGCTATACACTAAATTAGGTGTCCTTTCAGTTATAAACAGATTTCTCGATGTATACAAAAAATAGAGAAAATAATGCTTTAGACTCTTAATTTATAGCATTATTTTGAGTTTGTCCCATCAAATGGATATAAAAGTCGTCACAGCATTTAAATGTTTTAACTTTAAAAGAAAAAGAAATTTTAAAATTTGTTAAATTTATTCAGATGAATGAAAAAATGATTATAAAAATCATAAAACACATAGCTTGATGCAAGCATTAGAAAAAAATTTCACAATTTGTTTAAAAAGGCGAGGGGGAAGCATGCAATTAATCAAGTGTCTCATTTGTTTCTCTTAAATCATGAAATCATTTGTTTTGAACTTCCTTATTAACTAATTTGGCATGTGGCCTTCCCTCCTAAAATTTTCAGTCCCGCTACATTTATCAATGCACCCCACCCCCCAAAAAGAGGGGGGACGTTCTCCATTATTAAACAGTTTGGTTTATTGCAATAATTTCTTCAAATCTACAAACAAACAAAAAAGCCTTCATATAAAAAAATTATTAAAACTGATCACTTAATCACTTTTTAACTAAATTTTATTGCTTTTCATGATATGGTATTTAATTACGGTATAAACACAAACCTATAATGTACCTGTTCTTATATGGATTCAGAGTTGTCATTAATTAATTTTTAAATTGAGTTAAAATTAATTTAGGCTTAAATTACCTGAAAAAAGAAAGCCAAATAAAATTAACTTCCATAAAAAGGAAACTTTATAATTTATTAATTGCAAGTGATAATCATCAAAAATCAAATCATGTTTTAAAATGACTGCAAAATAGTTAAGGGAAAAAAATTAATTGTTAATATTCATTTAATGATCCTTGTGTTTTGAACATACCATGTTTTTCTATATAATGACAAAGTCGTGACAGAATGAAAGGAATTTGTGGAGCTACTTGAGGTGTAGTTCCCATCAGATTATCAAGACAAATTCCGAAAATGGCAGTTTTGTTTGTATGACACCTTTCATAGGTCTTCTCAATCGACTGAATTTCACAGTTGCTTTCGCCTTCTGATCCAATGCCCTAGAAGTAGAAATAAACAATGATCAAACATGGGAGTCCCCTAACATTTAAGTTAGTTTCTAAATGGCAAAGCTTGAAATTACTGGCATATAATGTGCAGTTATTCTACTATTAAATTATATTATGCTAATTGCAGCAAAAGGAAAACAAAGAGGCTCAGTGAACATAATTGTGTACTTCAAAGATTTCCTTTTTTAAATTGTTACTTACAAAACCTTCCAAAAATGGTCATATGAATTTCGATAACATGTGATTTGGTAAATTAAAAATTTGAAAGGTGTTACGAAAAAAAAAAAGGGGGGGGGTCAACATTAGCAAGTGCAGTTTAAAATAACTGTTGCACTCAAAGCCTGTAATTTTGCAATTTAAAACTTTTAACACTTACCAGATGTAAGTTAATGAGGATGTGACACAAACTGCTACTTCATCAGTTGTATCACTGCATGCATTAAAAGGCACAATCAAGGAGAATGGAAGTGAAGTCATAGATGATTTTAATATAATCTTTACTCTTGTTATCCATATACATTTAAGACTTTGAAATAAAAATGAAGAACAGTTTTAATACATTCATTTGTCAATGTTATAAACTGACTATTGAACTAACTTACAAGTATCATATCCTTAAAAGTACTGAATATTTCAAAGCTCTACATAGATGTCCAACAACCAATTACCTGTCGATACAGTAATTTATGTCCAAGGTTATTAGAAATTACAGGATTAAGTTAAAAACAAAAATCCTATGTCTCCGTAATCCCAATGCTGTTAAAAGCTTACACATGTAAACTGATATTTCCAGTCTTGAAATTTGCGACTTAATTTATTGTAGTGAGGCTCTTTAAATGAAATGTGCAATATAAAATTTAGATTTATTTATGGGATCATCTTAAAATCCAAGTCTAAAGATGGATCAAATTGTGTGATTACTTGACTAATAATGTTGTACATACTAATTTGTGCATTTTTGTCTGCCGTAATGAAAAAAAAAAAAAAAAAAAAAAAACTTTAAAAAATGCTAGTTATACAATTTCTATTTAAGCCGTCACTTCCAAGGGCAAAGATTCAGTGATAAGATTCTGTTGTATTTTACAATCAAAGCTCTGCACTGAATATGAAATTAAGGTAAAACCATAAAAGTTAATTACTAAGTCCAATGATTTCTTGTACCACAAAATCATTTATACACAGAATGAATTTTAACTATTACATCAAAAGCAATGCAATGAAAAAAAAAGAAAAAAAAAAAAACAGATTTATACACCAAATATATTTTTAAAAACACTTAATTTTAAGAATTTGATAACGATTCATGTGAAAAATGAACACTTACCTGATCTTCAGGACATATCTCTGCTGAATCAGAACACAGTGGAGCTCTCATGCTGCCACTTCAGCAAGAACTTAAGATGTGTTTTTTAAAAAAACAAGACCTATAGCAAAAATTTAAAATTCAGCTTATTCTTATTAGTCACATTACACAATTTTGAACTTCAAGTTAAAGAAATCAAACATTAATATAAATATTTTTAGTACAATTTTAAAAGCATTTTTAGACAGCCAACAAAAATCTCACAACATTAAAATTTTTAAAATAACAGAACTCCATGGTTATATCATCGTTAAATTTAACACACTAAGAAATGACTAAAGAAATAAAATTTACTATAAATTAAAATATAGGAATTTTATACCTTTTCAGGCAGAGATCAATTAAGTTCTCTTAATAAGCTCAGTTTTTCTCTGTATGTGTTCATTTTAGATTTAATGAAAATTTTAAGGCTCACACAAATTTGATTGCTTATTAAATAATTTAACTCAGAAAGCAAATGAATAAATAATAATCTTAAGAAAAATAATTTCTCTCCCATGCA
Source organism: Cheiracanthium punctorium (assembly GCA_038373885.1). Lineage (NCBI taxonomy): Eukaryota > Metazoa > Arthropoda > Arachnida > Araneae > Cheiracanthiidae > Cheiracanthium > Cheiracanthium punctorium. The sequence goes on from JAWZYV010008634.1 coordinate 662,359, forward strand.
AATAAATACCAATTACAGAACAAAAGATAGAAGGGCATAACCTACCAAAAATATACTAGTCTATATAAGCAACAACGTACTATAAAGATAAGTAGGCACTACTTAAGTTGAAATGAACACAGATGAGGCCTGACGTTGTAATGAGTCAAACCAATACTGATTTCAGAACAAAAGATCTGTTGAAGAACAAGATCCTAGTCTCAGAGGCAACAGCGTGATCGTGATCAACAAACATCATGTGAACTTCCTATGGTTGCTTCAGGAATCGGCAAGACACCAGCCGCAATGAAAGCATTCGCTACTGTGAAACGACTCTCAGTTTGAGCTGTGGCTAGCTGCCACAACCAAGGTAGGCAACTCTAAAAGGAAGCTGCCTCCTACACCTCCCCCTTCCACACAGTAAAGCGGACAAAGAACCTGAAAGAGAATACATTCTTTTAACAGATGTTAACATGCATATTATGGCAGTTAAAAATCACAAATCAAAAACTTTTTAAATATTACATACAACTACAAGCGCAACATTTTGAATTAAACCATACTCTTTGTGAGGCATACAAGAAAAAAGACTTCGAACATAATTCAAGAGTTAAAGTAACTTCAAAAGGCATGATCAAATATCTTTTGATATTTTATTGTTTCAAATTGATTTTGGATTAATTTGATATTTTAAAGCATTTCATGTTCAAAAATATGTAATTTTTTTTTTCTTTTTTACATTCATTTAGTAGCACTGCATCAAGCAAAGCAATGGCTAGTTAAGGGAAAAAGAAAAATAGAGATAAGCAGACCGTGTTTAAAAGTTACTTTTCAAGTATCTCATGCTAAAAAATATTACACAGCTTTTTATAGTGCCTTTATGTGTTACTATATAACCTATGATTTTTCACTAATATGTTTTATCGACAAGGTAGGGTTGTTCAGGAGGGCAGCATCCCATTCATTAAAATAAAATTGCATGAAAACATACAAAATTGTATTGCTTTTTTTTTTTACATATTTTCATGAAATTGTATTGTTGCTGATTGTGAAACCCATCATAAATTGATTTGACAAATATTTGGGTTCTTAACACTTCACCTGTGTAGATAAGTTGAATTTTTTTGCAACTGAAGAAGGGTGCAGCTTTAATACCATCAAAAACAACTGCATTGATAAGATATTTATTATGTGCGCAATTTTACAAAGTTTTCACTTAAATTAACCATTTGTCTATTTGCCAAACTACTGCCTAAACATAAAAGGCCAATACTGCAACTACATTATTATAGTTTTTGTTGTTTAATCCTTTCTGGCACAAGCATTTTTATCACATTTTTCTGTTTTTGCTGATTCTCGGAGTGATAGTCAAAACATTTCTGATTTCAATTTCATGAAACATTGATAACCTTTCTGTGAAATATCTATCACAGGTGAAAGATGTGCCTATCTTTTAACGACTATCATTTTATGCAAATCTCATAGTCATCTGGTGAATAAGGGTCAGAAAATTGACTAATGATCTTGAAATAGCTGTGTAAGTATCATAATTATTTGGTTAGAATGTCTGGCCACTGTGTGTGAAAGGATTTTAAAAATTCTACAATTAAGGATAGAGTCTATAAATTATGAGAGGTTATGCAAGAATAAAGTATGTGTGCATTGGAAAATAATATATATATATATATATATATATATATATATATATATATATATATATATATATATATATATAGAGAGAGAGAGAGAGAGAGAGAGTAACAACATAATTTACAACAAAAACAAAAATAATACACTAAAAAATAAAATTAAAGTATTATAAATTCAAATAATCATGACATCCTCAAAATCAAGGGAAAACGAACTTAAATGTAATTAATTTAAATAAAGTGTGTATTCAAATATCTACTAGTTACAGCATTAAAAAATATTTTCAACAGGAAAAAATCTTAAATAAACACTTGAATTTTTCAAACTTATAATTTTATTGAAAATAATAAATGCTGATAGTTTTTGTTTTTGAGAAACAGAAAAGGAAATCAAAGTTTTTATTTTATCAAAAAGAAAATAAATCAAGAACATTAGTAACCTTTTTAATGAGAAAACTACCCCTTAAAAAGTCTTCAGCCCAAGGCAACTCTCCTTAGCCAGGCAGGCCTCGAGCAGCTTTGCCTTAATACACAATACCAATGCTAAAATGGCGCATTATAATAATAAATGCTCCATTGCATTATCAGATGAAGTAATTAGTGTTATGCTTTGAAGAAAGATTTTGTTTATGGGAATTTTTCATGTTTAAGAAAAAGTTTTGCTTGCAAAAACCTAACTTTGTCTTTTATATGCAATGTAAAGTTAATATTATTATTATTATTATTGTAGGTAATGATTTCAGAATATTAAACAGATAAAAGTTTTTACAACTTAAAGTGTAGATGTATTGCATAATAAAATTGTATTCAGTGAATGGAAGAATACATCTCAGGCTTAAAAAGAATGTTCAGTAATTTACAATTAAGTTTACATGCCACCACCCTTTTAGGGTTGGTATTTTGTCCACTTTAGGAAGTCTGAAACACTGGGTGAAATTTTAAGAAATGGATGAAATGAACAAAATTAAAGTTCATTGTATTTGAACAAAAGTACTTTTGTATTGTTAGAACATTGGGTTTATACATTTTATGAAAATGGAATTATTTAAAAAGAATTCAATTATTTTCTTTTCCTATATATATTAATGAGAATCTAAATCACAATCTAATAAGAACACAAAGAAAATATTAATTACTTCAGTGGAACAACATATTTTATGGCTTAATTTTCAGTAAAACTAAATTTTAACAAAGTAAAACAAATTCTGAATATAAAAAGGAAAGGTTCATTTCATAGCAAATTCTCTAAACTCACGGGGAGAAAAAAAAAAAAAAAATAGACTATGTAATTTAAATGAACATTGTTTTCTTTATTTTTCTTAGTTTACATTACATGTTTTTCAGAATTAAAGAAAACTTAAGTTTTAATTTGAAAAAAGTAAGCAAGAATAATTTTATCTTTCATTTTTATTCATTTATTTTTTTTTTAGTGGGGAGAAAGGGTCTATATAACATATTTCAGTTAAAATAAACACTAAAATTTGTAACGTCGATTGCAGGTGAATTATATCAATTTTTCTTGCACCGATGGAAAAATATCGCAAATTAGCAGAGCTATCGATTTTAACAAGGTGCACTTGTTATGTTGGTCAGTATTTAGGACATCAACTTCAAATAATTTATGTGCTGTGATTAAATTAAGTTACATATATATGCCCGAAATGCGGAAGAAAAATGAAAGGAATGGAAATAGGCGAATGTTTTTGAATTTTTGTTCTAATCTATTTAACTATTGAATTTCCAATCTCGTACTTTAGGGTATTGGAATAATTTAAAATTTTAATTCGGATTACAATGCTTTGCAGTAAAATATGCCAGAGGTGGATCCAGGGCTGCGGCTAAGAATGATACCCCCCCCCCCTACCACAACCTAAAGAGAAAGCATTAAGTAGTAGCACACTGCTTAGGTTGAATGAACTATATTTTTTTTTTTTTTGTAATTATTATTTTTGATTCCTCAACCAAAATAAAGCGTTTAAAAAAATTACACACAGACACACACACAATAAATAAATGAACAACAACAACAAAAATCTGTACCCGCCGCAAATAACACATAGGTAAGAAGAAAAGAAGATAGTTATTAAAACATAAATTATCTTCTCACAGATTTAAAGAAAGTATTAAAAATTATTTTCTATTATTGAATTTAAAATGAAATAATTAAATAGTATAAGAATATTAAACAATCAAAATAGTCTTAAAAAGCGGCACGTTTCAATCAAAATTGCATCACTGTGCCGCACAAAAGTAAACATGCAATGACAGAATTCGTAAGGCCGAATATTAGTCCCTTTGCAGAAAACCTGTTCAACGATTTCTCCTACAGCGAAAGGAAAAACAGAAACACATATGGGGGAATTATTCTCAACGTAGCTGAAAGTTTAAAATTTGCTATTTTTAAGTAGTACATAACAAAATTCACAAATAAAGTTACACTTACAATACTCCGACACTTAAATAGCTGTTAAATTAAATTTCCTCATCTAGCACCGCTAAGCAAAATAACGAAGAAACGAAAAGCGATCTGAACCGTAAAAATGGCTGAATGTGCAAAGCGCCAATCTTTCGCCGACTATCCGCACATATCGAGAAGAAGGTTACTATAATCCGAATGCATTTGGCAAGATTTCTTAGTGCGCTATTTCGCCAAAAATAACAAACGCCGCCCCGTTTCTGTTTTAGTAGCATTTTTCTACGGGATTCATTCATTTTCCTCCGTTATGAATCACTAATTATAAAAAAGGAAATTTTCCACCTTGCTTTTTGAAATGTGCATCGATTTCAGAAGGATAGGCTTTCTTTTCTCAAGCTTGTAGAAAAGTACCTGTCCGTAAATGACATAAGATGAAGCTGCAGAGAATATTTTAGAAAGACCTAGAACACGCCGCAAGAAGACATCAGACTTTTAAAAAAGGAAATGTAGACGTAATGTTTGACAGATCACAGAACTGAGTAGAGCTGTGTAAATTTGCAGCGTTTCTTCTCTGCTTATGTAGTTCAACAAAGTGAATAGGTTAAAAGCGAAAGAACACAGTACAGATTTGTTAGATGGAAATTTATTATAATTAAGAAATTTATTCAGAAGTACAAACACATAACAAATATTTTTATAATTTCTTGAAATGATTATGACATTACTATTTATTTGAGAATATAAGAATTTCATTTGACTCTGAATTTATATTAATTTTTGAGGCGAGGGTATACTGAGAGGAACTTTCCTCTCCTGCAGAACTCAATATATTTAATAAATAAATATTTTGGTTAAAATGTATACGTACAATGGTTAAAACGGACGAATTTTTAAAATATCGAGAAAATTTTTTGCACCCTAAACAGTTTAAAAGAGTTCTTTCCCGAAGAAATTTCTTTCATCTTTTACTTGCTGCGTGAAAACGCATGCATATTTTATTTTAATGTCTATTTTTTGATTAGTTATAAAATCTGACCTTACTGAGAGGCAGATTACTGCAATGCTTAATTATTCTCTACATTATAATGTTGCACCATACGGATAGTACTTTTTTTTTTTTTTTAATAGTTGAAAATGAAGTAAACATTTCCGAAGGATTCAGACTGGATTTTGTATTTGCTGAATAAGATGAATCCATTTTCGGAAATGCAGCTGGTTTCTTTTTTATGTAATAATATCACATTCTTTAATATTCCAATGACAGAAACTTAATGAAGCGAACCTAGTTTTATTCATTTGCCCTATTGCCGTATTCACCAAGAATTTGACACCCGTGTTAACCCCTTCAGACGTTAAATGGACATCAAATATACACCCATTCGACATCTGACTCTCGTTTTGGGGGGTTTAACACTGGTGGCAAGCACTTGGTGAATACGGCCGCTAAACATTTAACATCTCATTTACCATTTTATTGAGCTACCTCTATGAATAATATGCATACAAAACGACACAGTAACACTGGATCGATCCCGACTGAAGAAATACCAAATGGCTGTAGATGAACTTAAAATCTAAAACCGTTTCACCCATGGGAGAATGCGTAAAAATTAATATTCGTTTAATGAATTCACGGGCAGCTGAGCATTCAAGTCAAGGTTTCAAGAGAAACCGAGGCGATTTGAAACTTTTTCTTTAGAATCCGGTTTCCTCAGCCATGACTGCCAGAAAGATGGAAAAAAAAAAGAAAGAAAGAAAATAAGTTTGTTCATAAAGTCTATAATTGATGATTTCTATTTCGAAACGACTGGAATCAGCGCATTAACAATATTTGGAAAATAAATTTTAAATGTCTATGACGATGATGACAATTCTAGTCAAAATTTTCTTTAGGGCACATATATAGTCTAGCGAATGAATGTATTCGCATAAAAATTTCTTATCTTTATGAAGTACCTGATAAAATTTGTCTTTAGCTAATTTTTGCAATAAATATGTAGAGAATTAATGCACGTGTTCTAACGTTTAGCAAGAGAAACAATTTATATTCTCAGTTCTTACTTTATTTGGGCTTTAAACAAGCGCAGTATTTGAACTCCATTTCTCTTTCTCTCCCGGCATTCTATTTTTAGAACTGAATGCATTAAGTTTCATTTTGAATTATGGCAGCGCGACGCTAAAAGTGTAATGCGATAAGATCATAGAAACACTAGAAAGGAGTAACTTTAACAGAACTATTTCCATACAGATATGGATCGTTAAAACAAAAATTATTCCACTTTTAGTATGCATTACAAAAAAATTATTTTTCTGGAACTTTTAATAATTAGGGGGACTGAAAAGTAAAGTCGTTTTTACGTATGTCAGTCTTCCGCCTAGCTGAAGCTAATAATATGAAATCTAGAATCTACGTGAGTTTTTTAACAAGGATGCTCGAGTCACCTTAAAAAGACGACCACGGTGATATGAATAACTCAATACCTTAAAAAGTGGATTATATAACTTTTGCGTCTACACCCTTCAAATATGAATTGTATGCTTAGATATAGCTTGTTTGTAGTTAAAAGCTTTTTAAAAAATTATTTGTTTGAATTTAATATAAAAAAGGCATTACTTTCCAATATTCCTAATATTATTGGTTAAAAAACTATTTCATTAAGACATTGCTTTCCACACTGCACACGAGAAATTAATTTTTGGCTTAAAAAAAAGAAAAAGAAAAAAAAAAAAAAAAAAAGATAAATATCCATTCTGTTAGCAGACATTAAATAAAGGGAAAAAAAATTGAATTTAAAGAAAACATTTCAGTGTTCATACATATTATTTTACAGATAGCAAACATTTTAAATGTCTTACACCATTTTAATAAATACATCTGTTAGAACTATTAACTAATAAGTAAATGTCCACCTCTCTTACCCGGACAGTACACTTTTCCTAGATAGAAAAAAGAAATTACCACTGTACAAATTGTAGTTTATTGTGCCCTTGATACAAGGTATTATCAATGCACACACCACAATGTTTACCAATTCATCAATAAAAATAAAAATAAAATAAGAATCAGAATTTCATTTAATAAAAGAAGGACACCACTGCATTACTTTTTTGAACACAATTTGTTCGTTTTGCATTTACCTAATTTCTAGATGGTAAGAAGGTGGTAAGCTGTACCAATTCTCGTTTTAATATTTCACAAACACTGTACTTTTAAAAACATAATCGCGAAGTGCTATAAATATTTCCATTTACAACTTCCTTAGAAAAGAGGCTTCCCACTGAACTTACCGAATTTACGTCACCACAGCATTGCTTACAAAATGGTAGTTAATCATGTGTTTTCAGCAGTCGCAGTCACAACTTATAAATAGCAACAGCAGGGGAGGGGGAGGGGGAATTATAAAATTCCCTAATTTTTTAAAATTAGGATTCTGTGGTTTTGAAGCTTTTAAGTTTTGATGCCAGTACACCACTTCATTTTTACTGACTAAAAGCTCCAATATTTAAAAATGAGTACAACCCAAATTCAATAGTAGTGCACCGTATTGTATAGTGTTTGAGTTAAATACGCGTAAAAGAATTGGGGAAGCACTGCGCTGAAGAATAAAACGCTTCTAGCAAAATAATTAAACTGGCCTTGTGATCCTTACCCCAGATGCGTTTACGGTAGCAAGGAGCAAAGATCACCTCTGACTTCGCCAGAAAGACAGAAGCTTTGCGATCGATGACTCCATAGTCAGAGAAGAGAGAAAAAAGGGTTGGATTCCAGAAGAACGTAGCGTGCGGAATGCTTTCCTGTAGGTCATTGCACAGGAATAAAGAGCCCACGTGCCTGACCTAGAAAAATGGCAGAAGCAAACGGCTCTCTCAACTCAACCGCAGTACCCCGCCCACCCGGCACATTAGAATACTTATCTCCGGCATTTTTGAAAAAAGTTATAGAGTAAAAGTCAGGGTTAAACATCTGCACAAAACCTCAAAAATTTTGAATTTTAGAACTTTGAAAAACTAATTTGCTGTATTAGAATTTCAATACAGAGGCGGCTCTAGGTTACGTGACGTCCCCCCCCCCCTCTTGCAGACGTAAGAAAGGGGCCACCTTTTACGCTCTAGGTCGAGTTTTTCTTAGTTTTTAAGTTCGAAATGGCGCCCCTTCGAAGGTGGCACCCCGATGCGATGCTAACCGTGTCGGACCGCCCCTGCAAACGCCCCAATATATATTAAGAGACAGATAGGGGTAGTGTGCACACTAATAAAACGCAGTCACAACCAACGACAGTGTTCTGCAAATACAAGTGTTATAAGTTACATAATTTTGAGTGTTATGTTCTATTTAGAACGCACTAAAACAGCTTAATAATAAATGAAACGCAAACAATTTCTTTGAATTTGAATTTGACAAAATAATATGAAATGTGGAGAAAAAAGATCTTGATCACATGGAAAAGAGGATGGTTAACTTATAAATTCGAAAAATTCTAAGTTTCTTAGAACAGTTTCACACAATTAAACCGATAAACTGTATCCACGCATCGAAAAGTAAACATTTTACAATTCCTGCACATGTGCCCGCACTTACGAAAAACAGGGGAAGAAATAGAAAAATGTAATGAATGAGAACAATGGATATTTTCTTTTAACGAAGTTACATGCTATGTCATATTCTCCATTAAAATAATTCTAACAGATTAACATTAAGGACTGCATTTCTTTTAAACAGATAGTCATTCGTTTTAAAGCAAGGGATTTTAATATATACTATATATATATAGATATGTTTGATTAAAAGAAAGTAAATTAAAGCTAATATAATTGAAAATTCATAAAAAATAAAGTAATAAAGCAGATTGAATATCACTGAACACAAAGAAATAGCAGAATTTAAATTATCACTATTCTTTTAAAATTTCCTTATTCCTTACAATACATAATGAAATTTGGCTGAACAAATACGAAAAGAAAAATCTATTTCATCAAGAAGTCTATGAAATGCAACAATAGCAAAATTAATTAAATAAATTATAATAATAAGCAAACAAATTTTCCAGAAGATTCATTTAAGATCAAAGGATTCGTTAACAATACCTCATTATTTCTCCACACAAAACAAATAAATAAATGCTATAATTTATCAAAGATGGATTATTACAGAGGAATATGAAAGCAGGTTTAGAATTTACACAGTTCAAATTTGACCTTGAATGAGGATTCCAGTCGCTATGAAACCTGATGACTACCGTTTCACGTAAGACTGACTTCTAAACTTAAAATCATTTCAACTGTAGCAAAATATATTTTTAATGTATTTAGACTTTTTGCTTTTTGCCTTCATATATATATTCATTTTCTTTTATTATCTGATTTTCTTTAAATGCTTACCCACATTTTTCATACATTTAATTATTATTAATTCAATGCATGATTGCGTTTAGCGTTGCCAGGCGTCCGGATAAAGCCGGACATAGTTAGGCTTTTTGATTGCGTGTCCGGCCAAACTGAAGGGTATCCGGCTTTTGTTAGGCTTTTTTCTGGGGACTTTGGCTGATGAGTCATAAAGTACTTGAACTGATTTGGCATTCGATGTTATTTATATTTCATTAGAATTGAACAAGATTCATGGTAATAATCAAAAAAGCTTGATTTTACATACAATTTTTTTGTTGTACCTATTAATACTGAGACAAAATCCTCAATAGTGTAGGCTGTCCGGCCTTTTTACCCAAATGTCCGGCCAAACTGGCTGGTCTGTCCGGCTATTAGGTTTGACGACCTGGCAACCCTAATTGCGTTCGCTACTTGTATTTCGTAAGGTAACTTTATCTGTGCTGATTTTGTGTGAGTTTTACTTCTTTTTACTTTATATTACATTTTCTTTGCTGTTTTTGTATAGTAATTTATTATTATTATTATTATTATTGTTAGTTTTGAGATTTCGCAGTTAATTTTACTTTTTTTTTTTTTTTTTTTGTACGCTCAGTAACAAAACTTCGTCGGATTATCGGATAATACAGGTTTATTTTCATATTTAATGGTTTTAAAAGAAATTTAAAGTGAAAAAGCAATACTATACAGACAACTGAATAAATTCATATACTGTATACAAGGTATCTCAAAAGCACTGACTTCGGCTTTTATTCCTTAAATATTGATCATAATAGTTATATAATAAGTTACAATGTCACGTAAAAAATGCACAGAATTTTATGAAATATTCTAAATTATCAGGGGATTAAATTTGAGTAAATACCAAAATTAAGTTTCTAAGCAGTCCCTGTACAAAAAAAAAAAAAAAAAAAAAAAAAAAATCCCACTCTACCCAGAAATACGGTGATGTACAAAATTTCGTCATGAAAGATCTCAGATATGTTAAAACGAAGTTGATGAGGGGCTGTGTAATGCGAATTAAGAATGCAAGTATATTACGTATTTAATCAATCATTCGTAACTAATGTACGACCCCTGAAAGGCAATCATCCGACGAGATTTATTCACTTCGAGAGTCATTGAAAAATGATCAGAAAACACTGATTTTCATTTTCATATCTCCAACACTTTTCAAAATAAAATGCTTAAATTTTGAACATCACCTCAGTGGTGTATGAAACATATTTTACTAATTGCTTTCTTTCTTTCTTCGTTTTTTTTTTTTTTTTTTTTTTTTTTTTTTTTTGTAGGAGGCCATATAAAAAATTAATTTTTTATTTACTCGCTCACATTTAATCCCCTGAAAATATTAATCAGTTTCATAAAATTTTGTACTTTTTTTTTTCACGTAACTTCGAGATTTATTGCCTATGATGAAAATTTAAGGTGTAAAAACCGATGTCAATTTTTTAAGACACCCTGTTTACTATAATGGCATTTAAATTGAAACATTTGCAATGAAAGCCATTATTTGTATTTGTGAAATAATAGAAGCTAAAAATGTATTTTCATTGTTGGACTAATTAAATCTATTTACACAAAATATTATAAACACAACTTTGAAACATTAATATTTCAGTATATTTATAGCTTTGCTCTAGGGTTCGTACGTTTTTCTAGAGGGAAAAAAAATGATACGCGCTCAAAGAAATTTAAGCACTCTCTAAAACATATAAGCACCCTAAACTTATTATTATTTTTTTTTATATACGTAAAAAAAGACTTACGTAGAAAAAGTATTTACATTCCTGTATTTTTTGACAGAAGTATCATAATAAAACTAAGCATATTATGCATCCTTGTTAATTAAAATACAAAACACCTCACTTTCTTACAGCTTAATTTATCAATACTGAGAAATATTTCAATATATATCTTTAAAAAATATTAATGTACATCATCACTGATCGTTTCTTTATTTAACAATTTATAATACCATTTTCAAGAGTACTCAAGATTTTGGCAAGCGTTCCTAAGAGAAGTATGGGCATATATTCCTGAATCCCACTTGCATGTTCTACTGCATTGTCGAATCGGAATTACACTTAAAAGGATAGTAATGACAAAAAATCTGATGTGGACACCACATTACTTCCTTGTACGTCTATTAAATCATAAATATTTTCGGTGCATTTCATCTAAACTTATTTTGTTTGAGAGAGATAAAATAATGGAATAAAACAAAGGCTGTGTGATTTCTAGGTACTGAGGGTACTTGAGGCATCGTCAGGATGAGTTCAATTTGAAAGATTTTTTTTTTGGTACTTAATTGGGCGATATTTCGCCAAAAGCCGACAAGATTGAGTAGCGAGATTTGCGTCAAAGCCGAAATAGTGATTCGTCACAGACTTTTAATGAATTGAAGCTATCCATAGACCCTAATGTATTTTAAGTCTTTGGGTGGCCCTGTAAATAAATTACTCTGTCGATTGCAATAAAAAAAAAGAGATGCACAGTTAGATGTTAGAATAGTTCTAAATGCAAAATTTCAACATTCTACAGCTAAAAGTTTTAGAGTTATGCGAAACGTCATTATTTTTTACGTTAAATTTGGAGATATTTCAGGAAAACTCGCCAAGGTCGACGACAAATGGTGATAGTTTGGGCATGGACAAAAAAATGACTGACTACAGACAAGATGTTGCTCTTATGTATCCAATGGATTGTTCCTTTAAAGATTAATCACATAAAAAAATATTTTTTAAATGCAAGGAGGGTTGTTTACCACATTTCATTAACTCAATAAGTTGCGCTACATTAGTAAAAACTACAGAAAACCTTTTTAAATCAATTAATTGCCTTAGAAAGAGAACAAAAGGACAGCAAAGAAAAATTAGAAATCACTAAGAAGTAAAATATTTTAAAATTTGAAGTCTTGGAGAAAATAGGCATTGAGTATAATAACATTTTCATTGAAATATTTTTAAACAATGAGTATCATAAAAGAATTTTAGAGGGGGGGAGAGAAAAATGTTATGCGTAGTAAAATGTACCACAATATACGACGTAGTGTGAAAGCAGCTTTTCCTGTAAAAACCGTTTTTCTGGTAAGGTAGTATAGGAAAGGCAAAACTAGTTTGTAAGAATGTGTACATTGGCGACAATGTACAAAAATTTCCCGTCAAACGCAAAGCTCATTTTCTTCCATGCCTGTAAAAGCGGTTTTACTGGCTCAGTAGTATGACAACGGAAAAGCGCATTTCCAGGGAATGAGTACAATCAGATGTACGAGTACATACATCCCCTGGTATCAGGTGCACATTGCACATGTACATTTTATTAAGTACATGACATATATTATCATACACATATTAAAAGGTTACATGACGTGAAATCTAGAAAAATGTTCTTACTAATCTTAGGATAAATTGATTTTTTCAACAGCAAAGACACAACTTTTGACCTTTCTTTTTAAATTCAAAAGTTTCAAACATTTAACATAATTTTAAAGTGCAGTTTTATAATATTAGAACAACAAATGCTATTGTAATGCGTTCTAAAAAATTTTAGTAACTGTCTCCTGAAGAGGGCGTGCGCAACAATCATGTCACACATCGCTATTTTATTTCCTTTACATGGACAACTACTCTGTCAAATTCCCCACCCGCAGAAAAAAACTGCAATCTCTGTTTGCAATTATAATTTTCACTATAATTTTCTGATATTTAATTTTGGAAATAGCCTTCAATTATTTGATCTTTTATAAAATCAGTATGTTGTAATGATTAAATACCGTTAGTGAATTTGGATTTTGTTACTAATCTATAAAAAAAATAAAAGTTTTCAGCAATTAAATTTAAAAGGTTTGTTTTCCTCGATTACAATTTGATTGCTAACATTAAGTTCTACGAAAGAGTTTCTCTAAAACTTTTATAAAAATACTTGATAGGAAAAGCCTCTTAAATTGTCATTGATAAAAAAGTAAACTTTTTGAATTTACTTGTTAAAACTTACCAGTTGGGTAATTGATTTTATACTGTTGAAAAATTACAGAATAAGTAAACGTTTCATAATTTAACTGAAATTTAGTTAAAATGATTATTTTTAAAAAACTTCCATAACACATGCTATAAATGTATTTTTGTATTTTCTTAAATATATAGTTTTAAACCATGTGATATTTAAATAAGCGTTATGTACTATTACTGATTTTTAAACAAATGGGCAACATAAAAGCAAATTGTTCGTCAAAATGTTTGACTTTGTTCAAACATTCTGAATACTTTCGTTAAATTTAAATTTGTTTGACTTACATCATTATATGCTTATTATAGTGTACGGTGAGAACAAAGAATCGAATTATTAAATAAACTATATAATAAAGGGTAAAGTATAATAGAAATGTAGGTTTCACTATTACTACTAATAGATGCAGTTTTAATTAAATTGTTGCGTTGTTCATTCTGATGAAATAGTGTAATTGATTCATTGTGAAATTTAATGTTTTTTTACCAAATAACTTTTACTGAGGAATCGATAACTACCACGGGCGTATAACACGGGGTAATTTTGGGGATCTGGACATCCCCCCTCCTTAGTCTACGCACAAACACTAATTATAGCCAAATATTCATGTTTTGAATTCATCGCTTAAATCAATAATACGGTAACAACAATTTTAATTTTATATAAATTTTGAAAACTTTCATATATATATATTTTAATTTTATTAGAATTTTGTAACTTTTATAATTCAGTGCGTAACAAACGCAGTTACATGTAAAGAATTTAAAAATTTTTATGCTATCAAAAGTTTTTACTAGATATTTATAGCAAAATTGACTGTCAATCAAATTTTATAGTAAGAATGCCCCCCTCCCTTTACCTGGATCCCATTCCATGAGAAAGCTATAGCTAAGCCGGTGATAACGTACATTACTCGTAGAAACTGAATTTTGGGTTATTTTATACGGCATATCTGTAAAGACTATTTTTGAATCATTCGTTTGTTTTAAACAACAAATTTTTACCACGCGCCGTAACAAGAAAAACGTATATTTTTATATTCCCAGGTGTGATAAGGTTTGAAATTATATTTATAATTCTACCTCGAATGGAACACCTGCCAAGGCGGCAGCGAGAACATTCTCAACCAGCTACTCATCCTTAAAAAATGCATACCATGAGATTCTACACACAAAAGGACTCTTCTCGTAAACAATACCAACCGTTTTGTTAACTCAGATGCTTATATTGAAGAATATTCTATTAACTGTTGCCGTCGTAAAAGTATATTTTAACACCTGTCAAACGAGGTTGTTTGTAAAATAACTCATTGCAGTTGAAGTAGGAAACGTATTTTACACTTATACATGAATTATGCTACTCATATATGTACGTTACTATGTATATGTATACTTAAAACAGAAAGCAATTAAAAATACAACGATATTCTATAAATACTTATCAGCAAAGCAGAAGACTACAATTGATCATCGTGGAAAGTCATCATTAGTCATTATAAATAATTGGTAGATAGAGTGACTCTATTTTTAGCAGGCATATTTTTGCATTAATTACTTTTAAAGTTCGTAGTGTTAGTTAAGTATGTAGTATAAATTAAAAACAAATAATAAATAAATAAATAGGAAAACAGATTATTAAAAATGCAGCTGATCATTTTGTATTATGTAATCCGTACTCGGAAATAGTTAAGACAATAAGAAAATCTTTCACACATTTTTATGCATTTTTATCAAAAGCAATTACGTAAAAAAAATCAGGAAATTTGGAATAGAGTCCGACTGAAGAAAAAGAAAGAAGCATGATGAGTGCCGTCATTTTCCAGATTTGAATCCAAACTTTCTTAACAGCAGAGAAATAAAGAATGAATTTATTATGTTTAAAAGGAATTTAAATGTTCAAAATGTAAGTTATTTTTACATTTGATACTGGAAAAAAATTCAGAATTTTTATTAAAGAAGTAACATTATATATACTAGGGTCCAAGGCCCTCTAGACTCGCTACGCTTGCTTTTCGTATGAGGCATTCGGCCCCTAATAAGGCTTATTCGTAAAAAAGACATAATTTCAACAGACAAAACCCGAAGAATGGATCAGATAGAATGTTACTAAGCTACACATTGCTTGCTTCTTGCATGTTCATTGGTACATAAAATTTTAAACTTCACACTACAGTAGACCGCCTCCCCCTCATAACACGGAAGATATTTTGTTATAGGAATCCGTGTTGTACGGGTCCTGAGCTATACTCCATCTGGAGTGCGGACTCCGCTTATAATCGCTGGAAAAATTATTTGCACTCCTCAGAAACACAATAATATTTAATGTTGCCATTCAAAAGTTATATTAATTAGGAGCTAAAGCGTAATAAAATCAGAAGTCTGACAAAACTGACTTTGTCTGAAATCTGTTTCAGCTGTATTTTTAATAATGCAAAACTTATTGGACACCTTGCGAATTTGCCACCAAGGGCGATTTTTCATTATTTGGCGACTTGCGTACATGTAAAGTTAATAAAAGCTACGGAACAGATAGAATAGCTTGCCACCCATGGCGACTTTTCATTATTTGGCGATTTACACATGCTCACAACCTATAATTACTGTTCATTTAAGGTTACCGGAAAACCGTTATCCATATTTTCATTTATACAATCGTTTTCAGATTGGCGTACTTAGCACCACGAATTATACCATCTCGTCGCGCTAGCAAACATCCAAAGTGTACGATAACTGCTATAATGGCATAGTTAACGCCGCCAAATATTTCTAATGGTAGCAAATAATCCAGCTGGACCAAACCGGCTTTAAAATAATTTGCATTTTAATTATTTTTCATTTTAAAGATATTAGTTATTCTGTTTTGGAAAAACGAATAATCGCTAATTCTAAAATCCTGTTGTCTAAGCGAACTTATACTGTTTGGAAATTGTCAACTTTGTGTAACACATTTTAAGTTACTTATTTCATATTATTGTAACCTATTTATAGAAAAAAACAGGCGATGCCTATTCTACAGCTTACGAAATATTGTAACAATAGATTAAAACTGTTGTGAACTAATAGTATTTAAATATATGTAAAGCATATTCCATAGCTTACGAAATATTGTAACAATAGATTAAAGCTGTTGTGAAGTAATAGTATTTAAATATATGTAAAATTATGTGGCATACTTTTATGCCGCATTTTTGGGACACGTTTTTCATACAATTTTCAATAAGGTGAGAGATAAAATGATTAATAGATGGAGTCATTAATAGATGGAGAAAAGCTGCACAAAAAAATTCACAATTCCAAATGAATGAAAATTTAAAAAATTTATTCTCAGGTGTATTCAGCAGACGATAAATTACGATAAATTGCGCCAAGCATTAGAATCATCTCCTCAAAATCGCACAAAACCGTTTAATTTTTTGCCAAATTAAAAAGTCGCACATTTTAGTCTCAGAAAATTTCTAAATAATATGTTTCTTTTGAGTATAAAATTTTCCTTCCTGCTCTGATTTCCCATGCACACGATATTTTAATTTAAAAACAGCCTTACAAATAATCTAGACAAAAAAATCGTTATTCTTTTATTTTTACTTCAAGAGTCTGAATCATTTCATAAACTTGCCGAATGTGGCAACCTAGATAAGCTTAAACGTCGCTTTTTCCACTGTGGGGTTACAATTACGAAATGGCGGAAAGCAAAAATTAGCCTTTTTAGCAATACGTTTTTTATCGATATCTCCTAAAATAATTCGAATTTTGAAAAAATCGCTTCGAGGTATGTCGGGACCTGTCATGGAAAATTTCCGTACAAAATTTCGTAGGTCTACGATCAACCGTTTGCGAGCTACGCAAGACACATTCAAACAAACTAACAGTTTACACATTGTTTTATTAATATAGAAGAAAGATAGTTTTTATTTTGGAGTAAAATGGGCGTAATTCTAACTTATGTTTGTAAATTTCACGCGATTCTAGATACTTGGAAACGCTTTGTTGCAAAGGAATGAATGATTTTATGCCAAATCTGGCAACCGTTAGGTTTATTTTTTCCGTTTTTTATTAATATCTTCTAAAATAATTCGATTTTCGAAATTTAAGTCAGCTTAGCAGGTTCCTCGGAATTTTTCGAATCTGTGGGCACCTTAGTCGAAACTCAAATCCCGACGGTTTAGGAGGAGTTAGGACAACAAGCTTTGACAACGCCAGCGACCTTTACTTTTTTTTAGAATAGAGAGATACTTGCATTTAATGCTTTGAATGCATGTGAGGTAGTTTAAAAATAAATCGACATTAGAATGGAAACATTAAACATTTTTCTTGAAAAAAAATTATTTTTAACGATAAGATAAAAGAAAATTGAAGATTTCACTAAAAGAAATGAGCAGTCGAAATATATGTAGTGCGGTTGATTTTAAAAATCGAAAATAAATTACTTTTTTGTAGGCTCTATTAAATTTATTTGTATTTTGTAACATATATTCATTAAAAGATTCCATAATATTCATTCATATTTATGTTGAACACGATGTCTGCGCATGAAAAACCTTCACGAATAGTTTAACGTGGTTATCACTATCACTATCTACTGGACCTGATAAAGAAGATGACCTCGCTTGATATTTCCTGATAATAAGGTTTATGGTTTATAAGAACTATTTTTATTTGTATTGAAGACGGCTATAAAAAACCGTCAGGGTACAATACTTTGACATCTTTATGTCACTGCTTTTGAAATGTGCATAATACGTGCAATGCCACAACGTCAATGTTGACGCTGTTAACACCGGTGTTATCTTTGCACAAAGAATTAATGAAACTCAAAGTGATTGAGGCACAATAAACGTACTGAAAAAAAAGATGTCTACAAAATTGACAGGAGGGAGGGGATATCGAAAAAGGAAAGTAATAGTTTTACATTAATAAGTTATACAAAATGTTAATCCAATAAATGGACGCAGTGAAAACTTTTTCATCAAAACAGTCCATAGAAATTTTAAGCCATGGGTATTTTCGTAATAGATATCATATCTTATAATTATCTTTATAATAAGAACGTTCCTCTAACAAGCCTAACATTTACCCAGCGTTTTTTTGATAATCCGAGAAACAGAAGCTTTATTTCTAAGTGTTTTAACATAACAAAATAAGAGGGTATGTAATTAACAAAATAAAAATAAAAAGCCCTTGAATTCATAAAATAAGGAAACCCTAATTTTCATCATTCATACTAAAAAAGTACAAAGACGTTATTGATCTACGGACAGTCTGGCCTACTCTTCTAGAAAAGTACCTGCCAACATCTTTTTATACCTGCAGAAGCCTTAGTGTAACATAGACAAGAAATAATAAGATTAGTTCCTAAGACTAAAAGCGGACGCAAGAAAAATTTCCCGTCCATATTAGATTTTCTATTTTTAACATTTTCCCCTAATTTGATAGATAGTCTTGAAGGAGTAATAAGTCACCTTGTCTATAGCAAGACACTGATTCCATATCCACTTACGATGGTTTCTATGAGTTATTTGTGAATGTTTAACAGATCAATTATTTAAATGAATAAATTCTAATATTCTGAGTGGAAAATTTTAAAAAATCATGTTTTGACTTTTATTTTCTGTATTTAAGCAAATACGTACAGTTTTAACTTCGAGCTTTTTCTAAACAGAATACTGCAATAAAATTAGTCTTTTAGAGTTAAAAATTATGGTATTTCTTACCCAGAAAAAGCTAGTTTTACAGAAAAAAAAAACTTATTAACTGCAACTATTATTTAAGTAAAGAAGTAATTGTTATTACTCCATATAGTATTTTGTTACAGGCAAAATCCGTTCTGAAACTATATTAACCAATAGTCTAAACTTTATATGCATATATATACAGAGAGAGAGAGAAAGTGTTACAATCAAACAGAATACTTTTTGTGGTTTCAAAGTTCAAACATCAGAAGGGGATTTCTGAAACAAACGATTTAATTACCAGATTAAGTCATAAAGCAAATATATTAACATTCCCAATAGTTAAACTAACGATTTATATTTTATGCAAAAATTGGAATATCATGGTTGAAAAACATTCATTGATTTCTAAAATGAGCGATAAGCAAACGATAAAATAAAAGAGTGCCAGCAAACTCTCTACAAGTGCCAACAAATCTTTTTGTAAATTTGCTTTAGAGTTCATGTCAGTGTCATGATAGCTAGAGTTAGGCACGTAGCCAGGGAAAATGCCGATAAGTAAGAGTAAACAACGAGTGAGAGAGGCAAAATTTCTCAAAAAATAATTTGATTTTCATCATTTTACGAAAGATATTAGAAATTCGGATGAGCCGGAATCCCTTGTCTCCCTCCATTTTTTCAGTGGCTAAGCCCATGTGTGTAGAGTAATGACATCTTGACCTTCGTTTTTATACATAAGCAATTCCCCACACGTACATCATATTATCAACTTCTATCGTGTAAACAAACATCCTAATTTCAAATCATTACACGACGTTGACTAAAATAAGAAAAAGAAACTGAAAGCTAAGACGCGGAATCTGAAACTAGAAAAAGAAAAATCAACGGCAAAACCATAAACAAAACGATCTCTCTTGTAAATAAACAGCGCCAGAGACATATCGGCCCGGGAAAGAAAGCCACACCTCCCGATCTCCACATCCGGGAGCTGGAACAGCTAGCGAACGGCCTTGCATCTCCAGGAAATGGGAGCTGGGGGCTCCTGCAGATCTCTTTCTCCCTGTTTATCTCTTTGATTTCTAGTAGATGAGAGCTAAGTATTTTGTTTAGAAGTGCGGAGATTTTATTTATAGCCCGATGCTGTAAGGTAAGACGGAAGGGAAAAAGCTATAAAAGACTTTAATTGGATGTTAGATTATAGTTTCGGATGAATTGAATTACTTGTTTTAGAATCAAGTGCTCTCTTTCTCAAGAATTTTGAAAGATGTAAGAAAGTAATCATATCAGATAAATGTTATAATTCAAGTTGCAAGTGGTTGATTATTTATGATGTATTTTTTTAGATTCTTTTAGATTCTTTTTAAAAAGAATAAGTGGCATTTGGCTTTAACCCTTTCTGACCAGATTTAAAAAAATTCTCTTTGGATTAAATAATTTTTCTTTTGATAATAGAAATTAAATTTGTAATTAAAATTTTTTTAATTCCTGATTAAATTTTCGGAAAAATGATTTTTCTTTATGCGCATAAATTAGGATATCCATCCTGTACGAAATAATAGGTGATTTATATGTACTCCATTGTGGACTCACGGTCTGAAAGATTTAAGATTGATTTTGTCGTGATTATTTATAATTCGGACACGAAAGATCTGTTTACATCTGAAATGGACAATTTTTAAGAAATCCAGGCTGGTATAAGAAACAAGGCTTTTTTCAAAACTAAGTTGATACAACTGAAATCGAGTAGAAGATCCCTGCTTATTAAAATATTTTTACCTTTACTATTGAACTACAGCCCAGGCTGCTAAGAAAAAGGACTCAGCTTATTTGAATAACTAGTGTAAAACACATTATTTGTTTGAATGAGATATCTCCGAATTTTTTGCACTACATGACATATTATTAGCGATGAAGATTGCTTTGATATTTAGCGATGGCATATTATTAGCGACAACCTAAGTGCTCACCATCATGGGGCGCCCATATGAGTACTATTAAGAGGGAAGGGGGGGCTTGAATTTGAAACGGAATTTCATCTCGGGCTTTCAAACAGACTTCAAGAAATGAAGGGAGGGATTGCTTGCTACATATGTCATGATGGCCAGCTTACATATGTCATGATGGCCATCAATAAAATTTCAGCTACTCTTACATTAAGAAGTTCTACGCTTTTCGTGTGAATCATGATCTAAGGTTGCAGAGAGTCTTTAAACCTCCACCTACCAAAACTACTTAAAGTAATCCAGGAAAAAAAGTACTTTAAAAAATAGTTAATTAGAACTAATTACATACGGTCATTCATTTAAAAAACATTACAAAATGCTTCATTTAGATCATCTCTGTAGCATGGATGATTGTTCTGTAAAAGTAATAATGCATTAAAAAATACTTAAACACAGACACTGCATGTTCCTCGATGCGTGTTTTTAAAATATATCGCATCGCACAAAACAACAATTACATTTTTGCTTGAATATCGAAATTTATTTTTCTGTCAAAATAATTGATAAAGCACCGGAAACTGTCAAGACAATGCATGGCTGTAGAAATTAAATGCTATAATATTGTGGCGAAAATAAAAATAAAAATACCAGTTTTTTCATTAGAAAATTCTTCAAAAGTCTATAAGAACGTAAATTTTCAGAGAGTGCTTTATTCTAAACCAGTGAATAAGAATGTTCTCTCTTCCATGAGAAAATTTCCGTCCACTTTATATCGGTGGATATTCAACTATCTTTCTTCCTTCTTTTCGTTTTCTGGAAAATTCCGATTACTCTTGTTATGTTCAGTGACGTGGACTTCCGAGGAAAAGTTAATATTCAAATATGCAGACTATCAACAATGCGTAAGCGCTTCAAAATCGAATATCGTGAGATGAAACGAAAAAAAAAAAAAAAGACAAGTCGGTGTTCGAGACAACAATAGCAATCCACTAAACGAGCAGGATAAGAAATATAAAAAAATATACATATTATAAAATATGAAAAGCAGTTTCTCTATTTTTTAATGGTTTCAAGAAAGACAAAAACAAAGTGCAAATAATGATTAAGAATTAACCCATTTAAACTGATTATTTAATAAAAAGCTAATGTTAATCGGCAATACAAAGTGCATAATCTGCACAGTTAAAATAAATCCAAACAAATAGATCAAAACAAAATAATAAGAATTCAGAAGTAAAAAACTTTTCAAACAGATACTAAGCGTAAGTTCGACATTATTTTTAAAGACCTACAAACAAGAACTTTCAATATGAATTTATAGAAACTCCAAAACTGAAGCAGACCAACAGGGGCAGATGCAGACGAAAATTGGGGCCGTTTTGCGGCCCCTTCACAAAATAACAATCGATTAAAACGGCCCCTTTTCACAAAAAACGCAATCAATTAAAACGGACCTTCATTGGCATTTTACCTTACACTTTAATCTGTTTAATCAATTATTTTAACCAAAAAAGTTACTTTTATTAAAATTTGGTATGAAAAATTCACAAAAATAAGTGTTGAAATTCACAAAATTAAGAATTCAAATTCACAAAAATGAGCAGTTTTCTCCAAAATGGGACCCTGGAAAAAATTCCTGGATCCACACTGCAAGAGTCATAATCAGCTTAAACACACGATTCCAGGAAAACAAATTGAGTTGATAACCTGCGGTAAAATAAAATCCTTCTAATGGTAAATCAAAAATTATGTCTTGCTTTCACAGGCTCTAGTTTGAACTAAACCGCGCTCACAGAGTAATCAATTTTAAAGATGCTTGATAGCAAGTAATAAGAACATACTAGTACCTAAATGCTACCGAAATTTATATATTTGAAATAAAAATACAATTTAAAAATAGCCCCCAATAGTTATTTTTTAGCTTAGCTTTCTTTGCATAGATTAAAAAAAAAAAAATTAAAAATGCAGCTATTTTTACTCTCAGGTAAGTTTAAGCAAGTTGGGAACAGTTTTTAGGGCTTAAACTCTAATTAAAGCCAACACTAGCCAGTTCACTACCATCGTTAAAAGGAGGGAACAATGCGCATTCCGCGCTTAGAGCTGTGTCCCCCCGCCCTCCACGCCCTTAATCTTAGAATATCCCAAGGAGTATTCAAAAATTTCATATAGCAACATGGTTATGTATCAAGCGGTAAAGTTACAAAGGCATAATTTAAGTAAGTTCAACTATTGCCGCATCTTTAAAAATTAATAAAAAGTTAAGACTAAATAGATTAAAAATGCTATTCCTTTTCTTCTAGTATATCATCACTTGTGAACGTCTAAACACTTAAGTAATAATCAAGTCCTAAACTCTTCATGAATGTAAGACTTTTGAAAACGTCCGACTGACAAAATGCCCTTCCAGCTAACATCTGAATTGGATCATGGAGCCGAAAAAGCACTTTTCGGCTACCACAGCTGATTCTCTCTTCGCCAACACCCCCCATACACACACACATACCACATCTCCAATATTCACTTCACTGCTGGCACGTGCCGGATATCGATCGAAAAGAACGAGCTATCTTCCCGGACACGTGGAAGCCGGGTAAGCGCTTTTCTACCTTCGCACATGCGTACTGAGTGACCATATGTGCTGGCTGATTTTTATGAAGACCGGATGACACCTATTTTTTCAGTTTCAACTTCAATAATAAGAACTGTCTATTCAATCGCCATCTAAAAATAGACCTTGTTATGCTTTGTTTAAGCATTAAATTTAAAAACGATAGAAAGTTATATCTTTCAAATATAAATTTAGGATGAAATGTAATTTTTGATATTTAACTATTTTAAATCAATCTTTTAATATGCATTGCCACATTTTTATTGGCTTAAGGATGATTTATAAATCTGCTATTAAAAGAAAACAACTCCGATTGATATTGTTAATGAAAGTAATTATCGCTTACTTTGATACGATTTTTCTATGTAAGTAAAATACATTACGAACTATGTTTAATAATCACAGTTGACTAATTTCTCTAAAACAGTGATTTCACTTTTAAAAGAAGTCAATTTAAGTTAAGTAATGGTTTGGTCGTAGTTTCATTATTATTTATTATAGTCCTTGATGGTGCACCGTATAATTTACTTTTGGTGAAATGAATACCAAAATCTTTCTTTTAAAAAAAATTATGAAGAGATATTTACCGCATCAGCCTGAATATAACAGGATATATTTTGACTGATCCTTTCCAGTTAAAAGCTTGACTCGCAATAAATACGAGGTCAGTATAGAATTTTTCTAATTGTCTTGATGAAAAATTTCGGGGTCGCGTTATATTCGGGCTAATACAGTAGTAATTAGATGTTCTCAGTAATACTTAAAATTTTAATTTATTATAGGAACAAAAGCTAAAGAAGCCTGTTTTATTTTCATATTAATAAGATTTTTGTTGGTAATTTACCGAACCTCAATTGCTACCAAATCACCCTTTTATAGTAAGAATCTAGATTTTTTATATAAATCTTAATCGCCAGATACAGCTTTATAAAGATGCAGCATATCAATAATTTCAATGATAGTCCAATCAATAATCACAGTCCAAATTCGCTTATAAATGCAGAAATTCAAACTTTAAGAGCAAATATTAAATCTCATTAATAATTACATCACTAAGACAACCGCTTTTCATGCTCATTAGAATACAATACACAAAAATTTTTAAAGGATTCTCAAACGATTTATATAAATTTTTATTTATTATTAATTACGTTTATATTTATAGATATTTGTCATCAAGTATATATTTAGAAAACAAAATAAAATAATAAATCTTATTTATTATTCTTTGCTTGCCTAGTAAAGAAGTCCAAATTTATTTGGCTTGATATTACCAAAATTGGGCGAGTTCCACTGTATTTTTGAGCTGTTAGAATGCAATAAGTTGCATGTTTCAGCTGATCTAATCTAAAATCAACATATTTTCACGAAAGCCTAATTTTAAAACTGTTTTTCAACAAGCTAAACAAGAGACACCAATTTGGCAGCGCAGCTCAAATTCGGGAACAAAGAATGCGAAGTCCTGGAGGTACGTACAGAAGATGAATTTCCAAGCAGCCAAGAGATCGACGAACTTTCAGCAATGCCAATGTATATAGACCAGTTTACAACTTTTACTCTCAGCTCTTTTTTGAAAATGCAAACTCAACGTTAATCAAGTCATTGTTGACTGGCTGTAGTGATATTTGGTACTTTTATTTAATCTGATACTGTCAAAGTTTTAATCTAAGCTTAGCAATTCGTCACAATTATTTAGAAGGAAAATAGAAAACATAGAGAAGCGCAACTCTAATCCATATCTTTACTGGAGAAAAAATAGACAGCCCGCCTGATATCTATCAGCTAAGAATCAGTTAAGAACAATCTATCAGTTAAGAACAATCGCCTCACGTGCTCACTTCTGAAGTGCTTACCACGCTTTAAAAGCCAGCAGTTTTCCAGGCAACACTTCTAGGCTCTGATAAAACAACGCAAATAATTGTCTTTTTTTCCGGCACTAAGGCCCTGATTATCGCACGGACAGGCACACGCCGTGATATTATCAAATGGAGCATGTGCCCTGGGCACACATGAAGATATAGGTCAAAAAATTGAATTTAGACCTATATAGAGAGAGACACAAGATTTGAAATACGCCATGGTCGGAGAAATGCTATAGTCAGGCCCTACAGGTACTATTCTTGTGCAGAAGAAATGATCAAGAATTCTTTGCTTCCCACCCGTACAAAACAGGATTATGAAATTCCAGAACAATCTGTGAGTGGTATTGCTTTAACTGAACCTATGCATTTTCTGTATATAAGAAAACTTTGCAGTAGTACGAAAACCAAGTGAGTGAAAGCCCTTTAGTAACAAAATGAAAGGACATTACATGAAATTTCAAAAATATTCGAATTTTTCTTGACAATACTAACGTTCTAATCTTGTCCATTCAAAAGACCTATGAGTATTCCTGATGTGACATGTAATATTCGTTAGACATTATAGTTTAAATATTTTCAACGGGGAAAACATCCTAATTATGATAACTTCATTTGGAAATCCAAAACCTTTTAATCTATTTTTATTGCACATACCCACAAGCATATATCATTTGCTTTATCCAGTTTTCAAATACTGCAATATCTCACTTACAATGAATGATTTTTTACTTGAAATAATAAAAATTATTAAAAGTTTAATACGTGCCAGTAATAAATGTCGTAAATAGGCATGCTACAATATGGGGGGGGGTGAAATGTAGAAAATATTTTCAAATTGGGTATAATCTGAATTTTCTTGAATTTTTTGAAGGGGCGATTGTTCCTCCTTACCCATAGCAAGTTACGCCTACTGCGAATAATGCACTGATAATGGCGAATGACACAGAACTAATCACAGTCGATTAAACACGCGTTTCATTAAAATTGGAATGCTTTGCCTTTTAATAAATAACCCAACAGAAAAGAAGCCGGAATTCTGTGACATCATTCCGCTATCAGCCCGCCTGATATCTATCAGCTAAGTTATCTATTTTATGTCACTGAGGACTTTTATCCTAAAGAAATTTGTCACGCCGTCATAGTTTATTAATAAGGGTGACATCCGACTGAAACACATCCTGTTTTCGACTTCCTTTTAAAGATTCTAAAAAGGAAATGCTAATCATCCTTTCGGAATTATATGCATAAAAATATTTTTAGGATTTATGCTCCACCCATTCAACGTAATAACGCGTTTCACGAATGTCAATTTTTTTAAAAGCAAGTGGGATTGAATAAGTTTTCGGGGTTAAATTAAAATTTTAATAGCCTGAATGATTGTTTCTGTTGATATTAATTGTAGTACAATGGTAAAAAAAAGCTGCTTAGTTTTACAATAATTTTGTAATTAATGCTAAAATTTACAATCTAACAAATTAGGTATCCTACTTTAAAAAAAAGAAAAGAAAAGAAAAGCTTCGTTTATAACCATTTTAAATTATAGGACATAGACATCTTTAGTGAAAAAAAAAATACATTAAACACTATATAAATATAAATGGGACTTACATAATTATAGCTTGTTCAGTTTTGTTCTGAACAGGAAGTTTTTTTATGAGATTTCAAACTATAAATGATTTTTTTCCCCTACAAGTAATAAGCTTTTTAAATTTTTTAAAAAGAAACAGTAAAAACTTTTTTGTCCGGTTCCAAACTTTTAAATGTAATCTGTTGATATTTATCAATTGCGAACTAAATTATGCTGATCCTAGTAAGCAATCTAGTCAATTCAATATCTGTGATTGGATTTTATCTTTAAAATATGTGCACACCAAATTTAAACAATCGTTGATGTTGCTAGAAATTACTTTAATAAACTGAAAAAAAAAAAGGACAGCCAGACTTTTTGAAAATAGTATGTTTATTTTTTGTTTTGTTTACGAGACTATAAACAGGTTTGGGCTTTTGCATTTCTGTAAGTTCTAGGAATAAACAAGACAAGATTTGGAAACGAGAATCTTCACTATATATTATGAAAACCGAATAATTTATTAGCTTGCTATGGGCAATGGCGGTATTTCTAAGTTGTCATATTTATTTTACTCACTTTATTTTTAATAACAACGAAATATTATGCATTCAAGTAAGATTTTAAAGCGCAATATAACAGTATTAGTGGTCTGTTGAATATGAATGTAAAGTTTATTAAAAAAAAAAAAAAAAAAAGAAGGTCTTTATATACAGTCCTGGGGCAAGATATTCTAGACGCATTATAGTTTTGATACGAAATCTTAAATAACAGCAACTAAAATTTCGTTTCCGAATTATTTAATTACAATGGATTTAATCTGTACGCATAATTTATTTCATTATGTAGGCGCTTACACATTCAACCTTTTACATATTGGTCTGTAAGAATACATTTTAGAATTAGGTTTAATCGTAGCTTCTACAAAGGTCCATTTCTTGTTTACCCATGTTTTAAATGATGCAATCAATTAATGCTGGTAATTGTCGTTATGAAAATGCTGCTATAGAGAAAAGTAACAACAACAACAACAACAAAACACAATTACTATGGTTGAATACAGTGAAATAAATAAAAAACGCAAACAAAATCACAAAATCACGTCCACACTTGAAGTATATTCTAAAACGCAGCCGATGCAGACCTGTAGCATGTTTATGCTCTGATGATATTATGAAACATTACGAAGGGAAGTTTAAACTTAGTGTCACATCAAACTGAGTATTAAACATGTTATTAAAGGCACATCTAATAATAATTTGGACAGAAAAGTGTCATTGCCGAAAAATAGAGGTAATTTTTGACGCTTATTAGCAGAAATACTACTTAAATCAGTGGTTCCCGACTCAACTTAACCTGCGGACCACTTTTCCATTTCCAATTTACCCACGGACCACTTAAAAGAACTCTTTACGGAGGATGGGGGGGATAAAAAAAAGAAATAAAATACAAAACTTTTTGCATAAAATGTAATGATAAAATGAAAAATTCAAAAACCGCAGAGAATATTACTTTCACACACTCAAAAATGCTGATAATAGTTAACCAACTCTGTTTACATATACTTATAGCTGAAGACAAAAGCTTGGCTGAGATGCTACAGTATTTTATTTAATTTTATTTAATTTTGCGCCCGCCTGTATTTTCCATGTTTTGCAAGGATTATGAAACTTTTTTTTTAGATTCTCTGAAAACTACCGTAAACAATTACGCTTTTTGCCTTTTTAACTCATACAATTGTGAAAACAATTATTTTTTAGCACTTACTTGCTTCGCGGACTAGTAGGGTGCGATTCAGGAATTTTTTACACAGTCGAATGTTTGTGAAAACTCTTTATTTTTTTGCGAATTTTAAAATCTATTTTTGTGAATTTTTCAAAACAATTTTTGCGTAAATAACTTTTTTTCTTAAGACAATTTACAAACCAAACTAAAGCGTAAGGCAAAATGCTACTGAAAGGTTGTTTTAATCCATAATATGTTTGTGAAGGGGCCGTTTTAATCGATTGTAATTTTGTGAAGGGACCGTAAAAGGGACCTAAATTTCGTCTGCATCGTTCCCTGATTAGTGGTCCGCGGACCACCCGTTGGGAACCACTGACATTATTTTCCAGGTCGATTTTCCCCCGTAAAAACAGAGTGTCTCAAACGACTTTTTTTTTTACACGTACAGATAGAAAATACATTTAACCTTGCTGATGATTTATCATGTTCAAAGTATACGGTAAATGTATCTTAACTTTTGTTCATTTATCTCCTGATCCAATGTTAGTCATTGACCTTTGGTATCTCCGAGTTAGATATTTTTTAAGTGTCACAAGTAAAACACAAATAATACTTTTTTTAACAACAACAAAAAGCACTTTCTTGGAAAAAAAAAAACTGCTCTTATAAACTTTTTACTTTACAATATTTGATTTAAAAAATAAGGACAGTACCATAATTCTGTATAAAAATGAAATATTTATAATCAAATAACGTTTTCAGGTACAACTGAATTTAATAATGCAGAATTTCATTATTATCCATCAACAAGCCTATCTCTCAATACATAACTTTACACATTTATTATTTGGATTTTCCGAAGTAAACTTAAGTCTGCATAATAAATACAGCATTTTTTTTCCTTATATCTATAAACAATTATTAGGATTTGTTGAATGCCAAGAGAGGGTCTTACACAATTATACTTTAAAACACAATTTTAAACACACATTCGTATTTCATAATGCAAATTTTCAACGTAATAATACATGTTTTAAAATATTTAAGCAGCTAAAAGGCTGCATTGTTTCTTTATTATAATGATCATCTATCTCAAATATAGATCTTTTAACGAGTAAGTTTAGTAATTCGTTCAAATGAATAGGCGAATTGCAGCAAAATTAAGTATACAGTATAATATAACCTCACGTATCAATATGAAACATTTGATACGATGAAGTAAAAAAAAAAAAACTTCAGAATCTAAACAGGAATGCAAAACTTTCTTTGAGGTATACGTTTTACAACTTGAATTTTTTAAATGTGAAATGATAAATACAAGATACACTTCAACTCCAGACCTTACCTCAAAACCATGCAACAGAAATAAATACCGCTCTGCTGGTATTCCTTTAATTACTGTAGAGGAGAAAGCAACCTGTCAGGAACAGAAACAGACAAGAGCAGATCTGTTCGAAATAAGACATGCCGTGCAGGGAAGTTCCGGCAACATACTGGTTCCTTGGGAAAAAGGGGGGAGAGTGATGCAACATCGACCCTACCTTACCAAGAGAGAGACAGGATGCTGGATTTCCAGACGGCAGATTCTTTGGTTATCAGCAGTTATCAGTCGTTTCTCTTTTGCAAATTCTGATAACACAATTTAAAGGTGAATGGTTAAAAAACGTTAAGAAAGAAACATGCTAAATAAAGGGGACGTACTGAATTTTAAAGAATATTTGTTCGGTTGGAAGGGTTTAGCAATTTTTAAAAATTTATACTCCAAAGAAAATTGTGCATTACGATTAGATTCTGAAGTTTTTACCTCATCGTATCAAATACCTCAGATTGATACGTGAGGTTAATTTTATACTGTATACTCAATTTTGCCGTAATTCGCCTATTCATTTGAAAGACTTACTAAACTTATTCGCAAAAAGATGGATACTAGTACTTTTTTTTTCAAAATAGGAGCCACCCCGTCCGTTAAACAGTGAAATTTTACTATATTCTAAGTCAAAAATTCCTGTTTAAAAAAAAGCGGTTAATTATATTCTGGAATAATGGGCAGCTATGTTATGCAGATGCAATGCAACCTTTAAGCAGCTTATTTTAAAACGTGTATTATTACGTTAAAAATTTGCATTATTAAATGGGTATGTATATTAGTAAATTATTACGATAAAATTATTAATTCACTTTCTTGTTTTTTTTTCAGATAAGCTAGGTAATGGTTCAGACAGAATGATGTCAGTTGCACAGAAATTTCTCTATCTTGAAAAATAATAAATTTTTGGCAGTCAAAGGAGTAAATGAACGTATTTTTAATTATTTTCTCAAATATTTTCATCTAAAAGCTCAAAATCTAAAACTTTTCTCCGGTAAAAATGCTAAAAAGAACTTCACTGCTAATTGGTTACGTGAGATAACAAGCTGACTATTTAAAATAAATTACTAAAAATTATCTGCAAAATTAAAACATGTTTGGAATTAATATTCAATGTCCACATTGCCTTCCAACATAATTTACTTTCCGCATAAACGTGAAGCAATGTTTTTCATTATAAAATTTTAAATGAATGTTGATTTAAAATGTAGAAGAATAATACGGAAATATTTTTAAAAGTGACCAGATTTTGTCAGTACATGGAATCAATTTATTAAATTTTTTCATTAATAGAGACAGTACCCTTTTTCTTACAGTACGCATTTTATTCCAACGGCTACTTCAGTCAATTTTATGTAGGTACTTATTTACACTTTTCGTGATTTTTGAAATAGTGAGGTTTTACTGTGAACATCATTTAAAACATGCCTGAACAGACCGGAAACTGGTTTACCGGCTTTACACATCTTTGCATAGGAAAGGAGAAAAAAAAAACTGAAAAATATAAAAATTCACGCAAAACATCCCTCTCCCCGCAGTACATAAATAAGAAATATTTTCTTCAGAAGATAGGGGCAGGAGAATGATGTAAAAAGAATTCCTGCCTTATGAATGAAAATCCCTGAATACTCAACGGTAAAAGAAAAAAAAAATACACAAATAAATCAATGAAGTAAAAGCCGTGGGCGACAAAATGCCTCCTTCCCGCCGAATGTTCTCTTGACGCCGGCTTCATGAATCATACAAGATCAGAAAGGGCAGGTGAGGCGGAGATTGGCGTACACAAAAGTACGCACAAATAAGAAGACAAAAGCCGCTTAATTTCGTAACCAGTTAAAGCCTTTTTTAGACTTGGCAGATAGATGCTGCTAAATTTTTTAGCAGTGATGCTTTTCGCGCTGGAAAATTTTAGAATTAACGCTCAGGCCCGCCAAAGCATTCTCACATTTATTTAACCCTATACTTAGAAATATTTCTTATTTTCTTTTTGGAAACGTTGAATACTAAAAAATCGATTTGTTAAATTAGATTTTACTGAGCATATCACATAAGACATACTCACAGATTAATATCAATTTTAGATTTCTGAAAATGCAATGTAACTGTGCCAAGAATAGGGTTAAACGCACGGAGAAGGCATCCATTATTCAGAATTTGGAATTCCACAAAAACAGATGTACTTAGTTAATTTGACGGGTGAAAAATGCAATTACGATCAAGTTTTACCCACAAACACCAGTTAAATTGCTTTTGGAAGCTTTGATTTACGTTCGTGGGAAGAAACAGCTATCGAGGTTTCTATCATCAATCTGACAGGGGATTTATAGCGAGTATTACAATGAAGAAATATGAATTCTTGAGTTCATCTATCGCAGCAAATGAGGAACACAAGTTACTATCAACTGGGGGAAGAACTCTAAAAATATTTACTTGGCGATTTTAGATTATTAAAAGGTTAAGAATAATATTAAATTATCAGCATACTATTTTCTTTTTAATGATACATTTATACGAAGCTTTGATAGGAAGCCTATATTTTTTGAAGACTTGATAGTTACGATTTTATTTAAACTCAAAATAATGTGATTATGATTGTTGCTTAGGATAATTTAAAAAAAATTAGCAACATACTGATATATATATATATATATATATATTACATTCTTTGAGAAAGAATGAGAGGAGCTTTAAATTCGTCTTAAGAATTATAACTGTAAGAAAAATTCTGTAAACGAGCGTCTCTTAAATTTGCCGAAGTAAAAAATTATTTAATAACGTTCTAAAAAAAAATGTGACATTTTATGAACACGTTTGCCAGAAAAAAAGGAAACTAGTACTGAAAAGATGAAAATTTCGCTTTTTCTCCTCAGTACATAAAATAATTTGATTTTGTCTTATAAATCATATGAAATGTAGTTGCTTTGATAAACCGAGAACAAGACAAATAAACAACTTTTGTATTCGGAAAATACTTAAAAAATTTTTAAACAACTTTATAATAACGAATAGTCTACTAGAGATCAACATCTTACAATTTGAAAAATCGGAAAATGCCAACGGAATGCCAAAAGAAAATTTTTAAGCACTGTAAAATCTCGTAATTGTAAGCATTCTAAAAAATATTCCAGAGAATGTTTTCACTCAAGGTCAATATTCCAGAATGATCAAGAACAATTACAAAATAGTTTAGTCATCAGAGTCTTTATCATGGATGAACTGAGCATAACTAAATTTAAAAAAAAAATCTGATGTGTCCAACACATGACTTCCTTGCACGTCTATTAGATCAAAAATATTTTCGACGCACTTCCTCTAAACTTATTTGTTTGAAAGAGATAAAATATCAATAATAGTAAGGTTTAGCGATTTCTAGCCAAATATTTCGATATCGCCAAGCTGAGTTCAATTTGAAAGATTTCCTTCTGACACTTTATTTGGCGATATTTCACCAAAAGCCGACAAACTTGAGATAGTCTGCGAGATTTTGGGGATAGCCAAAGTAAGTCATTGACCACAGACTTTCAATGAATTGAATGCATCCATACACCCCAATGTATTTAAAGTCATTTGGCTCACCCTGTAAATAAATTCTCAGTCGATTGCTGTCAAAAAAGATATTGAAAACAGTTAGATATTACAATAGTTCTAAATGCAAAAGTTCAAAATTCTACGGGTTAAAGTTTTAGAGTTATACAAAATACGAAATAATATTTGGCGCCAAATTTGGCGATATTTCGGCGAAACTCGTCAATGTCGACGACATTTGGCGAGATTTTAAGCATGAACCAAACAATGACATATTATCGCCGAATTTGGCGATATTTCGCCAAAACTCGCCAAGAACTATGACAAATGGCGATACTTTGGGAATGGACCAAATGATTGACTATCGCAAAATTTGGCAATATTTCGTCAAAACTCGCCAAGGTCGAGGACAGACGGCGAGATTTTGGGCATGTACCAAACAATGACTGTCTACAGTTGTATTATATTGAAGATGTCCATAGACATTAAAGTACTGAAATTCTTTTCGGTGGTCCTGTAAATAAACTCTCCAGTAGATTGGAACCAAAAATCGAGATGCACAACTAGATGTTACAAGATTCTTATATGTGAAATTTCATAATAGTTTTTGAGATTTGAGAGTTATGTATGAATCTATTGTATTGAATTATGATTGAATTTGATGTATATATGAATCTATTGTATTATGTTGAATCTTATGTATGAAATTTCAACATTCTACGACTAATAGTTTGAGATTTGAGAGCTAAATACATACACACGTACACCAAAAGTCGCCAAGCTTGGCGACTTTTGGCATAGTTCTTGAGGGAGGCACGTGACCGTGGTCGGACCATTACCTAACTTATGTGGTAGGACCGTTTTGTGCTTGAAATGGATGAATGCCCCTAAAATTGCCATTGACCGTAATGTATTGGAAATCTTTTGAGTGTTCCTGTAGCAGAACTATAAATAATAAAGACACTTTTTTTAATGGAGAAATTCATTTTCTAACTCTTTACAACATATATCACTTCTGAGTCGTTTGAAATAGCCCAATACCTCTAAAAAACGCTTTGATGAATTTCGGCCCGTAGAGCGTAATGTATTTCGAATCTTTTGGGCAGTCCTGTAGATAAACTATTCAGTCGAATAGAACCAAAAGGGGAGGTGCACAACTAGATGTTACAACTATCCAAAATATGAAGTTTCGGCATTCTATGCCTAATAGCTTTTGAGTTAGGCGAGTTTAATGAATTTCGGCCCATAGAGCGTAATGTATTTCAAATCTTTTGGGCGGTCCTGTACATGAACTATCCATTCGATTGCCACCAAAAGGGGAGGCGCACAACTAGATCATAGAACAATCCTAAATATCAAATCTCAACATTCTACGACCAATAGTTTTTGAGATATGCGAGTTACATAACGTACGTACGTACAGACGGCATAGAAAAACTGGCCACAATAGACTCGCCGCTGGTCAAAATCAGTTGCAGACGCGTTAATATGATCGTGCATGCTAGCCTACGATGAGATGCATCGAAAAAATTTTTTTAATTAAATTTAGAGGTAGTCAAAATCGAGTTTTTTTGTCGAAATTTGGCCCCCAAAATTTTTCGGGATCACATTACTTCCTTATACTACGTATAATGAAGTAAAAATAAGATGCTAAATCATAAAGGGGGAATACTAGAGAACGTTTCTTTTCAAGAAAAAAGTTACAAACAGGCCCGGACTGGGAGGGTAGGGGTCCGCCCGTCTCAAGAGAAGGGGGTTGGGCGGGTGATTGTGTAACCGATAAATAATAGGATGTGTTAACTTTCGGGGTATGGTGTTATTATTAACTAATTATGATTGATAATTAATGCATTAATAAAATATTGATCTATTAATTAATATGCGCCATTCATATTAATTAATCCCTTGTTCATTCGGGAATCCTCTCTCAAAAAATTTTGAGAACTACTTTAAAATGAAGTGTTTTGAAGCCTTCTGGGGCGCAATTGCAGCTGCAAAAAGTTTTGTATGTGTCAAACTTCATTCAAGTGCTATCAGTATAGCACTTTTCTTTTTTTTTCTCTTTCTTTTTTCTGTTTGGGGGCCCACCCTCAGCAAGGAGGGCCCGCCGATGGTGGGGGCCCACCCGTCTGCTGACAGTCGGACACCTTGGCCAATCCGGCCCTGGTTACAAACAATTTATAGAACAAGAAACTGAAAATTACAAAAACGTTTATGAGCATCTTTTCCAATCCCTAAATTACTTTTATATATATATTAAACGGCTATGGGGAGGTTGTAGTCGCGGGCCAGAGGAGGCGAGGCTGTTGAGACCCATTCTCGGCGTTGGGTATTAGGCGAGGTGGCTCGGGACTCTGGCTTAGAGCCGTTATTGCGGGATCCTGGCTTGTCTTCGCTGGCTGGCAAACGCTAGAGCGAGCTGTGATAATCCTTGCCCCGCTATGGTCGTCGGTGCAAGAATGAGTCGAACTGCGATTACATTATTTTATTGGAGATTCGATACATCTTTCCTTGGCAGTTGTGGTCAGGCGGAAAAGTCGCTGCTGGACTGCATCAACCCCTTTTATTAACTTTTGAGGTCGTGTCAGATGATCCATGCACGTTGCAATTATTGGCCGATCCCAAAATCTGGGCAGCGGTTTTTCAAGGTTTGTTATAGCTTTTAAGACGCCAGATTCACTGGACGCGGGGACCGTCTACAAAATTACAAAGGAATTACAAGGGACCGTGCAGTAATTGCAGTTTTTGAAAGCGGATTCCTTTGTTCCAACTGAATTAAAACTGCGTAGTTCAAAAAATGTGGGATTTTAGCGGGCTTTTGATTTGTAATGTTTTATATATATATATATTCCTAACATAAATAAAGTTAACTTATTTTTATTACTATTTTAAAAAGCAAAAGATACATTTTCATTTGTTCTGAAAATTTCAGAACAAAATCCTACTATATAGTTCCGCTGATCACTAACTTTCTGATTCACTGATTCTGTAATCAATGCAGGCAAAGACTCTAAGATAAAACCATTACTATTATAACTCCAAAAAGATAAGAACAAAAAGAGTAATAACATTTACAGCGTTTGTACGATCCGCTTGAAATTTTTCATAATTATGCATAAAAATAAAGAAAGTAATCTATGCGTTACTTTAAAAATATGAAAATCTACCTGTTCCCTGATTTTCAAGCAATTTTTCGCTATATTCATATTATCAATTTTATTATCGAGAGTAAAAAAAAAGTTTATCATTTGCATGACAAAATTAGGTCTCGCAAGTGATAATTACGTCATACTGAAGTCACGGTTATCAGGCGTTGAAGGGAAATTTGCGATTCCAATTCGTTGAAAATAGCTTTTTCAGACTATTCAGTTTAATTCATTTTCTTTTTACAAATAAAATGGTTTCCTCTGCAAGAAACATACATTTCTGATTTCGGTATATAATAAAAGTGAATATGAAGTTATTTTAAGTGGACAAAGATTAAATATATTGAGTGTAGAGATATTTTTGTCGAATGTTTTTTATAGTGCCCGTTGTAATTGCCTCCTCAACCGGCTTTGACTCTTAGCTAAAAAAATATTTTCAGTCCTGAAGAATATTATCGACCTACATACTTATATGAATGCCACAAAGAAGAATACCTACACGAAGAGAAAAAAAAAATCTAAATAATGTTTCGTTAAATAAGTTATGGCGCTTTTTTAATGAACAGTTCTACTAAAAAAAAAAAAAGCTTGTGTAGAGAATACACGTGTCAGAAGTGAAATTTCTTTGGCGAGATTGATTAAAATCTGTTCGATTGTCAAATAAGTAGTCAGAGATAAAAATTAAAGATAACATTTGAAAACAGATCAAAATGAGATGTTGTAGGTAGTCAAAGGATTGAGGCATAGTATTAAAAAGATTTTTAAAAAAATACTGGAAAATCTGGTCAAAATATAACATTGATAATTGACTTTACCAACTGTAAGTCAGGGCTCCAGCATTTTCGTCTCCGAGTGTACAATGTGTGTTTACATTCAGCGCATGCGTACACTTTCTTAAGAACGAATGTAGCACAAAGAGGAGAAAGAAAACTCTCTGCAGCAATAGAGTACAGCATGCTTACTATTTTTGTCTATTTCTCTCTGGCGATCTATCCAGTTGCTCTCACCGTCTGTTAAAATTCAAAATCGTCCCAGTCTCATCATGGCGCTATTGTCGTGACGCGACCTTGAAATTTCACTCTCAACGCGCCTAAAGAAGTTTCACTTCAATGATAAATTTCCTGTTGGATGAATAATAAATGAATTTAATTCAAATAAAATTTTTGTTAGTTTAAGCAAAATCTCACTGAAGCTATATAATCATTTGCTTTAATCGATATATATTGTGTGCGCGTGTGACGAATTTCGGATCTACTACTCTATAACACTGAAGACAGGAAAAATAACATGATTAAAGGAATTAGAATATTCATTAATTCAACACGGAAGGCGTTCAAAAATCTCATTTACACGTAATCTTCGTTAGCATTAATGCACATTCATTACGCCAAACACGAGTATAATACCGCATCATTTTAGCTGAGGTGACTGTTGCGTTGGCATTCCCGATCTTACTAAATTGGCGACAAATGGGCTGTTCTCTGCAATAATCGTCTATAACCACAACCCTTGACCTGCTTTCGAAATTCTAAGGGCGGATTCACGCTCAATGCTAAAATAGAAATAATTACCTGCCCGTGGATCTTCCAAAGAGCCGAACAATTTGTGTTCTCGAACATTTACTCGATAGGAAAAATACCGTGGTCAGACGATTTTCCATTGATGATGTCAAAAATAGCGCTAAAGGTTGATTGAATCAGGTTTTCTTTTTTTTTTCTTTTTTGTAATACGCAATGTTTTCCGAGCGTTATCCTCCATGTGTCTTAATCGTCCAATTATGTAGAAACCTTGATTGCGAAAACTGAGGTTGGATTGAGGGATATTCAGCACGTGTCGAGAGGATTAAGGAAATGAAAATTGATTACGTTTGGCATTAACATAAAATAAAAAGAAAATGTGCATAAAACTTTTAAACTGAAATCTACGGGAAAAAAAAACAGCTTCTGCGAAGGGTTATCATAAACCGAACCCCGTAAATTATTATCCTGGCTCATACATTTCAATTATATTTTTATAACTTTTCTTTCAATTAATATCCCCGCTTTCTTTATTTTCTATTTATTCTGTATTAATAGCATTCGACAATTAACTATAAATTTCGAGTTTTAGTAAGTTATATAGTTACTTGCAAAACTACATTTTTTGGAATCTTTGAGATCAGCGAATGAAGTGTTTCTACTGAAAGAAAATCATACAGTTTAAGTACAGTTATAATGAATTTACAATTTAGCGAATTTTTTAAGAAACACAAATTTGATCTTCGATTCTCTGAAATTCGTTTTACCGATGTTTTGCTGAAAAGTGGGGGGGGGGCATCTTTAATACAATTTATAAACCCTATGTTTTAACAGTTAGATATCAGTTCCGTAATTCCACAAAAATCACGATGATTCAGATAATTGTGCACACTGCGTTTAATTAACTTATTTATTTTTCAATATAATTGTGTTTGAAAAAACTGCACACAGTTCCGTAATGCTCTTTCTTCCTCAATAAATCAAATTTATGAAAGACACAGGAATTGCAAAAGCTCTCATTCATAGAATAAATACAGTTTCAGTAAAAAAAAAAAAAAAAAAAAAAAATCTCAGAATTTTTTGTTCTCGCAGCTACATACTATATACAGATTTTTAAGCTATTCGTGATAAAGAATTTTTTCTTTCAACTTTTTATAACTGCTGTTTGGCGCAAATTGGTTTGTAATACTGATGGATGGGGGGAGGACTTGGCACCCATTGCCCTTAGTAAGTTAAATTTATGAATTCGTTGAAGGTAGTACCTGGTAGGTAATAGGTAACACTGTCCTACTTACACACAGTGCATAAGAATGCTAAACACGTGCAGCTGCATGAGTCAGCATGCACTCATCGGATAGACTGGATCACGCAGATCATATCGCATGCATTTTCATAATTTTCATGAAGAGCGGGAAATATAGCACGAATATCGTGTTTATGAATAAAATGCATTTGTCGTGACACAAAATATTTTACTTAATGTAAATGGTTTTAAACCTTTTTATTTACTTTTTGTTAACAAGGTTAACAAATAATTGAAACATAGTTGTTGGGTTGGTTTTTTTTTTATGATTGATATAGATAGGCTGATTTTTATGGGCTATTTTTACAGAACGGCGTACTTCAACAGTTTACGGGATTCGTCACTAAATTTAAGATAATTTATTGTATTTGGGGATAAATTATTAATATTTTTAATGATTTTGCTCTCTGATACAGGGACGTTTCAAGTGAATGTGGGAATAGTTTTTTTAATTAAAAAAAACGGACAGATGTAGTTTAGAAAATAAAGGAAATGATGGAAGAGTTAAAGATCAATGGATGAAAGGTTGGTCTGTAGATAGGAAGTAGAGCTTAGAAGTTGGTGGATTGACAAATATTTCTACCATCACCTTGATATATAGCTGTCGACTATTTTAGTGTAAAAATTCAAGATGCTGTATCTGCATTTCTAATTTGAAATTATCATCCAGTTAGAAATTTTGTATGTAGTAAAGGATGCATAATATATAAACTATCAGAGTTGAAAAAAAAATCGTAATTGATGCATTTAGAATATTTTATCTAGCTAATATTAAATAAATACACGGCTTTAACAATTTTGAACAATCATTTTCACACCGATATAAAATAAAAGTAGGAATGCTACACAATACTGAAAGAGTGTATTCAGTCAGGGATCGATGCAGACGAAATTCACGGCCCCTTCACAAAACTGCAATCGATTAAAAGGGCCTCTTCGCAAAAACACAATCAATTAAAACAAACATTTATTGGCAGTTTACCATACATTTTAATTTGTTTCGTAAATTATTTTAAGAAAATAAGTGACTTCTACAAAAAATTTTATGAAAATTCACAAAAATAGATGTTGAAAATCACAAAAAAAGATATTGAAATCACAAAAATAAACAGTTTTCACAAAATTGGAACCCTGAAAAAAATGTCTAGATCGATCCGATTGCCTGTATGTTTTTCTTTTCTTTTTTGACTAGGTGGTTCCACGGAGCGTTAAAGGGCTAAGTAAGTTATGTAGCTACTTTTGCAAAATTAATTTTAAAAAGAAATGCTGTCTTACTTTTACCAAATGATAAGACAGCATTTCAAAAATTAAAAATCACTATTTACACTGGTCTATTAATTCAACGAGTCGAAAATGCCATTTTCAAATTTTCGAAGATCAGGGGGGGGGGGGGGAAGAGAGACAAAATCTTTTTATCTCATTCCGGTGGTCAAAACTGCGAAAGCATATGCAGAAAAGACAAAAAACAGGGAAAAGTACAAGCAGAAATGCGGTTCAAGGTAGTAGAACTTAACCTGTTCGTGACAAGACGGAAAATTTTTAGTCGACTAACTCTCAGTGAATGTTTATTGTCGTACAAACACGTTTTAGTGATTCATTTAAAATGAATGCAGGAAAATTATGGTTTTGCGTCCCACCAAGTGCGGTGCA
Organism: Cheiracanthium punctorium; assembly: GCA_038373885.1. Classification (NCBI taxonomy): domain Eukaryota; kingdom Metazoa; phylum Arthropoda; class Arachnida; order Araneae; family Cheiracanthiidae; genus Cheiracanthium; species Cheiracanthium punctorium. The sequence goes on from JAWZYV010008634.1 coordinate 703,673, forward strand.
CTGGATGATCAAATTGTTTAAAAGTAAATAAATAAATAAAAATAAAAACAAAACTGCCCACGCTCAAAGAATTTGATTATAGATAAGTAAATTCCACGAACCTTATTAATTTACAGATTTCCTGAATAAAAAAAAATAACATAATTAAAAAAAATATTTAGTAAGTTTTTTGTATGTTTGTTTGTGAGTCTTATAAGTGAGTCTGTTTATCTTATTTTTGAGGAAAAAACGTTTTTCTGGGTTCTCGTGAAATTAAAATTTAGTTGAGTTTTGTTAAAATGTTTCTAACTTCATTTATTTAACATGCCTTGAACTAAATGAAAGCAATATATTTTATTTCTTTTTATTATGAATACATATGTAATATGAAAATAAACATAGGCGTTGGACGGAGTTCTATAAGCCGTATCCTCCTTTTCCCTTTCCCCAAGGAAAAAAAAAACTCTTAGTTTGTCCAATTTATCCCGTTTTATATATTTTACAAGTTTGTAAGTATGCATGGTTATGGCTAACTCTCCTTCCTATCTCGATAATTTTGAAAAGTATACACTTATGAAAATAAACTCGCTGCCAGAATGGGATTTCGAAAAATTCAAATAAAAATTCCAAAGACAATAGAGCACTCTATTATTTTATGCGGAACTTGATAAGTTTAAATATTTTATATAGATAAAGTAATACTTTCTTAACAGCTTGATACTTCTAAGCTTTTAAGAAAAAAAATGTTTCTAAAAAGAGACAAATGTTATTACTTTAACTATTTAATATTTTTTTCAATTTCTTTTATTTCGTGATAAAAATAATGTATTTTCGTGACCTAAAATTTTGCAGCGGTCCTAATTTCACCAACTTCAGATTGAAAGAGCTTTTTTACTATACTTTTGATAAAATAAAATAAGTAAAACTAAAATTTACCAATTAATAAAATAAATAATTCGGTAAAAGCAGCTGCTATTACTGCATCTTAAACCAGACAAGACTTCTGCAAAGGCTTTGAAAGAAATCTAGAGCACTTCTAATTTACAAATAAAAAGAACTGATGAAATATCGAATTTTATAAAGAAACATAAATGTTTTTATTAACTAACTTTCTTGTTCAGCATTTTATTTTTGCCCTAGATCGATAGAAAAAAAAAGTATATCATCTTATCTTGAAATCATCTAATTGAAATGCTATGTTTATGATGACTGTAACTAATCTAAAAGGGATATTTATTTCCTTTTTTTTTAATTAAAAGAAAGAAAACTCTTTCAATAAAAAATCTAAGGACTACAAATGTATACATTCACAAGTAAATTAATAAATGAAGAAAAAGAATTAAAAAAAATATTTTGAAGTATGCTGGCTTCTATTTGATCTGTATAAATCTTTTATAGGGATACTTGTTACATAAATGTAGTAGACATTATTTTAAAAAAATGTTTAAAACACATATGCGCAAAAACGCTTAATTAAACCGGAAACAATTTTTTAAACAAAGTTTCTTACTCTTATTTTGCCCTTAACACCCGACTTTTTCAGAGCTATTTATTAGAATTTTAGATAGTTTTTATTAGAATTGTTATATTTATAATTATAATAATAATATAGCAAAATAATATTTGTGTGACAAAAGACTGAACATATACTGAGCCCACACATTTGACAGAAAGAAAATGGAATTTAAAGCATGCAATATGAAACAAGTTTGAATGTCACTGAAGATTTTTTTTTTAAACCATAGAAAAGTGTAACCGATTTATTTTACAGATAACAGCAATGTATACTCATTGTCAACAGACATCATCCGTAAACGTTATTTCCGAAGCAGGTGTTACTTAAACGTTACTTATATCATCCACATAAAGAAGTAATTTAGAATGGCATGTACTAGCAAAATTGTGGTAGATAGTGGAGAGCCAGAAAGAGTTGGATAGACAATTCACTCGATTCTATTGGTTAGAGAAATCAGTGCTAAAATTTTAACAGGACTCCATTAACGCTTTGACGCTCAAGAATTTTCACATCAATATGGAAGACCAACTAGATAGGCTGCCCGACGCTGAAAAGGAGCAGCCGATGCCATCGATCCATTTAACTACCAACAACATGGTGGTCGTTCGAACTGCTTATCTGGCGCCACACAGCTAAAGTTTTCTGACACAGCTGGCTGTGCGGCCGTGCAGCTTTGGGACCATTTAAACATAATTTTTCGCTCGGCAATTAGGCAGGTGCATTTCGTAGAATATTTTTGGACATTCCAGAACAGATAAAGGGAATTCGTATAAAAGATTCTGTTACATAAGGAGTGGCTTGCGACTTACTTTATTGCCTCATTAAACCTTACAGTGTGTCCATTTTTGATCTCAACGAAGAACAGAAGGCAGATAAAGAGGAACGACTCGGCTGGCAAACAATACCAAGTGAATGAGTTGTTTTACGATTCGCCGTTTGATCTCCAAATAAATGTCACGTGATTTGGCAACGTTATCTCACAGTTAGCGGGTTCTTTTTTTTTTATAAACTTTCTGGGAGACGTCTTTTTTTTGCATGTATATGCAATTGTTTGCAAGTGAAGTAACTGCTGTTGTACTATGGAAACTGAGCAGCGTAATAAGTCACAAGCAGATTTTTTCAACATGTCATAATTAGGGGTATGGGTTCATTAAAATTTAAAACTAGATAAGATAGCAAGATCAGTGACGTATATAGATTTTCATTTCGGCGGGGGGTGAATCAAGTACTTGGCCTGTTTTTGAACCATCAGCGAAATTAGAAACACATCTATTTTTACCGGAGTCATTTAAAATCAGATAAAGCATCTTAGTTAACAACTAATAATAACACGACTTATAACGTTCTAAAGTTGCGGTTTATTTAAAGTCTCATTCTTATTGACGCTAATATAAATTTGTTAAAGTAGCATTTTTTAAATGATAGTTTTAGGATTTCGGGAGGGGGCCATTACCCCCCTCCGCACCCCCTTAAATAACGATGTACAAAATTTAAAACTATATCCTAAAAAGTATTAGGGATATGAAGATAAATATATGCTGACTTAAACCACTTTTAAAAGGCTCTCGAAAAGAAAAATCACGTTTCAGAGGTGTTACAGAAAGCAAGAAGGAAAATGCCTTTTTTGTTGTCTAGCAATGAACGTTTACATTTAAATTCATGTATAACCCTGACAGTCTTTGTCCTAAGATATCTCTGAGACGGTTCATGATGAAAGGCTGGAAATTTGTGTATTATCTCATTAGCGTATGGGCCACATTTTTTTAACGGAGAGGTATTCTGTACGAGGTCTTATACAAGTTTTAAAAGCAGGGGCGTAGCCAGAAATTTTTCATGGGGGGGGGGGGTTACGACTACTGAAACTCACATTTATGCATATATGTGTGTGATAAAGAAGTGAAAAATATACATTTTGCATGGCAAAAAATTCCTCATGGGGGGGTTATGACCCCCCTAACCCCCCCCTTGGCTACGCCCCTGTTTAAAAGTGTAACTTTTTAATTTGTATTTTCTATTATATATTTGTATTGTGGCTTTTTTTCTTAACCTTTTTTTCCTACCTTATTTTGAACATTTTTAAAATTTTCATTGCCCACTCAATGTAACATAATTTATCATGTGTGTGGAAAGTGCACCATACTTCATATTGCTAGTTTTTCCTATTCCATAAAACACTTCTTCTGAATTGAAATCTACATTAAAATTGCCTACTTCATAATATATATATATATATATATATATATATATATATATATATATATATATATATATATATATATATATATTTATATATATATATATATATATATATATATATATATATATATATATATATATATATATATATATATATATATATATATATTTGAAATGGAATTTAAATTAAAATCGCCCACTAAAACTTTTTCGCAATCTTCGCCATGTATATTCCAACTATACTCCAAATTTATTTTCGCTAATATAGATCCGTTATAGATGTTTATTAATGCAAATTTGCGTTAAATATAGAAGACTAGCTAAAGAACCCGTCACTGATAAGTTAGTATCTAATCCAGATTTCCAAAAAGCCTGAATTTTCGTCAGCATTGTAACAGTGCAATGAATGGAATTAACATACTGGCAATAGTATAGCAAGCAAAGTTACAATTTTTCTGTGTTGTTTGAAGATTACAGGTTAGAGAGTAACAATAAAGTACTGAGTGGAATTGTCAATTGAAAAAAACATTTTATTTTCAAAATTGACGTATACTTCAGTGGAATGATCTTTTAAAGTCAAGAGGTCATTCCTCGCCTCTAAGTAAACTATGTTCGATTCGCTGTAGGTACTTTAATATTATTCCTCAAGAAAATGTTGCACAATTTTCTCAAAATCTTAATATATATATATGTAATTTAACGAAATTTGTTCAAGTTGAACAGACAACCAACCTATTACCCCCATACAGCTTAAAGCGATCCCAAACAAAAAAGGGAAAAATAAAATATTAGCGGTTTTAAAATTTATTCAAATTTTTCAAAAATTCCTACATTTATTGCTTACGTCGTTGTTAACCATGTTACTAAATCTCATTCTATTCTCCTAAGCCGTTTTGGGGGGATACGAGAACGAACATTTACACGATTTTCACAAAATCATCTGTGAAATATTTAAAATAATTTTGGCATGCACAGTTTAAATTAACTTGCCATCTAACATAATTACAAATTTCACTTTATTCCATTTCCATTTCTCAGGAATGGAACAATAATTTTCTGAATTTTTACAAAATCTCAAAATCTATAAAAACTTTTGAAGTACATTGAAGCCTATAGTTTAAGTGACCATCTACGATAATGCTAAATTTTATTTCATTCGCTTCAGTGGTTTATACGTGATAGAACAAACGAATACTTACATACTGAGAATAAATTTTCGCAAAATCTAAAATTAATCCAGATTTTCAATAAAATTCAACGGTTGTAGTTTAGATTGAATAATAAATTTCGTTTGTCTATAAATTTCGTTTTATTTGCTTTTTTTTATTATGTGATGAGCGAAAAAATATTTGCGCATTTTGAATCAATATTTGCAAAATATCAGAATCGTAACAAAATTTTCTTAAATGTAGATGCCTACAGTTTAAGTTTCATATTTACCTATTATGTAACCAAATTTCATTTCATTCCTTTTGTCGTTATTATACAATGCGCGATAAAACAATTACGCATTTTAAAACAATTTTCGAAAAAATTCAAAATCTGACAAACTTTAAAAAAAATCGAAGTCTATTGTTTAAGTTGAGTGATCACCTATCATGTTACCAAATATCACTTCATTCGCTTCGGTCATTTTTACGTGATGAACGAACAAGAAAAAAAAATAGTCTCGGACAGAAAAACATACAGACAGACAAACTTTTTTTTTTTTTTTTTTTTTTTTTTTTTTTTTTTTTTTTAAACGGTCGTACTGACTTTCCAGGTATTTGAAACGTATAGAAAGCGCAAATTTTTTTGACTCCAAGTATTGTACCGACAAAAGTGTAATTTTATTTATCTAGATTTCTAAAAGATCCACTTTCAGCATTTTTCTTTCGCCAGTGCAAAAATCAGGTTTTATGTTTGAAATCATTCCCCAATTAAATTAATAAAATTATGTTATACTTTAGTTTATTTACTTAGTTTTTTAAACTAAAACACCTAATAAAAAACCTTCATTATTAATTAATTTTTTTCCTCACTCATCTTTAAGCATATATTGCACTACCATTTTTTGTTTACCTCCATTTACTCGTCTACTAATTAATTAATTATTTTAATTAAAAATTCTTCTATTTTTATTTATGCTTATTTTTATTCTTTACTTATCATTTATTTAAAACTAATTAATTTACTTTCATTATCATCATTTATTTCTTTATTATATTACCATTATTTAAAATTAATTAATTTGTTCTTTACTATTTTACACTCTTCTTTTCTATTCATTAATTTTATTACTTTAAATTTCTTAATTTTTTAAAATCATTTTATTTATCATTGTGCATATATAAAATGATTAATTCCATTTAAAATTCTATTTACACACACTAAAAAGTATTTTTTATACAAAAATAGTAAAAACAGTATTTCTATATAATATCATGTTTCAATTATACAATAGAAATTATCTTTTATTATATACTTTATTGATATTAATTTTTTTCAAATTCGTACACTAGAAAAATAGAGAGAATTTACTTTTCATAAAATATTTTTACAAAAAATCAAAGCCAGTATAATATAGTGCTAAAATTTAGTTTAAAAATAATACATACTCATAAACATAGTATTATTCTTTATAAAGAAAAGTGTAACACATCAAAAAATTTATTTCAATCAGCAAAAGATAAATAAACATATAAATAAGGATAAAATGTACTTACCGAAGCAAAATGCCAAAGACGTTATCTTCCCTATCGCAGAACAAGTTTTCAGAGATACCCATTTTTTTTTTACTCGTTTTATCTTCAAAAAGTTCCTCAAATCTCAAGATCAAACGAAAACAACAGCATTAAGACCGCGGAATAATGATAAAAAAGAACCACATTTCTCTTCTTCATCTCCACTTACCTAGTTAACCAAATCAAAAAATAGCCGAGCGAAACGTCCTTGTCAGGGTCCAGGAACAAACAAACCGGCCGTTTGAAAAATTTGTGTATATATGAATCCCAAGTCGAAAAGTATAGTAGTAGCAAGGGATCTCTCAGAGGCCGGTTTATTGGTGGGGTTGCCAGGTTTAGCGGCTTCTCAAACACGTGTCGGTAAAAGTAACAGCAGGAGCAACCGGTGTGAGTGTGTGCGTGTTAGCGTGGAAGAAAAGTTTTCATTTCGTCGCCAAATTTATGAAAATTATCGCGCGTGTATACCAATTTCACATGCTGGAGGAGGGAACAGAAAAACCGGATGAAGGTAGGAGAAAAAAACGCGCGCGCAAGGTAAACTCAAAAAATTACATAAAATGATACAGCCACATATTTATTAATACCAGGTAACCAGAGTCCGTAAAAACTTCAAAAATTCATTAAAAAAGAACAAATAATGATAGAAAATTGCGGTTTGTACCAATAGGTTTAGAGAATTACAGGATTATTATTATTTTTTTTTTTTTTATGAGAAGAAAGGTTGAAGTTCCAAGTGTTCCCGATAGAGGTGGCGCTGACATGCACAATTTCCTGCAAATTTCCTTAAAAAAAAAAAAAAAAAAAAATCCGAAGTCTCTCTAATCCAATCCATACCGGGGGAACCAAAAGTCAGGACAAACTTTAAAAATTTATTAAAAAAGAGCAAATAATGATAGAAAATTGCGGTTTGCACAAATAGGTTTAAGGATGGGATTTTTTTTTAATGACAAGAAAGTTTGTAATTCTAAATGTTACCGGTAGGCGGCGCTGACATGCACAATGGGAACCAAATTTCCAATTTTAAAAAATCCGAAATCTCTGTAATGCTTTCTATGCGAACTGCAATTTTGTATCATGATTTGTTCTTTTTTTAAAGAATTTTTGAACTTTCACTAGCTTTTGATACATCCTGGGTGCACCAAAGTCTAAAAATTCATTAAAAAAGAACAAATCATGATAAAAAAATGCAGTTTACACAGAAAGCATTACAGAGATTTCGGATTTTTTAAATTGGAAATTTGGTTCCCATTGTGCATGTCAGCGCCACCTACCGGTAACATTAGGAACTACAAATTTTCTTGTCATTAAAAAAAATCCCATCATATCCTAAACCTATTTGTGCAAACCGCAATTTTCTATCATTATTTTCTCTTTTTTAATGAATTTTTAAGTTTGTCCGGACTTTTAGATCCCCGGTATATAGTTAGATATTTCACATTTTGAAAAAAGCTGAACTAAAAATTGTTCTAAGCTCTTCTTATTACAGGGAGGGATATCCTGGAATCCCGATACATAAGCTCTGTTCGAAACTTCCGAGTGCCTGATAAATGTCAAATTGTGTTAAATTCCTTTTTTTTTTTTTTGCGTAACTATATTATAAAAATGAGTTCACAAATAAGTTATAAATATTTTTTTTCATAAATTCACCCACGGCGAACGATCATAGTACAAAAATTCCATGTGCGTTAAAAGAAAAAAATTTTTTTTTAGCTAAATTGGATTTATAATGTGCAATAAATTTAATTTGAACAAGATACATCAAGAAAGTAATTTTTAAACTAAAAACCAAGCACATTATTGAAAATATACAAGTGATTTCAGATTATTCATATTTATATTACGTAGGTATTTTATAAATAATAATAAAAAAACTTATAGTTAAAATACAGACTAAAATTATTTGAGAAAAATTTCTAAATTTTTAATTTTTTTGAACACCTCAAAAAAGAAAGAAAGAAAAGAAAACGAAAGAAAAAGGAAAGAAAGGAAAAGAAAAGAAAGAAAAAGAAATAAAGTCATTGATTAATATATAATTTTGTGACAATTTATGTTTATTTACTGCAGTTAAAGAACGAACAGATTGATAAACGCCAAGGTGACACGTTTTTTTTTTTTTTTTTTTTTTCGCTTTGCTGAAGTATTTAGAGATCCGGATTCTAAGGGTATCGGTATGATCGGGGCCATCGCTAAGCAACGGGCCTGCTTATGAGTTGCCATTGCTAAAAGTGAGTTTATCATTGAGGCCTGTTTTTCCCAGTCACAGGATTCTATTTTATTATTATAAGTATTATAAATGTTATATTATTTTATTATTTTAAAACAATTTTTTTATACTTTTGTCGTACTAAAGAACTTTAGATGTAGGTAATCGTTTTGTGAATCTTGCGCCATTTTCTTTCATGAAAATTTATCCTAAAATAAGAACATTTTGCTCTGAATGTAAAGGTAAGTGAACGCTTATAATGTATTTAGAAATTCTAAAAATATGTATGTAAATTATGTTTAGTGAATAATTACTCATGTGTTATTTATAAATAAATTATTTTAATCAGAAATCGTATTACTTGAGCAGTTTTTATTCTTGTAAATAAGCATGACGTTGTGATACTATTTAGACAATTTAATTTTGCCAGTTGAAAATGTTATTTATCAGTTATATATGCCTTGATTATGTGATTAAGACTTACATCTGGTACAGTGCAGAAATACAGTAAATTATAAATTATTGATTTTTGCCCGTTTATACAGAAACTTCAAATGTAGTTAATATTTTGTACAAGCGTTCATTATGCTTGCTTAATTCCTAAGTTCGATTGAGAAAGCGACAAAAGAATAATATATACTACATGAAATGTCTTTATTAAAGAATAATTAATTTAGATATCGCGCTATAGAGCGTATTTTATTAATTTTCTCCAATATACAGGATATCCCGAAAACACTGAAATGCGCTTTAATACATCATTTGTTAAAGATTAATCTTGAATTGTTTAAAATAACGTAGGAAATACGACTACGTTCATGAAATATTCATTATAAAAATGTCTTTCTCATTTGTGTATTTAGTTATTTTTAAGTATATTAAATATCCACTTGTGAAACTAAAATAAGCAATCGTGAATCATGAGAGTAAGCGCTACTTTGTTTTTCCTTCAAATTATATGCATCTATTTTCTTTATGTAAATATTTATCATAGTATACAAATTAATCATGAGTTCGTACTTGAATTAGTAACACAATTACTACTTAAAACTACATTAAATAACGTTTGAAAGCACTGGGAAGCTTAAGAAATGCCTGATGTATACGTGAAGACTCGAGCATCCGTAGGCCTCTTTGGATGGCTCATCAAAATACACGCGCAGGCCCGTTACTGATTGCGAAGGCCCCGGTATGATCCGCTCAACCAACACCTCCTAGATATAGAAGGCCTGAGAACAAAAGCTTTTACGTCATCACTAGGTCTTCTACGATGACGTCACCGCAGTTTTAGTTACACAAAGTAAAACGATTTAAAATTTCTGGTGAGTGATACAAATTTCAAAAAATATTTTAAGTTGAAGATAAAAATTAAAATACCTTTCTGATAAAAAATAATTTATCATGCTCGATTTCTATAGCATATTATATAATTACTGGAAGTTAAAATTTCCTATTTGTGGTAAAATTAAATTTTCTATCTTAAATCGTTAATATGTTTTATGCGGGAGAAAATTCACCACAAACTTTAAATAGTTTTACTTTGTGAAAATAAATGTGTGATGACGTCATTTTAGTGGACCTAGTGATGACGCAAAAGTTTCTGTTCTCAGGCATTGCATAGGTAGGAAGTGTTAGCTCAACACTAAAACAATCAGTTTTAAATGTTAACTACAAATAAACTATTGGACTTTTTTTTTTTTTTTTTTTTCGGTTACTATTATTTTGCGGGGAACGGGATGGGGGATGTAAGTGAATAATTCTGCTTGCTATTTCACAGGCATACGTGCCGTCCACCGCTTAGACATCACTCTCAGCTCTGCATCTATGCTAAATGGAACTGTCCATTTCCGTATCACATCTGAAAACGTAAACAAACGAGCACCATTCTTCCTTTCCTCTCAAGGTCACTCCCTATTTTCCCGCGCGTTATGCCATCACTGGTGCGGCGTAATCAAACACCTGCCGGCCGGCTGGACCGAAGGGTGGTGCACGATTGGTATGTGCGTGCTGTCACAGAGGTGGGCTTGTTTACTTCTCTGAATGTTTGGCAAGGTGCCCAAGTGCGTTATAATTTGAACAACTGAAAAGAGGTAATCTGATTTGAGGGAGCCCACATTAAACTAGTCGTCTTATTCGGTATTTGTTAATTTTGAATGCACGAGAAGGACTTGTTATCAAGCGGCACCGGGTACCTGTCGCAAGTGCTTTGGGTACTGCACAATATTCTTTTAGGTCTTCACTGTTTTGAGACTTCTGTTTTCACTTCTTCTTTCTTCACTGTTTTGAGACAAATTTATCATTAAATATGCTTAACGTTTACGAAATATTGCTCTACGGGGAGGGGACAAATTTCGGAGGGGATCCAAACGGTGAAAAAGGCAGAATTTTTCACAAAAAGACTTCATCATTCTTATTTTGTTAACAAAAACTGAAACGGGGGGGCGGACCCCCTGGTTACGTCCTTGCTACCGGTATTGGGCTGTTAGGCCCTTCATTAGCCAGGTTCGAGGAGAAAAGATCACTCAAGTACCACAGCACTTTCTTTCAATTCAATCTATTAGTAGCAGCAAATGAAATAATTTAGCAAAATTTCTTTAAAAACGAGAAAGGAAACATTTTGCGAGACGAGACGCGAGCGAGACAGAGCCTGGTCTCGCGCGAGATTTCTAGCGAGAATTTCTCGTCTCGCATAAATTTAGAATACGAATTACTTTTCAGTCAGAATAGAAGTGCTTTATTTGAGGAAGTATGCCATCCTGAGAAGGGAGGGTCCACTTTGCCTGAAGCCCCTACCGTTTAACTTGCGTCTCCTTTGTTATCGTTCCTGGTACACTATTAGCACTTTACAATACACACAAACACATAATATTTAAAATTAGGAAGTACGAGCGATATATAAAACACACAAAGATACAGAAAGAAACGGGGGAAAAAAAGAAAGAAAACAGAGAAGAGTAGAAGACAGAAAAATAATAAGTAAACAGCGGAATGGTGGTACGGTATGTTCAAAGCCTGACCATATTTAGATTTGGCCCCGGAGCACTAACTTTGGGTGCCCCTTTCACTATCAGAAGCATTTTAACCCATTTTTGACTGGTGTTGACTTTTCACAACATAAAGCTCTTAAGATTTCCAAAATTGGATTTTAAAATTACTTACATATATTTGAACAAGATTATACATTTAAAAATTACTTATTTTTATTTTAATATTTGTAACCCATTTGTGTCATTAGCTCATATGGACGCTAAGTCAGGGACGGCTATTATATGAGACACGTGTCAACTTCTGTGGAAAATTTTCCTGTACCAACAAAATATTTGTAATTTTTTTTTCTTCTTTAAAACATAAAACACAAAGCACTAGTACTCGAAAATTGCATTTCAGTTAACTGTAGTTTTTGTACTTTGATCAAATCGTTTTTATCACCCCAAAAATATGTCTCTAACTTGATCCAGTGATAGACAACTAAGTAATAGTCATTACAGAGGAAATTCAGTTTTCCCCCCAATTACTATTTTAGTACATATGAATTTATGATCTAGATAACTGGGGTATATGGGGCCCCTTTTTTCTTCAGGGACACCGGGCTACTGTCTCTCTTGCGCGTGTGATAATCGGGCTCTGGGTATATCAGAGAAACATTAGAAGTAGAGCAACGTGCACTTGCATTGATGCCTATCCAGAGCGTGGTTGAAATGGATCCGGAAGAAAGCCCAAATTATTGAATGGGTTTGTTTTTTTGAGTTGAGAGAGGGAGGGGGGCGTGAAATAAAAAAAAAAGTTCTAGAAACAAGTAGGCGTCCAAAAGGGCGTAAACAGAGATACGTTAGTGTATTTAGTATTTACCTCTACTGAAAATTGCCATCCAGATAACTTTTCCAAGGACAGTGTCCTGATTTGTGAGTATACAGCATGCACAGTAGCCCACTGTCCGTCCGAAACGCCTCGTTGCCCCTTAGCTTTTTAGCATAAAGTTTTTTGTATCAGTTTCATACTAAATTTTTTCATACTCGGAATGACCCTCCTCCTCCTACCAATAGAAACACTTGTATGTGCGCTCTTGTATAAGTCCTTTCAAAATTTAAAAGGCTAAGCCTACTTTGACTAACCCAAAAGAAAAATAACAATAATTGGTGTACAATGTTTTCTCTATTTTATGAGATGCATAAATGTTGTCCATTGTATGTATAAATGTTATTTTTTATAATATTGACCTTGGCCGTTTCCTTCCTTCCCTATTCATAGAAGTTGAATTCTGTGATTCTACACAAACGTATAGAAAATTCGTCAAAACGTATATAAAACAAGCCGTAACCCACAACCGTCGTGATTTGAATTAAGTCTTAGTTTAATAGGAACGTCATTAATTTATTTTATCTTTTTTTTTTTTTTAAGAGAAAAAATTACTACACATCTTGACTTATATTACAAAACAAATTTGAGCCCAGTAGTCAAGAAGTCCAGTAGTCAATTGGGGGGGGGGCATTCAGAATGCGACATATTTTAGTGTAAAAATGATACCAAAAAATTCAAATACTTAAAAAATTTCAATTGACCAAAAGCTAGAGGGGCAATGGAGCTACTGTGCATACTGTTTGGCGATACATCAAAAAGAATTTAATGTAATAATACTAAGCTATGACGATTTTGAAAATTCGTTACGCATGCTGTAATTAACTGGTTTACTGTATTGTGTTTTTTTTAAGGCATGACTACGAACTATCTGGCTAGGGGTGGGAGTGCGGTTGTGTCGGTCCCAGAAATTCCTCCGACCGACGAATATACGTTAAAGCGTTAGAACCTAAAATAGGTTAACGGGTTTCATGACAGAAAATTGCAAACTTTGATTTTTTAGCGGGTGGAAAATTAATTTTAGACTGCTAACCCTTGAAAGAATAAGTTTCTTGCTCTCCGTGTTCGTGCGACACCGTTATGCTGTATAAGTGAAATATTTATATTTTTAACTTACCAACAAGTTTGAGAGGTGTTTATGATTATGGTTTGTTTGTCCGTACTGTTGTCCACCCGTCCAGTGTTCTAACTGCCTTAAATATACATCGATTTGTGCGAAATTTATGCTTTTTTCTGTGCACAGTACCATGTACTCTATTGAAAATGGTGTAAGTATCATTTACAGTTCTTTTACAGGAGAAAAAAATCCGATACATCGCATTCTATGGACAGTCATTCTTGAAAACGTATTTTAGAGATTTTTGAAAGAAAACAAAGTTGGAATACATATTATCAAGTTTCTCAAAATAATGCTCTCCATTGAAAATAATGTCTGTATTATTAATAGTTCTTCTACAGGAGTGCTCAAAAGAATCCCAATACAGATCAGTCCCCATCAGTTAAACGATGGGAAAAATATTTAAAGGTCTTTTACAGGGTCTCATAAAATTGCATTTATAGCGATAATACAACATTATTGCATCTCCGAAATCTCGCCAGATTTAAGGAAAATACATTGCCAAATTTGATGCAAAAAAATGTTGCTGTGTTGGAAAGTGCTTTATAATCCATGCGTTTGGCATGATTTATCTTTTTTGTTTGCAAATGAAGAAGCGTGGGCCTTTTTGCACAACGCGAATCCACTGTTTCGTGCACGAATACCTTTTATGATGTTATTTTACGAACTTTTAATTACTTTTAGACAACACAACAGGTAAAACTAATAAAGAAATTTGTAAATAGCACGCATTATTCAAAACAAAAGAAACAAAAAGGATAAATCACGCCAAACCCATTGATTATAAAACACTTTCTAACACAACAATATTTTTGCTCCAAATTTGGCGATGCATGATGCTTAAATCTGGCGAGATTTCGGAGATTATCTTAAAAATCGTTGTATTATCGCTATAAATGTAATTTTGTGAGACTCTATAAAAGACCTTTAAAAGTTTTTTCCATCGTTTAACTGAAGAGTAAAACTGCTATGAACATTTTTACCTATTGATTGCGCCTGAAATGGATTAATGTCTCTAAACTGCCATTGAACGTAATGCATTGGAATTATTTTGAGTTCCGTTGAACAATTATTAATGGTATAGACACTATTTTTAATAGAGAGCTTTATCTTCTAATCCTTAATTAATATTAAATGTATAAATTTTGTTTCATTTCAAATAGCCAAATATCTCTAAGATACGCTTGAGTATATCACCCACAGAGCTCAATATCGGAAATCTTTTGAGTGACCCTGTAGAAGAAATGTAAATGCTAATACCACTTTCAATAGGGTACATGATACAGTACATAGGAATAACATATATAAATTTCGTAGTAATCGATGCATATTTACGGGAGTTCGAGCACGGACGGACAGACAGACAAACCGAAATCATAAACATTTTACAAACTTGTTGGAAAGTGTTAAAAACACAATACGGTGAAATTCTTTATTAATTTTAACCTCTAATTAAATCCTCCCTTTCTTAGGTGTTTTTATCACAATAGTGTATGCTTGCAATATTTATTTACTAAAATAAATGCATGCCCCATCTTGCATGTACATACAAGCACTGTAGCAACGTGTTGCTGAAGAAGGAGAGAAGGGTCTCGATTGAGCGCTGGAGGCGAATTGACCATTAAGTATTTGCTTTTTCGGCGTGCAAGGAGGATGGTACAGTGAAACCAGTTCTACAGTAGAGGTTAAGGCAGGGCGGGCAGAATGCAAATGCCATGCTGGATTACGAAGAGCATTCTGCAATTTCCTTTTTCGGTATTTGCTTGTTCGTAAAAATATGTTTTTATTTATTAATAAACTCACAATAATTTAAAACAAAATTAATAAACACAGTATGTGATGAAAAAAAAAAATGATTCCCATGTATTTACAAGAATTTCTGAAACGGACAAGCAGGGTGTTAATTATTTTAATCAATTTTTTAAAGCTAATGGAGCTGATAATGTAAATCCTAGGTAAAATGTATATGTTACACAGCTCGTTGGTACATATATGATATGTTACAGTGTTCGTGAAAAATATTTTTTTTCAACATATACGAGTTTATTATTATTATTTTTTTTATTAATGTAGAAAATTTTTAGAGTTTAATCATTAATAAAATCATATTCTCATTAACAATCAAACAAATAAAAAAAGGCTTTTTCAAACTGTTAGGATCAATGCACATACGATTGACTGCATTACTAATATTTAATTTCTCATCGAGATAGAGATGAGATTCCGTCACCGCGCTTAGCATTTAAGGTTGAAGCAAATTAAACGCTAATTTCATTTTGTTTGAAACGAGTTATTATCGGTAAAATTTACTTTAAACGACTTTCCATCGATTATAATATTATGGAATTTTTCAGTGCTCCTTTAAGTGAACTGTTATAAAGCATTACTTCTTCAATTATATATGCATATAGATTTATTATTATTATTATTGAAACAGATTAATGTATCCATCTAAAATTCACCTTATTTATCAACATATCATTATGAATTGAAATTATTTTGTGTGCTTCTTTAAAAGAACTGTTTAAGCTACATACAACATTTTAAACAGCGTGCTGAAGTAGTAGCCTACAAAAAATTTCCGAGAAATCCGTCCAATTTTGAGACAGTGAGAGCCCAGAGAGTCAGACAAACGGAAATCATAAATAATTTTCAAAAGTTTAAAAAATATATAAGTCCCCCAGTTTGAGTTATTTTTAGGCAAAATTTTCCTGTATTTCATCAGCCGAAGAATTCTTGTGCACCTTTTACAGTTTTTAAATGTTAAATCCTTTCGCAAAAGTACGAACAGCAGCAGCGCGTAATCAACTAGTTTTAAGGCCCATTAATTTAATTATTAATTTAAAACTAATCGCTGGCGTGACACTGACGACTGTCTGCGAAAACGCATTACCCAGTAACGTCTGATAAATAATGCATTAAAAGATAAATCGGTCTTTCACGTTTCTTTTCATCATTTAGATGAACATTCAATAAACATTCCAATTATCAATCCCCCTACCGCGGGCCAGATTGCAGTCTCAAAGTATCATCGTTAGCATTTTACGATGAACCGCTAGCTCAATGAATTAAGCAGCCAATTATGCTAGTTATTTAACATTGACTTATTGAGGAGCAGAAAAAGGGGAGGACGCTAGATAATTGGGACAGTTCTTACACGTCTTTGGAACTCGCGGTTCTCTCACACTCGCATAACAAGTGAAGAAAAAAAGACAAAGCAGGACCTTGACCGGTTTCTAAACGTGGCTGGAGAGGTGAAACCGTTTTACACAACTAAAAGCTCAGACATGCCTCCTTCTGACACAACAGCTGATATATATATAGTGATAGAGAAAAGGAAAATTTCGCTCATTCATACGTTTACGGCAGGAGTTGCTGGCAAGGAAGTAGCATTAACATGTCAACGCCTGCGAAAAGGAGCATTTCCGCCCTTCTTTTGTTTAAAATGTTGTGTTAAAATTTCCCCTTCTTCTCTTTATTTCTTTTTGTTTTTCTTTCTCTTTCTCTCCCTCTCTTTTTCAATTCCTACTATTAGTTCACACTCTCTCTCTATATATTTTTATATTTCTATATATATATATATATATATATATATATTTATTATGTTCAAATTTTCATTCGTTAATAAAATACTTTTTATTCATCCACTCAAGTTCAAATACATTTTTTAAAACTTGTAGTGGATGACACTTGATGTTAATGCAGTTTTTTCAAATATTAATTGATTAATTAAATTTAATTAATTCATTTTAGATCATGTTTCGTGGGATTAAAAATAAATGAAAACAATAAACTGAACAAACAAACTGGATTAAAGGTACCAACTCTTGCTTCACAAACGGCCCTGTATTAATTAATTAAATTTAATAAAAAGTAACTAAAATAAAATTTTTCTTTGCTGACCTAAGTAGGAATTGACTTAATTTTTTAAATTTATTTATTACTTATTTTTTCTAACTTTCTGCACTTCAGATTACAAATACGTTAAAATTTCGCATGATTTAAAAATAAAATTATCGATGAAAAAATAAGTATAATTGATAAAACTTACACATAGAACTTTTACTTATGGGGTGAGTAACTCAGCAGTTTGTATAAAAGAAGGGAAGAGATTATGCATTATGCGTAGGTAATTTACACCCAGCGAGCTTTTCATTTCCTTATTCATTGGAATCAGTTTCAGCGGTCACCATTATATGATCATCAAGATTCACAAATGGGAAGTAAAAATTACTAGTAGTAAAAAGAAAGAATATTTTAATAATTTTAACGATTTCTGTCACACGCGATTAACTTTTTAACGCACATAACTCTTCAAATAAATAAACAATTAAAAATAAGAATGTATCATCTCTCTTAAAATTTTCCAAGATTAACTGAAAACTTCCAAAACTTTCTTGCAAATTTACTGTAAACTTTAATGTTAGAAGCTATTTTTAATTACCTTCATGTTACATGTAGGTATGAGGCCAACAAAAACAATACACCTAATAAAGGCAAGAAAGATGAAAGTGGAGTTATCTTATATAGCTTAAAACTATTTACTTCATTCGTTTATGACGATGCATTTGTATTTGGAACTTTTTACACGTTTCCGTGGCCGCGAGGTTAACGATGCACAGTTTTCGCTTTTTATTTCTCAGATAATCTTTGAAATACAAGTTTCTTTCATGTGGAGAATTTCTAGAAGTTCTAACATTCTAGCTGTTTTGCATCTTATAATGCACTTTTCATATATATTTTTACTCTCAGTTAATCTAGAGTCGATTTATTGTGGATAGAAATGCTCACCTCAGCAGATTTTTCAGTTTTGAAGTACAGTGGAACCTGTCTAATGTGACCACCTTCGGGAAGTACAAAACTGGTGACGTTATTAAGATGGTCGCCTTAAGAAGGCGGTAAATCGTGGTGGGTGGAAAGTGAAATTGTACAAAAGTGGTCACCATAGACAGATGGCCACTTTAGCAAGGTGGTCACTTTAGCAGGTTCCACTGCGTATCGCAACAAACTAGTCCAGCATAGTTCTTCTTTCGCTTCATTACATCATACTGTTTTCCACGGTAGGAGGACATTGGCTGAATGCATAGAAAAAATACTGTCATTAAACTTTGTAGAATTTTTTTCCTTAAAACTCTACTGCAGAGTAGAATAGATCCAATGATTACAATTGAACCAAAAGCAGTGATGTACTTACATTCATTTCATTGGGCTTGTATTTGAGATGCATTGACATTTGATGTATTGTAGTCTACAATAGGTCAAATAATATGAGCGCAGTATTTTGCTTACATGCATTTCATTGGGCTTGTATTTGAAATGCATTTCTAAAATATCTTCAAGATTAAATCTGAAATATCTTCAGGATATTTCATTGATGTTAAAAATGGGTGAAATTAGCCTTAAGGTATTAGGCTTTCGATCAGAGGGATAAAACCCAAGATCATTAAAATGCCTATTTAGTGAATGTTCATGTTGAATATCAGGCACCAGAAGCACTCTTGCTCATCAGTTATCAGGTTCTAAAGAAAAGAAAAGGCTATAAAGTCATGAATTTATTTGCTTTTGCTTACTACTCGAATGTAGCTTATGTCAATGTGTTCAATGATGCAGATAACCCATGGTAAAATATTTAATTTTTAAAAGGAAAGTATTTTATTAGTTACTTCTAATGTGTAGTTTCTAGATTAAAAACAATTTGAACTGATTGACTTTTACTCCATTTACACTTTTCATAACAGACATATCTGCCACCAGAAGTCAAATGCAATTTCACATTCATTGTTTTTCCACTTAGGGTAGGTTTGAATTCCAGAACCAAAACTTTATTTAAAAGATAAAAGTGACGACGGCAGCCAAGAGAAACACGAGTTACGAAATTTGCCCCTTACGAAAGTTGTGGATGACTTCCCAATTGTGTTTCTCCAGTGAGTTTATTTTTCATTATCCTATCACTGTCAAAGAATCTATTGTAGCCATTGAATCTATGTTGTCATTAGATACATTGTAGTCTACAGTAGAGTTTTAAAGAAATGGTTTGAATTTCCTATAAATAGAATACCATTTGAAATTTTAGATTGCACTGGATGAATCACTAAAGTGACGAAGTGAAGAAATATTTCAACACAAATGCCTAAACGTTTTACTTTGAATTCTCGTACCGAAGAACAGCTTTACCAAGAGAAAGTGTTTCGGGGAAGAAAAGGCTATAATGGCAGCCATTGAAATCTGTATTTTAAAAGTTTTTTTTTTTTTAATTTCTAATGGCAGCGAACTTGACATAAATATCAAAAAGCAAGAAACAGGAAAACAAAACAAGAATGTCATTGTCTTATTCGGCTTCTACCCTCCCAATATAGTCCGACCAAGGAGACCTCACGAAGAGATCTGCAGTAGGTAATGCGGTGGCCATCCATTATGACATGGTCTCCGCAGAGGGTGCAATAAGGAATCGGGAAGACACTAATGGCAAAAAGGTGTGCAGCCAGGCACTCATTTTTTGTATAAAGACTAAAAATTGCAACCGCCTCACGGAAGGGGAAATCTGGTATACATGTTTGGTCTATATGTCCATCAACTTTTGGAAGCAGTCCTAGTTTTTATTTCTTCACAAAAGCGGAAAAACACAGAATTCTTGATGAGACGTTTCATCGTGCAAAAAGGAACACTTGAATTCATAAACTGCATCACACCAGCACCCCTCTTCGTCAATGCATCAGCCTGTTTGTTAAAACTAAGACCGCAGTGTCTCAGGATTCACTGGAATACAATGAACTTTTTAGTTAATTCCAGATTTTTAATGACCAATTGGAAGTCAAAACTTCCCAGGATGATCGGTCGTAAGTAGAGCATATGTAAGCTCTGGAGTCAGGGAGAAGGACAACCTTTCGAAATTTATCACGGAGAGCAACTAACTGCTGCAGAACTATGAGTATAGCGGATACTTCCGCACCAAAAGCCATTCGGAAACTTCAAATAAGGGAGCAAAAAGCAAACAAGTTGCAGAAAACTCCTGCTCCAGCATTAGGTTAAGTTGTTCATTCGAAAAAGGAGCCATCAGTGTAAACTCGTAACCATTCAGGTACAGAGAATTTATTATTTAAAGTTACTGATGTCACGATTCGTCACTTTACCAAACAGTTTTCATTCGCTCATTGTTGTTTCACGTTTTTAAATAAGTGATTATTTATATACTTTATAAATGATACAGAGCTTTTTGTTTTTCTTATTAATATACAGTTGGTGGTTTTAATGATGAATACAGGATTTCTGGAGGAGAAAACATCTAGAGCCTTACTCATTTATTTATTATAGAGCTTTACTATAATTAGAAAGTTTGATATTAAACGGCTAGTTTAATTATTCTTCTTTTATGGGACGCACCTAGAAGCATTATCATATGCAAAACTGATCACGGGTTTAATTAATAATTAGTTAATTAAACCAATGACATTATATACATTTGTTACAATTTCGTTAAGATCAGGTGGAGGTAACTATGGCAACTTTGTGCAAATTTCAAATATGTGAATTTTTGACTTTTTTAATAATAGGAAAACTATTATTTTAATTAATTAGCGGGAAATTTTGACCTTTTAAGAATGCCAAGTACAAATTTTGTTTCTGTTCAATTATTTTCTTAAAATTTAAGAGTTGGTCATATTTATTACCCCAACAAAATGACGAAATTAAAAATATTATCGAAATCATGACCACTTGATTTCTTTTGTTGAAGCAATTCAGACTACTATTCTTGTTTTATCTATGACAGTTACCCCGGTTCGAAAATAATTGATGCAAATTGAGCAATAATAACTTCTATTTATGAAATAGAAATTGCAATTCGCTGCAGAGATAATCTCGGTTTTTATGAAAGGAAAAATATTGAATTATACTCGTTATAATAATTGTTGAAAAAAAAAATGAAGAAAAATTTGTATTAAGAAATGTTGACCTTAATTTTGTTCTTAAAGAAACAGCCTTTAATTTTGTTATAAAAGCAACAGCCTTTATAACAAAATTTTTAATTTAATTAAAATTCATTAATATCAAGTGAAATTTAGGGTATTCCTTCCATTTGCGTATAAAAATTTGTATACGTTAGTGTTGGAAGTGTAGAAATTTTCCCTTGTTATTAATGAAATTTAATGAAATAAATAACTTAATTTATAAAAGAAAACAGTGATTTATGTTATTTTTCTAGTTTGTAAAGGTACAAATAGGGATCTGTTTATCCTTTTAAAATCGTGGATACAGATAATATTTATCCGGCATAAATATTCAAATCTTTATTGAACATTTACTTATGTTATTACTGTAAGTTATTCACTGTAAGTTAAAATAAAAGATTTAGCTGTAATAAAAGATTTCACTGTAAGTTAAAAAAATTGTTTTATTTTTTATTTTTGCGGAACGAGTGTTAGACTACAGTTGAGCTAGACAACAATAGAGCATAAAATGACTAGTTTATTTAAAACATCACTGTCTACACGACATATTTAACAGGATGTGACCTAACTTAACTAGAACAAAATAGTTACGCTACTAGTATTAAGTTTTTCCTGTCCGAGGTTTTTTATAGGATTAAAAAAGTTGCAATTTGCCAATCACATAATTGCTTTTTGAGGTGAATGAAACAATACGTCTTTTTCATGTTTTGTTTCTATATATAGTATATTGGATACTTATAAAAGCATTTAAAGGAAGAAATTGTATAATAAACAACTGAATAACCCTTGAATGACCAAAATATAGTAGATTATACAACTTTTCCCTTAAAAAAAATAAAATAAGAATGTTGGATAGCATGTAATATGTAGTTACATTTAAAAACATAATTTCGTGTACATACATAACACGAACATAACATACATAATTTCGTGTGAAAATTTTTAAACTACTGTTTTATGCAGAGTAAGAATCCTATCATTTTGAAAATAGAAATAATAATGAATCTGCCATTTTAAAAACCACATGATTTTTTACCAAATCGCTTCCCCATCTTTTTTTTCTTGTGAATGTAACCTTCCAAACACATAATCTGTGTAAAACTCATGTAAGTCACTAGATCATCTCTCGTCCAATACTCTGTTTAAATAGAAATAGTTCAGCTTTTCATGATAAAATGGTACTAAATTAGCGGATGCCTTTACATAGAGAAACTTTTCTATATGTTCTGGTTGCACTGATCTGTGTAAGCATCAAATTATAGTACAATCTTTCTCCATAGAATGGTTGCAGCAAATTTAACACCTTTATCTAAGGAAATGTTGAACGATCTCTATTAACAATGCATATAATCACCATAGCAATAAACAACTAACAAAAAAATAACACAACCACAATAATGAAGAATGTGATACAAAATATCTCCTTTCTTAAATAAATTTTGATAAATACAGTATGGACATAGTTGATGTTCAATTTTTAGATGACTACACATTATTTCTTGCTAAAACAACTAAAATATTTCAACAAAAAAATTTTTAAATACATTTTTTGAATAAAATATTTCAACAAAAAAAATTTTTAATACATTTTTGAAATTTTTTAAATACATACAATAGGAAAATAAATAAATAAAATAAAAATTTAGAGTTTTAATACTTTAAAACTAACCAAAAGGAAAAAACAGTTCTTAAAATCCTCTTACTGGTGTGCCGCACAGTTTTGATTGATTTCTGAAAAACTGTGACTTCCTCCTGACTTAAGCTGTTTTTGAAATGACCGATTCAGATTTATAATTGCTAATTTTTCATTTTCCCAATTGTTTTCAGACATTTTGTAAGCAATATACATCCTCTATTTTTCCCGAACAATCATAATAAAAATTCGGCATTAATGTTTAAGACAGTTTTAATTTAGCCCGTTTATTTGCTGTTTGCATGCAACTTATTTACCTAGCCAAACTAAATCTGCCAACAGAATATTTCAGTCATTTTCCTAAAGCAAAATAAATTTTAAGTGTAAAAATTTAAGGATTTAGTCTTAGGCTAAATCTAAGACTACTTAGTTTTAGTTTTAATTTAATATTTTTAAATTATTTATTTATTGTTCATATATAGCATGTTATCTGGGGAAACATATTGAAACTGCCAGACAAAATTTCAGATTCAGTTTTTTTTTTTTCTTCTTTCAGACTGTTTGCTTACAAAAACGAATAATTTTTGTAAAAGTTTTAGGCATTAAAGATTTTAGTTTTACAGGACTAATTAATATAATTTTGAGTCGCTTCTCGGCTACTGATCTTACCGCTTCCTCTATAAGAGTTCAGCTTCTATGTGCTATATTTTAAACATAATTTTTAAATTTGCCAGTTCTCGCTTTTTTTTTATGTACAACCAAGGTTGTTCTCTCTTTGGCAGCGAGCCGCATGTGGTCCAAAGCAAGCCTAAATATTTAGCATTTTCGACATCAGTTCAAGTTCGCAAGTTCAAAGCCGAATAAAGCATAATCATAGGATTTTTTTTTTTATAAAACCTTTTGTGATAAGAAACATCTAAGTAATTCGATGTTGTTTCATTGCACAGTCAAAACTCGCAAAAGGAACGGTAACATAACCGGTCGTAGATGTCGTCAACGTACCATTGTGTTGTCAATGTGCCAGAAATGACTATCAAAGGGGTCCGGCTATCAAAAGAGATGGCACGCATCCCAGACCATAACACCTTATTGTGGGACTGTGTGGCGTGCGATAGTCAGGGCAGGGTCCCCCTCTGCCCTGGACGCCTCCAGACACATCTGCGGTTGCCGTCAGAACACAGTTGGAAACATGACTTGTCACTAAAGACTATACGTACCCAGTCAGCGCAGTTCCACGTTGATCGAGCTCTGACCATATTAATCGGACTTGACGGTTTTAGAGTCAACCGGCTTAACGGTTAACGCAAGCGTAAATTTCGCTCTCTCAATCGTCTGTGGAGGGTCATGTTGGATACATGTGTGCAGATGACATGGTGGATAATTGATAGCGAGGAATCCGGTGCTGTGACAGCTGCTCTGGCAATCGCTTTATCCTCCCGTTCTGTTGTGGCCCTCGGTCGACCGCTACCATTTTGACGCTGATATCTATGTTGTTGACGGTTGCCAACATCGTAGCCATCGGGTAGGATTATTGCCAACATCGTGTAATAGCTGCATCGCTTCGAGGCAGATGTCGAGAGATTCTCCGATTCGTCCAACCAGCCTCCTTCAGTCCGATTGCACGGCCTCTTTCAAACTCCGACATCTGCTCGTAATGCATACGAATCCTTCAGCGAGGCATTGTTACAGTCTATGTAAGGTCTCGCAGTCGAAATGCAACAGAAATTTTAGCCATCAGATTGAGAACCAGTCATGTGCACATGCTGAATGCACAGTTCCGATGCGCTAGCGCTTCCGCTATTCATTCATTGGACTTCAGATTTTAATCATTTCTATGTTCGATCCGAATATCTTTGCATACGAAATTTCACTGCAATCGGGCGACTCCTTCTTGGGGCGTCGATTTTTTTGTTATAGAGTGCATTTAGAAAAGAAACGTAATGTTTAAAATTTCTTTTGAGATCATTATAATTTATCAAATTATTTAATTAATTATTTTATAAAAAAGCGTGACATGTGGCGTCAGATGTTAGACATTTTTTGTATTGCTCAAAGTGCCTCGTCTTCTTCCAGTGTGACCCAGGAAAGCTAAAAGGTTGTATACATGCACCTCTAATCCAAGTTCATTTGTTATGTAGGAATAGATGAGATACTACTTGAAACAGGCCTGTTTCTTATTACACTAAGAGATTTTGCGAGATATAATGATAGTATTTCATATCTAGCGTCTATCCATATTTCTTTGCTTGATAAATTAAAGGTATGTTTGGCTTTAGCCAATGTTACATCTAGTGTTATGAATATTACATTTTTCGATAGACTCTTCCGATTTCTTTTTCGCAATCCGAAAAATATTTGATAGAAAATGTATCATTAATGAGCTAGCTGTATAACACCTATTCAAAACATGACATCAGATATGTTTTTACCGTTGTCATAAAATTAAAGAAAAAATATTGAACGTTATCTATGGATCATTTAAGATTTGAAAAGAAATGAAGTCGAATAAAATATAAAATGATTATCTGTTTGGAGAAAGTTACATTTGTCTGTGAAAGTACCTCACTGATGTAACATGTTTGAGAAGTAAAGATGCAATCAAGTATGACAGTAAAGCATGAGTTGATGCGAGTAATAAGCACATTTTACAATAAACAGCCAGAGCTGATCAAACATGAAAAGCGCAGACAAATAAAAGGCAGTTAAATATAATCGGTCAACATTCAATACTTCGTTTGAAGTTGAAAATATGGATGAAACAATGATAAAAATTTAAAGAAAATCTTATTATTTCTTCACTTATTTTTTATTTATTGACCATTTTTCCCATATTTCATGGTCTCGCAAGCTGAATTTTCATTCGTCAACTGTATATATATTAAATAAAAGACGGACGCTGTAGCGTTTGGCGGCGTAAGATCACTGTCGGTGTTTGAGCAGGAGGAGGCGAGGCGGAGCGGCTCGGTACTCTGGCTTAGAGTTTTCCCGGCCGCCCGCTGATAGTACTCGCAGTCGGGTCAAGCAAAAGGTGATCTTGCGGGTTTACGATTCCATATTTTTATTTAATTTCACACAGTTTTACATGGTAACTGAAGTTACGAAAGAGCTCCGCTCCGAGCGGCGTTTCAAACTATATAATAGCGGATCACGTGTTCTATAAAGTATCACATGTTGCAAAAGAGGTGCATTTATTGGTTATTAATATGCCCAGGTCTGCTAGCTTTAGGAAATTCTTGCGAGGTGTGGCGACAGCAGACCGTGAGAAAGAGGGGAGATATATTACTTGAGTTTAAATTAAATTTAGATCCTGATACAAATGCTTTGTTTAAAACGAAAGTTATTACTCCCTAAAGAATTTTGAAGCAAGCAAATAGGAATTTTGAATTTTGAGAGGATATAGTATGCATGATTTCTTTTTATGAAAATTTTAAAATAAAAAGTGTCACAAACGATAAAATGGAAAATTTTAAAATTATAATTAAAATTTATGACCTACAATAAGCGCAGAAATAAATTAAATAATGTAATGGGGAGTTATGCATTTTGAAAACAGTTGAAGGACTGCCATGACGCTTAGGACCCGGTACTAGAGTTTCTTCAGTCGAGGGATCAATTCACCCGGCAATATGGTTTCCCACTTTGGGTCATATTGCTGGAACATGCCGAGAAACACAGCAAACTTAGCAAGTGTAATTAACATTTGAAAACATACTCTATTCAGTAAACCAAGTCGTATTTCTGCACGAGAAAGATTGTATTTCTAAATAAATAGGAAAGTTAGTGATTACCTTATAGGAGATATGATAAAATCCAGTTTTTTGTAGAATTCTACTCAAACACGCAATACACCGATCGCTTAAATACCGCCATTGCTTCTTCTTGACTTGACACATCTAGTTAATGGCTTACCTAGTAGATAGAGCTGCCTGTATCTAATAAAACATATGTGGGTCGTTTTACCCACTAGGATCATTTTGGGCCACCTTCTCCAGAAACCTATATATATAGTTGACCTATATAAACACGTAAATTACAAGAATGAACTTGTATTTGAATATGTGGGTTGAGTGTACTTTCCACCAATTTTCAAAAAGAAAATAAAACTATTAAATATGTAAGGTGGGTGGACTGATTTTACTTATTAAGCTTCTTGGTTTCAGTTTAAATGTGACTTGCCATTAGATTAGGAAAAAATATTTCGACTTGAAAAATAAAGGATTTTATGAAAATAATTCACTGTTTTATGAGAGTTCATTAAATTCTATCCTATTAGGCCATCTTTAAAATATATTCGAAAAATAAATACAGTTTATTAACATTAATACAGCTAAAATATATAGTACTTGCAGCATTCACGTGCTTTCGATTTCATTCGTTTTATTCTTAGGAAAAGCAACATTTTTACCAAAAACATAATCTAATGTTTATGTTCAATGCTTTTTACAGTATTAAAAGTAAGAAATATGCTTTTCGAATTCCAAGATTACCATAAAATCTGGAAAAACATGGAAAAATAAAGTTCATCGTAGATAAAGCGTCTCAATCAACGCAGCACCAAAACAGCATGTATGAAGTGCAAAATACTACTTCGATTTCTTTAGAATTAGAAATGCAGAAACACTGTTTAGGTATTTTAAAAGTTGTGTAATGACCCCGGAATTCTTGCAAAATATAAGTATTATTAATAATATTATTTTATTTTTATAGGGCACTTTCTCGTCAGCATATTTTCTACTACTGATTATTATATAAAAATACCGACCCTTGTGCAACTTCACCCCCTCATCATGTGGTTGATACTTATATATTTATGCCCAAGTTCCTGTAGATTTAGAAGGAGGGCTTAGGATGAAAAAATATAATTAAATACATTTACAGGGAAATTCCATCAAAACTGACAAAAAACAGTACAACTTATAAAAAATTTGAAAATAAAATTTATAATTTGTTGGTGAATGTAAATTCTTGAATCCCTTGTTCACTTCTAATTGTTACTACAATGTGTGAATCTAGAAGAATTTTATTTAATTAAAGCAACGAAATGTTATGCCAACACTGTACTTAATAGTTATTGGCCCATTACTCCACAATAGTACTGTCCGGTACATTTTAAATAGTTCCATGCCGGTAACTTTGTTGGGCATATTATAGTTCGTTTACATTTCTCACCGAGCCTTCACCCTGGATGAATCGTCGATTCAGGGAAAGATTTTTGTCATCCAAGTTGGTTGGGAGTCAATTGTTTCATAGTTCATCTTTAGTATACACTTTGGATGAAGCAATAATGAAAGACACTATACACTAATAACTCTGGATGATTTCTCCAAGATTAACATTCAAATCTTTAACCAACTGATAAGTAGGGGGACGGGCGGCTTGGAGGTTAAAAGCCTGTCCTACTCCATGCTAATCGCCTAATCGTACCAACACCCTCTAGATATAGAAAGCCTTACTACTGAAGCTTTGACGTCATCACTAGATCTTATATGACTTCGTCACAGTTTTACTTTCACAAAGTATATCTATTTTAAATTTGTGGTGAATTTTCTTACTCATAAAATTTTTTAATGATTTAAGGTAAAAAAAAATAATTTTAGGACAAATGACAAATTTTGACCATCACTAATTGTATAATATGATACAGAAGTAGATCACAATGAATTATTTTGTATCAGAAAGGTATTGTAATTTTTATCTTTAATTTAAAATATTTTCTAATGGTAACTTTCTAATACTTGTAGCATCCATCAGAAATTTTAAATAGTTTTACTTTTTGAAGATACAACTGTGCTGACATCATTTAAGATCTAGTGATGAAGTCATTGCTCCAGTTGTTAGGCCTTCTACATCTAGAAGGTGTTGAATCGTACGGTCGTGGGTTCGATTCCTACTTAATCCCCTGGCTGGTTAAATTTCTTTTCTCTGTGCTAGTGAAATCTGTCTCTGTATTGACCACATTTTTCGATGAGGATTTGTAAGCAGATTCTTTAAACCAAGCACGCAAATCCGAAAATATATGTCCAAATACAACAGCAACAACGACAACAACAACAAATGATAAGGGTAAACGACTCTTAAAAACGATGTTACAAACATTATTTGTCCCTAAAAATTATGTTTGGACTTTGACTAACCCATAAGCTGAAAAGATTTATGTAGGTAATGAAACACTTTCCAAAGCGCTAATTACCCACTTATAAAAACAGATAAACTGACATTTCTAACCGAACACATTTTAAGTCACTCAGAAAATAAAACTTTTCGCTATGCTTGCTGTCATGCGTTGGCATCATTAACTTCGTAAGACTTGTCGATCACAAAACAAAGACGCTCCATGCATTTCCCATAACACATGATGCAGAGTATTCTCACGACCAAAACAAAAGGATTCAAAACAACGATGGTTAATGCATGTTGGGCGGACAGCAGAGAAACGATTCTTTTCTCTAGAATTTGACCTTCCGACGACCTTGGCGTCAAGATAGCTGCGATTGTTTCCATAAACCAATAACGATAACTGTATGCTTGTCATAATCTCTTTCTCTCTCGTTCTCTATCAAGAGATGCATTCAGGTGAAAAATTCTCCTCCGAGCCATTTTATTAGAAATTCCAAAAGTTTGTCTCTTCTCAGGGAAAGGCAGAAGAACGAGAAGAAAGAAGGAGAATGTAAGAAGAAAAAGAAAACGAGATATAACTAACCGACAGAAGATAATTTGAAAATTTCATATGCGAAAGAAATATCAGTTCTATTTTTATTTTTATAAAGCAAATTATGTGGTATATTACATGAGTATTATCAGAAAAAAACACATTTCTCAGATTAAAAAAAGATTGTTCGTTTTTGCATGTTATAAACACGTATTAAGTGTTCAGAGAAAGTGAGCAAATGAATTTAAATTGCGAATTTAACTGCCAACTGGTAAAATATATGCTTCGTTTAATGCCAATACAATTGAAGAGGAATTTATTTTCACAATGGTGAACATACTATTATTACAATTGAGGAAAGTTCTACAATATTTTTGATGCAAAAAATAAAAAAAATGCATATCAAAAATATTAAAGGCAATATTCTTCAATACATAAACATACAAAAAAAAATCCTCTTAAACAAAAAAAAAAAAGTTACATGCATCCATTAGTAGTTAGAAATTACTGTTATTCGCAGGAAGATATTGTGAAGATATTTTAATAATGCCGGATTTATTTCTAATGCAGCGCGAAAAAGAAAAACTCAAAAACTATCGGAAATTCAAACCAAATTTAAAGCTAAAAAGTCATTTGTTTGGGATATTTCATAACGAAAAAAAAATTGCGTAACCATTATTGAATCTGAGAATATTCTAAATGGTATTTTAAAGAGTGAATGACGAAATAAATCGACTTTTAATGAATGTTAGTCATAGGAGGAAAGCTCAGAGAACAAATACAAATGTAACTGTGATCAAGTGAATCACTGGCAGCAGAGAGAAAATATTATACAAAACAGGGAAAATAAATTATTTTTTAAGTGTTCCGGAAAAGGGGAGGCTTTAATAAAAATGTTAAAGGATACTACGAATGGCTGCATTTTTAATTTAGTGAGAATGTAAAAAGACTAATTGTTTTAAGAATTAATGAAGTTTGTACATTTTCATTACATTCAGGAAACTCAAGTTTCATTTTTACCCTCTGAAGCGCAAGTATTTTTCACATCAACATGTAGGAGACCAACTGGATAAACTGCTCAACGTTCAAAATGTGCAGCCGCTACCATCGTTCCATTTAACTACCAACAGCATGGCGGTCGATGAAACAACCCAACTGTCGCCAAAGAGCTAAACAAGTCTGACACAGCTGGCAGCGCGGCGTAAGATCGGTTGTTTGATCGACCTCCGTTGTTGGTAGTTAGATGGTAACGGGTGCACAATTCGAACGTTGAGCAGTTTATCCAGTTGGTTTTCTACATGTGTCTTCTAACCGTGACGTCAATAAATGTAATTGTACCTCGATACTCCTAATTTTGTCACGCAAATTATAAACTTTTTTTTACGCTCGGAAATAAAATGGAACTGAAAATAGAGAGAAATCGCTTAAAAATGAGGGTACGGGTGGATTTTCAGATTTTTAAAGTAGAACAGATTCTTTTCTATATTTTTATACATTAATTATTAAAAATTTCAAGCAGATAGTACAAACAGTGTAGATGTTATAACGCTTTTTCTTCTTCACTTTGTATTTTGCAGTAATGACGGTAAAAGTTTTATCTTCGAGCAGGTTGCCCGGAACTGTTAGAGAGTCAGTGAGACAGGGATCAGTGTAACTTCATGTGTTGTCCTTTTCTCCTCTGCCTTTTCTTTCAGAACTTACATGCTGTTCCTTAATTTCAAACATTCAAATGGTCGTTCTTGTTGAAGATGATAAAACATATTTCATTATAAAAATCAAAGGAATAAATTTGTGTTTAGAAATTCTCTCTGATGTTTATAAGGCATGTCAAATTGCTTTGTCGATATTACATTTCATTCAATCTTTTAAATTTTAGAAAAAAATATTAGTGCGAAATAAAAATCTTACAGGCGTGTAATTTGATAATGAAACAGCATAATGCATTTTATTATCAAAACACCATAATCAGAAATTTGTAAATTCTCTCAAGGATTCACAAAAATGGGCTGAGCATATTGATCTATCATCAGCATTCTCTCTATTTTTAAAACAACATATTTCCCAAGTTTGTATGAGGTTTGTGCAAGGGTTCGTGGCTTTGCATACACCAGAACTTAATTTTATCAAGTAACCAGCTGAAGTCCCCGTCTTGACGGGTTAGTACGTAAAGCAAATTTCCGAAAAAGCCTGAGTTTTTGACAGCATTAAGTGTAGAAAGAACGGAATTAGTACATTAGCAATAGTATAGAAAGCAAAATTATAACTTCTGCGTATTTTTAAAAGATTCCTGCTAAATTTCATAGTACTCTTTTAATCTATTTTTAAGGGATGCGAATACAAACATTTATACGACTAAAAATAAAAACTTTGTGAAAAAACACACATAAAATGTTACTTATAATGTATTATAAGTAACATTTTATGTGTATTTTTTCACAAAGTTTTTATTTATTTTATCGTTTAACACCAGTATTTTGAATGTTTTTTCAGTATTTGTACGACTATTCTCAAAATCCCAAAATAATGAAATATTTAAAACAGTTTTGGCATTTAGAGTTTGAATTAACTTACGTCTAACATAAATCCGAATTTTATCCTTTTCCATTATCATTTTTCCGGAATGGAACAAACATATGTACTGAATTTTCACAACATCACCAATTCTATAAAAACTTTTAAAGAAATTTGACGCCTATAGTTTAAATGACCACCTGTAACGATACTAAATTTTGTTTTATTCGCTTGAGATCTTTATATATAATCGACAATTTTTTTCACATTTTGAATAATTTTTTGGAAAATCCATTCAAAATCTTAAAAAAAATCTACACCTATAGTTTGAGTTAAGTCAGTGGTGCTCAAACTATTTTCATCTGCGACCCCCTAATTTGTGTAAAATTTTGTCGCGACCCCTATTTTGAGTATAATTTTGTCGCGACCCCTGGATAGACAGTAGGCATTTTCTTTAATTGAAAACGAAGTTACATTGAGATTTTTTCTGGGATTTGCTCTTACAGGGTGTTTTTAAAAGAGTGTCGTGACGTCATCGATTGAAATAACGCGTTTTTAAAATAGCGCACCAAACTTATAAACCACCATAAAAATGTTATAAAAGTTGTAACATCATAAAAATCAGTTAATGAACCAACACATGGTTTAAGTAAACAATGCTTTATTTATGCATATGGATATAAATATTTTTTAATGAAAAATACTTTTAAAAAACTTTACATCATAAAAAGTCAATGTAAAATATGTGCTTGCAAAGAGCTCATGATTGTTTCTATGTTCAGATCTGTATTGGAAATCGCAAGTCGTAAGTCATCCTCTGGATCCAATCGAGATCGATGTTTTGTTTTAATGGAAAATAATTTTGAAGATCACTATGCATGATCAATTTGCAGATCACTATACATGATGATGTGATTTTGAAGCCCCGTGATAGCGATCGCGAGTATCGCGCTCGTAAAATAATAATTGTCAGTTTCTTCTCTTGTATTATTTCAGTTCTTTGAAATGGATAATTGCAGGTTTTTTCATAAATTTGAATCTCTTTGAATTTGGCGACCCACAAAAATTATCTCGCGACCCCCGGTTTGCGCACCGCTGAGTTAAATGACAACCGATATGTCACCAAATTTCATTTAATACGTTTTAGTCGTTAATACGTGATGCACATCAAATATTTACACATTTTGAAACGATTTTCGCAAAATCTCAGAGAATCTAATTATTATTATTTTTAATATATCAATACCTACAATTAAACTGAGTGACTACTTGCCATGCACTTAACTTCCTTTCATTCGTTTTAGTCATTGTTAACTGATGCACAAAGTATTTTGAAAGAACTTTCACGAAATCATGAAATCCAAATTCAAATTTAAAAAAAAATCGACGCTCACAGTTTGAGTCACCACCTATTATGACATCAACTTCCTTTCATTCCCAGTAGTCTTTATTTCGGGATGCTGGAACACAAATTTACGCATTTTGAAACAATTTTGTAAAATCTCAAAATCTAATCAAAATTTAAAAAAAATTCGACCCCTAAGTTGAGTGACCACCTATAATTTTGCCAAATGTCGTTTCATTCGCTTCAGTCGTGTTTACGTGATGCTCGAACAACAACAACAAAAAAGTGTCACAGACAGAATACCAGAGTGACAGAATAACAGAAAAACTTTTTTTTTTTTTTTTGAGGGTCGTATTGGATTCCCAGATGCTTGAAACGGATAGAAATCGCAAAATTTTTTAATTCCAAGTAATGTACAGACAAAAGTATAATTATATATAAGGGGGGCACATGTGAACAGGGGGTACATTTGAACATAGTTCTTTAAACTAAGATAATTTTAAATAAAAAATCTTGAAAATTTCTCAATAGATGGTAGTATCAGTCCTCTTTCTCTGCGAAATTTTCAAAGCAGTAAGTCATTTTATTTTTCCGTAATCACAAGTTCTTTGCTTTAGCAGATGTCGTATGTAATTTTATCACTCAGTTCTTCAAGTGAAAACATAGTTTAATTTAACTTAGAAGATGAAGTTAATTATTGCAGAATATTATATAAACATTCAAGTAACTTTGTCATTTAAAAATTTTTTTACTGAATTAAGAATTTTTTTATTTATACAAATTAGGCCTAAGGCAGATTATATAGCACTTGTGAATAATACATCCGGGGCAGATATGTGAACAGTTCACATGTGCCCCTCTATGAATGAACAGTATTCGGCCTATTTATGCTTTCCCCAGAAAGCGTTATAAAGTTAAAATGAGCCCTTCCGAAAGTTTAAGCCTGGTACACCTTACAGGATAGATTACAGCAAGTAATTTTCTGGAAACATTTCCAACAATTTTCTCATTGCAAGAAAGAAAACAATGTTTTGTTACTTCTTGATAATCATGAATACCACGCAAGCCTGGAAGTAATCTTATTCTGTCGTGAAATAGGAATAGTATTATTTTCCCTTTCCTTCCTATTGTTCACATAAGTTACAGCCACTAGATGTACATGTTTATGATCCTTTCAAAGCAGTTCTAAAAATTGCCTTTAATGACTGGCTAACAACTAATAGAGGAAAAAGAATTTCAATTTATGAAACTTCTAAACTGCCTGCTACAACATATTATCAAGCTTTTACTATTCGTAACATAAGATCAGAATTTTCTAAACCAGGAATTTGGCTCTTCTCCAGTAATGCTTTTGCTGGGGATGATTTCTTTGCTGATACTGTAACAGACCAAAAAGCAGAAGATATTATTCAAAGTACTTCTGAGCATTGTACTGAAACTAATGATCAGGCACAATATGTTGATCATCTTAACAGTAGTGCTATCAGTACTTGTCCCACATCAGAATCAATCTGATTATTTACATAAGCCCAAGCAATTTAAAGAAATGAACGGGGAAATTACATATCCTAAGTGATATATCTGAAGACGATATTGAACAGAAAGAAACCATTAAGATAAAAAAATTAATGAAAAATCAAAAAAGAGTATTAAATACGAAAGAAAAAGGACTATTACAATTCCTGAGGAACAGGAATATTTTATGAAAATCTAATTTTTATGCATCGAGTCAGATTCTGAATGTAATTTAAATGAAGAGGGGGGGAATTCCTAGGATTATATATATTATTTCTCAAAGTCTTTTTTGGCGCGGCTAGATCTCATTAAATACTTGCCCAAAAATTTTTTTAAAAATACCCAGTTAAAGCTTATAATTTTTTCTTTTGACGAAAAATATGCAAAAATTCGAAAAAAATATTTTTGTTAATAAAAAAATAAAATAAAATAACAGATCATATATATTATTTCTCAAATGTGCTTTTTTCTGGCGCGGCTAGATCTCATTAAATACGTGACCCCAAAAAAATGTAACAGACTCCATGGTTCCAGGTCGCCATGGAGTCAGCTGAATTGAATATACTTTCTTTAAAAATGAGTGGCAACGACAGATAAAAAAATGTAAGAAAAATAGAACAGCTCGGAGTTTTTATTATGTTTTTTGTATAGATTGGATGGATGATTGAAGGTAACTAGAAATACAGGTTTTTTTTGTAAATTGTTTGTAAAATAAATATTTAAATGAGGTTAAAAGAACTTCTTATTTTGTCTTTTCAATTGAGCCGTCTCATTTTGATAATTCAGTGAGTTGTATTCATCAGTCGCCGGCAGAATATTTTGTTCTATGCCATTTTCTCGAAGTTTTGGCGGCATTTTTCTGGCGCTCCCGGGTGGGCTGCTTGAATTGAAACGTTCGCGGCTAGATGTAATTAAATACGTGACAAAAAAAAATATATATATAAAAAATACCCAGTTAAAGCTTATAATTTCTACTTTTGACGAAAACAGCGCCGCCTGTTGATGACACATGTTTTTTATTCTCTATGAAATGCAAAAATGTACAAAAGATGGCATTGAATAGCCCTAATACTATCGATATATTCAACTTTAATTGTAAGATACAATTAACATTAAGTAGATTTTCTGTATGCTTATAATTACTAACTGCTAATATTGTTTTTAAAGAGGTTTTATAAAATAAAACAATTAAAATACATTTATTTCTGTTAAAATAAATGTCTACTTTTTGAATGACTTCCAATCAAACATCTAACTGACCCGTGAAAATATTTAACAGAATATTATGTACTTATAGACACATTTATTCATTTTCACACTATAATATTTACAGTTGTAGTATTAAATACAATATTGTGCGAAATTTTCGCACGGGTCAGCTAGTTGGATTTTATTTATTTATTGTTTTAAAAATCAATAATTTTGTTTTAGTGGAATTTTCCATAAAAAAGAGACTAAAGTACATTATGTTGGTCAATTTAGATTTCCCCCCTCCTAAATATGATGATTGTTTCGTTTTTTAAAATCTTGTTCATATTTGCCCATACATGTTCACATGTGCCCTTTTGGGGGAGCATGTGATAAACGAATGATGCCATTAAAAAAAATAAAGAAATATTTTACTAAAATTCTCAAAAATTTCGATAAGAAAAGGCTATTTAAATATATGGACATTTTTGTTATGGGAAATTGATGATAATTGTTGAAAAAATAAAGAAATAAAAAAGTGTTCGCATGTGCCCCCCTCTCCCTACATAGATTTATGTATGTTTAAAAATATGTTAATTTTTTACTGGTGAATTTTAACTTACTTAAAACTTTTCAGCAGTTTCTTTAATTTACATAAATTTGAAATAAAATTATACAGACATTTAAATAAGCAAATAAGAATGGATTGAACTTTATAAATGTAGTTTGTTTTCTTTTAACGGTATCTCACAATCTTTGATGCATAAAACTAAAAAATAATCTTTGAACAATTTTTTTGTGAATATTTTAAATGATTTTAAATTACATTTACAGAAATAAATAGAAGTTATAGGCATACTAACTTTTTATTTACAGTTGCTTCAACGAAAAATGTACTATAACATTTGGTAATGCATTCACTTTAATACTTTCTGCACCTTCCTTATAATCACAATATCTCCCTTACTTCAGATTTTGTTCATTTATCATTACTTTCATGCATGCACGTAGCTAAACAAAAATTTCGGGAATGTTTCCCAAATTTAGAAAAAAAAGCATTTTCCACAAAAAGGCTTGATTATTACCATTTTGTAAACAAAGATCCAAATTTCTTTAACACAAAAGAGAGAACAGCCTCTGCTTGTGTCGTATTTTCTACAACTGCGCAAAATTTGTCTTATAATCTTCTATCAAACTATGAGCCGATTTGGTGCCAGTTTGCTAAAATTCACTAACAATCCCCTAATTATTAAAAATTATATTACAAATAACTTTCTAAGGTCCATGTTGTTATTTCAAAATTTAAATTTAGAAAAATTAAAATCTCTTAAGTTTATCCAGAATTAGTAATTTTCATTCACAAATTTTCATGGAACAGAACTTTTACGCGTATAAAAACTGTCCAAAAGTAGGCGAATTAGGTAAAAAGAGCTATATTTCTATTATGAAGAAGACTGCTACAAGATATTACTTTTGAAGTAATTTTAACTAAGAAAACAACAACAGCATGAAACTTGTGTGTAGTATACTTGTAGTTATTTGTAATAATTATATTACAAATAACTTTCTAAGGTCCATGTTCTTATTTCAAAATTTAAATTTAGAAAAATTAAAATCTCTTAAGTTTATCCAGAATTAGTAATTTTCATTCACATATTTTCATGGAACAGAACTTTTACGCGTATAAAAACTGTCCAAAAGTAGGCGAATTAGCTAAAAAGAGCTATATTTCTATTATGAAGAAGACTGCTACAAGATATTACTTTTGAAGTAATTGTAACTAAGAAACAACAACAGCATGAAACATGTGTAAGAAACTGTCACTGAAAAAAACAAAAAACAAAAAACAATTACGGCAGCATTCCGTCTATTAAAGAGAACAGAAGATATGCGCTCCGAAAAACGAAGGACACATATGTCACCGGAAAGAATAACAGAAGCTTTATAAATGAGCAAAAAATAAATATCTGAAGTTTCTTTTCCTCGGGAAAAGAATGCATTGCTATGCCAGCAATGCGATATTGCACGTGCGGTTGCAATTTTCTACAGAGTTTCTCTTCAGTACTCTTTTATTTTATTTCGTCTTGTCTCTTTTATGTAAATAACACTCTCAGTATTAAAAATATACACTGAGCAGGCGGGAGAAAAGAAGAAAAGAAAATAAATAGGAAATATTATGTATTATTATTTTTAAAAATAATTTTTTTTTAAATTTATGTTTAAGTTGATTTTCCGGTTAATAGTCATTTAATTACTAGCCGCCTCCGGCGACCAGTTGGTTCGCCATTTTAATAAATCTTGTTCGGAGAGAATCCTGTTTTCTCACCGGCTTCCTTGGCACTGAAATCTGCCAGATTCTTAATGGAATTTAAAATTAAGATGGTTACAAACAGGGGTGCCCCTAGGGTAAGTTGCGCCCTCTGCTAACGTAAAAAAGACGCCCCCTTTTATGCTCTACTTAGTTTTTGAGTTCGAAATGACACCCCTTCAAAGCCGGCGTCCCGATGCAATGATTACCTTGCTTACCGTGTTGGGCCACCCCTGGTTACAAAAATAAGATGGTTTAGTGATAAAAACCTACAAAAAGGTACAAGTTATTTTCGTCCTATATTAATTCTGAAGAGCTTCAAGATATATTGGCCGTTAAAAAAAAAAAAAAAAAAAAAAAAAAACGGAAAGGAAAAAAAAAAAGTAAGAAAATCTGAAACACTTTCAGATTTTAAATGCGCACCAAAGTGCTAATATATCTGAGAGTGAATCATAATCCATGCGTCTTCTCTATTTTCTTTCCTTCTTCCATTAAGTTGGAAAGTGTATCTTTATTCATGAGTATGATTAAACAAAGTTAAAATTGATATTCCTAATATCCTTCTTCTGGATGTAATACTATAGAAATAAAATGGGGAAAAGACGCTGTGAATAATGCATAATTCGAACTGAATGAAAGTTTCAAAAACTTATTTTTTGTTTGTTTGTGTAACATGTATTTCCGATTTGTGTGCTTGGCCCGAAGTTAGCTTATAAATCCACGTCAAAAGGAAAAACTTATTCAGGTGTATTCTTTATCCAGGAGTAGCAGGCGATAAAATGATTTTATTTAATAAAAACTCCGTGTTCTATAAGTTTGTGCCATCTGTCAACGGCTTTGTAAAATAAAAGTTCAATTGTATTCTTTTTGGATAAAGGTAGATGTTTTGTATGTTATAGGAATAGTGTTTCTTGTTTTCGGTCGATAAAAGGTAGCCTATTTGTTAATCCCGGACTTTAACTGTCTTTATTCCAAATTTCATCCAAGTCCGTCAAACCGTTTCAGAATGAAAGAGTAACAAACATAAATACAAACATTGACATTTGTACACGCTTAAATCTATTGAGCAAAATAATAATCAAACGGAGTATATTTTTACTCAATTTTTGACTTCAAACAGCCATTCTCCCGATTGAGTAAAATTTGCTCAATTCTTCGACAAAAATCAAGGGAGCGAAAAATTCTCAATTTTTGAGCATTATACAACAGCTCCATTTAGGCTAAATAATAATCAAAAATGAGGAGTGTCTGTCCGTTTTTGATTAATATAACTGTACTCAATTATGATTATTATTTAAGCTATAGAATGAGCGTTTTTGCAAAATAAGCCCTTTTTTAATTAACATATCTGTACTCAATTAAGATTATTATTTTAAGCTAGAAAAAGGGTGTTTTATTAAAATTTGCTGTTTTTGATTAATATATTGAATGATTCGTTTTCTTCATTTTTTATTATCAGAGCTGTAATCTATTATTATAAGCCCGAGAAAATAAATTTTAAATCAAGGCAAATACATTACATATATCTTAATACACTATAAAAAAGTATTTTTTTAATAAATAGAATATAATTTCACTATAGTCTCTCGTTATAAAACGAATTCACAGTACAGTCAGAATACAGAAATGCAATCATGGTTAAACCAGCTGTGAGATTTAATTAAAGAAGCAACCCAATTTATTGACATGAAAAAGGTAAAATACTACTTACTCACTTTGGGTGGAGATATCATAACTTCATTTGTTTTACAACAGCTTTTTATAATCCAATCGTAAGAAACTATGTCATTAAAGCGAAATCTTTACCTAAAGCATCTCCTCCATATCTAGGCTGAATTTATTTCACAACTCTGAATATGAAAAAGATGCATTTGGTATTCGGATATAACATAAAATTATCAACAGCGAATACACACACAACTATGCCCGACTATGAACCGTTAGCCGTTGAACAGCGTGGGTCACGTGACAGTAATAGGATATGGGTCGTGGGGGATAAGAGGCAGACAGAATACTCAAGTAGACAAGATTTTTGCGGAAAATGAGTTAAATAGAATATAACGGATGGGGAGTGCTGGGGCGAATTGAGGCATTCACAAATTATTGTCTTGAATGAGTATTTTTTGGCGTAAAAGGATTTAAATCGGCCGATAAGAAATTTAATCAATAAATGAGTGTTAGTTTTAATCAATAGATTTAAGCGTGTAATATTAGTAGAATTTTTATTGATATTTGGAATAAAAAAAGAGGAAATGCAATGCGAAAGTCTGCCAGTGATCGGGGGAGGATCACCAGAAAATCATGATGATCTATCTCGTGGCGAAAAGGCACAGGCATCTGACTCCTAGTCAGATAGCTGTAGACCTTCCAAGCGCTGCTGGTGCAATGTATCAGCCAGAACCATTTCTTAGGCTATTGAATTAGGTTGATTGTTGATTTGTATGCACGGAATCCTGTTCAATGCTTGCTATTTCAACGAAACACTTCCGAGAAAGATTACATTTCTGTGAGGGACATATTGGCTGGTCACAGCAACACTTGTCCAGAAAGTGACTTTATCCGATGAACCCCGTTTCACTGTGACAGGGGATTCTGGCCACCAGTTAGTGTGGAGAAAGAGGTGGAACACACTAAGCATCAAAAATATCCAGGAACGTGATCAGTATGTCCAAGGACTGATAGTGAGGGCGGGCATTATGCACAGTGAAAGAACATCGCCACACATCCGTAAGTGAGGTACCGTTACATCCCAGTGATATTGCAGAGAGATTACCCTGGATCATGCTAGGGCCGGCCTAAGAGCGAAATGCTGTGTGTGCAAGAATGAATTTTGATGCCCCTTACAATGAGAATGTGTAAAGAAAACCCTGCAGAAAAATGACATGGATGAAAGAAAAATGGGGGTAAGAAAATTTGTGAGGACTTACTACATAAATTAAACATTTTAAAAGAATTAAAAACTGAAATCTGAAACTAATAAGCAGTAAGAACTAGTAAACATTAAAGTATTTAATATCTTTCATTATTATTTTTCTAATGATAAATTTTAGCACCGATTCTGTTAACTGACTTTTCAAACTTCAATAGGCGAACGGTAGTATAAACTCCGAACAAATTTTTTTATTTAATTTATTGTTACGTCAGGTAAAGAATAAGACATGTTTTGTATCTACAACAAAAAATTTATTTGATTTAGTATTCATGAAAAAATAAGTATCGATTTGAATAGATTAATAAATGAACTAAACATGCGATAGTGACTCTATGTCTACAACTGTTCAGTTCTCTCATAATAATGGATAATAATGGAGAGGAGGGCTGCAGTTCATGCTTTTTTAAGTATCATCAGTTGAACAAAAGTTAATATATTCAAACTGCAAAATTGCCTTTAAAACTACATAACATTTTTTATTTTGTAAAATTATGTACAATTTTTTGCAGTTTTTACCATATTATCTTTCTATATTTTTCGAATTTCGGCGTCTCTCCCAAAATCATATGTCTGCAACGGCACACATCGAACAGACCTTAGACTGGCCCTGGATCATGTTCATGTTTTTAGGAGTTCAGTAGGTTCAGACTTTCTGTTTATGACGACAATGCGCGTCCACAAAGGATCTCTGAAATATCGGTGGCACTAAAAAGCGAAAACATTCACAACGTGTCACATGGTCTTCTTACTCTCCTGACCTAAATGCTATAGAGTATGATTGGAATGCTCTTGGCAGATGTGCTTCTCAATGATCTCGCTCTCAGCGAGCTGTCCAACAACTGAAAATTGCCTTGAGAGAGGAGTGAAACAATACCTTAAAAGCGCTCCTAAATGTGGGCCGTGGCATTCCAGTGGTTAAGGCGTTGAACTAGTAACCGGAATGTTGCGATTCTGATGTACCACTCAAGACCACCGTGTACATGCGGTGTACGTGCACGATAAATCAGTGGTTCCGAAAGTCCTGCCGGCAGTCTCCAAGGGGGTGCCAATATTCAGAAATCCTCCAACTTCTGACGTGGATCCAAATTGTAGCAGGAAATTCCAGGAAGGAAGTATGTAACTCTAAGC
Source organism: Cheiracanthium punctorium (assembly GCA_038373885.1). Lineage (NCBI taxonomy): Eukaryota > Metazoa > Arthropoda > Arachnida > Araneae > Cheiracanthiidae > Cheiracanthium > Cheiracanthium punctorium. The sequence goes on from JAWZYV010008634.1 coordinate 746,417, forward strand.
GACCATTTCAAGGATGTGAACTGTCCTCTCCTGGTAAACAAACAAAAGAGCACTCCTGGATAGTTTAATAGGCAGCATGAGTAAGATACAAAATGTGCACTAGTGTCTGAGAGGGGGGGGTCACACAACTTACTGAGGTACTTATAACTGTTTCATTCTGGCAGGAAGGCACAATTTTCGTGTTTGTTTGAAAACGTTTCAAAGATCAACTTTTATGTTTTTCGTTCCCTTCTTTTTCCAAAAGGCGAAATCTGTACCAATTTGCATGATAAAGAATGTACAGCATCTCTACTTAATATGTATTAAGTTTCATTTCTTAAATCAATGTTTACTATGAATTATTCCGAAAAATGTGACTGCTCCTTAGCAATAGTCACGCAGCGTATTTTCTAGATTTCTGACGTGATTTTTTATTTTGTACTATTCCATTCGTGATATTTTTAGCAAGAGAAAATTTTAATATTTTCGCTGTCGAAAAAAAAAAAAAAATTGAAAAATATACATAAACATTATTCAATTTTAATACTTTCCCTTCACAAATAATACTTTTGGATTTTTGAAATGCTTAATGTTTAAAGAATAACGCATGTAAGTCTTTAGTCCAGTAACTTCGTCGTCAAGAAGGAGGTTACCTTGAATCAAATCAGGTAGTTCTAATTTTTTGCTGAGATGTTCATGATGCTGACTCAATCAATATTCCAAGTTTTTGGTCTCGGGAGCCGAACGCAACTTTTTCAAAAATTGAAAAAACAGCGAAATTTTCACAATTTTTTTCAGTTTTTGCCGATTTTGGAATTTAAAGAACTATTTTTTTATGATAAACCTTATCTGCATTTTTTAAAATAGACTAAATTTGACACTTTTGTCCTTCAACAACAATTTTTTCAGGACTATTCTTACTTAGAATTGTAAATAGACTAAATTTGATATAATTTGATACCAGAATGGTAACTATAATTCCAACAGTTTCTAACATACAGACTTTAAAAATTTCCCCCTTTTTATATTTTAGCACTGAAGTGTTATTTTGTTCACACCGGTATTTTCTGTTGACAGACTTTGTGGACGGATTTGCGTTGGTAGGTTTCCGTTGCATCTTTCAACAGGGTAACGGTGTATGCGAAAATTATTGCTAAAATTTGATATATATACTATAAAAAAATTTTGATATATATAAATTAAATTTGAATTTAAATTTGATATATATACTATAATATGTATACTATAATGATAAATTTGATACTATAGATCACCGTCTTACGACCGGCATTGGATTTTGGTGTGTACAGGATTTATTTTTTTTTTTTTTTTTTTTTTTAACAGGGCTGCAAAAATTATTTCTCATACATTAGGACATTACGGCCTGTGATTTGAAGGGAAATACTATGAAGAGAAAACTTAAAAGTGCAAGATAACGCGGGGAGGGAGAATAAAATATTGAATGTCACCAAGGTTTGATATTTTTTATGATTTATCGCCAAGTTTAGAGCCAAAAAAATAAGTGCTCAACTGAAACAAGCTTGGCGATATCTTCCAACTCTGGCTGGAAACTGGCAAACACGACTCTTTTTTATTTCAAAATTGAAACATAATTAGAATATGAGTGGGAAGATTGTAAAATAATTTAAACAGGCGTTTGTAATATAGATTTCTATTGCAAAGAAGTGTTTTATGGAAATTTTATTACATTTCTGGCGTCTGTTTATTGTCTTGCCAAGAAATTAATCAAGATTTCATCATGTCCACCAGTAGTGGGAAAGTTGATGAAGCAAGTGTCAATTGTCGCATGGCTCTTCAGATCAGAAAAGAATCAGAGTTGTCAACAGTTGCGCAAAACTTCCAGGAAGTAAATTTCAAACGGAAAAACAACGCGGTGACCTTTCCTTCTGATATCCGAACTATAAGTATTAGTGACAGAAAGACGATCATCAATCCTTCAACACTGTTTTCCAGGCTAGCCATCTTGAAAATGTCTGATGAAGAACTGAAATACATTTTCATCTATGATCTTGTCACCTTTCCCAATGTCACTATTCATGAAGAGGGAACGAGAAAAGGCATGAAATCGTCCTTCTGCAAAGCATTCCAACTTGTTAACATAGATGAGAAGCAAGGGACAGCGAAATTTGCAGGGGTTGATGGTGGCCATCTGCTTAACAACGTGTTGTGGCCTCGAAATGCTTCATTTGGGTCTGTATCTGCCAGATACATGCAATACCAGACTACTCACTATGGATCAAATGTACCGGCAGTTTTCGATGACTATCCAACTTATGCTACAGAAAAAAGCACAAAGAGCTCTGAGCGTATTCGCAGGGCTAAATCATATGCATATCCTGAAATAATCTTCAATGAAACAACCATGGCTCAGGTTCCTCAAGAGAAGTTTTTGCCAAATGTAAAAAACAAAATTCGTTTCATTGAGTTTTTAAAGACGGAAATGGGAAAAGAAAATATTCAAGTCCTGCAGGCAGAGGAAGATGCTGACAGATTGGTCGTCACAACAGCAATCTCTCTAGCTCTCAAGTACGATACTGTGATAATTGCTTGTGAGGATGTAGCTTTATTGATTATTCTCACTGGGATTTCACAACTCAGCGGGCGAGAGATCTTTAAGAAATGTGTGAGAGGCAAAAATCCTGATTTAATTTATTCCGACATCTCCCAACATGAGACAAAATCTCAGCTCTTTCTTTTCTTCCACGCTTTCAATGAGTGCGATTCAACATCGTCGTTCTTTGGTAAAGGAAAAATAAAGCTAATTTCAACTTTTAAAAACATCCAGACCTCGAGAAAAGGCTGCCGTTGTTGTAGACGCCAATGTTAAACCTGTTGAGGTAGGTGAAGCATGGGAGCAAATAATACTTACTCTTTATGGAGCACAGAAACTCGGTGAACTTACGCTATCATCTATTTCCGAATGCCGCCTCAAGAAACAGATTCAGTCTTGCTAGATTGGCGCCAACTCAAGATGCTGCACGTTTTCACTCCTTGCGCACATACCACCAGGTACAAAAAGGTTTGTACAAATATATTTATTTAATTTGTCATTCTCGTACTATTTTTAAATTATGCATGTAAAATACTGTTACACGTTCAAAATGATTGGGAGTTGGGAAGAGCCCTTTGGATTGTCGGTGGGTGCGCACTTATGGAGATCTTAACCCAAGATGATGGCGAGAGATGCATGCCCCTCAGTATCTATTAAAGATGATTTCATGCAGCAGCAAGAAGGGTTGTGGAAACATGTGTAGCTGCAGAAAGGTGGGCCTGAAATACTCTGCAGTTTGTAGCCATGGCTGCTGATCCTCTTTCAAAAGTGTGCAAGACATCGATTTTGGAGCCGACTTACATTGCCTCGAAGAAGACGACCCTTTCAACGATGAGCAGGACGACGTTTTCTGATCGAAGGTCTTTGATGACACAGACAACCCAGTTTCAGATGATCTTGTTTATGCTGTAGATATCTTCCAACTAGGATCATAAAAAAAGGCAAAACTACTTTGAGTTGCCATTTTTTTTCAGTATCTCCTCAAAAATATTAGTGTAATTAAGTGCTTTAAATAAAAATAATTTCTTCATTCTTCGAACGTTCTTTTATAAAACGCTTACATTTAAGAAAGGGATGCATCAATACTGCATACTGAAATCTCTATACAATATCGGTACTGACGTATAGAGTTTGGAAATTAAATTGCGGGGGTGGTGGCGGGTGGACTCTGAGTCGTTTTAGACCTCCGTTCAGTTTATTATTTAAATTATACGGGGGAAGAGGAAAGCTTATTTACGAAAAAAGTAGGTTTTCTTGGTTGAAATTCATACAATATTGCTAAAAAACACAGAATTAAAATTTTTCTTGGAAATTTGGAAAGGCTGTATCTTGGAAACTATTGTGCTTAGAGTAATGATTCTTTTATCAAACTATATGGAAAATATAGTCTACTTTAAAAATGCAAATAAGAGTTGTCGGGGAAAAATTATTCTTCATGGATAAAATAAGCAAAAACTGGAAAAAAATGTAAATGGTTTTGAGAAAAAAAGATAAAAGAAAAAAAAAAGTGAAAATATTTGAATGGTAGTATCTTAGAAAATATTGGACTTACAGTGACCATTCTGGTATCAAATTGTGGCAAATTCAATTTTTAAAAAAATGAAAATAAGATTTATCATAAAAAATGGAGGTCGACTTCCATTTTACGACCTCCATAAATTATGGAGGTCGAAATCGGCAAAAACTGTAAAAAAAAAAAAAAAATCGTTGTATTTTTGATTTCCGAAAAAGCTGCGTTCGGCTCTCGAGGTCGAAAACTTGGAATATTCATTGGGTAAACTGAACAAATAATCAGAACTACCAGATTTGATGCGAGGTTCGATGTATAAAGTTACTGGATTTCTGTATTTATTAATTTACTAGCTGAAGTACCCGTTCTTCGCACGGGAATGAATGGACTTTTTGATATTACGATTTGTGGTGATTATTATTCATTGTAATAAACAGATATAGCAAAGTGGATATCACGTTATATTGTGTCCAATAATCATGCATACCGAATTGCAAGGCAATCGTTTGTACGGTGCAGAAGGCCATGCGGCGTAGCGCAATCTAGTGGCGAGTTTTAGCAAAACGGATACGGCGAAAATATTTTTCGCATTCAGATATCGATGTATACGAATTTTCATGACTATCGGCTGGACAGTCCTGAAGTTCATGTGTTGACGCGACATCTAGTGGCAAGTTATAGGAAAATGGATAGCGCCAAACTCTTCCCCGTGTTCAAATATCTATGTATACCTATTTTCATAGCGATCATTTGCACAGTCAAGAAGTGATACACTGCAGGGCCATCCAGTGGTTCAATAAAGTAATGATTTGCTACAGCGCCGTCAAGTGGCGAGTTATAGCAAAATGGATAACGCAAATATATTCTCATTGTTCAAATAGCTATGTATACTGATTTTCATAGCGACCGTGTTCAACTATCTATGTATACCTATTTTCATAACGATCATTTGCACAGTCAAGAAGTGATACACTGCAGGGCCATCTAGTAGTTAATTAAAGTAATGATTTGCTACAGCGCCGTTAAGTGGCGAGTTGTAGCAAAATGGATAACGCCAAAATATTCTCATTGTTCAAATAGCTATGTATACTGATTTTCATAGCGACCGTTTGAATGGTCAAGAATTTGGCCTGCTGCAGCGTCATCTAGTGGCGACTTAAAATAATAATGCATTGCAGTGTCATCTAGTGGTGAGTAACATCAAAAGGAACGCAGTTAGAATATATTCTTCGTGCTCAAATGTGTAAGTATAAAAAATTTTATGCCGATCAGTCGAACGGTATAGAAGTTGATGCTTTTCAGCGCCATTTAGCGGCAAGTTACAGCAAAATGGATAGTGAAAAATATTCTCCGTGTTCTAATATTCGCGTGTACCAAATTTCATCGAAATCGGTTGGACGATATTCGCATAGCAAACGGCTAAACGGAATAGAATTCGACGTTCTGCTGCGCCACCTGGTGGCAAGTTAGAGGAAAACGGATAGCATAAAAAGCTTCTCCATGATAAAAGACTTAGGTCAACCAAATTTCATGGTGCAACGGTGCTCAACGGTGCTGGAGTTTTTCAACCTCATACACTCATACCAACATTCATTTTTATCTATAACCAGTGTCATTATATATCCCAGTCTCAAATAAAATCCAGTTTCAAATCTAAGCCTCGCCAAAGTGCCAACATACGCCATTTTGCAAGCGTTTTTTCAGGAAATCATTCGAAGCATTGACTTAGCAGCAATAATATATGGGAAATGGTTCGACCGCGAAAAAGTAAAGCAAGCCTTTATTTGAAAAGTTGAATCCCTTAATACAGCCGAATTTTTTAAAATTATCAACTATAACGTGTTTTATTCATCATTACTCCGATGTACTAAATGAGAAGATTTCAATTTTCTGAAATTTGGCGGAATTCCCCCAACTTAAATCAATGTACTCATTTGGCGAGAATTCTGGAGATAGATCAATTGAAATCCCTTAATAACTGCATTATTTCTTCACGGATCATTAAAATTTAACGCTGTATTCTAATAAAACCTTTGCACTTGTTTTCAAAAATCTATTTCCTTAAGCTCTCAATAAATTGCGCCAAGCCGAAATCTGTGCAAACCGCTAGAACTCACTTGCACAAAATCGGCATTTGATCCATTTTATTTTTTCGCCAAACTAAAATAATTTACCTATTAGCCTCGGAAATCTTCAATTCTTATTGTTTTGCGTGTAAAGCATTACATTCCTGCTCTGATTTCCCATGCACTTGCACACGATATTATAATTAAAAAAAAACAACCTTACGAATATAAACTAACAAAAAAAAAAAATCATTATTATTCTTTTATTTTTACTTTGAGAATTTAAAACATTTTATTCGGCAAAATCGCCACACATGGCAACCACGATCCTTATTTCACACTTTTTTCATTTCACACTTTTTTCACTACAGGGTTTACAATTACGGAAAGATTTTTGCGTGAAGAGCATAAAAAATCTCTTAAATTCCGGGAACGGGTGGACTTTCAAAGTTTTAAAGTGGACTACGATTTATTCTATATTATTTTACATATCTGTGCTAAATTTCAGGCCGATAGGTCCATTTTTGTGGATTTGTATACGAACGACTATTTATTCTGCAAAATCGCCACACATGGTAACCACGATCCTTATTTCACACTTTTTTCACTACAGGGGTTACAATTACGGAAAGATTTTTGCGTGAAGAGCATAAAAAATCTCTTAAATTCCGGGAACGGGTGGACTTTCAAAGTTTTAAAGTGGACTATGAGTTATTCTATATTATTTTACATATCTGTACTAAATTTCAGGCCGATAGGTCCATTTTTGTGGATTTGTATACGAATCAAATCCACAAACAAACAAACAAACAAACAAACAAATAAACAAACAAACAAACAGAATTTCATTTTTATTTATAAGATTTTAAATATATCTATACTATTAAAATCTGTGCGCGTCTGTCTGTCTGTAACATCATCTCCACCGAAACGACGGGGTGTGGAGTTTCGAACGAGGTATCCACGGATTCGGAAAATTCTGAGGAAGGTCTTCCGCTAATTTAAATTTCGAAATTCGAATTAGTTTAGGAGATATTGATAAAAAACCCGTCAAAAACGCTAATTTTTGATCTCCGTAATTCCGCAATTGTAACCCCTGTAGTCAAAAAAAAAAAAAAGTGAGAAATAAGCATCGAGGTTGCCATGTTTGGCTATTTTATTAAATTATTTAGACTCCTGCAGTAAAAATAAAAGAATAATGATTTTTTTCTGTTTAAATTATTTACAAAGTTATTTTTTAATTAAAGTATTGCGTGCGTGTGAAATCGGAGCAGAAATTCAATGTTTTTTTTATGTTTAAAAGAATAAGGGATTGGGAGATTTCCGAGACTATATGTATATTTTTTAGTTTGTCGAAAAAAAAATTGGCTGATTTGGCGATTTTGAGAAAGTAATAGGTTCTACCGATTTGCACAATTTTAAGCTTGGCGCAAATTACTGAGAGCGTACCGAAATAGTATTTTTAAAAACAAGTGTAGGTTTTATTAGAGTTTAGCTTTAATTTTTTTTTAATTTAGCAGTTATTAGTGTAGAAATAATGCAGTTATTACGGCGAATTTGAACGATCTAACTTGAGAATTTTCACCAAATTTGGTAAATTGATTAAAGTGAGGGGAAATTCCGCCAAATTTAAGGTCAGTGAAATTCTCGCATTTTGTACATCAAAGTTAACGATGAATAAAACACATTAACACATAGTTAATAATTTAAAATACTGCTCCTTTACAAGTATATGCCTGTTGTACTTTGGCGATCAAACCATATGAGTGATAGATTACTGTTTCCCATTTTGGTTGCAGTTATTTCAATGCTTCGAATGATTCCTTGAAAAAAATCTCGCAAAATAGTGTATGTTGGCACTTTGGCGATCGAATGTGTAAAAAATCATTGATTCTTATTCGTTAAAGCAGTGCTACGGAAATTTCTTTTTCTGGTAACTGTTAGAATGGCATATAACTAATACTGTCTAATAAATTTCTTGCTTTACAAATTAAAATGTATGTTGATTCCTACTTTACCTTTCTTAGCAAAGCTGGCGATAAATATTCAAATATAGTGTAACGCTGTGTTTAATACAGTGTGTTCTCGCGCTTGTGCTGCTAATTACATTCCACGATTGGAATGAGTAGATATTATGAGCGTATGCTTGGATATTTTTTTTAATCCCACCAAACACGGTGTAATAAAATCGGAATTCTTTAAAAATACGAATGCTTTTGGAGGTGAATAAGAATGGTTTTTCAGCCCGGTAAAAATTGTGGGTATTGTAAGGATTGCGGGTAAATTTTTGAATTTTGTTTTTAAGTTTAATTTGTGATTCATTTTAGCTATTTACCATCAATTTGTGGCGTTAATTACGCCAATATGGCAGTTCTAGCAAAGTAAACATGAATAATTCATTTCATGTTCTATTTTTAAGATTGCTACAGTTTCCGTAGTAACGGAATCCATTGTTGCCACTTAAGTTGTTAAATATAAAAATAAGTGAAATCATTAATATCTACATCTCTTAAAACTCGAAAAATGAAATTGCATTAAATATGAAAAATTAGAACATTAACATATCTGCGCTTCTTTAAAAATAATCAAAGTTTTCATGCAATGCAATCTATTATATAAATGTGAAAGTTTGTTTGTTTGTTCGTCCGGGAACTCCTCCCACACCGTTCGACTGATCGACTTGAAATTTTGCACATACATGTAGAACGACATAGAATAGTCCGAAGGCTGCTTTAAAATTCTGGAAATCCGCCCGTTCCCTAATTTTTTAGGATTTTTCGCAATTTTCAGGGTAGAAAGCTACTCAAATGTCCGATTTCAGCACATTCGTGAGCATAGTTAACAAAGCTAGATTTATTTATTTATTACTTTCAATAATTCAAGTGAGACTGACGTCATTTTCATGTCACGAATGAAAAAATGCATTAAAAATCCTAATGAGGTTAACAAGTTTTGATAAAAAATTACACCACCAGCGAAATAATAAACTTCTATCCAGATTATCAGATGTTGTAGAAAATAAAATAACGTATTTTTTTTCTTTTTCTTCTTTCACTAATTCATGTTAGATATCACAACTGAGAATGATGTCATTTCCACATCATGAGTTTAAAAATGAGTTAGAAAATCCAATAACATTAAAAGGCTTTGACGCAAAAATTTACTATTAAAAAAATTCAAGTATTTTGCTTAATGCGCGTGCTACCCTTAGCGATTTTTGAGCTCTGTGATTTGTCAGCAACTATAATAACGAAAGGAAACTTGCATTTTTTAAAATCGTGAGAAATTCAAATGTCGCCACAAGATGCAAAATACTAATTAACATAATGCATAGTATTCGTTATTGGTTTGAAGACGGTCGTTGTATGTATTCCCAAAAATAGTGCAATTGGACGACTTGTGTCGGTATATTATCTATATTAGATATACCTTTTTTTGGTTAAATTTTAGCAACTTAACAAGCTCTTGCACAAAAGTTACATCATTAGCATAATAGCTAAGGAAAATATTTGAAATACCGATTAACTAGGAATAACCCCAATATCTCTCAAATTAACTTTAATAAAGTTCTGTTGCAAGCGAGAGTTTTTCAACGTCGTATGTTTCAATATTACTCTTTGAAAACTACTGCTCGAAATAACTAAATTGGACTACCCTGGTCAGAACGTGACCGCATAGATTGAAAGTTGTCTGAAATTCGTAAACTCTGCAACACAAAATAACGCCCTATTCGCAGGGTGCGAACTGAACATTTTCTCCAGGGGGGGACATTTGAAAGAAAACATTCTCCAGGAGGGACACTTGAAAAGGAAAATGAGGGAAGGTGCAAATGCTTTACTCACATGATATTACTTGACAAATGCAGTCGCCGACATGTGTGGGAACCGACTTATATTCAAACTAAAGTCATAGATTGCTTGTTCTATGGAATCACAGATACACAAGCTACATACAATGTACCTGTATTGGAAGCCACCCTTGAGGGGTTTTAGCTTAGAAAAGAGACGACTATATAGTAACAAACGATAACATACAACCTACATTTTGAGTTCTTGACTTCAATCCCAAATCTTCACTCACCAGTTTAACATTTCTTCAGCAGGGGATAAATAGTATCCCTGGCAGGGATCAATTAATATTTCTCTAGCCAGGGATATTACATTCTACAGCCGGGGACGATCCCCGGCATTCCCCCCCGTCCATTCGCACCCTGCCTATTCGCAATTTGAGCGATTCCAAATAGTTCCTCGAGATTACACATTTTGATGTTTTCACGAGCCTTAACTATGGTGGATTTAAATACTATTTAAATTGGTACAGTTTGGATGTTTTCCACCACCGAGAGATGAAATATTTTGCTGTGCTAAATACATCGATCAGACAAGAATTATGCTTAAACATATATGGAGATCTGCGGAAAAAAACACTCAAATTACTGGTGTTAAGTGTGGTACAAATTACTGGGATAAAGTAAATAAAAAACTTTGTAAAAAACACACATCAGATGTTATAGGTAAGAAGATACGTACGTTTCGACCAAAAATTGTTTTGGCCTTCGTCAGTCCAAGCCCTTCGTCACAAGGAACACAGGGACTGCCTGAGTCCCCGAGTCCCTGTGTTCCTTGTGACGAAGGGCTTGGACTGACGAAGACCAAAACAATTTTTGGTCGAAACGTACGTATCTTCTTACCTATAACATCTTATGTGTGTTTTTTACAACGTTTTTTATTTACTTTATATGGAGATCTGTTTTAATGGCAATGCATAAATTCCACAGAACCACCAAAAAGTAGAAAGGCATCGTTGATTTAAAATACCTAATATGTTTCTTTAAATTAAGTATTAAAGACGGAGAAACGAAGATAGATAAACGAAGATAGTAATATATAGTATTCTCATTCTTTTTTCTCTGGTAGTAATAGCAGATTTGTTTGGATAATATGGATTAAAGCACAGTATACCTGTTAATAACTATTTCGTGAAATTAAACGCTATATCATTATTTTTCAACGATCGTACTACAACTAACTAAACCATAATCCTACGTTGCGTAATATATCCCGCGGTAGTTTCAACAAAAGGATTACTCGAACTTTTTGACATTTTGTTTTCTCATACATAGTTACAATTATATTTTAGTAAAATATGCGTTTCCCACCGTGCGGAGAACGGGTACGCAGCTAGTATATATTTAAAATTCGTCAATCGGTGCTTGAATGTATTCTTTTCTGGAAGCACTAGCAAAAATTCATAAAGTTAATCGTACTTCTGTTACTGTACAAAATAGCAGGTGCAGTTTATCTCATGATTTTTTTCACCCAAAGACAGCTTCCTTGCTGTAGACGAGTGACGTAATACTGGAGTTGATACTAAACCATTTTTCTTTAAAATTAGCATGTTGTTAAAATTTAAGGAAAATGATTTGTCCACAATTTAACATTTGATTATGCTGTTATAAACCAAGGCCGTACCCAGGGGGCGGGGGGACCAGGGGATCCGGTCCCCCCCTCGAAATTTAAAATTTTATCAACAAAACAATAATAATGAAGCCATTTTGTGAAAAATTTAGAGTTTTTCACCTCTTGGTCCCCACGCCCCCCCGAAATTTTTTTTTGGGTACGTACCTGTTATAAACTATGATTTTGTACTGTTCTGTTTACCACCAAAATATGGTATATAAAACAAAATCTTTTATCTCAAAAAGTCGCCATCTTCTTATGAGGTTCCCCAGAGTTTAATTTTATGTTATTTTATGTAATGTAAAATAAACTGTAACATTACCAACTAATTTATTTTAAGATTAAATAACTTTTTTGGTTACCAATGTAACTGTATCTAGTAATAAAATTAATATTATTAAAAACAATCACTATGAAGGATATTAAAAAATTAATGTAAAAATTTACTGAAAAAAAAGTACAGAAGCCGAGTTCCTATTATCGCCCACGCAAATTAAGCTCTGGATGAGGATGTGAATTGCTGGGGGGAATAAGTAGGCAAGCAATAAAGAACCTGCGATACGTTCAATAACTGAGATACCCTGTTCTGGTGAAACAAAGTCAGAATGTGGGAAAATACATTATTTTTAATAATATTACATTTGAAAACTATTAAAAAATGCACGTATTGAGGAAAAAATAATTGGATTCTTTAGTGAAGCATTTTTACCCCCACCACCAATTGTTTTTTGAAAAATAATGCGGACATCCATGAAATTACGGTGCAATATCTTAAGTGTCCTTGACTTAGTCGTTTTATGTGTCGCAATTTTCCTGGTGGGCTTTAACTAAGTACTAATAAATCATGTATCATGTTTGCGTCATACGATAAAATTATGAGTTTAGAAACATATATGTTTGTGTTAATTCTTCACCTCAAACAAAATCCATTCAGTGAATCCGCATTTCTGGAACGGAATAAGAAATTCCTTAGAATGTTTCGCCGGAGAGTGATGCAGCTGTAAATAACGTCCTTCAGGTTTCCAGTTTTCCAACCTTCAAGAAAACTGTCTCTCTGTAACGCATATAATGGTAATATAATTGTTATTTTCCCTATTTGTTATAGTGTTTATGGTAATGTTTTCCGACCGCTTCAGTGACCATGATCCTGTCTCATTTGGGCAGAAAAGTACAAGTATTAAGAGTTCCATCCTAGGATGATTCATTATTGTCATCCGAAAACGTGTTTTGCATGTTCTTGCTTCGGTTATTTCTTTTTCTCTTTCATGCGTAATTAATTCTTGTAATAGCTGCTTATGTGTTCCAAACATGGAATGATTTACTGTCAAAACAGCACGATAGATGGTTATTTATGACATGATACAATGTTTATGAATCAAGTTTGTAGAACTATGCACCTGTGGTCAAGATTATACAGACGAATCAGTTCAAAGGATGAATATTATTTGTTTATTATGTTTTAGCAGTTTACTATTTCTGGTTCTGCATTGTAATGCAGATCACAAAATTTTAGGTTTTGGAATAATTCTGTATTCACTCCTGTGTAAATGAAGCCATTTTATAAACAATCTATTTCCATTTGACATTGTTTTTTTTTTAGTTGAAGCTCACTTTTAAAAGATCATGTTCAAACATTCTCCTAAAAAAACAACTTTTCTGAATTACAATCTAAGATGAACTAGGCCTTTCTATTTTCCATTTTTCATAGTGCTTAAACAGACTACTAGATCTCGCCAAGAAACCCTGATTCCGAGATCATTTCTTATCGCTACTCTGGTTGATTTAAAATTGACATCCAAAAGTGGACAGTTTATGTTCTATTAACTTTTTATCACTGATTTCTTTCACTTTTTTAATATTTGGTATCTGCTATCTGATCCGATACCGATATTCCGTTTAAGATCCTTCTGACACAAATGGCTCAAGTGAACACTGCAATCATTTTTCTGTTCCTAAAAGCAAGAACTTTATAGCAGTGGGGAAAGCACTTTTCTCAGGATTTTCATTGCATATGATATGCCTGGACCAGAAGCATAAAGTTATGAGCTCTTGGGGCTCAAGTTCCTTTCAAAATATTTCAGACCCTCTAACAATATATTCAGCTATGCGTATTTTGTATATAATATATGAGTAGCCTGTTAGTTTTATGTCCTGTATATAATAGATAATGAGTATCAAATACTGCTGGAATGAGTAAGTAAACTTTTTTAAGTAAACTGCTGTGGAGGCATTGCAGCAACAACTCCAGATTCTAAAAGACAATGATCTAGCTGGAATCTAAAAGCTTGCTTAGTCAGTGTTAGGATGGAGCAAGTGTCATCAGTGAAAGGAGATGTACAAGCTTTAATTCAGAACACTGTTGGAAAAAAAATATCCCTGCGTTTACTGTTTTAATCATGCATTGGTTACACCTTGTTATAACAATAGCAACATCCGAAATAAGTAAAATATATAAATTTTTTTCATCAATGTGCAGTGCTGTATGAATTCTTACAGCATCCAAGATCAGATGAACTCTATGAAGGCCACAAAATAGTACGACTTCTGAAGCATAGATTGCAGAGTCATTTTCAGTTACCAAGACAATAATGAAAAATTTTAGTGGGATAGCGAAATCACTGGAGAATATTAATAAGACAGACTTATCTGGAAGTGATATTGCAAAGAGCATTAGTTTGGTGTCCGTCATGGAACGTTTGGAATTTCGTATCTGTATAGAGCTCATGAATATATATAATCATATAATCATAATGGATCCTGCAGACAAGTTCCACAAAGTCGTGAAGCTATTTTGACAGATGTCATCGTAATCATTCAGTCAGTCAAAAAGCAAATTTGTAACCTTCGTTGTCGAGAGAAGTCTGATGCTTTCCTGAAAGAAACTGATAATTTTTTATTGGAGACGAAGAGGGATTTAAAAAATGAACCTACAAAGAACAAGCAGAGAGTGATCACGGTTGATTTTGTTGTAGCTGTCATTAATCCAAGCCATTCCTCTGGTACGCTACAAATTTTCTAAAGAGGATGTTTTGCGAAACCGTACACATGTTATCTTCAGTGGAGTCAAGATATGAAGAAAGCAGTGAATTTATGAAAGTATTTGGAAGTGTGTATGAATTTGATATTGAAAAAAAAATTAAGCACTTTTCTTCAATTGAAACCACCCTTCCTTCCGAAGAAGAACTTTTTGTTGTGAAAGTATATATGCAGAGGCAAAACATTGTAGGTAAATGACAATTATATTCAGGGAAATGTTCAAATAACGTGCTGCATTCAAAGGTGCATACGAACTTCTCTCATTCGTCATCACACTGGGATGCAGCCATAGCAATGTTTGAATCTACGTACTTTCTATGTGCTAACTCAAACAGGCCACAGAAGCGGTTGAAAACCACTGTTATCATTAGTATTGTAATTTAAAGATTTTACACTCAGTCATATTAGTAAATGTAATCAATTTTTATGTTTGGGAGCAATTTGTAATTACTTTATAGAAATCTAAAACACGTAGCGTATTTTTCCATCTTATACCCTTCGTCATACTAATAAACGTAATAATTTATATTTTTGCACACAATTTGTAATTGCTTTATAGATATCTAAAACATGCTGTGTATTTTTCAAACTTGTATATTAAAAAAATATTATAAGTCCCACCAAAAGCGATATCTGCCCGACGAAAATTCAAGCCAGGCTACGGCCCTGCGTTACAGGCTGAGTAATAAATTCAGAAAGGATAAAATTTGAATAGGGAGAAAGGATAAAATTTAAATAGGCTTTACATTTCAGATTTAAAGAAAAAAAATAGTTCTTAAAAACACGTATACTATATGATAAAAAGCATCACACTACTCATTTTCTTTTTTAACCACATCGTGCTTTAGCAAATACCAGTATGATAATGGAAATGTTTTCAACGAGAACTTAATTAAAACTAAGTTCTATGAAATACATAAAATAAAAAAAGAACATTTATATGATTTTATATGCGAAAGATTTAAAAGCTATTTATATATTAAGAAAATCTCGTTTAACAAAACAATGTAAAAGAAAGATTTTTATTCATGAAATCTCATTAACGCTTTTCCTTCTAACTTTAAATACATGTTTTAATAAACGTCTTTCTTAAATTCACCTAATTAATTACAATGCAAATTAGTTCTCGCGCACTGCTTTTAGAAGCACCTACTAAATACTGTCAATTTATTTAACACATGCGCCTGAATCGAATAAAAATGTGCATAAACTACTTAAAATTTGTTGGTTTTAAGAGATCAAACTTTTAGTTACTAAGTATTTTGTGTTTGTAATATAAAATTTTATTTTGAGGAGTTATCAGAATGATCAGCCTTTAGTTTTATGACATAAATATGCATTGTTTAAAAAAAATATTACAATACTCTATGTTTCTCTATTATCTCTCCGTTCATATATTTTCCAAGTTTATAGTTATTGAAAATAAAAAGAAAAAAGGTCAAAGATAATAAATTTATAACTAAAGATGGTTAAAAATTCTCTGAAACACTGACTAATGAACTGGGCGTAATTTTTGGGTGTGAGGCCGAAAGTAAATACATGTTGCTTTTTAACTGTTCAAAATAAATACAGCAATATTAAAGTCATCTAAAACATTAAAATTCATTACAGGCTAAATAATTTTAGTCGATTAGTTCATCCAGCAAAAAACAAATTAATATTTTATGAATTATTCATCTATATAGTCGAGCAAGCTGGTGTTATTGAATACTATGAAAGAAAACCACGAGGTCAAAGTAAGTTATTTTAAGCATCAGATTCAAATGTATTTTAAAAATCAAAATCAAATCATTAAATTCAATCTACGTCTCGTCAAAACTAAAAAATGATTAAACGATTTCATCTACATAATTATGCAGACAAGAGTTCACTGGCATATGACTACAATTTTATTGACATAGAGAGGCATCTTAAAAGTTTAGAGGGGAAAAAAAATCTTTCGTTTGCATGTGGATTAAATCTTCCGTTTGCATATTCTTTTCTTTTGAAATGAAGAAAAGCAACAC
This sequence comes from Cheiracanthium punctorium, assembly GCA_038373885.1. Lineage (NCBI taxonomy): Eukaryota > Metazoa > Arthropoda > Arachnida > Araneae > Cheiracanthiidae > Cheiracanthium > Cheiracanthium punctorium. Next base: position 763,045 of record JAWZYV010008634.1, read on the forward strand.
TCGTTCTACAGGGAACTGATTACTTCGCTTGATAGATTCCACACAAATCCCTGAGTTGTGCAGCTCGACCTGAAAGGGTTAAAAAAGAAATGCATTTAAGTTTGTGCTGTTATAATAGCATGGAAATAAAATAAGTTTAAATGAATATAGTTTACATTCTAGCTTTGCACTCATTAATTACTAGCGTTTTTATCTTTTATGCATATATAGGGTGTCCCAAAAAGGTGATAATGAGCTTTATCTCTTAGAGAAAAGTGGGCAATGTAAAGTGAAAAAACCTTCCAAATAAAGTCGAAAAAAGAAAGTTTCCTCCGGTTAATTCTTAAATAATTATAAATTTTAAATTTGCATACAACCCTTATACAAAAATATTAATTAGCAAAATATGGTAACACTAATGAGGTAATATACAAAATTTCAGCCTTTCATGATAAAATGCCTCGGACATATCTTTAAACAAAGATGATCAGGAACTACATAGAGGAATTTGAGTGTAAACGTTTATTGCTAGAGTAGAAAAAAAATAATTTTATTTTTCGTAATTTCTGTATGACCCTTGAAATGCAATCATTCAACGTGATTTTTTTTTTCTTTCGAAAGCCATTGAAAAACGCTTCAAGTCAACATATATTTATCTTCATATCTCTTACACTTTTTAGAATACAATTCTAAAATTTTGTACACCATCACATTAGTGTATGGGACACATTTTACTAATTAGGAATTTTTGTACTGGGGTCGTACACAAATTTAAAACGTGTAACTTTTTGAAAAATAACGAGAGGAATATTTTCTTAAAGAAGTCTCATTTGCGACCTTATTTTGATCATTTTTGCAATTTACATTGTCCACTTATCTCTAACAGAGAAGGAATATGTTGTGTTTTTAAGGCAAACCTGCAAGCAGGGTATCTGCCTAGGATGGGAGGTACCTTGGTAGGAGGACTTTCTAAGGGGTTCTAACGCGTATTCACGTTACATCTGGAGAAAACCTACCAAAACTCCAGACTGTTAGAACGACAGCGGCGCGATGGGACCCGAACCCCCATCGCGCCGCTAGAAAAGCTATTAAAGTTACAAGCGGCTTACTTGGAAGCTCCTGTACAACTGCAACACATTTTCGTCTTTTTCTTTTACATATATAAATGAAGCTATTTAAATTTGCACTCCTCAAACCGTTAGCATGCAATTTTATATCCTGTCCTGTGCTTGATTTCATAAGGTTTTTTCCACCACCTTTTTACGTCTTACTACTCACCTTTTTTGTTTTGTATGTTCCTCCCTCCAAAGGGAGGCCTTGAAATACTTTTTAACACATCTCTATTGTAAAACATTTAATTTTAATCTTCCTTAAGCGCTACTTGAGCATAATAAAATTAGCAATGCTCTATGCTAGGTTTTTTAACAGCCTTCTTATTTTATGCTCTCATTAAATTTGTTAGACGTTTGTAAAACAAACATTTATTGTTTTAGATTTTAACCATGCACAATGAGGTGACAAATAGGTTAAGTTCTCTTTAAGTATTCTTATTTTTGGCTCATTAACACCAACTCATCAGACAGAAAGAAAAAGATTCACCACGGGAGAAACAGTCTAGAACAAAGGTCCTTAAGACTGTGTATTGAGCAATCCTTGGAGAACAGAAATATGTCAAGGAAGATTTTTAATTAGATAAATAAAAATTAACAGTGGTTATCTTTATCTGAAACTGAATCAGATGGGGCGGGTACTAAGGTTCAAAAAAGATTTGTTGCAAATCTAGAAGTTTATAATCTTGGGTTTTGTTCTTGATGATTCCGATTTTTTTGTTTTTTTTCTGAAAAGATCAAGGGCATACATGACGGTAGACCCACCGTCATAGGTAAATAACCTGAAAAAAAGTTCATAAATTTTTAGTTTTTAACATAAGGATTACAAATTTTAATATACCTGTTACGTCTGAGCCCCCCCTCTCCCTATGAAAGAAATTTGCGTGAAACATGTAAGACACACCCAAGAGATCTGAGTCTAAAAAACAAAGGATATTATTACCGTGCAGAATCACTACTTAAGGTCCTTAAAAATATTTTTCTTCATAATATATATATATATATATATATATATATATACATATACACACACAGGGTGTCCCGAAAAGAAAGTAAGGTTGTGGGGACAGGGTGTCCCCAAAAGAAGGATTTATTCCTTATCTGGGTCCTCACCATGGCACTGTGGTTGTGCTACTGAAAATTGTAGACGGCCGAAGAGTGTAGGTCCCTTTTTTGACGACAGCTGGCTGTGCGCGGGCACAGGCAGCTGTCGACAAAAAAGGGTCTCTAGATCTGTGGCACGCGATGAACGTTTCGATCGTCCGCCATCTTGCTGGTAGTTAAGTCGAGCAATGGCAACGGCTGCCCTTTTTTCAGCATTGGGAAAGGGTTGCGCCTCAAAGGGTTAAAGCATGTAAGCCTAATTTTCAAACATTACATGTCCTAATATTTTATTTCTTCTGAATTCTCCAGTAAGGGTCCCCTTTCAGTGTCTAGCCGAGGGCCTCCAAAGAAGACAGTTCGGGCCTGCACACAACTGGACGAATCAACAGATAAAGAACCACGCCACACACACAAAAAAAGGGGGGGGGGAAGAAAAATACATCATCGCGCGTTACGAACAAAATGTTAACAAAGTTTCTAAACTATTCAAGGACCTCAATAATCGTACATATATTGGATCAGTGTATTGAGAAAAAATTGCAGCTTTCTTTCTGAATAGTGCCTCAAAATTTGTGAATGTCTAACATAATTTTATCACTTAAAGAGTAAAAATACAGCTACACGTGCGAAGTGCGTCACAGGGAGAACAGTTTCACAGTAGAACAATAGCAAGAGCAAGAAAAAACTTCTACATCCTTAACTTAGCAATATGCTATGTATGTATCAGAGGGCTGTAGCAACAGAAAAGAAGTCAGGATGGGAGGAGGGGTCGGGTGGGTAGAAGCCTCGAAATTAAAAAGTTATTTATGCATTGTATGGTGATGTTTAATGGACCTACATTTCTAAAATCAACCCAAAAATTATAATAGGGATAAATCGAATGATGGCAAAAGCATTATTCATATAAATGCTTGAAGCAAGTTTTTAAAAAATTATACGCATAGCAATGTATCAACGAACACACTATCAGATGAAACCTAAAGACTTGTTACATTAACATTTTGTAACGAGAAAAATAAAAGATGTTCTAAAACAAGAATTTCTTTCCTCTATTTACTAATATTGAGTTATTTATTTATTTATACTTTCTGTCTAATATTTTTTTAATATTATTATAAATAACTACGATTATTACTGATTACAAAGTCCCAGAAATTCGTCCTAATTCGTTATATTTATCGCAGACAAGTTTTGATGATCCTGAATGTTGAAGAACAACGTAATTTAACGCAACATTGTGGTCGTACCTATATTTAGGGCCACAACACTATAACTGTTAGGCATCTAAAAGTCCATGCCTTAATCAAGTTTGTTTAAAAATATTTGAATTTTGTACAAATGCTTCAAAATCCCATATAAACGACGCTTCTCTATACCTCAGTTCCATATGTGCCACTCTCCAAACTTTTGGTTAGGTTACTGGAGTAATAAAGTAACATTAATACAAAATACAATTTCTTTTCTAATTTAAAGAGCGAAAAATCGTATACATAATTTAAGTTAATTTTCTATGTAAATTAATTATAGAAGAATGTTAGTGCACTTTAGGAAAAAAAAAACTTGCAAGTTTTGAATACCTAAACAACGTAATTTCAATTGATCAGAGATACCTGGCACATTTGGATATGATTGCAGAGAGAAAAGATCCAGGCCAAAATTTTCCATATTTGGAAATTAAAAGAGTAAAGCAGAAATGGGTGTGTTACTATATGCAAGTATGTTTAGACCTTTTATTAAACTATCTTTAACCCCGCATTGATAACTTTTTTAATTTATGTTGTTGATTTAATAGACTTTTATGATATATAGGAGATACAAACAATTTTGAAGGGTACTCCTTATAAAAACGCACTTTCTAAAACTTTCAAATACATATATTTGGAAATATATAAGGGAAAGAAAAATATAATATACAGGGTGGTCATAATTTAACTTTTTCTATGAACAACATTCTGTACCTGAAACGGGTGAGCTGATTGCCACCAACTTTGGCATATAGATTGCACACAAGATGCGCTCCAAGAAAGTTTCTGAAAAATTTAGCTCCGAAAATGTCTGCTAGGTGGCTCTTTGCATCGGAATTTAACTAAAAAAAGACTCAAATGCATTAATAAGTGTTCAAAAAATATTGAATAAATGTTGAAATTGTTCGTACGTTTCGAGTTAGTCATTTCCACTGTTAAATTTGTTGTTTTTCTTTTGAAAGTACCAGATAGTGGGTATTTATCGAACTAAGTTGTCTTTTAAAATTCCTTGAACTCTTCTCATGTATAGTTTATATATACCAAATTTGGTTACAATACATCCATCCGTTTTCGCTGTAGTTACAGAACTGCGATGCTCTGTAACTAAGAAAATTCTAAAGTTTGCGTAGTAAGAAAGTTCTATTCTTCGTAATTGAAATGCTTCATACTCAAGACTACAACTGCAGCTATTGATCTATATTTTTCATTCATTGATATTCGAGGATCAGAAAAAAAGATTCTCTGTTAGGTGGCTGAGAAAACATTTATTTAAGCTTGAAATTTCATGTTGTTTTCAGCAGCACTGGACAAAACTCCGATTATGTATGCCTATGCATGATGCCATTGTGTTAGTGACAACTCCTCAAAGAAGCGCGCCTGATTATTCTCCTCCAATGTCTTCTGAAATAACCTGTCCGTGTATGATTTCCTAAAGAGGCCTGCTGCGATCTTATAACAACGTCAGAAAATGTATAAAGAAAAGCGTGTTTGACGTCATTTGACGTCATGCGGTCCATGCCTACACACTTGTTCTCAGGGTTTTTCAAATCAGTAGCATTGCCAAAAAGAAAAGCAGTCAGCAAACGCCAAAAAATTTAATGTAGGCGTAGAGCTCGAGAGCATAATTTATACGAAGGGAAAAATATTTTATTGGAAAAAATTGGGAAATGAAAAGAGACAATTCTAATTGCTTTAGTTTATAAGCGAAAAATATGAAATAAAATGCTGATAATATTATAAAACCGAGACAAACGACTGATTTTGAAATCAATTTTGCAGTATTTTTGTATTTTATTTTGAAGAATTTCAATATTTGGAAATATAGAATCTTTTTTTTTTTATGGTCAAGTACATTTATGATAGATGAAAAATTATTTGTTATATGGATGTGGCTTTCCAAATCAAGCAGTAATCAAGTTGTATTCAAGCTTGGCAGTTCAAATGACTTAAATTCGGCGGGAAAATATTTGCTGACTCATTTTTTTTTTTTTTTTGTAATCTCCAAGCTTACTGCAAGCTTAAAATGAATTGAACTGTCAAGCTTGTATTAATACGTCAAATTCAAAGAAATGTCAAGCTTCATTTATGTGCTGTCTGGGATGCATCACATGTATTTTTCTATAAATAGGTTACAATCATGAAAACAAGATGGGTTACCAGACGAAGTACACAAAAGATGAGAGATAAAATGACTTAGTCAATTAATATCGTTTTAATATGGCAATAATGAAACTAAAAAGTTAGCGGGGTTCAGGGGCGGGGTCTCCCCTTGATGAGGCTCGAACGGCCGAGTTTTTATATATACACTAGCCGCCTCCGACCACCAGATGGTTCGCCATTTTAATAAATCTTGTTCGGAGAGAATCCTGTTCCCCACCGGCTTCCTTGACACTGAAATCTCTCAGATTCTGAATGGAATTTAAAATTAAGATGGTTACAAACAGGAGCGGCCCTACGGTAAGTGTCGCCCCCTGCTAATATAAAAAAGACGCTTCCTTTTATGCTGTACTTAGTTTTTGCGTTCGAAATTACGCCCCTTCGAAACCGGCGCCCAGATGCGATGCTTACTGTTTCGGACCGCCCCTGGTTACAAAAATAAGATGGCTTAGTGATAAAAACCTACAAAAAGGAACAAATTATTTTCGTATTATATTAATTCTGAAGAACTTCTGTATTGGACTTTATCAAAAAACGGAAAGGAAAAAAAAACAGTAAGAAAATCTGAAACACTTTCAGATTTTAAATACGCAGTGCTATATATTAAAAGCGTAATAAAGTGCTATATATTAAAAGCGTATTATAATCCATGGGTCTTCCTTATTTTGGTTTCGTATTTCATTAATTTGGTAAGTATATCATTATTCATGAGTGTGATTAAACAAAATTAAAATCGATATTTCTAACATCCTTTTTCTGGATGTAATACATTAGAAATAGATGGAGAAAAGCTGCGCAGAAAAATGCACAAGTCCAACGGAATGAAAATTTCAAAACTTATTCTCAGGTGTAAACAGCAGACGATAAAATTAAGATAAATTGCGCCAAGCGTTAGAATCATCTTCTCAAAATCGCACATCAACCATTTTATTTTTCGCCAAATTAAAAAGTTGCACATTTTAGTCTCGGAAAATTTCCAAATCCTATTTTTCTTTTGAGTATAAAACATTTCATTCCTGTTCTGATTTCACATGCACAAGATATTTTAATTAAAAAACAACCTTACAAATAATCTAAAAAAACAAAATCGTTATTCTTTTATTTTTACTTCAAGAGTCTCAATCATTTAATAAACATGCCAAATATCGCAACCTAGATATGCTTAAATTCTCACTCATTCCCTCGCGGGGTTACAATTGCGAAATGGCGAAGTGAAAAAATGAGCCTTTTGCGACATGTTTTTTATCGATATCTCCTAAAATAATTTGAATTTCGGAAAAATCGCTTCGAGGTATGTCGGGACCCGTCCTAGAGAATTTCCATATAAAATTTGGTAGGTGTACGATCACCCGTTTCGGGGCTACGCGAGACACAGACAAACTAACTCACTAACGGACAGTTTACACATTGTTTTATATATATATATATATATATATATATATTATATAGTGGTTTTGAGGGAAAAGGAGATCAGTGTTTCAGATTCGATACCTTTTGAGGGGAAAATAATCATCTTTCAGATGCATATAATGATTGCTTAATAGTATTGGGTACTTCCTACAGATTTCATCATCCTTTTAAAAATAATAGATGGTTTTTCCCCCACCACGCAGTCTACCACTGTCGTAACAAAGATAGCTCTTTAATGTAGAGCGATAAGATTACGTCATGTTTATCAGCAATAACCCAAGAAAGCCGGAAGCCTAGAGACAAACAGTATGAACAAACGAATAAATAGGAAATGCATATTTAAGGTCAAACTAATGCATGCATACCTCTCAGTTTTACTCAAATTATTAAAAGCTTTAGCTTTTTTTTTTTTTTTTTTTTTAAAGAAGAAGAAGAAAAAGGAAAAGTAATAATAGAAAGGATCAGATGATTTTTCTCGGCTGCATTACACACCTGAAAAAAAAAAAAAAAAATGTTTCTTTAGTGTTTCTTAATTTAAAAACCCGTTTCAATTAAAAATTGTTATGTTGATATAGCCTTTGAATTAAGTTCAGGTTCAAACAGAAGTTGAATATCTATATACTATTCATTATTCTGACCATTTGCCTGATTAAAAAAACAGAGGAGGGGTGACATCGTCTTTTATTATTAAAAAAAAAAGAAATAAAATAAACAACGGCCGTTATGTCAATGCAAATGGTAGACGGGTGAAGTGTGGAGGTCCCGGGAGCGTCTGTCGACCTAACCGTTCGGTGTTTTCCGTGGTTTTCTCCTAAACTTATCGTAAATACGGGTTAGGACCCCTTAGAAAGACCCGCACGGAGGACACCCCACCCATAGGCCCTAGATCCCTCGTTCGCATAATTGGCCTTAATCCCACAACACACACACACACACAAAAAAAAAAAAAAAAAAAAACGTTGTTAGGACTTTTAAAAAATGCTTTTTATTAGCAAAAGCAATGAACAAATGAAGATAATGGCAGACTATCTCGCAATAATATTTCCTTAAAATTCTGATACGCCTACAATAAGAACTTACATATAACCTTTCCGGTTGTCAATTTGAATACATTTTGAACTCTGCCTCATAGATGTGTAGTGGCTAACAACCATTCTATCATACCTTGCGTCTGGGTTATATTCCCGTCTAGGTCTTGAATGTTAACTTGTTCCCCCCTTAGGTGGAAAAATTTGGCCAACCACTGGGAGCCCCTATAATAAAATGGTCAATAATTCGGGCCTTAGTCTTGGCGAATGGCTAATGGGAAAGAGCCCCCCCCCCTAAAGGGTGGCGGTGGTGAGAAGGAGAAATTTCGCAACTGCACTTGTGAGAGTGTGCAGTAGGGTGGTCACAAGAAATCAACCTTCGAAATTTTGGGGCGGCACCTCCCCAAAAAAAGTTGCCAATAGGCTCAAAAATGATATTGGTAAAGTTCCACTCCATTTGCATAATATTAACCCGTGCCGCATTGAGGTTAAAGTTTAGAAAAATCGGGGTTATTCGCAAAAAAGCAGTCTTTCCATCATAAAATGGATTAAATTGAGTCTAGAAACATGATATTGTTCTCGTTTCAGAAGAAAACTTCCCGCCTTGATGAGTCACACATCACTTTTTTGTAAAAACTTACAGATTTAAGCCTCCAAGCGGTTGTGATGTCAAATCCCGTTCACTCTATTCCAGTTTACACTGCAGTACATCTATAATAATATTCATTTGTAACACTGAGATATCATAAAATATGTTTGATATTAAAGCTTGTATGTAATTTAGAAGACTTTTTAAAAAAATAATTGCAAATCTTCCTGTTAAATGTTTTATTTTTTTTTTATAATTTTAAATTGCACGAAAAATGTACCGTGAAAACAACAATAGATTATTTGCCCATTTCCAAAACTCTCAGAGGGTAACATTCGGATCCTATCTAGGCCTAAAAAAAGCATATATCTATGCTTTTTTCAGGACTAGATACTATCCGAATCTTAAAAGTTGGCATTTTTATGAAAGTTAAAAATATTATATGTCGTCTTTCCTCCTTCTGTTTTTCTTCGTTTTTCTTTCTTTTTTGTGTACAAAATAAAGGTTGTAATTTAAAAAAATCTTAAATTAAAAAAAAATGAAATTTAAGTAAAAGAGTTAACAGAAAATAAGGTCAAAGAAGGCATAAATTTGAGAACGACTAACGTTTAGATATATTTGATTATTAAAGTTATGTATCTAAGAGGAAGCACATTATAAAAAAAAAAAAAATATTGTTTACAATTTTTTGTTAAAGTGGCAAGGCTTAGATAATGTTTCTTTCGAAGACAGTGATGTAGGGTGGGTAAATACCCACTGCAGGCACGTAGCCAGGAAATTTTTTCGGGGGGGGGATATGCGCCTCGAAAATTTTTCGGGGGGGAGATATGAACTTATATGTGTATAAATAGATGGAATTTCACCACTAATCCAAAAATTTCGGGGGGGGGATATATCCCCCCAGGGGGTATACATACCCCCAATGAGAAGACCCCCTGGCTACGCCCCTGACCCACTGGGTAGGTAAATATTTTTTGGGTATTTACCCAAGGCCTGGGTAAATAAACCAGAATTGGGTATTTTCAACTTAGAATGGAATAACTGTTCTTAACAACATTTATGATTATTACCAATTAGATTTCTATTATTGTTCCTTTTTTTAATACAAAGTTTTTAATTTTAATTTGACTTCATTATGAGTATTTTTGTAGTATTTATTATTATTATTATTAAGCGTTTGATTATTTGGCATAAACTACTTTATCAGTCATACCGCATTTTTTTCACAACTTTAATAATGAAGGATGTTTTATGGTAGTCCTTAAATTGTTTTGTGCAAGTGACAGCTTTGCCAATATTTTTAATGTGTTACATTGATTAATATACCTCATAGCTTATTTCAAGTTTACTATTATATCCCAGAGCTTATTTTATGTTTATTATTTTTTAAACTGTGATAGTTTATTATGGTTTGTTATTGAAGGGGAGAGGGGATTATATGCATCTTATGATTGATTTAATTATCACGAAAATAAAAATTACATGCAAATAGTTACAAAACTAGTAGTTATAAGTAATAGATTTAAAAACATATTTTTACGGTAAATTTAAACTTTTATGAATATTTCAGATTGATGAACAAAATATTTCTATTAAAAAAATCATTAATACCTTTTTTTTATAATAAAATATCCATTTAACGAATTTTTCAGAATTACAAATTTGATTTTCCGTCTCCTGAGATTCAGATTCGTAATTCAGATTTTACTGCCTGTATATATTTAGTATAGTTGAATTTCTCTCCTTTTTTTTAATTGACAAATACACTGCTCCTTGTTATTATTCCTATTTACAATTTTATTCCAACAGTTATATTTATAGGCTATATTTAATCAAGTATTTTATTCAACATGTATCATATAGCTTATTTTCATAATTATATTTTTTGAAGTTTTATGAAATTAAAAAGTTGTGAAGGGTTCCTTAGTTTCTCGTTTTTCTTCTTCTTCTTCTTCTTTTTTTTTTTAACTTTATACTTAATATACAAGCTTTTTTTTAAACAATAGTGTTAATTCAAAAATAAATACCCAGGTAAATACCCATTTTGGGTATATACCCGGGTATTTACCCTTGAAAATAAATACCCGAGTATTTTACATCACTGTTCGAAGAGTCTGGAAAAGTTTTTATACATTTGGATACTACCTATAGTAAAAACTGCTTTTGTTCTTCATCCTCAGTTAAACAGGAATTGAATCCTGGGATTAATTTTACTCCCCTTTCATCTAAGTCATTACAAACCTTAAAAGCCTCCAGTTTCTTCTTTCATTCAAATAATACTGATTTTCACACCATACATCGCGATCAGTATTCAAAAATTGTATATTAAAATTAAATCTTAAAAAAAAACTGTTGGAGATGAAATAAAAAATTAACTTCTTTGTTCAATAAATGATCCACTTCGTTGAAACATTGTTGCTCTTACATCTTCATCATCATCATTTTTTTTTCAAATGCAATTAATTTTACAGCAATGCTTATTTTGACTTTTTTTGCCCAAGTGTCATGAAAAAGTGAAATGCAACTTGCTCCAAGTTAAGATACCAAAGATGGCTTTCCATTTTATAGATCTTTGTTTGCAGCCTCTTTATCAAATTTTCAGTATTGCAGTAATTTATGTCTTGCTTGGGGCTAAAGTGTGAGTGGAGTGTTGAACCATGCCTTTACATAAATATTTATTATAAGTAAACAAATTTCTGTAATACCTCCTTTTTCTAAATCTGTTAATGTGACCTGATGTCTAGAAAGAAGTATTTTGAGACAATAAATTACCTTAGACATCCACCTGGCATAATGAACAGCACCAGGTACTCTGAAAGAAATGTCTATTTGGGGAGACTCCTATAAAAATTAAGCGATGCTGGGTTAATTCTTTATAGTATCCTTAAGCTGTTGATTTCTTAAATCTTCTGCAAGAAAATTTGCAATTTCTTCCAAATTTTGCGTTCTTTATGTAATAGTTTCATTTCAATAGCAGTTTTGTACTTTGTCTTGTCCAACTTAGACAACAGAATCTGAAATTTAAAAAAAATATCTGTATGAAGAGCAGAGCTTCGCTCACTTTGCAATCAAAACAGATTTTAGGATGATTTCTAAAATATGATGGCGACAAGGTAAATATAGAAGATTTCGATCCAGTAATTGCTGCAGCAAAACATGCACGTTCCCCTAAGACAACAAGTGGTATCAAAACCCATTGCCTTAATTTTACCAACTGCCTATGATTCTTTAAGTGCTGTAAATACAGCTTTTGCCTAAGAGTTATTCTCATATTATTCTCAAGCTGAGGAACTATTATTAATTTTTGTCATCGCCACAGCTAATTAAAATCACTATTATCTCTACATTTTCTTATTCAATATATGAGGAAGCATTTTTCCATCCCAATGAACAACAACACCCTCTAAATCAGAATTTTAAAATCTGCTTTTGATGAGATCAATTCTTTGTTTTCGAAATTCTTGTCTTCAGAGTCTTATTGCACGTCAAAGGTCCTGCACCGGAAAGATATTATGTGTTAGTGTTGAACCACTTTTATGTTATACCAGAATGGAAATCATAACGATAAGCTAGGGGAGGCATAGCCCTTCCTTGCCCATACGTATGGGCATCCATGTCCATTCTAAAAGTAAATAATAACGGAAAACAAAAATAGCATTGCAATAAAGAAAATTTTTAGAGGTTTGTCTTAGATGTGCTTCAACTGAAATACAAATCAAGATCTTTCTTCTGAAGACAGAAATGCATATTAAATAAGTAAAAATATTTCACTAATTGTAGTTTAAGTTTTGATAATTCTTGATTTATTTTTTGTTTTTTGATGCAAATAATACAAAAGACGGTCAAAATTACTTAAAATTCTTAATTTGTCTTTTTTTCACTAATTTTACAAAAATGCAGATTTTGATGGTACGATTCACAAACACTGACCTAAAAAACACTGAATGTCATTAAATATTGGTTTTGTTGAGAGTAAAAGTTCAAAGCAACAACATTTTTTATGAAATAAAACGAGAACCAGGTCTGTAGAGCAAATAGTTTATACTAAATTAAGGCAAAACTAGTTATTTTTGGAAAAAATCGTAATTTTTCAAGAATTCAACCTCGATGCGGCACGAGTTAATGTTATGCAATTGAGCTAAAACTTTGCCAATGCCATTTTCTAGTCAATTGGCAACTTTTAAGGGGGTGCCCTAAAAAATAACATTAAAAAAAATTTCCCTATATAACTTGTGACCACCCTAGTGTGCAGTCTTAAAGTATTAAGTAGATAATAGGTATTATGTCTAATATCCCATAATAGTGTATGGTCCTGATTTGAAAGACATTTTTTAATTAGTTCCTTATTTTATTTAATTTTGAAGACTGTCAAAATGTTATTTGTAGTTAAACCAACAAAGATTTTCTTGTGGTCTTAGCATATCAAATACGGGATAGTAAGGTAGATCCAGGGTGCGAATTGACGGGGGGGTGCCGGGGATTGTCCCTGGCTGAAGAATGTAATATCCCTGGCTAGAGAAATATTAATGGATCCCTGCCAGGGATACTATTTATCCCCTTTTGGAGAAATGTTAAAATTAGTCTCTGTCCTTACAAATTCAACAGTACCTAACGATTTTAAGTATTGAAAATAGAAATTCTTTTATTTACTAGACAAAGGAGCAAGTTACAAACATCCCTTTGAAATCGATATATACATTCCTGATGCTACTTCTCATTCTGCAACAAATTAAGACTGCGAAATGAGCGAACAAGCGCTGTTCCGCCGCGAGCTGAATTTGAGGGTGGACGTAGAATCGACATAGGCAGGAATATATGTGCACAGAAAATCGGGGGTTGACTTTTGTTTGAATTTAAGTCCCTTCCCAGACATGTTGGCGACTGCATTTGTCATGTAATACTTAATATATTATTTGAGTGGAGCATTTTATGCCTTCCCTCCATTTTTTTATTTTCAAATGTCCCCTCCAGAAGAATGTTTTCTTTCAAATGTCCCCCCCCTGGAGAAAATGTTCAATTCGCACCCTGGGTATAGCGCAGAAAATGAAAGGAATTACCGTTTTTACTTAGATTTGCTTTTCAGTCTCCCCTTTTCTGTGGTTACTGTGTGTGAAGTTCTGGTGAAGAAAGACCAAAATACACGTACAGACTGATAAGTAGTTTTTATGTGTGTTATTTTACAAAGTTTCAATTATTGCAACTATTGTATTATGCAAAGGGCGTACCTGTGTACGCAGTGGACACAAACCTTAAACATGTTTCCTAATTATTTAAATAAAGCGTAAAACACCGAAATATTTTAACAATCCTTATGGAAAAACATACTCCATACATTTAAATACATTTGTATGTAGGAAAATAAATTTATTAAGACGTTGATATACATCATTAGCTGAACATACACTTTCTTTCCCTTTTGATCCACTACTGTTTTTCTTTTCTTTTCTTTTTTTTTTTTTTTTTTTTTTTTTTTTTTTTGTCGTCCCTGGCATGTTCCTGCATAAGAATCTTTATAAAAAGAAAATTCCCGGAGTGTTTACAAAACTCTCTGAGTTAAGAGGAAAAAATAAATGGTCTGATTCATTTCCTGCACTGAGTGCGAAATGCCTAATTTCTCTCGGCGAGCTCATTATTTTCATGTTGTCGCAGAGCAGTGTCAAGGTTATTTGCAGTCACGGCTCACAGTGAGAGCGAAAGACATTTGACAGGAGGGCAGAAAATGAGAGAAACAATGCCAGGACACGCGTCACAAGGGAATCTTTTCTTTGTATACTTATTGTATTTTTTGACAATGTGCCACCATCGGAAAATTTGTTACACTGTACTTACCACCAGCTGGGATGCTTTTATTTTGCACCTATTTTATATATTTTTTTATTTTACTTTATTTTATATTTTATTTTAGTCTTTTCTTTCAAAATTTACAAGCCTAACGGTACTTTAAAAATGCATCTCTGGCACGTTCTTATTCTAATGAGATTCTAGATTTTAAAACTTTTATCACTACTCTTTTAAATTTTCGTTTATTTCTTTGAAATTGGAAAATGGGTGAAATATGTTAATTTTTAAAAGATATTTCGCTGTTATAAACACGTTATGTAAACTAACCCATTGCATAACGTAAAAATGGAAAAAAAGCGACAATATATAACGTAAAAATCGGAAAATTTTTAAAAATTACATCATATTTTTAAAAACTTTGCGTAAACTAGCGCAATATATAGTGTAATTTGTAAATAAAATTTCGTCTTGTTTCTGGATAAGGAACGTACTCAAATCAAATACAGTAATTATTAAACAATTTTCCTAGCAAATATCAGGTCAGTACATAGGGTTGCCAGGTCGCCAAACCAAATAGCCGGATAGACCAGCCAGTTTGGCCGGACATTTGGGTAAAAAGGCCGGACAGCCTACAATATTGAGGATTTTGTCTCAGTATTAATAAGTACAACAAAAAAATTGTATGTAAAATCAAGCTTTTTTTGATTATTACCATGAAACTTGTTAAATTCTAATGAAATATAAATAACATCGAATGCCAAATCTGTTCAAGTACTTTATTACTAATCAGCCAAAGTCACCAGTAAAAAGCCTAACAAAAGCCGGACACCGTTAAGTTTGGCCGGACACGCAATCAAAAAGCCTGACTATGTCCGGCTTTATCCGGACGCCTGGCAACGCTATCCGTACATATACTACTGCATCAGTACCAAGGGTGTTTCAAAAACATCTGGTTCTAAATGCCATTGACGAATCTAAATATTGTGACAACCACGCATTTTTGGTAATCACTTATGAACAGTCGTATTGTTGGATTTTCAATCCCCCCCCCCCCCCTCCGTGGCCGTGAGTTTTGCGTTGCAGTACAACGAACTGAGCCACAGCGGCAGCAAGGCCGTAGCCAGGAAAATTTTTCGGGGGGGGTTTCAAGTTTTATGTTTTAATATGGTACTTTTTTCAGCACACTGAAATTAAAATTAAACAAAGTATGATCTCCAGCTTTGTGTTTTTTCATTTTTATTTAAAACGCGAAAATAATGCATCCAAATTGAAACAGTGCTATGTAAGCAATATCCTATCGGCGTAGCAAACCTCTGTGTCAGTGCAGCCTTTAAAGAATGACAAGCACTGTGTGACAGAGCAGGGCCGGCTGGACCATATAGGAAAACTAGGCGACTGCCTAGGGCGCTGACTCGAGAGGGGCGACACTAGCCAGGCAGCGGAAGTTTTTTTTTTTTTTCACTCCTGCTGTCCGCAGTGCCACTCTCTTTTTATTCTAAGGAGTAGCGGACTGGTTACGTGAATAATGCAACGTAGGATCTCCCTCCCGGTCCACATGGGTCGAGACTGGAGCCTACATGTCCCAAACCGCCAAAAATCACAAACTTATCACTCTGACTTTTTTATTTATAGAGCTCATAAACACGATACTGTGAAACTGTTTCGTGTTTCGATCTCCGATGGAATCGAGAGATGACTCACTATTTTTTGTGGAAAGAGAATTTTTTTTATTTACGATATTTCTTTTTTGTCTCTCTCTACGTGTAAGGGGGGGGGGTGAAAGAAGAGAGAGAACCAATGTGGAGAAGCATTGAGACGAATGTGAGCTTTTGCTCCGATCATACTGCATTCTAATTATGGGAAATGTAAATACAGTGTAAAATTGTGTAAATAAAGCAGCCGTACATAGTGTACTTAGGGCACATTTTTGCTACCACCTTCACAAATTCCTACTACTATGATACATTAAACACTGTTTATTTAAAGAATTATTTGATGAGAATGAGAAATTCTGCTTGCAAGTGCCACGGAAATTGCATTTCCTTTTGGCCATACTCAGAAGACAGGTATGCATATAACGTACAGAGAAAAGAGTAGCATATTTAAGTGAAATTTATCACTTTGCGATCCTCAGAGAAACACAAGTAAAAAATTACATGCAGTTTGAATGAACTGAAGTGCAATAATCGTAATTGGCGATACAAGGAATATTTTTTTTTCTACGAACAGTAAGTTATGTGACTGAAAATTTCGGGGGGGGGTTTGAACCCCCCAAACCCCCCCTTGGCTACGGCCTTGAGCGGCAGCAGTCAAAGCCGGGAAGCAAAGAGGGACTCAGAGGAGCAATCGTTTTAGTACTTACGGGATTGAAAAAGTCAACCAATCGTTAACCAGATTGTAAGCGCAAATAAAATCGTGCTACAAACTGCTTTATAATGATGCATTTTACATTTTTCATCTTTCAGATTTATTAATTAAAAAACACCAGCACAGCATAGAGTTGGGGGAGCACAGGGGGCATGTGTACCCCCAACATTATTTTGAAAACCATTCATTTTATATAACCTTCTTTCAAAACCTCAAGAAACTTGTTACTTCTACTCTTAAATATAAATATGATATGCGCCTCCCCTCCAAATTTTCAGCCACGCAACGCTTAGGTTTTATCACCAGTGACAAGCATACACTGTGTGCGTAATCAATAAATTTCTTTCCTAAATCTATTAAAGTCCGACTTGTACTCTCGGATGATCTCATATGTTAATGTATCACAAACAAAGTTGTCGAAGGCTCAAAACAAGAATATTTTGTCACCTCATTTGTGTTCTTTCTTTTTTAAATCGTCATCATCTAGCAAGATAGGATCAGGGAACTGCTGGATTACGTCATTATTTTGTTCAAATAACTGTAACTGTTTAGCTTCTAATAATCTCTTTAAAAGGTTACCACATCTCATTAATAAAAAAAGAAAAGAAAAGAAAATCAACCAGCAAAAATAAAGGTGAAGGACAGCCAGTTTGGGGAAAGTAAAAAAAAAAAAAAAAAAAAAAAAAAAAGAAAGAAAGAAAAAGATAGAAGAAGTTTTTTTTTAAAAGAAGTATTTTTAAGTCAATGTGCAGTTGTGCAGTGTAGTATCACATGATCAACCACGTGTCAAAAACTGCAATACACATACACACACACTGGATGATTCTAATTAAAGTTTTCTTTTTCTCCTTCCCCTCTCTCATTGAAAAGGAGAGCGGGAGTAAAGGTATTTTCTTCTTATTTTTTTCCCTTTTTTCGTCTATTCTCAAAATACCATGTAATATTGAGAAAAAAAAACAATGTCTATTAATTTATATTTTGAAAAGAAATCACCATAAACGTCGAATTTACCTGTTGCTGATATACGTAGTCTCCTTTTTTCAAATGGAACTAAACATTTTCATTAGTAAAAAGCTGGTTGTGTGAGAGCAGTGCAGGATTGGCGTCTAAGCTACACAAGCTATAGCTTAAGGTCCCCAGTTTCTGGGGGCCACTAAAAAATATTACTTTTGGGTATCTGAAAAACTTAACAAACAAAAACCCAACATGTTCTAAAACACGCTAGTACTGGGAAAATGTTCTTCATCAAGTTGTGACGGTCAAGGCCGTGAACAGGGGGGGGGCACCCCCGAAATTTCAAATTTAGTTAACAAAACAATAATAATTTAGCCTATTTGTGAAAAATTCAGCCTTTTTCACCTTTTGGTGCCTCCTGAAGTTTTTTTCTGGGTACGGCCCTGGTGACAGTCATAATTACTATGGCGCATGGTTTACCGTTCAGAGAATTAACATTTGGTTCTCCCCACAATGGCAATTTCTTCGGGTTACTCGAACTTACAGCAAAATTTGATTCTTTTCTAGCACTAGCAAGCTATATAAAAAAAATTTAGGAAAAAAGGATCGGGTGTCACATCTTATGTTTCTAAAACAATATGCGACAATTTATCCAATTTCTGGCACATAGAGACTCAATATTCCCAGACGGCACATAAGCTTAAATAACGTTTGACATTTCTTTGAATTTGACAGTTCAATTCATTTTAAGCTTGGAGCAAGCTTGGAGATTACAAAGAAATGAGTCAGCAACTATGTTCCCGCCGAATATAAGTCATTTGAACTGTCAAGCTTTAACTCAGCTTGATTACTACTTGATTTGAAAAGCTGTGGTGGCCCGTGGTCAAAACTGTTAGTGAAGCCTGAAGCATATGACCCCCCCCCCTTTCCTCCGGACAGGATTGGAAAATCTTTGTTACTGAATTAAAAAGCTGTCGGATTAAGCCCTCACAGAAGAAAAAAAAATTACATAAAAAATGTAAGAGATCCTATTTTACTTCCATAAAATGGACATAAATTTCAACTAGCCGCTCTTATCCTCAAAATTGCATTAATCCGTGTCTGATTCGAAGTTTCCTTAGAATTTTCTTTTGTAACGATAACTTGAGAAGAAAAGAAAAAAAAAAGAAAACTTATTTTTTATAAGTCAAATCAATCCTCCTTTCTTTTAAACATGCGCATCGGTCAGTGATGTCACCAAAAAGGCGTTGTTTTAATTCAGATATGAATAATTTTAAAAGCTCTTTAAAATTTCCCATGTTTAAAGAATTTTCTCGCTCGCCATGTCCACTAAATGCCAGTTCTTGCTTACTTAAAAACAATACTGCTTTGATGGGTCATTGTCCATTCATAAGCGTCTATTCAGGCTTACCTTCTTGATAAATTCAGCAATATAAAGTCGAGAGTTTTCCAAAAATATATTCTCCTTACCCCCTCCCTCACTTCTCGTGCGAGCCAATCAGTTAGTCGAGTTCTCAAGTTCAGCCGCCGTTAAAAAATCTTTCATCGGCTGTATCAGCTGCCTATGCCGGAGAGGCTGCTGACGTAGTCGTTGTCATGGCAACGGTGATGCCAATTTTCTTTTCAGCGCTCTGGGCTGAATCAAAGATTTTCCCAATTGAATTGCGGGAAGATTAAAGTGCTTTTTTTTCTGAATGAGCGATCCGGCCACAATACGTTTTTTTTTTGTTTGGTTTTTTTCTGAGATTTTTTTAATTTACCGTAGGAATTCCACAATTCTAATCTGAATTTAGGAAATTTAGTAGAATAAATTATTTTAAAGTATGTGCTGATAATTTCAAGTGCAGCCCGGCTGTACTTGCTGTATCCCACGAGCCGCCACTGTTGAAAAGCCACGTAACAAATAATTTATCATCAATCATAAATGTGCTTGACATCGAATTAAAATAAAAGATTATATATTTCCAAATATTGAAATTCTTCAAAATAAAATGCAAAAATGCTAGGGAATTGATTTGAGATTCATTGAGATGAAAATTGATGTCATAAGACAATTCTAAAATCCAGATTTGTTTTGGTGTCTCTCTATTCTAAAAAAAAGTAAAGGCCGCTGTCGCCTTCAAAGCTTGTTGGCCTATCTCCTCCTAAACCGTAGGGATTTGAGTTTCGAATAATGTGCCCACAGATTCGAAAAATTCCGAGGAACCTGCTAAGCTGACTTAAATTTCGAAAATCGAATTATTTTAGAAGATATTAATAAAAAACTGAAAAAATAAACATAATGGTTGCCAGATTTGGCATAAAATCATTCATTCCTTTGCAACAAAGCGTTTCCAAGTATCTAGAATCACGTGAAATTTACAAACATGAGTTAGAATTACGCCCATTTTACGCCAAAATAAAAACTATATGAAATAAGTAACTCAAAATGTGTTACACAAAGTTGACAATTTTCAAATAGTAAGTTCGCTTAGACAATAGGAGTTTAGAATTAGCGATTATTCGTTTTTCCAAAACTGAATAACTAATATCTTGAAAATGAAAAATAATTAGAATGCAGATTATTTTAAAGCCGGTTCGGTCCAGCTGGATTATTTGCTACCAGTAGAAATATTTGGCGGCTTTAACTATGCCATTATAGCAGTTACAGTACACTTTGGATATTTGCTAGCGCGACGAGATGGTATAATTCGTGGTGCTAAGTACGCCAATCTGCAAACGATTATGTAAATGAAAATATGGATAACGGTTTTCCGGTAAACTTAAATGAACAGTAATTATAGGTTGTGAGCATGTGTAAATCGCCTAATAATGAAAAATCGCCATGGGTGGCATATTCGCAAGGTGTCCAATAAGTTTTACATTATTAAAAATACAGCTGAATCAGATGTTCTGATTTTATTACGCTTTAGCTCCTAATTAATATAAATTTTGAATGGCAACATTAAATATGATTGTGTTTCTGAGGAGTGCAAATAATTTTTCCAGCGATTATAAGCGGAGTCCGCACTCCAGGTGGAGTATAGCTCAGGACTCGTACAACACGGATTCCCATAACAAAATATCTTCCGTGTTATGAGGAGGAGGGGGTCTACTGTAGTGTGAAGTTTAAATTTTTATGTACCAATGAACATGAAAGAACCAAGGAATGTGTAGCTCAGTAACATTCTATCTGATCCAATCTTCGGGTTTTGTCTGTTGAAATTATGTCTTTTTTACGAATAAGCCTTATTTGGGACCGAATGCCTCATACGAAAAGCGAGCGTATCGAGTCTGGGGGCCTTGGCCCCTAGTGCATGAAAAAATAGATTTTGAGCATTTTTGGATGGCTTACACCCTAAAAAATACCCGTTAATTTTATGGTAAAAACTACTGTAAAACACGACAGTATTCTACCGTATGCTATTTAACGGAAGGACTGTAAAATTAGGTAGATAGCAAGTTACTACGCATCCGCATCCCAATATAACGGTAATAAATAAAGAAAACCGTTATTTTTAATTCATGCCCTTCAAATGAATATTCTAGACGTACTATAATTCTTGCTGTCTTGACCAGAGCATATGTTAATTTCTCAATTTGTTGCAATCTGAGAGCATGACTCTCATATATTGCTTTGAAATAAAAAAAAAAACGGAATTTTGAGAATAGCGTGCTAAGTGAAAAACTCTCACGAACTATTTTTTTTTTTGTTTGTGAAAATTTCCGCTTATGGAAATCTACCCTCTCTCCGAATCTGCCCCAGTAGCACAGCAATTTTGGCCAATATCGCCTCGATATTGGCCAACCTCGTCAGACGTCTGGGAAAATCAGTGGTTTGTCTTGATTTTGGCAAACATGAGTGTTGCGATATTGAAAGTTTTAAAACATGTGCTGCTTTTAAGTTTATATTATGCTTATTTCCCTATTCGTAGAGTTTATAAATCTAATATAACATTATTTTAATTTTGATTCATCCCATGGAAAAATAAAAGATGTAGATCAGCATCGTGCAATACTGATCAATCTCGCCAAAAAACGGTGTGACAACCATAAAAGTCACTTCAAACTTTAGTCATTTCACCTCGAGTCAGATTTGCATGGCGGTTAGGACGCTTGCTTTCCACGCCTTAGGTCCCGAGATCGATCGCGGACGTTAGACGGAAGCAGATTCAAAATAACTTGAGGTTTCAGCGTAGAGGTAAAAATAAAATATATGGGGCGAGTTCGCCGACCGGCGCACCATGTATTTAGGAAAATTTTTTACAGTGTAGTAGGTTTGAATCAAGCTTGCTATGTCAATCTCAAGGCAAGTTGTAAACTTGAATACTTGATGTTGACTTGCATCAAGCTTACACGCTTGAAATATCAAGCTTAATGCAAGTTTATTGACTTGATAAATCAAGCTTACTGCAAGTTTGATGCAAATTTGTTGCGCTGTATGGGTTGGGGGATTTAAGAACTGCAGGGTACTTCAGTTTATCTGTAGATTCCACTCCAGACCGGACCCATATTGATCAGCGTACTATTAGCCACAGAGGGGAAATTGCGGCCAAGATGGTGCACAACTACCTCACAAATGAGTGTAAAATAGATTTTAGTAAGTGTCGAGGCCAGTCATATGATAATACTCTCAATATGTCTGGCAAATACAAAGGGTATGCAAGAAATAATATTGAAGATTTACAAGTATGGTATGTATATTCCATGTGCTGGCCATTCCTTGAATCTTTTTGGTAGAGCAGCAGTTAACTGTTGCTTAGATGCAGTAAACATTTTTGGAAATGTTAAAAAAATATATAATTTCTTTTCGTCATCTACACATAGATGGGCAGTACTGTTATCATTCTTCGAAGATGATTCAAAAGTTCCAAAGTCTTTGTCAAAGAATAGATGGGAAGCACATTCAATGGCCACAAGCACATTCAGTGCCTCTTAACCCTTTGAGGCGCAACCCTTTCCCAATGCTGAAAAAAGGGCAGCCGTTGCCATCACTCGACTTAACTACCAGCAAGATGGCAAACGATCGAAACGTTCATCGCGTACCACATATCTAGATACCCTTTTTTGACGCAGCTGGCTGTGCGGCACAGACAAGGGTCTCTAGATCTGTGGCACGCGATGAACGTTTCGATCGTCCGCCATCTTGCTGGTAGTTAAGTTGAGTGATGGCAACGGCTGCCCTTTTTTCAGCATTGGACAATCTATCCAGCTGTTCTCGCATTTTTCCATTTTTCAGCAGACGTCAGTGCTGTTAAAAATAATCGTGACAATTTTTTTACGGGAAATGACGTTCTAAAAAGGAAAGGATTCTCGTGGAGCTATGTCACCCGCAACTATTTTTATAGAAATCCAATCTATTCTTCGGGGCTGGCAGCAGTCAAAACGTCAGAGTTTAGTGTTCTCAGAGCGGGAACACTGCGCGTTAAAGGGTTAATTAGGCATATATTAAAATATATGCCAAACCGTATTGATGGAGTTCGAGCCCTTGAGTAATCTTAACCATATATGCTTTATACATGTTTAAATATATTCCTTAGTCTTAAAGCTCAATTTCGAGCAAAAAAAATGCGGAAGCCCAAAAATTCTCTAGAGCGCATGTTCATACTCAATGAGGTACTGTAAACCACCGCGATCCCGGTTATACTGTAGTACATTATACTAAATAATGATAATTCAAAGATTTTTCCATGTATGCATTGGACATGGGCACCGTCGTTATGTACTGGACATATTTTCATTATTTCACAGACCAGTAAAATCAAATAAAATAGTGTGAAATGAGCATGATGAAGTGTCAACAATACACAGCAGTAGACCCAAAATCTGTTGGTCTCAGAACGGTACGAGAAGAAACGATTCCTGATTGTTCTGTCTGCTAAAATCGGTTTCAGTGCGAAAAGGGGGGAATTTTCTAGTTAATGTGCTGGTGGGCTCCGGAGTTCAACTTTCGTGAGCTACGGTGGGTTTTTGTCTAATATGTAAAAATTCACTCTGAGAAAAGAAGTACAGGAGCTGAACTCCGGTGCTCTTCTATGCAAATTAAGTCCTGCTTACTACCTTAAATAATTTTGTAAATTGTACTTTCATGCAAATTACTGGAAAACAGCATTTCCAATTTTTACTCCACTTTGGGCCAGTATTCTTTTTCTATATGGATCCCACACATTTTGCCAAATATTAAATCAGAAACGGGATAAACCCTTTAACGCGCAGTGTTCCCGATCTGGCAACACCAAACTCTGACGTTTTGACTGTTGCCAGTCACGAAGAATAGATTTGATTTCTATAAAAAATAGTTGCGGGTGTCATAGCTCCACGAGAATCTTTTACTTTTTAGCACGTCATTTCCCGTAAAAAAATGGTCACGATTATTTTTTAACAGCACTGACATCTGAAATGGAAGAATGCGAGAAGGGCTGGATAGATTGCCCAATGCGGAAAAAAGGGCAGCCGTTGCCATCGCTCGACTTAACTACCAGCAAGATGGCTGACGATCGAAACGATCATCGCGTGCCACAGATCTAGAGACCCTTTTTTTGACCAAAAAAGGTCCTTGTGTCAAAAAAGGGTCTCTAGATCTGTGGCACGCGAATAACGTTTCGTCGTCCGCCGTCTTGCTGGTAGTTAAGTCGAACGATGGCAACGGATGCCCTTTTTTCAGCATTGGGAAAGGGTTGCGCTTCAAAGGGTTTCATTTTACTGCAAGAAACCTACTTTCTTACATAGAAAGAGACGATGCTCGCCTCGGGCTCAGGAGGAAAAGAGATCGCTCATATATTTTGTTCTCCGATGCCATCATTTTTTGTTTTTGTTTTTCTTTCCTTTAAACGCCCACTCATTTGCCAGCAGCAACATGTTAAGCAGAGCGGAATGCAAACTACTATTTCTAAGTTCCGATCGTTGGGTGCATTAAAAGACGTGTTGCACTGCTCTGGGCAATGGATGTTGTTCTAACAACGATGTATTTTCGGTAAAACGCGTTAATAAATACTTATGTATTTTTCACGCGTATACCAGTGCCTGAAGTTAAAAGTGTTTTCCAAACCTGTTTGAGAATAGAGGAATGCAATGGAGTTCAAACCCAGTTACGCCCACCGAGAAGCATGGACATTTTCCGGGGGGGGGGGGATAGAGGGCAATTTGTCTTATTTATGCCTGTACTTGTCTTTCTTCAGGTGGATTCTATTGAGAGAGATATTAATACACGAATAAAGCATGAATCTTCATTCAGCATGAAACGTACATCATTTTTTATTAAATACAATTAAAACTGCTAACAAATAATGGGATTGGGAACTGTTTCGACACATGGATTTCAAGACAGAAACTATGACACGTCAACGTGTTAGCGTTAGTTAACATCGTTATTTAGCGTGCTTAACGCCCCAGTTATAGTGGGATACGTATATTAAATTCCTATGGAGCAACTTTTAGTGGGTCGTATATATCCCGTAAGAAGTCAAATCTTTACAGGGTTTCTACAGACCTGGAAAGTCAGGGAAATGAGTTTTGGTCAGGGAATTTTGAAGAAATTGAAGAAAGGTCAGGGAAATGCAAGAATATTTGAATTTTGCGACAAAATCAAGAAAATACTTCCTGTTTGAACCTAATTATAGAAATTATTTTATTTTCATTTTCTAATTCGACCTTATAAATAATTTTAAAATGTGTCCTTTTTTAACATATCTTGTTCAGTTGAAATATTCTTAATTTTATCTAAATTATTATCAAACATGGTTTTTGTTAGGATCCAGTGATGTCAAATAATATTTCTGTGTATATTGATTTTATTATTATTATTATTATGTGTAAAAAAGGGGCAAAATATATAAAAAGTTATTAAAAGATGTAATATTACAAATAGAAATGCAAAATTCGGGAAAGCAGATAAAAAGTCAGGGAAGAGCATGATAAATGTCGGAAAGTCAGGGAAGCAAAAGCTGTGAAATCTGTAGAAATCCTGCTTTAAGTCTTTGATGAACTTATAGGGAAGGGGCCCGACCAGTGACCGAGCGTATAGCGTTCTCAACTGGGAGACGGAAGGTACCTGGTTGAAACCCAGGTCACGTTCGTAGACCTAGCCGTTCGGATTTTTCCGTGTTTTTCTCCGAAACTTAGCGTAAATACGGGTTAGGTCCCCTTGGAAAGACCCCCGTGGAGGGCATCACCACTCGGCCTAGATCATTAGTGTAGATAATCAGCCGTAATCCCACAAACAAACTATAGGGAAGTCGGTGCGAAATGTACAACCACATCACCAGGTCCCAAAGAAATCAAATATTTTTATCTACATAGAAAGTATATCTACATAGTATGATTCACCTTCATATTGATGTAGTTCTTCCAATGGGTGTCTTTACCCATTATTCTTTCTAAAAAAATAAATCTTGAAGGTTTAACCACAAGATAATTGGTTCGCTTAAATGATAAGTTTGGTCAAGCCAGCAAGGAACTTCTTGGTCATGGATAATTAATGTAAAGTTGCGTGAGATCTGCTTATAAAGATAGGTGTAATCTTAATGCACAAATTTATTAAACTTAAATGTTATAAAGAATGTATTATGAGACTATCATCGATAGTTCAGCGTTGACTGGTGTAATTAAAAAATTACGTCAGTACTACATTGCAATATAAACTTTCAACGAGACTGGAAGTTTGCGGAACTACATTTTGCTTTGATGGATTATCCGTCGACAAGTATGTCATCCAAATATTTAAACTGCTACACAGTTAACCAGGAACAAATATCCGTATTAAGTTGTGCAAGATTGCTTTGCGAAATGCAATACTACTGAATTGATCAACCAACCAATTCCCTTTTAAGATTTCCGAAATGCAAATCTTTTCTGCCTGCATATTCGCAAACACGGGGAGGAGAGAAATGATTGTTTGAGAGAAAAAGATTACAAAAGCGTTACCGGCAGAAGTTTGCATACATTTATTATTATTACTTCTTTTTTTCTGCACGAGAGCGGGGTCGACGGACTTAACATTTCTTAACACCTGCACAAATACTGCCAAGGCCCGTAACACTTTCGTAAATGTTTGTTTTTTTCATTTTCTACAGAATCCAGAGACGACCTAACGTGTTGTAAAAAGGGGGTGTTGCCAACACAAAGCACGTCGTAAAATTTCACTTTTCATGGTCTATTTCAAGACTCTGGAAACAATCCGACACGCTGCTTTGAGTTTAGAATAGATGAATACGCTTCGCCCATTTGCGGATGCAGTGAATTTCACGGGCGGCTCTAGGATTTTCTTTTTCCTCCGTATTACGCAATTACGTGTTGGCAACTATATTTTACTTTCGAGGTAGAGAGCTTCGAGATGTAGATTTTGCAACAATTTGTTTGTCCTGTCCTTAGAAACGGATCACAGTTTAGGAAATTTTTAATTGCGCGCAAATTTGATGAAATAACTCAAAAATTTCTTTGCAAATTTCATGCTGGGTCAAGGAACTTTTAGGTGTGTTCTGAGAAATGGAAATACTGTTAACTTTAAAAATGTACTTGTACTTTTGAAATTCTGCAGCATTCGAAACAATCGGCTGATCGCCGGACACTTTCCGATGTGTGAGGAAAATGAAAAACTAATAAATATGGTATTTTTTCCATATAATCAGAGGTCGATCCAGGAATTTTTTACTGGGTGTCATTTTTGTAAAAACTGTTTATTTTTGTGAATTTCACTGTCTATTTTGGTGAATTTCAACATCTGCTTTTGAGAATTTCCATACCAATTTTTTCAAAAGTCACTTTTTTCTTAAAATAATTTACAAAATAAATTCAAATGTACAGTAAAATGCCAATGAAGGGCCACGGTGTACGCCCCGGTGTAAAATTAGCGTTTTTCGCGGGCGCTCCGGCATAGACCTCGGAGGCTGCGGCGCAGACCTTTAGTCACTAGTCGGATAAGAAGAGTTTTTTGTACCAGAAGAAGAGCAGTTCAGGACTCGAAAGTCGTTTAGTAGTCTTTAAATGCAAGACGGAAGTCGTCTTTAAATTAACACAACATTGCGCATTTACAGTTATGCATCTTTCTACTGCACAGCTGTACTTCAAATTTCTCACCTAATTCATTCATTGTATTCAAAATTTATGAGCGAAAATATTTTAAGTTATATCTCAAATCTTTTCGTAAAAATAAAATTAAAAAGTATACTTTTAAATATGCACTAAAAATAATATTTATGAAAAGAAACTCTACTTTGTAAGAAACCAAACTAATATTATTAGCGTGTGAAGAAATGTCATAGTGATTAACTCAAAATAAATAAACAAATAAAAAACTTTTACTTGCGTTTGTACTTTAAAAATAAATTTGACAGTTGGGGGAGAAATTTCCACTTCTTCCAACTTTAAGAAAGAACTCTCCCTTAAAGCGGTTCTCCAACGAGTAATTCCGATTAAATTGTCCTCACAAATTTTAAATACTTTAATATAAAAGAAACAATCCTTTTATTCATCAAATTTCATACATAACAATGTACATGCGAAAATTATCTTTGAACCAAATATTGAGAGAGTTCTCGGGGTATAAGGGAAATATAGAAAAAGTAAATATTACAATGCATTCTAATTCACCAAATTTTGTATTATGTTCTGATCAAAACAGCTGCTATAGTGAAAAAGCATTTTTATATGTTCAGAATTTCGAGTTTATTTTAATAACAACAGTATTTAAAAAATACATCAAAATATTGACACCAATGATTTTCATATAAGTAATTACGAGTAAGTATAAAAAGAAAAACGCATTTACAATGCATATTGTTTTACGGAAATTCAGTTTTTACTTTAGATAGAAGTAAATAAGTAAAATAAGGAGCGCATATTTTTTTAAATGATGAAAATAAAAAGAAAAAAATCTATAATGTAGAAAGGTTATGTTTTAATTCTTGTACATGGAAAATAACATCGTCCAGGAGTAGAAAACATCGTTTATAGAGGAGTTTGGAAACTCTCACATTTAGAAATTTTAGGAAAATACCCAATCAAAAATTTTTGCCTTAAAATCCTCCTTGTAAAAAAAAATTAAAAATGCATCAAAGCAATATTTCCAATTTTACCATCTTATGCTACAAACATCAACAGGATCACAGCTTGATTTCCGGCACGGCATTCGGAGCAAGAGACCGGGCCACAAACAACAAGACCCCCCTTCAACCCCCAAATTATCCTTTAAGTTTAAAAATTTGTAAATTTTTAAATAAGAGACAGAGACAGGGGCGGATTAAAGGGGGGAGAGGAGGGGGCGACCGCTCCCCCCGAGAAAGAAGAAATTAATGTAAAAGATCCTATTTTACTTCCATAAAATGAATGTATATGTCAATCTTCTAACTAACCGCCCCCACCGACAAACTTACAATAATCCGCCACTGTACAGAGAAACTAATTTGTGGAAAATTTGTGTTGATAGCCTTAACATTATATCCACACTTTTTAGCTAAACGGTGTAGTGCCAGGCAATTATTCTGTGCAAACTTATCATTTAGGCATGGCCTGTATAGCGAAATCTGATCGCCAGGAAACCATAGAGCTGTTTTTCACTCGTAACTGATGAAAGGAAATACTTTCCTAAGTGAAGTGAAGTGAAGATCTATCCATCTATCCCACTATAAATAAATGCTCTCATATAAACATTAGAAAAATAAATATAAAAATGTTGTGGAACATGTTACTTGAAAAATACGGAATAAAATTAACGATTGAAAATGAAATAATATAAGTGAAGTATTATCCAATATAATATTATTATTATCAAACTATTTCATCTCGTTTTGCATCAGTATTAATCATTTACATGATTTTATAACACTCTTTTTTGTATGGTGTGATAGGAAAGTTGCTTTGTAGGGTATAAAATGTTTTTGCAATAGGGTTCCTAATCAGGATCAATTATAACAAACATGATTATATTAAAAAAATATAAATAAATAAACAAGGAAAAACACTTTAAAATTAGAATAAGTCTAAAATGTGTTTAATCTTTTTCCAAAAATATTAAATAATAATAATATATTTTTAAAAATTTATAATACTTTTTTTTAGCATTTAATATGCCGTGACCTATAATTTTGTAATATAAAATATTTTTTCTTTAGTTACTTATATACAATATGCTGAAAAAGTAAATTCATAAATGGAAAAAGAATTATCATGAAGACAGGCGCAAAGGCGTTTGATCCCTGGAAATCTCCATGTTCCTAACTCACGTTTCAGGGGGGGGGGGGGGGGAAGTGGTAAGTGAAGAAAGTGTATTGAAATTTTATCAGGGGATGATTTACATTTAGGAACTGGCAATAGTTCACAGGAAAAAAGAAAAAAAAATCTAAGCAGAGCAGATTTCAGTCAGCAGCAGCTGCATAACGTGTTTCAACCGGAAATTTTGTTTCACCGGAAGCAACAGGCATGTTACTTAGACATGTTACTTAACAGTAAATTGAATTGATAAGGTTAAAGCAGTAAATAACATTTTTTTTTAACATGCTATAAACTGCAGTAGAGCTCAATAGCTCAATAAATAACTTAGCTGAATAAATAACGTTGTGGTACAGCTACTAAATTCCGGGTAATCTGTGTATAGGATAGATAAGGTTTCAGATGGTAAAAAAAAAATCTGAAAACTTTTGTGGTATACTTTTATTCTTATTTTATTCAGTTAAGAAAATAAGAAGTGTCTTTTACAACAAAAATATAATTTAAAATAATACAGTAAGAAAAAATAATTTCATACTTTAATACTTTTTATTACTACTACTTTGATTTTGGCTTTTAAGTATCCTGGTTTCATCAGAAATATACTTTTATTTTAACAGAATATTCGTTTTTATCTGTGGCCACATTAACAGCTTAGGATAAATTTATTTTGCATTTCTTATTAAAATTTTTATGCTTGAGTGCCCGTTTAAACTATTACAATTGTTGTATTGATACATTACAATTCAATCACTGCTTTCAGATTACTTTTTTATTCTCCTTTAGAATAAGAGAAACATTTTAAAAATAAATGAAGGAAATTATTGTAGAATATAAAAGCTATATTTTTCAAATTTAAAAACTGCTCTATTTCTTTAAAAAAGAAAGGATAGTGAAGTATTTCAAGTTTTAAATGTTCAAAGCCATTAAGGAACAAACAGGGGTGGCCCTAGGGTACGTGCCCCCCCCCACCCCTGCAAACGTAAAAGAAATATTTTCTGCGATAATTTTTTTTTTTTTTTTAATGTAGATAGCTGAATAAATAACGTTGTGGTACAGTTGTCCAATTCCGGTTAATATGTATACAGAATGGAGAGGGTTTCAGAGAGTAAAAAAATTCGAGAAGATTTTTGTGGTATGCATGTATTCTTATTTTATTTTATTTTTTAAGAAACTCTTATATAAGCCAGACAGTCTTCTACAGCAAAAATGCAACAGTAAGAAAAAAAAATTTCCTACTTTAATACTTTTTATTACTTCTACTTTGATTTTGATTTTTTAACTATCATGGTTTCATAAGAAATATATTTTCATTTTAAAAGAATATTCGTTTTTCCCCGTGGTCACGTAAATAGCTTAGGATAAACTTTATTTGCATTCAATTACGTAGCCAAAAAATTTTCATGGGTGTGGGGGTTACGACTACTGCAACTCACATAT
The DNA here is from genome assembly GCA_038373885.1 of Cheiracanthium punctorium. Classification (NCBI taxonomy): domain Eukaryota; kingdom Metazoa; phylum Arthropoda; class Arachnida; order Araneae; family Cheiracanthiidae; genus Cheiracanthium; species Cheiracanthium punctorium. The sequence goes on from JAWZYV010008634.1 coordinate 794,387, forward strand.
ATGTATGCGTGTGTGTGATAAGGGAGTGAAGACTATACATTTTGTATGGCAAAAATTCCTCATGGGGGGGGGAGATTGTGACCCTCTCCCACCCTTGGCTACGCCACTGTTTTGCATTTCTTACGTTAAAATTGCTATGTTTGATTCCCCCTTCAAAGTAGTACAACTGTACTACTTTAAAGGGGGGGGGGTTATTTATAGATAACGATACAGTCACTGCTATACAGATTACTTTTTATTCTCCTTCAGAAAATAAGAAACATTTAAAAATAAATGACTGAAATTATTACAGAATATAAAAAGCATCTGTTTTATTTATAGATAGAGATAAAGTCACTGCTATACAGATTACTTTTTATTGTCCTTCAGAAAATAAGAAACATTTAAAAATAAATGACTAAAATTATTACAGAATAAAAAAAAGCAATTTTTTAAATTCAAAATTCTAAAAACTGCTCTGCATCATTAAAAAAGAAGGGACAGTGGTGTCTTGTAAGCAGGGTTCTTTGATTTTAATCAAGTGGTTAAAAGAAATCAGTGATTAAAATCATTTTTTTAAAATTTATTTAGCATTTATAGAATGTGTTCTAAATATAAATCTGCGACTCAAATGAAATTAAATCTTATAGTAACATTAGATGGCACTACGGTAGTTTAGTGGATTTCTTCAAGTTAGGGGAAAAAGGGAATTTTGAGTGTCAGTAGTCAGAACAAACGAAACTTGATCAGGAATATTGGCAACATCATAAATATTTCAGATTGCATGTCAGCTTGTTTAAGGATCCCATGTTTAGAGAGTTATTGGTAAAGTAGCAGGATAATTTCAGGAAGGAAGAAGATAGTTGGGGATATATTTTAATGAAGAATATACAGTTTCTGGAAAAAGTGTTAAAGCCAAATGCAAGAACTGTGGAAAAGTTATTATGGGATTAGTAGCCAGGATGAAAGGGCATCCAGATAAATGCTTCCCCTCTGAACGAAATGATATTAATAGTGATCAACCCCAAGAAAAAATTGTGAACAATTTAACTTATACAAAATCTGAGACAGCCAAATCTATGAAGAGAAAAATCATTAAGATAGAAAATGATGTTGGTTTTCTTAAGAACAACATGGTTCTTTAAGGCATGGAGGATTATGCCTTAAAGACCACTAAAACTCAAAAACAAATATTATATGAGGAAGTGGCAAGATATACTTATGCCCCCAATTCTGCTTTCCATCAACAATTTAAAAAATGATTTCTGCTTTAAGGCCAGGATATACTGTTCCAAATAAAATAGAAATAGGTGGAGCATTACTTGATAATATATATGATCAAGAGAAAGCAAAATGTACCGAACACCTAAGTGGACAAATTGTTAACTTTAGTATAGACGGACGGTTAAAGATTCATAATGAATCAAAATTATGCGCTGTTATAATCACAAGAAAAGGTGAGAATTATCTAGTTGAGACAATTGACACATCTGGTAGTCCGTATCTTGTAGAGGTTGTGAAAAGTAGTCTGGTAAAATGTGAAAATGAATTTAAAAGTATTGTGCGAAGTCTTGTAACAGACAGTACTTCAAACGTAAAAGGTATGCGTGCAAGGTAGAAAATGATCCAGATTTAAATTTTATTACACATGGATGCTCTGCACGCTGGCTACATTTGCTTGCAGAAGACTTAAATATTCCGAATATTAAAGAACAAATATTATACATTGTTAAATATTTTCGAAACAATCATTTCGCAAATGCAAAGTATAAGGAAGCTGGCGGATGTAAATTAATCATACTTTAAGAAGCCCGTTGGAATACAATTGCAGATTGTATCTGCATACATGAAGAATTGGGCAACCCTAGTTTCAATTTGTGAAGAAAACCGTATTAACTGATAGTGTTGTCTATAATTAAGTAACAAATTTTGAAATTAAACGGAATGCTGAGGATCTTTTAAAATGTTTGAAGCCAGTTTCAGTAGCTGTTGATAAAATACAACAAAAATGATTGCACCATATCAACAGCAGCACATATTTGGAAAGAATTGGGAAAAAGGTGACAGAAGAAGGCGGACTGATTTCCGGCAGCGCATTCGGGGTAAGCGCCCGGGACCCCAACAAAAAGCCCCCCCCCCCTGCCTAAACTATTTAATATAATTGAAATTCTATTATCCTACATAATATTATCATTATCGAAATATCGTATTCCACTTTGCATCTTGGTTAAAAATCCTTATGTTGTTATAGCATCCTTCTTTGTAGGGTGTAATGTGAAAGTTGATTTGTGTAGGGTATAAAGTTTTCGTAAGGGCGGGGGGGGGCAATGAAGCTTTTGGCCCGGGCTCCTCATCTCTGCAACTGGAGTGTCGTAAACGAGTGCCTTGAGGTGTTCCCTAAAGCAAAACTCGATGCTTGAATAATCCAATGAACGTGCTGGCCAAGCGACTATTTCAAGTCGTCCAATCGAATGGGGGTCAAAGATGACAATGGGGTAATTACGCACGTTATTTAAGAAATAGGCTGGAGCCCTATCGTGCTGAAACTATCTACATTTTTCATTTCCGACCAAACGTTGCAAAACAGAAAAATGCTTCTTTGTATGTATTTTAACTATCTTCTGGGACACCTTATGTGCATACATATAAAAAATTAGACTATTTGGCGTCTGAAGGAAGAAGAATCTTGACTGGAAAATGTAGCATCAGTATGTGAAATAAACATCGTCATAGTTATTTTGTCGCAACTGAAAAGTAAAAAATCTTAAACTATTGATTTGGCCTAATTAATAATACCTCAATTTAAGTATACTAATAATTAATTATTTAAATTATATGCAATTTTGATAACATTGTTTTATATTTAAACAGACCAATTTTCATAGAAAAACTGAAGCGAAATGTATTTTCTCTAGAATTGATGTATATAGCAGTGTTTGGCTTCAGGGTCCCCACCATGTTCAGTGCTGAAAATGGTAAATGGTTGAAATGTGAAGATCAATAGTTCTGGCCTGCCGCGCGGCTTTCAATCTAACGGTTTTGAGTTTTGGTGGTTTTTCCCCACATGTAACGTGGCTACGCGTTAGAACCCCTTAAAAAGTCCTCTGCCCATGGCAAACCCCCCTTCTATAACAGATACCCATGTGTAGGTTTGCCTTAAGTGCACTTGGCAAGGACATCCCCATATTAAAACAGAGCCCAAGTTTCGAAAGTGACGCAGTGATGCCTTCACTTAATATTTGAAAAATCACCATGTCAAAAAACTCAAATTACAAATTTTATCTAATAGTTTTTGAGTTTAAATCTCTGGAAAATTAACTCTACACTGTCTACCAATAAGTATTTGGACACCTATGCAAATGACGATATCTGCGGTCCTGGGGTACGTCACGGCCTCCGCCGGTATATATCGTGTAGGAAACAGCATCGGCATTAGTCGCATGCAAGATGCCGTGCAGTTCGGAGCTCTCCGATTTCGAGAAAGGTATAATTATCGGGTATCACAAATGTGGCCGATACTTAAGGGACCTATCTAGCCATCTGAAGTACCCAAAATCGATAATGGCCTATGTGATTAAGAAGTGGAAGGTGAGCGGTGATTGTCGGAATGTGCCCCGAGTCGGCAGACCAACGAAACTGGGAGATAGAGACCGACGAGTGCTGTTCAGAGAAATTCGGAAGAACCGCACCCAACCGATGGCCCTCATCCGCGAGGAGTTTCAACAGGCATCCGGGAGTATTGTTTCAATGAATACCATCCGTAAGGAAGCACATCTGCTTGGTTTTCATGGTCGTGCTGCTGCTCATAAGCCTTTGATCACAAAGTCCAACCGCGCTGCTCGGTTAATGTGGTGCAAAGCACATCGAAATTGGACCGTAGATCAGTGGAAACGGGTTCTTTGGAGCGACGAATCAAGGTTCACCCTTTACCGTTCGGATGGCAGGGTCTGGGTCTGGCGTCTGCCTGGAGAACGTCTCCTGCCAGAATGCATTGTGCCAACAGTCAAGTTCGGTGGAGGTGGAATTATGGTCTGGGGGTGTTTCTCCTGGTATGGACTGGGACCCTTGGACCCCATTCATGGTAAGCTCAACGCCGATGCCTACTGCATTATTTTGGATGACAATGTGCTTCCTACGTTGTGGCAGTTTTACGGTTTGGACCCCTGTTACTTTCAGGACGACAATGCCAGTTTTCATGTTTCGAGGTTAACCAAGGCTTGGTATGGTGCCAATGGAGTTCATCGAATGGACTGGCCTGCCCAGAGCCCAGACCTGAACCCTATCGAGGACCTCTGGGACGAGTTGGATCGCCGAATTAAGGGGTGCACTACCCGTCCAAAATCGGTGAAGGAACTTCCATTTTTACTCCAAGCCGAGTGGAAGACAATACCACTAGCTGTAATACAAAGATTTGTGGAAAGTATGCCCCGGAGGGTACACGCTGTAATTGCCTCTCGTGGAGGCTCTAGCAACTATTGATTTTGAATATAGTTTTGTTTTCTATCACAGGTGTCCAAATACTTTTTGGTAGACAGTGTATAATGTTAAAAAGAAATGTTAAACTTTAAGCGTTAAGTCAGGGATGGGCAAACTTTTTCGGTCGCGGGCCAAAAATCGAAAAAAAAAAAAAATTGGCGGGCCCAAATAAATTTTTCTAAAATTTTAAAAACAATATACAAGTATTAAAATTTAAATATGTTAATGAGATCAATGAAATTACGATTTCATTTTTAAAAGTTCCTTATATTGAGGTTCGAAGTGAGATGTACTGATACTAAGAAACGAGGCTAAATACTCATCTGCCAGTATACTTCCGAAAGAAGGTTCATAGTTGAAAACACTTGTTCACATATATAAGATGAAGCAAACATAGCACTGATTTTCTGGGCGGGAAACTTACTTTCGATAATGATTTGCAAAACTCTGGCTTTGGCATATTTAGAAACAACTGCTTGAGATGACTGTTAGATTGCAACTCAATTAATTCAAGCTGCAAATCTAACTTCACTGCTTCACAATTGACGTTGAAAGGCATGTTAAAAATATCCAATTCTGTTTGAATGGCACTGAAAACTTGAAATCTGCGTTCGAACTCAAAATGCAGTTTTTTCAAGTCATCTTCATAATTCTTAATACGGATATATAATATATAAATATATATTTTCTTTTAATTTCCGTCGGACCGGCAAATTAAATTTCTGTCCGCGGGCCGGATAAAACCTTCCGGCGGGCGGATTTGGCCCGCGGGCCGTAGTTTTCCCATCCCTGCGTTAAGTCCTGAAATAATTGCATTTAATCATATTCACAGTAGAGTCTCGATTGTTCTTGTTTTCCATACAACTGAGTTAGTGAAAAAAAATCAGTTTAGCTCCCAAATAATGATTAATTCATCAGGTGATTTTTTTTTAATTGCAGGACAAAAATCCAAATACTTGGTGCACTCGGAAGCCCTATCAGAAATCCCTCTCCCAAAGAAAGTGGGTGTATTTTTTCGGTAGATGCCCTCATAGACATTTCTGTGCAGCGTTGAAATGCTAGTACTTTGGCAATGGTACGATACTGCTGTACGGAAACGACTCAACGTGTCAATACAAAACAATCGACTATTATTTTCCGAAATTATTAACCTGCTTTAATGTGATAATATATAACTATATTTTTCATTTAAAAATGCACTCAAATCACAAAAATTTCTTTATTTCCATTTATCTGTTTATTAATGTAATGATTTGGATAGTTCGAGAGAAGCCCGGTCCCGTCTACCTCGAATGTTATAGAGACTATTTCAAAATATTTTTTCCTAACTGCGGGCACATGCCGTGAGGCATTCAACACTACTACAACCGTAAGCGTTGGTCAGTACATGATGAGGGCTCATGTGCGTGTGCCAACATTATCCCAAAATAAAAATCTGGATGACTTCTCAAAAGCTTAAAATTTATGTACAATGGTAAAAAATACAAAGCCATAAACACAGGTCTAAACAGCTAATTTATGGCGACAGTTACACTTAAATTCAAAATATCACACCTATATTTTTTTTTTTCCCCTACTGTCTGTCCTAAGGGTAAAACAGATTGCTTATATTTTCCGGTTAATTTTACTTTTTTCAAACTCCAGGGGGGTGCAAGTGCACCCCCTTGCACCCCCTTCCCCCTCATGAAAAATTTATGGCTACGCCACTGATTCACGTACATATAACTTACTCATAGCTGCCAACTACTACGGAATATAATTAAACCACTTTTTCTACATGATTTTTCGGCTTAAAATATAGCAAAATTTTTGTGCTGCGCGCGCGAGCTGGTTACTATTTTGAAAAAAATAATTAAAAAATATACTGTTTACAAAAAGTGGTTAATTATATTCCGTAGTAGTTGGCAGCTATGACTTACTATATATAAGTGTAAATTATTGGAGGCGCTCGAGCTCTATGGGTCCATAGAATTCTACACCTATGTAAGGTAAGTATCCATGTTAGTATCTTCCTACCATGTTATAAGTTAAAAATAGAAGCAAAGTAAAAAATCCAAAGGAGGAAAAAAAAAACATTTTCGATGAGATAGTGCATTTTAGACACATCTGAACTTTTCTTCATTTCATACTTTACATTGCATAATCTGATTTTAATGAACCAGAGCCTGGCGAGGGCAGCTTATAGTAACATTGTGTGTTACGTGGCGTCACAATGAATACTAAATCATGATTGAAATCAAAAGAAGAAAATTTTTAAAAGTACAATTAAAGTTTTTTTTAAACGTTTGTAAGTGGCGTGAAATACTTTTTTTATGTTAGTATAAATTAGTTTTCTGTATTGAGTGGTAAATTATTGGGTGGGCTCAGCCACTATTCACAATTTATTGGGGGGGCTCGAGCCCCACGGGCCCATATAACTCTACGCCTATGCATGGATGCTCTGCACGCTTGCTACATTTGCTTGCAGAAGACTTAAATATTCCGAATATTAAAGAACAAATATTATACATTGTTAAATATTTTCGAAACAATCATTTCGCAAATGCAAAGTATAAGGAAGCTGGCGGATGTAAATTAATCATACTTTAAGAAGCCCGTTGGAATACAATTGCAGATTGTATCTGCATACATGAAGAATTGGGCAACCCTAGTTTCAATTTGTGAAGAAAACCGTATTAACTGATAGTGTTGTCTATAATTAAGTAACAAATTTTGAAATTAAACGGAATTCTGAGGATCTTTTAAAATGTTTGAAGCCAGTTTCAGTAGCTGTTGATAAAATACAACAAAAATGATTGCACCATATCAACAGCAGCACATATTTGGAAAGAATTGGGAAAAAGGTGACAGAAGGCGGACTGATTTCCGGCAGCGCATTCGGGGTAAGCGCCCGGGACCCCAACAAAAAGCCCCCCCCTCCCTAAACTATTTAATATAATTGAAATTCTATTATCATTATCGAAATATCGTATTCCACTTTGCATCTTGGTTAAAAATCCTTATGCTGTTATAGCATCCTTCTTTGTAGGGTGTAATGTGAAAGTTGATTTGTGTAGGGTATAAAGTTTTCGTAAGGGCGGGGGGGGGGCAATGAAGCTTTTGGCACGGGCTCCTCATCTCTGCAAATCGGTCCCTGGAAGAAGATCTTGATAAAACGTCTAGAAAGAGTTTTTTTTAAATCGCTTCAACCAAGTATTAGACCACCACATTTTTTAGCATATTCTGCTAGATACACGGTATGCTAGAATTAATTTAATCGCTGCTGAAAAAACAGAGTGTTTGTTCCTTGCAAAATAAAAGTATTCAGAATCTGTGAAGCCTAGTTTAATAAGTTAGTGGCTAAATCTGAACCTTTTCAGCAGCTACCTTGTAATGCCAAAGTTGTTCATAAAGCAAATCCTATAGATTGGTGAAAATCACAAATTACTGGGAGTGACACTTTTGATGAAACTCTTTTAGAAACAATTATTTACTGCACAAGCTTCTTCAGCTTCCGTTGAGAGAACGTTTTCAACATTTGGTTTGGTTCATTCCGAACTTCGTAGCCGTTTAGGAACTCATAAAGCTGGAGAACTTGTTTTCCTGTTTAAATATTTTAATAACAAAGCATAAATCATTCAACCACATTCATATTGCAATTCCTGATACATGATTATAACTATTTATTACAATATGTAACCAAGAATATTGTGTTTAATCTAGAATGCTAATGTTTAAAAAAAATTAGAATGGTTTAGAACAGGTACATATCCATAATCGGAATGTTTCATCCATAATGCTTCTAAAATGTTTTTCTTTAATATGTAATTTTTTTTTATACTTTGATATTTCAATAAAGATAGTTAGTTTAGGGAAAAGTTTGTTTTTAGTAATGAAATGAACATGTGCTTTTATTTAATAGGTAAGTTTGAAAATATTTTTATTATTGCACTCGAGTAATATGCACACGACGTGTTTTGAGTAACAGATGCAGTTGTACAAGGTGATCAATTTAAGAATACCAGCTGATTTTTCTTATTATTCTTAAATCTGACAGATGTGACAACTATTCCAACACTGAAGTATAATTGTTTCCACCTTGTTTAAGTTCCCAACAGTGTTCGGAGACAATTTCCAACACTGTTGGGCTGTTACAACTTCGTGCGTCTCTGTTACTGCATTACCTTACAAATAATGTTTCTTAATCCTATGTTAATTTTATTTTTGAAAAACATAATTTAATTCAAATTCTTTACATTATATTATCGTTCATTACAGTAAATGTTGAAAGTGTTCGCCACCATTTTGAATGCCAAGCATGAACACGTCATAGCTAAAGTGACCTGACGTCCTGCTTTTGGCGGGACAATCCTGAGTTTTACACATATGTCCTGTTGTCCCCACAGAACCCTAATATGTCCCGCTTTTCCATTCCTGTCCCGCCAAAGTCCTACTTTATGAAAAATAAATAAATTGGGAATAAATTCACATGAAAATGATTGTGTTATTTGAAAAAGTTTTCTTACTTGTATTTAAGTTTTTTTTTTTTAATTGATGAAAAAATGATGTTCTATAATATGTATTAATACATACCTATAATCAATGGATGGTGATTCTATAGTTACTGTTAGAAAGCAAACTATTTTGAAAAGTTATCCAAAAATTAACAATGAAATTATTTAAAACCTAAGTTTATATTATAGGCCTCTTTTATTTGTATATTTGCTATATTTTTTCAACTTATTTTTTTCATGAAAATAGAAAATCAAATTATGCGTTGAAAAAAAAAATCTTGGGAGGGGAGGGGGGTGTTCGGGATTGATTTTTACCCCTCCCGTCTCTGCGGTTTAGAAGTGTCCTGATTTTCGGTTCAGGAAAAATGGCCACTTTAGATAACCAAGTTTTTGACGTACTTCGCAACATTGTTAGTTGTTATTGACCAGACTTCTTCAGCTATGATTTGTTTTAGTTTATCGATGTTTGCATGACTTCTCTGGAAAACCCTCGTCTTCAAGACACCCTCTCCCCCCAAAAAAATTGCTTTGAAAGAAGCAGACAATTTACTCAAATCACTTGCACAGAATCGGATTAAAAATTACTATCACGCGACTTTAGGTTTAAAAATCAAGTTTTTACATTTAGAAAGTGAAAAAAAAGATACCCACACATTAAATATAGACATATTAAATAAGTAAGATGTTGAAAGGTCTTTCTACATATAATTACACACACAAAAAAGGTACTCTTTTAAATTGATCACCCTGTATTTGATTTGTGTATCAGTGTTGATTTAAAGAAGCATGCCGTGTTGTTCAGAAAATACACCTTTAAAAAGATTACCTTGAGATTTATAACAAGGACCAAAATAGATTCACCAGCAGTACACACATAGAACGCATCTGGAAAAAAGTAAATACAAAAAAATGAAAACAAGGTAAGAAAAAGCCATCTGAAGGAGGGTATTTATTTTGAGCGGAGTTCTACAACATTTTTTTATACTGATGACTGCTTAGTACAAACATGCTGTAAATGATAATAATAGTAAAATTAAGCTAACTTTAAAGTTTTAGTTATTGCAGAAAATATCAGTTTAGTCAGTAGAGTCTCGATAGTTCGAATTTTCCATAAATCCGAGTTAGGGAAAAAAATCAGTTTAGATCCCAAATAATGACCAACACATACAAAACGCGTGAAATTTTTTTCGCAACACAAAATTCGAATACTTGGCGCACCAGAAGACGCATCAGAAATCCCCCTCCCAAAGGGAATGGGTGTATTCTCCCTATAGATGCCCTCACAGACATTGACATGCTAATTTGACGATGCCGTGATACTGATGCTCGGAAACGGGTCAACGTGTTAATACAAAATAGAACTGACTATTATTTTCAGATGTGATTAAAATCTTCTAATCATCAGTAATGTAATAATATTGCAGTACTTACCAATATTGCAGTACTACTTTCAACTTACAAAAATTACCATTTATTTGCTTATTAAATTTAATGATTTTGAGTTTTCGATAGTTCGAGGCAAGCCCGAACTCGCGTTCATTTCGAATTATCGACTCTACTGCATTTATGGTTTAATTTTGCTACTTAAATATTAAACGTCAAGAGAAGTCAACCTACATGTACATGATATTCATTCCCCTCAAATATGAAATTTCGAAACCTTATGTTGAAAATTAAGCGAATTAGCGTTAGAAAAATGCATAAGTATTTAGCTACACTGTTAAAGAGCTGGATTTGACCATTCGTAAAATGGTAGAATGGAAGAATACATTTTGTAGGCAAACGGCGCTAGCCCCCAATCCCCCCCCCCCGCCTCGAAATTTGAATTTTTGCAGTGAATGTCAATAATCAAGCTTCCCAGCAAACACACACAGGGTCTCTGAACGTCTTCAGAACGTCTATATTAACGTTCAGAAGACGTTTTCTGAACGTTAATAGGCGTTCAGAGAACCTATGTGTGTTTGCTGAGTTTCTTTTGTGAGAAATAATACCTTTTAAAGTTCTTGGGGTAAAAGATTTTGGGTTAAAGCCTCGAATTTTTTTCTCTCGTTGCGTCTCTCGAAGAATCTAATAGACTAAACTAGGTATAACCATAAAGAAGTAGTAAAAGAAACGAATCCCCCCCCTTTTTTTTTAAATGGTCAAAAACAGCAGAAGCAGTTAAATGTATTTCAAGCACAGTGACATTAGTGTATGTTATTCATGTTTTTGACTGCATATTCTCCATCGAAAAGTGTTGACCACACCATTTAAAAGCTCATGTGCAGCCAGTCAGGTGCGTTGCAAATATTTCGGGGGGGGGGGGTGGTATATGAAATAAGTCGTGAGTAGATAAATGGAATTTCTGCACGATCTAAATCTTATGCTAATTAACCCGGAAATTTTGAGGGGAGGAGATGTACCTTGTTTCCCCCGCCTCCGCCTGGCTACGCCCCTGCAGCTGCAACGTATACAGAATTTATTTTGAGGTATGAGCTCATTCTTGAGAATAATTCATTTGATTTAAATGATACGTACAAAAAATCAAAATACCAGTCTAAAGCAGTGTAAAAATTTTTCAGAGGGTCTAATTTATATAAAAAAAAAAAGTTAAATATTGTAAAACTACTTGAAGCCGCCTTCTAATTTGGAGATTACTTTCCGCCCTGTACAAAGCAGACAATGTTGGAAATTGTTAAATTGTTCTGCAGCCAATGCATTCTACGCGATGTACATTTCGTGTTTATGTCTCGTGGTCGCTCAATGTGCATTAACCACTTAATGGTCGTATTATTTTCAAGAAAACGGCCATAAAAGTTTATTCCAGAAAATTGTATAAAATTAAGTGCATTTACTGTACAATCTATGTATTTATTTTACGGTTTCGGACATTTTTTTAGCGCGAGGGAAAAAAAAAGTGAAATTTCTAGGAAAAGCCAATATTCAGGGTTATTGTGACTGAATGTGTGTTTTATAGTAAGCAGGTAATCATTAAAAATATATGTTTTAAACACTAAAGAAGTATTTTATGAAGATTGCTTCGTAAAATAAATAAATATTTATAATAAGTTTTCTTTGAACATAAAAAAGTGAGCTAAGATTGCACAATGCATATCACAAATAGGCATATTTACGTACTGATACCCTCTATTTGAAAATAATAATCTATCGCCGAATTTAGTTAAAAATCGTCTGGTATTGTTATCTGTTGTGTAAAATGAGGTTTAAAAAATCCGTGCAAAGAATTAAAATGCTCTTATCATTCAGCAGCATAACATTTGAACACTATTATTGCCCAGCAATATAACGTTCACGGGAAATAGAGGGAGAAAGCTTAGCCCGTAATTTTGATGGGAGCCAGGCTTAACGCTAAAAGGATTAAAAGAATGAACATTTTTCTCGAGAAAAATTTCTTTTGAATATTTATTTTCATTGACAGTGACATCTTTTAAGATTCTCGAGAGTGGAACCCCGATCTATCGTTCCCGCATTCATCGTTTTCCCGTATTGATCGTTTTATTTCTATGGTCCCTACACAAACTGTATTCAAATAACGTTAACAAAACCCGCATGTATCGTTCGTCAAAAATTCTCTTTCTAGCGTTCATAGTTGTAAAAATTTTTTTCTGCCCGAAATAGAATTGAAGATGAAGTGGATCAATATGGCTTACAAATCTAATTACTTCCTGGTATGATATCTTGGGTTGATGATGGTATGGATGAAGAGTTCTTACATCTAGCAGAGATGAGTATGGTGTAAAATGTAGTGATTATATTTCCATTGATTTAAAAGTAGCAACGTGCGGTATCTTAAGAATGGAAGAAATGTGAGGCAAAAAATGAAAATAATCGCGATGAAGCTGAGAATAATATTCATGCCGATGAGACTGAGCCAACGCCAGTGTCTAAGTTTATCCTACGCAATAACGGTACTTGAAATTGTATGGCTTTTATATACAAACATCAATACACATAAAAAGACAAAAAAAATATTGTAAATCATGAAAATTTTGTTTAATTAAAAGATTATTGAAAAACCCACTGCAAAATTACTGATTTTTTAAAAATAAGTATCACTTAATTTCTACACAACTTCAATTTGTTTCTTTTACATTTTGTTAACAAATTTAGTATTTTTGGTATACTGTATGCATTGTATGTATTCATAAATAGTGTTTTCTTCGTATTTTGACTTTAACCCGCATTCGTCGTTTTCCCGCAAGCATCGTTTTTTACTACGCACCCCTTGAAAAACGATAGATCGAGGTTCTACTGGTCAACATTATAATTAGAGTAATTTGATATATATATCAGAGTAATAGATATCGAAGTAATTTGATTATTTATTTCCCAGTAATTTTATGCCTTTACACAGTGGTGCAGCGGGGAACCCCACAGACCCCCCGCGGCGCGAGAGCCACCCCAAAGAATCAGAGACCCCAACAGCTTCAAAATAGGTAAATGCGGATTTTAACTACGTAACCCTAATTTTCAAGTATTGCATATCCTAATATTCTATTCCCCTCTAAATTCCCTAGTAAGGGGCTCCTTTTCAATCCCTGGCCAAGGACCCCTAAAGGAGCCAGTCCGGGCATGACAGAACCCGAAAGAACGAGTGGAGCAGCCGTTAAATTCGCGGGCACTCCAAACAAACGCACTCCACCCATAACCCTTTAAGGCGTAACCCTTTCCCAATGCTGAAAAAGGGCAGCCGTTGCCATCGCTTGACTTAACTACCAGCAAGATGGCGGACGATCAAAACGTTCATCGCGGGCCATAGATCTAGAGACCCTTTTTTGACGACAGCTGGCTGTGCCGCCGCACAGCCATCGATCGTCCGCCATCTTGCTGGTAGTTAAGTCGAGCGATGGCAACGGCTGCCCTTTTTTCAGCATTGGGCAATCTATCCAGCTGTTCCTCGCATTCTTCCATTTTTCAGCAGATGTCAGTGCTGTTAAAAAGAATCGTGACAATTTGTTTACGGGAAATGGCAAGTAATGGATTCTCGTGGAGCTATGTCACCCGCAACTATTTTTATAGATATCAAATCTATTCTTCGTGACTGGCAACTGTCAAAACGTCAGAGTTTGGTGTTCTCAGAGCGGGAACACTGCGCGTTAAAGGGTTAAATTCGCGGGCACTCCAAACAAACGCACTCCTCCCGTAACATCGGAGGAGGACAGCAGTGGCGGCCCGTGGTCAAAAATGTTAGTGCAGCCGGAAGCATATGAGCCCCCCCCCCCCTTTCCTCCGGAGAGGATTGGAAAATCTTTGTTACTGAATTCGAAAGCTGGCGGATTAAGACCTCACCGAGGAAAAAAAAAAAAAAAAAATTACATAAAAAATGTCAGAGATCCTATTTTACTTCCATAAAATGGATATAAATTTCAACCAGCCTCTCTTATCCTCAAAATTGCATTAATCCTTGTCTCATTCGAAGTTTCCTTAGAATTTTCTTTTGTAACGATAACTTAAGAAGAAAAAAAAAAAAAAAAGAAAACTTTACTTATTTTTTATAAGTCAAATCAATCCCCCTTTCTTTTAAACATACGAATCGGTCAGTGATGTCCCCATAAAAAGGCGTTGTTTTAATTCAGATATCCATAATTTTAAAAGCTCTTTAAAATTTCCCATGTTTAAAGAATTTTCTCGCTCGCCATGTCCTCTAAATGCCAGTTCTTGCTTACTTAAAAACAACACTGCTTTGATGGGTAATTGTCCATTCATAAGCGTCTATTCAGGCTTACCTTCTTGATAAATTCAGCAATATAAAGTCAAGAGTTTTCCAAACATATATTCTCCTTACCCCCTCCCTCACTTCTCGTCCGAGCGAATCAGTTAGTCGAGTTCTCAAGTTCAGCCGCCGTTAGAAAATCTTCCATCGGCTGTATCAGCTGCATACTCCCTATGCCGGAGAGGCTGCTGACGTAGTCGTTGTCATGGCAACGGTGCTGCCAATTTTCTTTTCAGTGCTCTGGGCTGAACCAAAGATTTTCCCAATTGAATTGCGGGAAGATTAAAGTGCTTTTTTTCTGAATGAGCGATCCGGCCACAATACGTTTTTTTTTTTTTTGTTTGGTTTTTTCGGAGATTTTTTTAATTTACCGTAGGAATTCCACAATTCTAATCTGAATTTGGGAAAATTAGTAGAATAAATTATTTTAAAGTATGTGCTGATAATTTCGAGTGCAGCCCGGCTGTACTTGCTGTATCCCACGAGCCGCCACTGGAGGACAATTCCATCCTCCTCTTCTTCTCGTCTTCAGCGGATTGTATCTGGAGAGAAAGCGAAAGTGATTACTTACTTTCTCTCTCTTTCTCTCCTTCCCTCTATTACGTCTACCGAACAGGGCCGATCCGTTCTGGCATGTGGCATTACCTCAAAGAACTGGAAGGGAAAGAGCGAACAGAAGAAGGAATGAAAAGAAAGAAAAACAAAAAAATAGCCTCCCGTAAATAAAAACATCGGTGTTTCGGAGTCAATAACCTGCGCGCTCTTAAAAACGGGGTCATCGCGAGCGGATTAAAAGCGCGCGTGGATAGAGCGAAGAACGTGCATCGTGTCGTTTCGGATCGGATCCCGTAACTCAGTTTTCAACTTTTGGTGTCCGGGACGCAGTCGGAGGGTGGGGCCGTATAGCCATCTGGAATAGAAGGCATGAGCACTCTATGCATTGTGACATCATATCAATAGTCCTGTGCTGTTATCGAATAATCATTCATTAAAAATACCTTTTTAATAAATTGACCGCTTACTTCTCAAAATCGTAAGCCAATTTTGCTAAATGAGGAGAAAAATTTCTGTGATAAAAATTATGCGTGTGTGAGTTTTAATAATTATTAATTATGAAACTCAATAAGTTCATACATTAAAAAAAATTAAAAAGAAAAAAATTTAAAAATTCTTAAGTTGAGGGAATGACCTCTAAATTGAAGTTCTAATGACCTTATCTAGACACTAAAACATAGATAAAAGTAGTACAGGCTGGTAATAATCAAACTTCCCTTATAAACAGAGTTCTACAGCTAAAACGGGTGAACGGATTGTATGTAACCAAATTTTGTATATAGACTATACTTGAGATCCGCTTTAGGATTTTCCGAAAAAAAAGGTTCAAAAACTGTCCACTAAGTGGCGCTTTGCATGCAAAAACAGGAAATCTAACAATGGAAACGGTTTGAAAAATGTACAAGCAATTTCGACATTTATTCATTAGCTTTTGAGCATTTATTGACCTATTTGGGTTATTTTTTGAGCTCAATTCAACATGTAAAGCGCCACCTAGTGGACATTTTTGGACCTAAACTTTATTAAGTCTTCTTGAGCTTATCTAGTGTACAGTCCACAAGCCAAATTTTGTAGCAATCAGCTCATCAGTTTTAGCTGTAAAATGCTGCTGTAGGGGGAGCGCGTAGCGACAGCTGGGTTTGAACCCAGGGACTTATGGGTGGTAGAATGAGGCGCAATCCGGCTTGGCCAAAAGGTACCCCTTCGACCGGCCTTCAGGGACCGATTTGCAGAGTTCGGGGCCCTGGGCAAAAGCTTCATTGGGGGCCCCCTTTTTTGAAAACTTTTTCAAAATTTACAAATTTTTAAACTTAAAGAACAATTTGGGGGCCCCTTTTTGGTAGGGGGCCCGGGCGCTTGACCCGTTTGCCCTGCCGAAAATCAGGCCCTGCCGGCCTTCAATTGCCGGGTGCTGTGTGCGCGGAGGTGATCTCGTACCGCCACACTGCTTACAGGAGGAAGTTTAATTATAGTCACCCGGTACTCTCTTAATAATCAAGAGTGAAAAACCAGTGCTGAGGAGTGATATATCACCCTACCTTCGTGACAAAAATCAGCCAACCTCCATAGAGTGAGAAATCACTATTCTGAAGAGTGACATTTCTGACTCTGGACTAGGAGTGAGAATTCAAAAACCCACTCCGGGAAAGAGTGCCTCACTCTAAGGAAAGGGTGACAGCACGCCATCCCTTAAAGAGTGGAGCGCTCTGATCAAGAGTGAGCTATGACCCTTTTTAAGAGTGACCGCCACTTTTTATAGGGTGATTATTCGAGACCGTATCCAGGGGTCCGGACCCTCCCCCCTCCCCAAAAAAATTGATTTTTGTTAATAAAATAATAATAATGACGTCTTTTTGTGAAAAATTCTGCCTTTTCCACGGTTTGGACCCTGCCTGAAATTTTTGTCTGGGTACGGCCCTGGATTTATTCCTTGCATATGCCTTGCTTCTGGCTATCACTATTTTGGGGAAATTAAAATAATTCCTTATAAATACATATATATATATATATATATATATGAATGTATCTGGTAACAGCATTGATTATTATTATTTTTTAAATATTTGGGAAACATTAAAAGATATTTTCTATATAGCATCAATATTTATCCAATCTTGTGAATTCATTGAAAATAAAATCCAATATTATAAATTTAATATTTTGCCCATTTGAAGTCAAATTTTAATACTATTGAATCTTAAAGTATTTGAAATTTATCAATAATATTGAGTGTATATTAGAAATATTTCCAATATTATTAAGTACTAATTACTTTTAATTATTAAAATTTACATATATGTGAATACTTTGAGAGTAAAGACCCTTCCAGTATTGGTAAAAACTAGAGTTTAGCCCTGATATATGCTCAAAATGTTATTATTATTTGTACAATTTTAATTAACATATGAAGTGTGTATTGATATATTAATTATATATTGAGAATATTTCTGAAGCAGTCTCACTACCAATGAACTTTTAAATATTAACTCAATATTGTGAAAACATTGATATCAAAAACCAATAATATTACAAAGTAGTAAGTGAACACATTGAGAATAAACAGTTTCCAATATTGGTAAATAAAATTCCAATATTGGTAAAAATTAGCATTTAGGTCTGATAAATTCTCAAAATAACATTATACTTTCAGTATGACTATACTAATACCTTTTCCACTGAATTTAACATACAAAAAAATATATTCTTAATATAGGGTTGTATTGGAAATATTTTTGAAGTAGCCCTCAATTGATAAATTTTTTAATGTTAACTCAATATTGTTAAAAAAAAATTGAAAACAAAGATCAACTGTAACTTCGTCAAATGTATCAAATGTAACTTCGTACAAAGTAGCAAAGTTAATATTTGCCTCAGATATATTTAAAATGCATTTATAGTATTTGATGTACATTGGAAATATATTCAATATGGATAAGTAATTACTTTAACTTTATACCATTTTTAATTTTTTTGGTTAATATTTACTCAATATTACACTGGGAATAAAGCTAGTATTGGTAAAAAGTAGAAAGTTGATATTTAACCTTTATATTGTAAAAATTATAAAACTTTGCTGCTATTGAATTTAAATTAAATATATTTAAAATGTATCTGCAATATCGAGCGCCTTGAAAATATTCTTCATATCGTACAAGTAAATATTTTTGCCGCATTTACCTCCCCCCCCCCCCAAGTTTGTCCATAGGCAATCTTTAATACATCATAGCTGGATATTGGGTATATCTATTAGAAGTCCAACATAAAATAGATTTCTCTATTAGAAATTTGAGGTGTGATCTCTCTAATGAGTAAATAACATCTATAATATACAGGTATCTGTATATATGTAGCATAGTTATAATAATTAAACTTCCAGAAGATCTTAAAGATCCAGAATATCCCAAAAATGGCTATCTATTTCATATTCAAAATATCCAAAGATCAGAAATTGATACTTATTTCATATCCAGAACTTCTTAGATATCTATTTCTGGGCTATCTTGGATTATTGTCATGTTCAGAATGATCCATAACAGCTGGAAAATAAATTTTACGTAGCTCAATGGTACAAGTAATATCTGACCCCATGCATTTTTAGATTCTTGCTTTCATTCCAGTGAGTGAAATGTGGACTGTTGACACAAAACATACAGTATTTAAAATAACAGCCTATTCTGAAATTAAACAGATTAAGAAGGAGTACAGAGTTTCATTTTAATAATCAGATGATGGCATCACTAAAAGGTACCCCCAAGAGTTCCACATGGTTACTAAAACAAACCTCCATAACCTCTAGATCTATTTAGTTACAGAATTCGTTAACAGTTTATGTTTTGTTTGGTTAGTCAAAACGTAACAGGAATAGAAGTGAAAGTTTCAAAATGCTTGGAGGTGATCTGTATAGCCATTGAGCTATGTAAAATCCATCAGCAGGAGATTTATAAGAATTTTCTTTGTCTGCAGTACTATAACTTCATTTGAGGTAATCTGTGATCAAACAAGAATAGAAATAAGAGTTTCGGACATCCACATTACTCAACAGTGTGCAGAAATATTTGATATGTTCAATGTTACCTTTTCTCCTGCTGAAATAAAAAATCCCTGAAAGCTTATTTTTTACCTATGGTACATTTCAGAACAACTTTCACTTACAACAGTATTAACAAAACAATAAAAATAGTTCATGATAAGATATTTATATAAAATCAAAAGAATACTAATAATTTTGATTTTTAAATAGGTTTTATTTTAAGCATAATTTATTCAAACTTTCTTTTCAACTTTATTACAATTAACAAGTCTTTTTTTTAAATTTTAAATAAATAAGAAATGAACAGGATTGAATTGTTATCGAAAAGAAATTATTTGAAATTAAATTTCAGTCATTTATACGAACAAATACAAGAATTATGAAACACGAAAATAAGTTAAAAGAGCAATAGCTATCCTTTAATTGAAAACCAAAAAAATAAATAAATAAATAAATAAATAAACTAATTGTTGGGTAAATCAAAAATATAAATATATCTGCTGATAACCTCTGTTAATGTACATATCATGTTTGGAAATTTAAGAGAATACCTATTTTTCTATTCTTTCCCCTCCCCCCAGAAAAAGGAATAAAATATTTCTAAAATGGAAACTACTTTATATTGATTGATTTCTTTTTTTGTGAAAAGGGGTAAAGAAATATTTTTGTGCAGGCCAATACATAAATAATATAAATCAAAACCAATTATTTCATAATTCCTCAACAATGCCCATTTTGTTGAATACACCCAACATTTTTGTCTTGTCCAAAAACCATTATTTAAGGTTTAGAGGCATGAGCAAGAATACAGGTTAGAATCCTTAAAAAGTTCACCACCCAAGTCAGCCCCCCCAAGAAGACACCCCTCTTGTAGACTTGCCATAACGCAAAGAAATAATTGAAGTTTAGAGCATGAGGGTGAACCATATTAACCTCCATAGATAATGTCTGGGTGAGGGGGGAGGGTGGTGATTCAAAGAAAAAGATTTTTTTTTTCACCTCTTAAAAAACCAAATTTCTGTTCTGAACATAATTTATACATACTTCAAAATAAAAGCCATTTCTTAATTTTTTAATATATATACACATTCATTTCTTTATTTATTTTTAAGTGTGATTTTATTTATTTCAATTTCACTTTTACAGCAAAATAGCTACAAATTACTTAATCTTTTAAAAACTTCAAATTGAAAAAAAAATTCTTTTAATATAGATTTTATGCAAGAATTATTATACTATTGAAAACAGATTTAGAACAATAAATGAAAGTAAAGCCAGAAAAACTCATTAGTATGTTAGAACAAAGTTCAATTAATATGAGGGCCAAAAAAAAAAGAAAGAAAAAACAGTTAATAAAAATATATAAGCAAAGTCTTAATAAAAACATGAGTAATGGAACTTCCAAGTCCAGAGTAGTCTTCAGCCTAGCAAATTTTAGTTTACGATGCGTTCTAAATTAAAAAAAAAAATTTAAACTATTACAGAACTGCAGAAGTAAAAAATAGCCTACGAATTGAAAAAAGTGGAAGATATCTCTTATTGAGACTCATGCAGGTTTGAATGAATTATAAAAGCAATGGCAGTGAACACACAACAAATTATTACAAATTTGGTTTAATTGTATTACATTGTTACATTTATATAAAATACAATCACTGGATTCAATATGAGTACTTCAATACTATTTCACATTCAGGGATTCTTCTAACAGCATCTGGAAGATAAAAATTATGACTTCAACAAGTAATTACAGAATTAAAAGTTAAAACATAACTGCTATTCTATCCTAATAAAAAAAGGGTACCCTCCCCCCTCCCCATAATTTGAATAAGACTGAAGAAAGGCTCAAAATCAGAAAGAGTTGGCAGCTAGAATATACTAGAGCATAAACTAGATCTATGTTAAATACATACAAAATAAAATTAGTTAAAATTAGTTTTGTGTGTACATGGATTAGTGTCAAATTTAAATCTCCAACTAAAGCACAGCTTAACACTTTCAACTAGGTGATGAATTTACAGAGGAATAAGTCAGCAGATCTTTTCATTTGATTCAGAAAACATTTTGTTTATAGTTTCACTAAAATCGGAGGATAACTTTATAATAAAAAGTCTGCAAATCTACATACATTTTGGAACACCTTTAGGAGCAGGTTAAATACAATTTTGGAACAGCACAAAAGCATACCGAAAAATGGTAATAATAAATACTTTCTTATTACCATTTTTCATATTACCATATTTATGTATGGTAATAATAAATACTTTCAAGAAACATTTACATATACTGTAACCTTCTGAGTAAGAGAGGGAAGGGAAACAGGGTTCCTACTGTTAAAATTGTACAAATTATGAATAAATGAATAAAATAAAGATGTAGAATTTAAGCTGCCTTTTACATTTTAATTTTGCCACTGAACATAAAAGCAAATGGAAAAAAAACTGCAATAAAACCTAAATATAGCAGCTCAAAAAAAAAAAAAAAAATCTATTTTTTTACCTGCAAAAAATAAAAGAAAAAAAACTTTAATTTTACAGATAAGAAATGCTTGTACTGTTTTATAAAATAATCTGTTCTCTATGTTCTATTAATATTAGAATATACTGATATGCAAAGTGATTGAGAGCACAAAATACTTTATTAAAAGTAAGGAACACATTGTAGGATTTACTTCACAAAATTTTATTCTGTGAGGTAAATCCTCTGAGGTAACACAAAAAAGAATAATTGGGGACAGTATTGAAGCGAAAATCCCATATCAAAGCAATTTGGAATAAAATTATCCCTGAATCACAGTAACCTGTGCGTAATAACAAACATCAAACTAATAGTGACAAAATAAATATTAAACGCATTACTTACTATTGGTGAGTTAAATTTGCAAATTATTACAATCAATTAAAAAATAGAAAATATTCAGGACTTGTAATATATTTTAGGTACATCAAAAATTGAGTAAAAAATAAAGTGATAACTTTGCAATAAAAACTTTTCATGCACAGCAAGTAAAATATCATCAAATAACAACATTCTTAGCAAAGATCACATCTATATGTGGAAGATAAACAAAAGAAATAAATAATTAAACGGAAGTTTGAAAATACTTTTCATATCCAGTCTGGTAAATTACAAGGATTCAATGCTCAGAAGTGTAGCTAGAGGGGGACATTTGTCCCAGGGCATAGGATCCAAAAGGCACCAATTTGTATATAAAACTTTTTCCAGTGCATTTTGGTAAACAGGAAGTGATGCAAATTTGTTCTCGGGCACTGAAAATTCTTGCTACACCTCTGAGTACTGACCCCAATTAATAACCTAGATCTTCTTGAAGTCAGTTAAAAACTAGACTAAAGATATTTTTGAGTAATATTCAAATATACATATGACAACATGTGAACACTGACAAGGTTATTGCACTTTATTAATACTGCAGGCTTAAAAAATCTGAATTTACTAAGGAAGTAAAGTTTACATTTACATATTGTATTAGTAAAATTAAAAAATAATATATTTCATCTGTTTTTACCACTAATGGTGGTACATGTAATATGGTGTCAAAACTGGTAGGCTAGTTTTCGATTTGGTTTGTACCAAAGTACAGATATGAGATTAACAAAAAAGGAAAAAAAGTCTGAAAGAATGTCCAAACAACTTTTGAGCAATTATACTTATGAATTTCAAGAGCAATAAATATTTTAATTTTTATTGATACTAAATCTATCTTACTTATATACAATTTTGCCTTACTGAAAAATCAGAAAATTTTTGAAAAAAATGAAAAAACTGAATTCTTTATAAACATTGAAAAAGGTCTGAATATTAAACTAAATTCTTAAATCTCATCTCTGAAAGTAGCATTTTACAGTTTACATTTTAAACAACAACAGCAGTGACAACATTAATAATAATAATAATAATAATAATAATAAAAGTTACAGGAGTTTCAAGGTTTTACTTACAACATATTTTTAAAAGGTAGTGAGGGTGCAGAGTAAAAAAATTAATCTGAAGGGACTAAAAATTGATTTTTATACTTTATTTCATTGTTACTTCATAAAATGTTGCAAATAAGACTTGATTTTGCAAGCAATTTATTAACTTGGTGTCAAATATGCAACTTGACATAAAAAATTTACATATAATAGAGATTAAATAAATGACAGAATATAGCATAACATAAAATGATATACTAAAGAGTTGCCTGGGTCAAATGCTTTAATAAAGAATACCACATTGAATTTTACTGTATAAATATTTATTGTTTTACTCATTGATGTAACTTTACCAAAAGTTATACTTTTTTTTCTTTTAAGAACAGCCCTAATAACTTTCTCAATTTACATGAAATTTATAAAATTTAATACATAGTCACTAACTGCCCCAAAGTAACATCACTTTAGGGAAAAAAAACTAAAAAAAAAAACATATAAATCAATTTGGAAAATAAGAAAAAAATAAACTAAACAAAAAAGTAAACATCTCAAAAAAAAAAAAAAAGTTATTGACAATTATGAAATTATGCGATACAAGCTTTGAAAAAATTAGACCGCAGAGATCAAAAGTATGCAGACTTTGAACTAGTAATTAAGAACATTTAAAGAATAAATAAACAAATAAAACAAAAATATGAATACCACTTATAATGCCAATAGTTTCTTCTCTTTTACAGCATGCCACTGACAAAAATTCAATGGTTTTCCACAGGACCAGTTCAGAGTACTAGAAAATAAAAAGATAATAAAGTGATAAACAGCCAAAATCAATCAGTTTTTCTTGTAACATATTTTATTCATCACTTGGCTCTGCAAGCTTTAAAGACAGGCTTCTCAAAAACTCGGTATAATTCAGAATGCTTCTTCATAGACAGCATGATGAACTTTTATAGAACAACAAAACTGCAGGTCTTATCCCATTTTTAGGGAGAAATTCACGAAAGTGGAAACTGTATCTGATGGCTAATTCTCCCTCTATTTTGGACAATACAATATGTTATAAATTTTTCTCTGAGTATTTCACTTCTATAAATTAACCATTTGTATTGCCATAAATACAGCTTGTGAAGAGAAATTCTGAATTTTCAAATTTCTGACATAGTTGAATTCTTTTAAAACCTGTTCAGAAATTGCATTATTTCTTGTAAAAAAAAAATAATAACTTGATTGAAACATTTTGTTTCTACTCAGTGAGACACTTAATGAAACACAATTTTTGTGAGAAATCTACTACCCATCTGATTCAGTGCTTAAGATATACATTCTTCTAAAATGGGATGCTTTGCAATGCAAATAATAATAATAATATAAAATTCACACAGACATGTGTATAAGGAACATTTATAACATATGATATGAATATAAAATTAACTCCCAAATTTAAAAATACACTGAAACAGTAAATAATTAAAAATAAATACATACTTATATCTAAAGACATCCAAAGTAGTATTCACCCTTATCAAAGGTTCTTGAAAAATCACCCAGTCATCGCTGTTATTAACTCTCCTATATTTCAAGAAAATGAGTATTCAGTACATAAAAAACATTCTAAAAGTTTCGTTTTCTAAAGCAACCAATTTATATGAATATTCATTTATTATCAATTTATATATATTTAACTAATGACCACCCAAGGTAGGAGTCTTCAGTTAAAATTTACATTTAAACATTATCACAAGAACAAATGATTCGGTGGTAGATCGAGGGGTAATGGGATGAGTGGCTATAGGGCTTCATTCCCCTCCCCCCCCCAATCTCAAATCCAGGCAGCAATTACGACATAAAGTCGCTTGAGTCAGAAGTATGGGTCTAAATGGGGCCCCCCTTACATTTTGTTTCTTCACCGACTCTGACAATTGTCTTTCTGTATTTTCCACAGTATTTACCCGCTTGCCCATGATAATCAGGGAACAATCATATTACATTAAATTTTTCAGTAATATTTGACTTATTTATTAAGATATATTTTTCAGTAATATTTGACTTATTTATTAAGATATATTTTTCAGAAATTTGTATATGAATGCATTTAAAATTATTTCAGATTTTAAATGCAAAAATAATGTGTAACAGATAAACAGTGATAATTCGCAAGTAATAATATATTAAGATGCTAACATATCAAAAATATATACTTGTGCAATATATATGAGGAATATTTGAAATATACACCCAATATTGTGGATACATTTTAAATAAATTTAATTTAAATTCATTAAGATTGACAATATAATGGGTAAATATTAATTTGCTACAATTTACATTAGTATTTATTTCCAATTTAATGATAATATTGAATAATTAAGTATATGAACATGAAAAAATAAAAATACTATAAAATTAATTACTTGTCAATATTAGGAATACATTAGAAATATTACCAATGTTTACCTAATATTGTGGATACATTTTAAATACATTTGGGCTAAATATTAACTTGCTGCTATGTAAAAATACTGGTTTGGGTTTTCAATGTTTTACAATCCTGTGAGGTGCTATTTGAAAGTTTATTGGTAATGGAACTACTTCAGAACTACTTCCAAAATATAGGCAATATTGCAGATACATTTCATTTAAATTCAGTAGAAAAAGGATTAAAATTATTTTGAATTTTTAAGTAAATTTTACCAATATCATAAATTTATTTACCCTTAATGATACCCAGTAGAAGACCCAAACTCTGAAATCCATGCTGTCTGCTTTCTCAACAATGTCAATAAATAATGAAATCTGTTCTGCTACCTGCAAGTTCAGAAAACCACAGAATAATATTAAATACTTGAAAAATATAACATTAATGATATGGGCACCCATAAGGGGGGGCTCAAGGTAGGGAACTTTATCCCCCCCTAGGAGAGGAGAGCAGGGGCAGGGACATACCCCAAAAAAAATTCTGGGAGGGTCCAAAAATTTCGGAGGGGGTCCAAACGATGAAAAAGGCAGAAATTTTCACAAAAAGACTTCACAATTATTGCTTTGTTAATAAAAACTGAAATTTCGGAGGTGTTACAGACCCCCACCCCCCTTCCTGGGTACGTCCTTTGCCAGAGGGTGACTGGTGGGGCTTCAGCCACCCTCGAAATAAGTAAACATAAGAAATGGAGAAAATTACATATTCGTGGGTAATTTTGAAAGTTCAGCTTGAAATTTTTAAGGTTTAGATACGTCCCTAAGCCAAACTCACTCCACCCCCCCCCCCACTTAAGTATGTTTTTTCAATCTGCAAAGATATGTTCTGATTAAATGAATTTAAAATGAAATATGCTAGATAAATTTTAAGTTTATGAACATTTCCTATGCAATATGTGAAATAACCTTTATTAAAAATGAAGTCTTAAAAAAATGCAACTCAAAGCATGGCTTTTTCCATAACATTACAGAAATAATTCAGCAATCAAAATTAATTGAATGTCAACAATATTATTTGAATTGTCTTAGACTGAACAAGTGTAAAGTAAGCTTTATTTAAGGGGAATAGATGAAGTGAATATTATCAAATACAATGAAGAACCGTTCTGATTATACCATCTTTAAAATAAAACAAACTACATTAAAATCGGCTCATCCATTTGGGATCTATTTTGCCACACACACATCCAACTTTTAGAAAAAAAAAACCAGGCATTTAGTATCTTAGAATGAAAATTTAATAAACTAAATTCATATTCTGAAAAAATTTAAGGACCCCTTAAAATGGGGTGTCTGGGGCATGTGCCCTCCTTGCTCCTGTGATAATCATGGTCTTATCATCACAGGATTTTCAGTAGTATTTGACTTAATTATTAAAATATATTTTTCAGCAATTTGTACATAAATGCACCTAAAATTATTTATCAGATTTTAAATTTTGAAATAATGTACAGTAGATAAACAGTCTTAATTCACCATTACTGTGATATTAAGATGCTGACACATTAAAAATATTTGTTAGTACAATATGAGGGAAATTTATAATATACACACAATACTGTGTGGATACATTTTAAATATATTTAATTTAATTCATTAACATGGACAATATAATGGATAAATGTTGCTAATTTTTACCAATATTAGTTTTTATTTCCAATATAATAACAATGTGAAGGATTGAGTATATTAGCATTAGAAAAATAATAAAATGGTATAAAAATATTTTTAAAAATTACTTGTCAATATTAAGAATACATTATAAATATTTCGAATTTTTACTTAATATTGTGAACACATTGTAAAGATATTTGGGCTAACTACTAACTTGCTACTATTAAAAACTTTATCAGTAATGGAATTACTTCAGAAACATTTCCAGTATATAGCCAATATTGTGGATATATTTCATATGTTAATTAAATTCAATAGAAAAAAATTAGCATTATTTTGAATTGGTATCTAGGCTAAAAGGTAAGTTTTACCAATTTGAGAATTTTATTTACCAATATTGATACACAACAGAAGACATAAAATCTACCATACCAAAATCTGCAAGGCTCTAAAATTAATACTGTATTACTAAATTTAATATTGTAACACTTACCTTTATTACCAGTAATATTAAACTTATCCGTTACTATACTATTGAATTATCCTTAAACAGTATACAAACTTTTCAATTCCAAAAATCTCGCATTTAACACCAAAAACAATAACTTTTTTTCCGCGTTGAATCAGTTTACCAGCAGAAGTATCCCTTGTGTTTTTCGTACTACTAATGAAAGCTCACACATTCTGAATCACCTGCTACTTTCAGCTGGTTTCCCTGATTTAAAAGTGGACTTTCCTGAGGCCATCTGGGGTGTTCGATCGTAAATTATCCACTTTACCATATGAGAGAGAGGTTTGTGTATGTGTAAAAAGTGGAGAGGGAAATATTACACCACAACAACAGAGCGGTTATTTTGATCTAACAACGTATATATGTATATTCTAAGCGTGAATCTGTGCTAGAATGGGCAATAAGATAAAATGATGCACATAGACATATTGAAATTTAATCACAAAATATTTTTTTCCCACGTTTATAATTTATTTCAATATAAATTGCATACAATATATAATTGATCATTATTTTCTGCTTTTGATTTAAAATTTTGTTTATACTATTTGCAACAGGCGCGTATCCTTCCTAAAAATCTGACCCTTTACTTAGTTTAAAATTTGATACTGAGGCTACAGTTGAAACAGCTTGCTTACAATTTGATACACAGGTTAGAGCCCTCTCCACCCCCGAAATAAAATCCTGACTGCACCACCGATTTACAAACACGCATCAAAACATGCTCAAATATTATATACAGAAACAAAAAACGAATGCAAGATTTCAGCTATATAAGCATAAATAACATACTACGATCAAGTATAGAGACGGATCCAAAGATCAATTTCTCGGAAGGGTATAAAATTAAAAGAAGCAGGCTTGTTTAAGTCTTAAAAACAAAATGTATAGTAAAGCAAAATGTTAACCCTAACCAAAGCAATGTCTGTCGGAAGAGCTGGAGTCCTAATGGATCCGACACTGAATCAATGTATCTTATATGTTGTGAATTATCAAATTTTAAATAACATTTACAATAATTGAAAAGTTATAAGGTTTTACTTACTTGTGTTAGCTAAAAGTATTCCATTACTTGTATGCAGTTGGTACTTCGCAACTGCAGTCCAATTCCAATATGGCGTCGTTTGGGTGTGGAAGCAACGCACTCACTCCTGCTGAAGTGAACGCATCATGGGAAATGTGGTGACTCTCTCGCTAGAGTGAGCAGATAGCGCCTTCACCCTTACTCTAAGAGTGACATTGTCTCACTCTTGCAGTTAGGGTGACAGAATCCTATCGATGAAGAGTCATAATGCAGTTTTCTCACTCTTATCTCACTCTATCTGGGATCATTTGCCGGTGACTTTTTGTAAGAGTGACAATGTCACTCTAAATTTTTAAGAGAGTATATGCTTAAAAACTATCCTTTAATGATGCTACCTCGATGAAAGACATTTGGTCTTTTATAATCTAGACGATATTGCTTGAATGTGCTCAGTGTAAGTTATTCGATTTAAATATTTTTAATCTCATGATTTTTTTATTACTATTATTTTTTTTTAAATCAGGAATAAACAGGAATAATACGTTTAGGAAACAATGCTGCCCCTATAAAGACGTCCATACTGAGGAACTACGCTGTCTATCCTCGCAATTGTGTTTTCGCAGGATCGGCCCGACACGGTAAGCAAGGTAAGCATCGCATCGGGGTACCATCATCGAAGGGGCACACTTTCGAATTCAAAAACTGAGAAAATTTTGAGCATAAAAGGGGAGCCTTTTTTACGTTTGCAGGGGGGGGGGGCGCTACGTACTCTAGGACCGCCCCTGAAAGCGACCAAGCTAAAATTAGGCTCAAGATTAAATATGAAAATAAGAAAAAATGATCCATCTTTTCCCAAAAAATTCCCGAAACTTTAGTGGTTCTGCCACTGCTTGTTGTTGGTACACAATTAAAATGTTGTATAGAATAGTGTTAGACTTGCAGAATCAAGGCTCCGATGCTAAATTTGGTGAGTTTCTGTGCACAGGCTTTAAAAATAAATACAATAAAGCACTGTTTATTCGTTCCTAATTTATGCATTCTTTTATTGTCTTTTCATACGTTGTGCAACAATTGCAATATGAAATAACTGCTTACGAAACGCAAAAAGCTCCGTTATACCGCGTGTCATTCTGTCTTCATCTTAAAACTAGAGTATATCGAGATCAGGGATCAGTTTAGGGCAGCATGTAACATATGATACAGATATGACTTCGGAATTATTTTTATTGCTCATTGAAGATAGTTTCTCTTACTGCAGTAGCCTAGTTGTTAAGCTCCATTCCCATGAGAACACGGAAAGTGAAGTAGCACCGTCTATGTCAGTGTTTGGAAGGGTGAAAACTTCTCTCTGCTTGGCTGCTGTGGAATTGTGCACGCCAGTGGCGTAGCGCGAAATTTTTCGTGGGGGGGGGTTACGACTACTGCCGTGACCTTTGCAACTAAGGCCTGCTGGCTTAAGGAAAACGTCATGCTGATTTAGGTGTAAAATGAAAATTTGTAAAATAAAATTAAAATTCTGGTTGCTCATCATCATTTTATCAAATTTATCAGTGCTTAAAAACGTATCTTCAGAACAAAAGTTAAAATTATATCGATATAAGTATTAAACATTGGAGCTGCAATCACAATTTCTAAATGTATTTTTAGTGTCATATTTAATACGTAATCAATAATAAATCAAGATAAATGTAAGAAATAATAAATTTTATAAACTGATGATAAGCAACCACAATCATAATATTGCTTTACAACTTTTCAATTTACGTCTAAATTCGGCCTACATAGGATGACTCAATATTTGAGCCAGCAAGCCTTGTTTGCGCAGGTCACGCTACTGCAACTCATAAAGTTATATATATACTGTGTGTGTGTGTGTGTGTGTGAAGAAAATACATTTTGTATGACAAAACAATTCCTCATGGGGGTGTTATGATACCCCCTAACCCATCTCCGTTGCTACGTCACTGGTGCACGTAAAATCTGTCATGGACCCAAAGCCCTCCCTGTTCAAACGATATCTCTGGAGATACCAATCCAGGTGCTAGGTCTCTCATCTGGAATTGTTTCAAAGCTAGGAGACCCCGCTCTAAATCGGACTTCCTCCCTCTGGGGATCATTAAAAGAGCGCTCCCCTTCGCCGCCCTATATGGAGGATCTGGTCCCGATCCGCGTTCGACATAGGGCATTAGAAACAAGTATAACAACAGAAAATTTTTTGGGTGCTAATTTAAGCGATAGGGAAAAAATAATATAAAATTATTCGGCCTTCTTTTAAAGATGCAATGGACTGCTATTTTTCTTTTTTTTTAAATGTTATTTCAAAAATTTAAACCTAGGTTTAACTTTTTGGCTCTCATCATTGAAAACACGAAATAGAGACAATTACAATTTTTACTTTCCGAACATGTAACATGTAAGGAAAGTATTGCAATCATGAAAAAATTCGACTTCGAGATTTAGGTGTATTGAGACGTTTTGAGGTCTTCTGAATTCATTTATGCTATTTTTACGAGATGCATGTATGTATGTGAATGAACACGATAGTTCCTAAACGGGGCAATCGATTGAGCTCAAATTGGGTATATATGTTATAAACGACCGTCGCAAGACCGGTATTGATTTTGGTGTATATAGGACTCAACAGTTTTTCTACAGGGTTACGACAAAGATTTCTTTTACATTATGGCATAATGTATGACATATGGGGGAAATTCTTGAAAGTGCGCTAGCATTTAAACGGTTCATTCGATTGAGCTCAAATTGAAAAAACTAAGAATTTTTGCTGAATTATTCATCGATTAAAATTTATTTAAATGCTTGGTAATGATCTTAATCGTAAGTGTTTGGAATGTCGAGTGGAGTCACTCCAGATCTTTTTATTACTAGTATTTCTGCAATGCGCATTTTTAATGATGAGAGTGGAGAAGTTAAACCTGGGTTATAAAAAATGGGTTAAACTTCTTAGTTTTTAGATTGGCAAGTTTCAAGTGTGCTGAAGGGAGGGGCGATTGCCTTCCCCTTTAGATCCACTATACGTACAATATAAAAATCTGAAATTTTGTCTCCTATGAAATGATTGCAGCCCCTCCCTTCACACAATCCGGAATCCACTCCTGGCGCAACTCACGGCATTCTACTAGTTCCAAGTGCTTTAAAAACACTCTTGTTTTCATAAAGATAAATTTAAAAAAAAACGAAAGCCGTTCTTATCTTGGAACACGTATGCAAATTAGGCGTTCACGCTTTTAAAGAACGAGAGGCTATAATAAAAAGACTACTTTGCTGCTGAACCAGTTCTGCTACAACCGAGTATATATTTTATTTGACCTTGAAAGGACGACAGTCAAGCTTTCCGCTTCAAAGCGGATGCCACCGGAGCATACCTAATTACATTTTTTTACCCTTTGCATTTCTATCATGGCAAATCAAGCAAAACAGATACCACGGTTCGCAGAAGAATTCGCTCGATCTCATCAGCCATCGAGATAGATAAGTCACGACGAACTTGTCGATTATAAAACATTTTCCGACACAATCTGATTTGCGAACTACGTATGACTCAGGCACATAGGCAGAAAAAAAAATTAAAAAAGGGGACTTGAAAATCCAGAATTTTGAGCACACATATTAAATTAGTTTCATAATATTACCAAAAACTGAAATTTCGCGAAGACTTGGCTGCCTGCCCCCTTAAAAATTAAATTTTCGTCGCCCTTTTATCGTCCATCGTCGCTACGTCCCTGGCGCAACGAATAGTTAGCGAGTTCCCTTCCTTCAACAGAAATTCTCTTTCTTTACTTGCATTTACTTCCAGACATATAGGTCGGAAATTTTTATTTGTTTGCCCTTGTAATGCGGTACATACACGATCTTTTATAAACTTTTTTAACACGTTAATTTTCTTTTTGTTTGTGGAAACTTTAACAATGACTGCATAAATACTAGAATGTATTAGAGATTTATATGCTTCAAAATGAAAACTGTTTGTTCAAGATACTACATTGTTCTAGATATAGTACAAGGCAGATAGGCTTGAAATTTACCGAATAACTGAATAATCATCTTAACTGATACACATGTAAGGCAAGTACACATTTTAAAAATAAGTATGTGACAGTAAAAATTATCTTTAAAGGATATTTTATGAAAGAACAAACAAAAGAAGTAACTATAATTATCAGTAATCAGGGGCGGGCTGAGATTTTTTTTCTTCAACCAAGCATATCTAACTCAAAATGTAGCTTGCATACAAATATTTCTTTTGAGCATTGCTCATGATTTTCTATCTTTGAGCCTGAAACGACTTTACTGTATGATTTAATAAGTTTCACTCTGTTTGGTATTACTCCCGAGAACGTGATTGATACAAGAAAGTATTGTACCAATCACGAAAAGATAAAACATAAAGCTCGCTATATACAACATATTTTTACTCAATGACTGATTTTGGTAGTTCACTAGAAATGATTATCTTTTCAAAGGCATTTCTCTGAGGCTCATAGATATAATTTATGAAGCCGACGGCTCTTCGTGGAATCGTTTTCTTTTGTGTTGCACCACGTGCGAGTTTGCCAAGAACTTGTCTTATGTATCTCAGTGACGCATGGGAATAGAATGACTTATGACATTGATCAATCCTTTAATGTGCGGTGACCCGCCGTGGGGACATAAAACTCTGATGTTCTGACTGTTGTGTCACGAAGAATAAATTTAATTTCTACGAAAATACTTGAGGGTGACATAGTTACACGAGAATCCTATACTTTTTAGCACATCATTACCCTTAAAAATGGTCTATTATTTGTGAAATTGTCAGGATTATTTTTAACAGCATCGGCATCTGCTGAAAACGGGAAGAATACGATGGAAATACATTGATACAGAAGAACTGGAGAGACTGCCCAATGCTGAAAAGGGGCAGCGGTTGCCATCGCTCGATTTAACTACCTGCAAGATGGCGGTCGATTGAATCGTTCATCGTGGGCCACAGATCTAGAGACCATTTTTGGCACAGCTGATACATTGAACGATTCGATCGACCGCCATCTTGCTGGTAGTTAGAGTCATGGTAACGGTTGCAACTTTTTCAGCATTGGGAAAAGGTTGCACTTCAAAGGGTTACTACATTTTGAAACTGTTAACACAAACAACAGTTTAACACAGATAGATCATACAGAGGTCATTAATTATAAAACACTTTCCAGCTGTTTGTGCACGTGAATAACGGAAAATTAACGTTAGTTGCAAAACACGACAGCAGGTATTTTCCTATGTTGGGAAACTCTTAAGGCAGACATGCCGGGGAGCAACGGTTGTTGCAGAAGGGGAATGTCATGTGTTGCATTCCTGTGTTTGATTGAATGAATTAGAAAAAGTAAATAAGACACAATTTTTTATTTGCTCACGTATTCATTTTTTTAATCACTACTCCTAGAGAGAGATTTATGTTCTAATCCCTGTTCTTCTGTAAAAGATGTATGGATGTTACGTCTATCCTTTTTGTTGTACACCATATGCCATTAGCTAATATATACATATATTGAAATACATCAATATGTCTCTAAAATGCACTCTATGCAATAAATGGCTATAGACCACAATAAAATGAATCTTTTGTGTCCTCCTGCAAAAGAAATTCTTCACTTTCACCAAGGTACATGGTCATAATCATAGTTTTCATCAGAATACAGGGCCACCATCATGGTTTTCATCAGGCAGCATACTTATCAATGACATATACATGTTTGTGGCAACATCAACACATAATTAAGGTAGCTAGAGGGAACAATTTCTATTAGGTTGGTGCATAATTATCAAGCGTTTCCCCCTTTCCCCATTTGGCGAAACAATCCCAGCTTTCGATGCAGGGAATATTTTGCCCGTTTCAAATCTGGGGACACTAGATTGGAAGATTTGTTAAGAAGAAGTCGAACATCGGATTTTGAAGACCAGGCTCTTTTAGCAGCCTGGAAGGGGATGAAAGTTGGGATTGTTTCGCCAAATGGGAAAAGAGAAAGACACCTGAAAATTATGCACCATCCTAATAATATGTGCAATGCATACTTATTTAAGAGCACCTTTTTTGCACGAGAATGAGGCTTAGGACTTCACAAAATGACACACCGTACACCGTTATGACAGAAGCAAGACATCTAATAACTTTACACTCTTTTCTACAGGTGCAAAATTTTAAGCTGATAGATCAAACGATGAACACGGTTCTTAGCTTTAACGGCATTCTTAAGTTGGCGTATATAAAAAATTTCGTGCTTGTGAGTGAAATAAAATTTATTGCATCAAAGAGTTAAGTGATCCACATAATTTTCTGATGACTGGTTCTGGCTGCAGTAAGTTTCGAAGTAGGGTCTTTGGAATATGGGCACCCCGTATTTACTGTTTTATGTCTATAGACACTTAAAAAGACAAAGACTATTTTCAGCCTAAAACTAAATACTGCTGACTAATCATTTGGAAGAGTTCAAGTGCAAGAGCAACAAGCGGTTATTGAGCAATGGACTTTTTTTTAGCTTCGCACCCTCCTTCTTTTCTTTGGAGGAGGAGGAAGCAATGGACTTACTCACCTCCAAGGCAAGTGTCCAAAAAAACGTTTTGATGTGAACAACTGTCAAATCCCATTTAAAAAAGACATGATTATTCAATTGCACATTTCACTCTGACACGTCTGTTTTTGATGGGAGAAAAATTTGCTTCGGCAATGTAAACGTGTTATATTTTAAACTTAAAGAGGCGTAAAAGAAGTTGTTTCCAGGCAGAAAAAAAAAATCTGTTTTATTTTAAACGTAAGGGGTAATAACTCAGATTTATTCCATGGTTCCCCCAAAAAATCTTTAATGTGTGATATAATTTAGAATCCGTTTCAGGACATAAACATTCTCGCCAAATGACTTGTCGCTTCAATTTATATATGATGCTTCCACCTTTTGCTTTGTATATAGCATTTACTCAACTTAATAGTTCAAATTGAATTTCTTCATAATTTGTAGTTTTCAATAGTCTACGTTCCCTATTTTTCTTCACAATCCGCTTCAATTTTCTTTCATCCCGTTTGGCCATTTTTGGAGGTCTATACATTCTTGATGGTGAAGCTTTTGTGCTATCGTCAGTTAAATGCGCTTCTATTAGATATTTTAACTTGATTTGAAACGGCAGATACTTTTACGAAATTTTGTCGCATAGACCAGGGCCGTACCCGGAAAAAAAATTTCAGGGAGGGTCAGAAAATGTCGGAGGGGGGCCAAACACTGAAAAAGGCTGAAATTTTCCCATAAAGACTTCATCGTTATTATAATCACGAGAAATAAAGCTGAACACACTTTGTTGAATAATCAATCGATTTCCTACTTTATTTCACAAATTTGAATAGTTTATTCATTCACTGTGGAACAGTTCAAGTAGCAGCCTGTCGTAAAAGAAATTAACATCCAAAATAATAAACTACTCATTTTTCGTCCTGAAATAACCATAATTACTAAGCAAAATAATTTCCTTTCTTTTCAGATTACTGTAAAGGTTGTTAATTCAATGAAGTATTATACAGGGTGTCCCAAAAGGTGGTAACGGGCTTTAATTCTTTATCTATTAGAGATAAGCAGGCAGTGTTGTAAATTGAAAAAATGTTCGAAATAAGGTCGGAAATTAGGCTCCGTTAAGAAGAAATTCCTCTCGTCATTTACAAAAAGTTCCACTTTTAAAATTTGTATACGACCTTCGTACAAAAAAATTCTCAATTAGCAAAATGTGCCCCATACACTAATGAGGTGATGTACCAGTCTTTTATCGTGAAACTTCTCAGAGATATCTTTAAATAAAGATGATCGGGGGCTATACATGATTTTGACTGTTAACGTTTATTGCTAGAGTGGAAAAAAAAAATACTTTTTTCGTAATTTCTATACTTCCCTTGAAATGCGATCATGCGACGTGATTTTTTACCTTCGAGAGCCAATGAAAAGTGATTTAAGTCAGCGTTATATTAATCTTCATATCTCTGACACTTTTAAGGATATAATTATCAAATTTTGTATGTCACCTCATTAGTGTATAGGGCACATTTTTTCTGACTGAGAATATTTTTGTACGGGGGTCGTATACAAATTTAAAACGTATAACTTTTTGAAAATTAAGGAGAGGAGTTTTTACGTAGCGTAATATTTCTCCTGACCTTATTTTGACATTTTTTCAATTTAGATTACCCACGTATCTCTAATAGATACAGAATTAAAGTTAAAGCTCGTTATCACCTTTTTTGGGACACCCTGACTATAACAGGGGTAGGGGGACTTGCCAACTAAGCATTGGTCACCACAATGGCCCTAAGACACTGGGCATTCTATTATGGGGGCACTCAATGCCCGGCTAACATTACCCACTATGAACGGACGAACGGCCAAGCCAAAACCGACAATCGGGCCCGTACCCAAGGCGTGATAAGAATGGTTTTTTAGCCATCACTACACCACCTCGGCAGCTCATGCCAGTATTTTCTGAGCAATTTCTCAATGAATGGTGAATAAAGCTGCAGTTTTATTCCCCATTCATTCCATCAAATGAAGAAATCAAATTTATAAAATCTCGTGTATAGTTATATATTCGAGTTCTTTCACAATCATAATACTTATAAATATATCATTATGACCGAATCACCGTTTGGTCTTCTAGAACAGCTGTGACAGGCAAGTAGGCAGTCTAATGACTTCTTCATCTAGGAGTCACTCTGATAGAGGATGAAGGAAGATAGAGGAAGCTAGGAAAGAAAGAAGAATAACGAAGAATAAATCTCACCTTTTCCCGATCACTAAATACGTTAGTTACCTGTAGTAAAGGGAAGTCGTCAAATATATTTAAAATAGTATGAAAATGACATTTTTTAATCAAGTAGCCTTATCTTAAATTTTGTAGCAAAAGTCCTTTTAGTGGCCAACTACACTGACCACCTTCCTTATTACTCCTCCTTCCTCCTGTGAAGGAAAAAAAAATGTAAATTATCCAAAATTCGGAACATAGTTGAGGTTCGAAAGATTCTAAAATTTTAAATTTGTATTGTAGTTAGGGCCCGAGTAAGATTTTTGGTTTTTGTATGCCCTAGGCCTTGCATTTTCTGGAAACCTCTGTACAGCCGTACCTTGTTGACGAATATTGTAACAGGGTACCAATGTTAGTTTGCATTGGTGCACATAAGGGAGGGGGATTAAATCCCTTTCTGGCGAAAAATATTAAAGTCCATAATTTTTCTTTGTGCGCAGAAGTCATGCTTCAAATGACTTTTCCTTACTATTGAAATGACTTTTCATTAAGTCGATGGCTGTTCCATAGTGGAATGCTTAGGACCTTAACATGACGTTTGTTCTATCTACGAATACAGTGTAAGCAAACACGTTTGCATGTGTTTTAGAAGTGCATCTCTTTACTTATCATTATTAATGTTTTCTATGCTAATTTTTAAAATGGAACAGTATTTTAATCATTTTGGTCACCCTAAGACGTTAGGGGTCCCAGGTCGAGGCCTAGTTTATTTGTACGGTAGTCAAGCCCTGATTGTAATGATAAAGAAGACTATATATCACTAAAGTCAAAGTGATTGACAAAGAAATTGATTCGGCAATCACATGTAAGATTTGCTTACACAAATGTAGTTTTCAAAAACATTGGAGCATCTGTGCCTCAAGGCTCACATAGTATTACGTACGTATAACAACAGGGCCGTACTACTTTTGAAAAACAAATTAGGTTCCAAATAGGGCAACAGTCAGAATTTTTCAAAAAAATACTCATTATTATTATTTTTTTAAACAAAAATTGAAATTTCGTGGTGATTCCAGTCTTCTGGATTACCCCTTTGCCTTGAGTATGTATGGCTTTGTGTAACAGAGTGGATCACAGGGACTGTGACAGTATGCAATGAACAGTATGCCTTTACATGCTTATGAAAAAAAGATAGGTGTAATAATTTCCTTAGCAGTTGTTGCTTTTCTATGGCAGCCGTTCCTAACCGGTGGAGCGCGCCCCCCTGGGGTTCGCTAGGCGTTATGCAGGGATGCGCCAGGAAAACAGGCAAACAGCAAGTGATAATGCACGTTTTAAGAAACTTCTTTTTTACACCAAACCATTTCTATTTTCTATTAAAATGTTTATTCAAACTTTACCGATAATATTATTTTGTAGAAAAGGCAACTAAATGTTCACCGTTGATGAATGAAAAATTCTAGAGATGTGATTACGTGAGATTACGTGAGGAATGAATACGTGAGAGATTACGTGAGGAATGTGATGGGCGGCGCCATCCTAAGGTATCCTTTCTTGGAGGGGGACGCAATCTTAAGAGGTTGGCAACCGCTGAACCATGGTTGAATCTGGTTGTGAAGTAATGCTATCTTGATTCAAAATGAGTACATGGATCAATATGCAAAATTTTCGTTGGCCTCTGCAATTTCTTCAATCTCAAATGACCAGCTTAAAATGTTGAACAGCATTTTCATGCTTTCTGCAGTTGCATTTCATGAAGCAGAGATTTTACAGCATCACATAAATGCTCTTTCTTCAATCCTGACTTAAAAATCTTCAAATCAAATAAACGTTTTTTTTTTTTTTTTTTTTTTTTTTTTTTAAGTCCGTACACGTGCACTGACTGCCGTTGCTTTCGTGGAATTCTTGAGTGTGTGCCAGAATTTAACCATAAAACTCGCCAATCACACCACCTCTCATGGCTCCACGCCCGTAAACCTCCGCGAATGCTTGACTTCGAACATCAAAACAACAGTGATATATATGTCTCATTCAGAACAGTTCGCAGCAGCACACGCCAAACTCTAGAAAGTTTTCTCCAGGCTATATTTAATTCCTACATACATGCTTGGCGACACGTTATTTTATTTGATTCATTTGTTTGTTTTATTCTTTCTCGCGTACGAATTGCAGACCTAAAGTCTTCATAAATAGACTTAGCTGAGAATTCAAGGAAAGTTGCTAGATTTTTCGGAGGGAGAGTATTCTTCATATTTTATATTAAAGCCCTGTAAAGTTGTTTTAAATAGGAAGGTTGTGTCTCTGAACACCCTAAACTCCCTGGCGTTTGACCATTTCGAGCTGAGCACTGTTTACTAAAGCATCTCCGAAGTAACGGTCCGAAACTTTCCCACTAAGGTGAGAGCAACTAATTTCCAAAAAGAAAAAAAAATAGTTTTCACCAAAAGTTATTACCCCATCTTAATAGCAGAGTATGACTGTAAGAAGAGGGCGAATAGCCCAAATTTAATGATTGGCAGAATTCAATTCGCCGTGGTAAGAGAATCAATATTTACGTGTAGAAGATATAGTTAAAGATACTGACCTACTTAAATTTTCCTCTACCAGTAATAAAAACCCAGAATATTTCCATTCTAGCAAATTACCGTTACGAGCTGGACTCAAAACCACAATTCTTCTTCTCTCCAATTCCATTTCCTGACGGCAGCCTTTATAATAGCCATTAAAGTCGAACAAAACCGCCCATATCCTTTGAAAATACCGGATTTTTCACTCTTAGGTATGAAAATTCTGTGGAATCTGAAGTGAACATTAGATGGTAACACAAATGTTAACTATTTCTAAATTAAATCATTTGAAAAAAAAACGTTGAATACTCT
Source organism: Cheiracanthium punctorium (assembly GCA_038373885.1). Classification (NCBI taxonomy): domain Eukaryota; kingdom Metazoa; phylum Arthropoda; class Arachnida; order Araneae; family Cheiracanthiidae; genus Cheiracanthium; species Cheiracanthium punctorium. Next base: position 834,828 of record JAWZYV010008634.1, read on the forward strand.
GCTTTCAAACTTTGAACAACTTTTAGTGCTGGTATGGCTTAAGGTGCTTGGCATTCTTAAAATGTACCCGATACAAGGATACATTGGATATGCTTTCAGCCTATTCGAATATTGCTGAAAGGCTAAAAAAATATTTTTATCTTTTATTTCGGGCTTTAGTTGTTAGTGTTAATTTTACCTAACGTTAAGTGTAGTAGCACTTAAGTGCAAAAGTTTTAGTGCAAGAAATGTTTAAGATTTTTGCAATATGGATTTTTTTTTCATAACATCATACTGCTTAAACCCGCTTACATTGAAACCTGCCAGACTTTCCATTAATTTATTAATAGATTTTTAAAGTATTAATCATTAAAATAGTGAAAATTTTTCACAGACGTGTGCTGAAAAATTTTGCATATTCAGCCAGACGTTAGCACTGGATCTATACAGAATGGTAACTTGCAAAACTTAGTTAACTATAAGAATTTCTGTAGAAAACTCTGCATAGTTTTGGGGTTCGTAGCTTTAAAGTCCAGTGTACATGGAAGGTTCTAGTAAACAGCACGGTTCTGCGGACAAAACACAAATTTAATTAGTTCTAGAAATTCAACGAACAATCTTTAGTACACAATTCACAGATATTAGCAAGTTATAGTTCGATTTTTAACAGTCAACTGATCACCGAGTCTTTGTCAGATGATATTTTTCGCATACAATAAAAGTCCCTCCACAGACTAAAAACTCTATAAAATACTCGAACAGACCCTTTCACTGCTTCACAGATAACAAAAATACAGAATTCATTGATAGCTTTCATAATAAGCTTCGAAAAACAAACGAAAGAAACAGTGTCTCCCATAGCAAATTAACGCAGAGCGATATGGCTGTCAGTGCAGTGAACCCTTCGAGCATTCATTCAAAACTGAGACTGAACTCTGGAGCAAACCTGCTTTTTTATACTTTTAGCTGACGTTTAACATAACTCTTTCAAGAAAAATCTCCATTTGATTGTGTAATGCTAATGCTATTGCATGATACCTATGCAGAAAGCAAACGTAACAGACCCTATTAATAAAATCAGGACAAATGTCGCGAAGTGTGGCGACTTTTTGGCAAAATATCATCAACTATGCAACCAAAAATTATTCCTTAATATGAAGTCAGCAAAGCGATACCTCCAATATTTGGCGAGAAATCGCCAAACCCTGTGTTACACGATAGGGAACCCAAAAATCCCTATTTCGCTATCTAGTTAACCAATTTTCATGCAACAAAATGCGAAACTTATTCATTCGACGCGTAGAATACGAATTTGCCCTAATTTTCACCCCTGAAGAGCAGATCACTCCAAAAATTCGTAACATTATGAAGAGCTGGATCAGAAAGAATGAAATGTGGCGAGCGCAACAGTATTTCGCATAGTGTTTAGACTGAGGAAGAATCTTTTTAATAATTAAAGAGAAAAATTTATTTTGTATAGTGTGTTAAGACAACCATTTGTGTAAACTAAACTTTTTCGTATTGAATCAAACATGCTTATCATTTAAAATGAGGCTTGTATAGGTTGATCTGAAAACTGTTACACCAAACGTGGTCAATTTATACAGGTTTTATTGAACAGCCAGTATTAGTTGGAAGGATAGAAAATGAAATTTCAAGTGGGATTTTATGTAATAAAATGTATCTCCAATCTCTTTAATCTTGAAAATTTCTAGTAAAATGTTACGACAATCATGCACTGGATTTTTTTTTTAAGATAGACAGACAGTTAAAGGGAGGCAGAAATATTCATATTACATAATTTAAACAAATCCACAGCCAGTGGCTCACAATGACTAATGTAAAGAAACGATAAAACTTTAACAAGGTAATTGGTATCTGAAACTAAATGCATTGCATTTAATGATGTAAAAATTTTGTCCCTTTCTGTTGAAACTTGTCAGAAATTTTGAACTAATGTAAGCCGAATTTAAAAGATATACTTCGACTCAGAGTCTCACCGCAATTAAATACATTTAACTTCGACTCGGAATCCAACTGCAATTGACTTCCTCTCCCGTTTCTGCTTTAATTTAAAACATCTGGCAATGGCACGAACTCTGGCTTCACGAAAATGTTTTAGCTCTACAGCAATGAGAAATGGTTGAAACAAATTTAAATAGGTGTCAGTGAATAAAAGGCGAGCCATTTAAAATTAACTCTTGCAATTGACGTAGTTTTTGACCTTCGTTGCATTCTCTTCACGTCAAACACAGGAAAACTTATTTTAGAAGGCAGAAAGTCACCAAATTGTTAACCTTGGAAAATTCTGGTAAAATTTTAGGAAGCACTCAATGTAAAACAATCTATATAGATGTAAACACAGTTGAAGTGAAAATTTAAATATTTGAATTCCGTTTCAAAAATATCCGTTGTTCTAAAAATTCATTATTTCGAATAAAATGTATTAGGATAAGAACTACAAGGGCTACCTTCTATTACTTTTAAAGTTGTGATACTCCTGCAAGTGACATATTGAAAAATATATTTATATATTTTTATAGATCATGACCTTGTACAACAGCACACATATAAAAACATGGGAAAGCTTTTAGTGTGTTTAAAGTAAAAACATAATTTTTGGTCAAGTTTATAATTTTCACAGTTTTGCTTTTAAGCATTGTATAAGTGTCTGAAAAAGTCACAGAGTCGTCTGAAAAGTCACAATGCTTCCAAAAAATCATTATTACATCAGCAATATGCCTGTTATCCGAAATATGACTTATAGATTTTGAAATTTCATTAAAATTTGAATATCCTATTTGCAAAAATAGGGTATCTCATTCAGAAAATAAGCCGCTTTTTTTTTCTTTTTTTTGTTGTTGTTAATCACTGATGTCATTCCCATAAAAAATTATAAAATAGCTTTCCAGTCATACATATCAAGTTATATGGACTTTGTCCCCCGTCTACAAAATTTTACGAGCGTCTGACATAATTTACCAAGTTATATAAGAAGAAACTTCGTAAACATGCAATCATATCATTAAGGTCACGTTCTTTCTTGTAGTATTTTTACAAACTTTACACTTATGTTCAAGGTTTATAGAGTGACCATACTATAAATAAAGGTACAGTAACATGTAATAAATCATCATCGCACTATTAAGGAATATATATTGCTGTTTGGTAAACTTTAACTTAATTTAATGGAAAAAATGAAATGAAAATTTAGTTTTTAAATTGCAATTAAAATATTATATATATGTAAGTGCATGTATATAATTTTGCTTAAACGGAGTGAAGATACTATTCTTTCATTTTTATTCCTTGATGAAGACTTTTATTGCACTGAAATTTGATATACGAGTACAATCATTTTATAAATAATTCAGTTACATGTTTGATTTGTTTTGAAACTAAAAAAATTTTTTATCGCATTCTTTGAGCCCGCATTATACAAATTCGCATGAATGTAGTGTAAATATTTTTTTAAAGACGTAAGCTTTACACAGACAGGTTTGTTTGCGTGTGTTATGGCAAGCCGACACGAGGGGCATCTGCTTACGGGGGGGGGGTCTTATCGGAGGACTTTTTATGGGGTTCCAACGCATATTCACGTTACATCTGGAGAAAACCAACCAAAACTCCAGACCATTAGATTGACAGCCACGCGGTCGTTCCCGAAACCGGGACCTTCACACTTCAGCCATCTGACATGTTCATTGGCTTATCCACTCGAATATGGTGCGGCGTCCCCCCCCCTCCCCGCCAACAGAGAGAATGAGAAATAATAGAGCCCTGCAACTGCAATCTGTAAATGTATTTATCTGTGTATTTATCTGCAGTTCTGTAATGAGAAATTTCTAAAGAGATAGTTACAAATAATTGAGAAATTTGTAATTTATCATCAAAATTATTTATGGACAGAGGTATCTTATACTAGTTGCCTTTGGTTCCCATCGTAATTTCGTATCATTATTGATGGAAACAAAGTTCTGCAGAACATCGCTTGAAGTCCTCATCAAAATCCTCTGTACGCTGTAGTACCCAGCAAAATTCGCCCCCAGTGGTCCTTTTTAACATTATGGATCCGTACTTAGTCCAGTGAAGCGCATGATTGCGTCCCAAAAATAGCAACACGAACTATGAAGTCCACTCTAGACTGCCGGCAATGTTAGTATTGGCGACTACAAAGATGTAAAAAAAAGAAAAAGAAAACATTTGGATTACATAGAACATACGGACGTAGCTGTAGCTTTCTTATGGAAGGGTTCCAGCTAAGGAGAAAGGGTTCATTCTTATTATGGAATTTGATTGACAATAAATTTTACTATAAATATCTGGTAAAAATTTTCAATAACACAAAAAGTTAAATTCTTTATAGTAAATTCTGTGTGTTACGCATTGAAACATAGAATTTACAAAATTAATATAATTTTTTAAAATTTTAAGGCACTTTTCAAAATTCATATAAATCTTTTTAGCTTATTATATTTTATGCTGTGGATTCAAAGGGATTACATATGGCTAAAATTAGCGTTTGTACGTAGATTAAGGGTGAAAACCCCCTCCCCACCATCTTTTACGCTTCCACGATTGAACATCTAACCCTCCACTTCTAAATGACATGGCGACTCGAAAGCGATATATTCCTTTTATATCACATTTATGTCGGTCGAACGGAATTTTTCTTTCAAGATAAAACATGTACGTCAAAACACTTTTTGTCGATTGTTCATTTCCTAGGACAAATTCCTAAAATTTCTGAAATTGATTTTTAGGTATTTGTGTTCATTCTAAAGCACGATTTTTTTTTTTTAATATAGCTGTTGCTTTTTTTCCCATTGTGATATGAAGGGAAATGCCAGAGGAATGTTTTGGCTCACGTCCCTGTTTGCGTCGATTCTTAAAATGACACCTTGCTTTAAAAAAAAAAAATTCCCAAAATTCCATGTCTGTATCTCCAATAGATTTGGTTGAGCGTTGATGAGCTAGTCAGCCAGTCAGAACATTTTCCTTTATAAATGGAGATTAAATAGTATTTAGTATTATTTGTAAACAATAGGGATAGTTTATATTTCTTTCCATAAAACACTAGTTCAAAGAGCTTTTAAACTAATGTATTACAAATGCAAAAATGAATTAATTTAAGCTAAAACAATATAAAAATATTTTAGGGCCATATTTGCAAGCTCTTCGGAACTTAAGTATCAGCATGTGTTTATTCATCATATCACAATACTTTCAAAGAAGGCTAAGAAAATAACATTAAAATATTCTAAAAATTTTTTAAATGCAGATCTAGGCAGCAGTGTATTATAAAGTACTTAACGTTTTATTCTGCTCAGCAACGTATACATATAATAAGATATTACCTAAGCTGGAAGAGCATAATATTTAAGTGGTTAGCAATCAGTTTTTGCCGTCTAGACTTAAGTAAAGCCTTTTCTGGCACATATGAAATGCGTGGAAGCCTAGACATGTAATTTACGTCAGTTAAAAGTATCAGCTGTTGATATCTTTCTGAGTACTGTGCCTATTTATAGGTTTACAGAGCACTTTAGTTAATCCTAATTCTATTATTCATCCGAAAAATGTTTGAAGTAATATAAGATTCCATTACCATGTTATTACATGCTGACTTATCGAACAATAGAGCAGAAAATAAAAATTCCTTTTAAACTTCACTTAAACTGCTGACAGATGAAAAAAAACGAGATGTACTTAACTAGGACGCGATATGTAAGTGGTTATGCATCAACTTTCTTTCACTCAGGTTTTAAAATTTACTTTTTAATCTTTACTCAGAAACAGCAAATTACATACGTCATGCACGTAGTCAGGATAAATTTTCGTTGGGGGTCCAAAAGGTGGAAAAAGTATAATTTATCACAAGGCGAGCTAATTATTGCCCTTTAATAAATTAAAATTTAAATTTGGGAGGGTTGGGGGGAGATATCCATGGCCCCCCTCTGTTATGTTCCCTGACTTGTGTGGTCTGACTTGATTAAACTCAGTTAAAAAGCAATCACATAAGTATTTCAACTAATTGAATAGGCTTATGTTATAAATGGTCTCATGTTATTTAATGACCTTATGTTATATAAAGTTTATCTAAACCATAAAACAAATATTTTTTTATTATTTTATTCATGTGTAAGTATACACATCAAAATAATTTTTCGATAAATATAGTTTTATTGTAGTTGGTATGTACATTTTGAAATCTAAAATCCGCCTTAAATATTTCTTCATAGAATTCAACAAAATAAAGTTTTTTTAAAAATAAAAATTGTCAAATTTTACAGAGATTTATAATCAAGTTTCTGGAGTCTTTTACTGTGGACAACTGCATGAAACATAGATCACCCAAGATACTAGAGTATCTTATAACCTACCATTTATTGCTGAAAACGAAATAATATTCACGTGCATTTGCGTGCATGTGTTTTTAAGATTTAGTAGAATGTACACTAAGCCATATTTGTGTCTATACAAAACAAAAATAGACAATCTGGAAAGCTTTTATGGAAATGTGTATTTTAAAACTTTTTTTAAAAAATTAAACTGCAATCTGTTATATAGTTTACTTTTTTTAAACTGAAATTCATGAATTACCTGTTGTTTGATCTCTCAGTCAAAATAAACACAAGTACGGCAGGGGAACTTATGGCAACACGAGATAAAATATACCGTATTTAGGGAATGTAATCCCGCACTGTTTTCCGTCTTCGGGATTGAGATTTATTGATCTCACGGGATCTCGCAATCCCCCGGGATTGACATTTTATTTTGCTAGGACTTCATTTCAACAGAGAAAAGTAAAAAAAAGTATGATTTTAAGCACTATGAAATTTAACTGTAATACTAATAATTAATCTTATGAGATAATTAATACAATAACTTACAGAGATATAAAAATAATAATCATGATTTTCAGAATGATAGTCTAAGTTATGTTTTATGTTAGTTGCTAAAAATCAGGAATTTACAGAAATATACAATTTATAGATACATTCACATACTTACGTTATTTTCTTAGTTGCGGAAAAAAGAAAATACAAAATCGAACAAACCCAATGAATCATTTCCCAGTCTAGATTTAATTTTAGTAAAATAATTAAAAGTGTAAATTAAAAATATTAAAAACTAAAATGAAAACTTTTTATAATTAATTCGTGACTGTTCGCTAAGAGATAAATTAGTATGAAATATTTCAGTTCATTTGGGGATTGGGAAGTTAGCGAAAAATTAAAATTACGATGTTTAGATTTAGATGTTTGATCCAGATTCCCATTAGAAGATAACAAAAAAAAATAAAACTTAAAACTTTAAACAAAAATTTGTAATTATTGATTCGTTTATTGTTAGATAAGGGACATTTTCGACCTATTGATTGGACAAGCAGCGTGAAATTATAATGAAAAATAATTTATTTCTCAGTGTCAATCCTGTGGGATTACGATCCTAATCCCGCGGGACTAGTCCCTCAAACATTTGTGCGGGATCGGGATTGCATTCCCTAACCGTATTACCACAGTAATTAAAGGAAATGTGAAACTGTGGTAGAAAATGAAGACAAAACTTTAAACCCACGTTTGTGTAGACAAGAGTAGAACTAGTAATTCAGGCTTCATAAATATGGGGAAAATAAAATTGAAATTTCCAGTTTTAGCAAAGTTTAAAAAGCATCTCAAGTTAACTGAATATGCGATAGTGATTGAGACAACCCCCCTTCAATTATAAATTGCAGAAACCTTTTTTTTTTTTTTTTTTTTTAGTTTAGTATCTTTATTAAACTACGTAATTATTCACACTTCCCGTCAATCAATGCATTGAGAAATCAACATTTTATACCAACAACGTAACACTTTCTAACAGCATTACAATACGAAGAAAAATACGAGATAAAAAAATGATTGTGAATGTTCTTAGGAATCATGCGAGGCGAAATCCTTGCTCCTCATTTCCAATTAAATTACATTAGAAGTGTCTTTAGTCATCATTCTTCTTGTGAGAAGTTATTCCTTTGTATGTATTATTAAGGTTGTAGTTCGAAGGAATCCCCTCATGGACTTTACACACAAAAGAAAATGAACTAATTGCTCGAGGGACTCTAAAAAATTCAAAATGAATCTTCATAACCTGAACTGCACACCGTAATAAATGAAACAACAGCGGCAGCCTTTATGAAACTTTATGAAAAAAAAAAAAAAAATATTTAACATTTAGTTGCATAGCAAAAATTTTCGAAGAGTGACATTTTCTGCTGCTTAATTTTTGGTTTTAAAGAAATTTTTCAGAAAGTTTCGTATGTGGTATAGGTTTATCATTATTACTGTGCCTAGAAAAGCTCGTAAAGAGGTACTCTAAAAATTTTGAAAGGCTTGACATAATAAGTTTACTTGTAGTTACTGAAATCACATGATTTTTTCACCGTTAACCCTTTGAGACGCAACCCTTTCCTAATGCCGAAAAAAGGGCAGCCGCTGCCATCGCTCGACTTAACTACCAGCAAGATGGCGGGCGATCGAAACAGCCAGCTGCGTCAGAAAAGGGTCTCTAGATATGTGGCACGTGATGAACGTTTCGATCGTCCGCCTTGCTGGTAGTTAAGTCGAGCGATGGCAACGGCTGTCCTTTTTTCGGCATTGGGCAATCTATCCAAGTGTTCTCGCATTCTTCCATTTTTCAGCAGATGTCAGTGCTGTTAAAAATTATCGTGACTTTTTTTACGGTAAATGACGTGCTAAAAAGTAAAGGATTCCCCTGGAGCTATGTCACCCGCAACTATATTTATAGAAATCAAATCTATTCTTTGTGACAGTCAAAAAGTCACAGTTTGGTGTTCCCAGAGCCAGAACACTGCGCGTTAAAGGGTTTAATAAATCGACAGTTCACGCCTTTTCCCTGCGCATTCCTCGAATCAAATTGACTGGTATTCTCGTGGATAGATCGAGTCATAAATGCGTCTGTGTAGTGACAGTTTTTTAAAAAATCATCCTGAAGTTTTCTGACACAGCTGCCTGCGGGGCCGCACAGACAGGTGTTAAAAAAATCCGTGGAGCCAGATAGGCTCTCTGATCGACCACCATGCTGCTGGTAGTTAAAGGGATCGCTGGCAGCTGCTGCACTTTTTCAGCACTGGGACCATTTAACCATATTTTTTGCGACTAGCAGTGAAAACGCTGGAAAAAGATGATTTCACGGCGCAACCACCGAGCCCCCAAAGGGTTAATGAAATCTTTTTGAATGGCCTATATGGCCGCACCCTTTTCCTACGATTCTTTGAAACATATGCAGATCTTCGAAAAAGAAAATTAAAGAAATGGCTGAGCATAACATCTTTCACGAACCCATCCAAAGGATGCAACAAGATCATATTAATGTACGTGTTCAAGGTTATGGAAAATTACATGCTAGATAAATGGACATGCATTTAAAGGCTTCCAGCCTGGCTTTTTCCGCTCCATCACTTTTCATTATCCCTTGGTATTAACTTATGAGGATGCTTAGAAACATTTTAGTTTTAACGAGGTTTTAGGATTTTATTTTAGGTAGGATAATTATAGTTATTAATATTACAATGAGTATGATTGATTGCCTGAGATGTACGAAGGGAAATAACAATGGCAAATTACACTGACATAAGATTGTGTACATAACTTTATCTGATTAGTCGCTTTGATAAATAACTTTTTTTTATATCATATAGGATCTAAAATTGAATGGAAGTATTTTAATACAATTAAATATATTTTTTCATTGGAAAGCAGTTAACTTCTTACCCAAAAGTGTTATAGTATCGAGAAAATATCTATCTATCTATCTATCCATCTATATATATATATAACATAATAAATCAAAACCCTGTTGAAATACCAAACTTCTAAAACGTTTTTAAACTGCGTAGTTAAAGAACAAAGGAGATTCGCTTTCGAAAACTGCAACTATTACACAGCCCCTAGCAGGTTCTTTCTAAATTTGTGGTCGGTCCCCGCTGTTTAGTCTGACGGACTCCTTTGAACCAAAATTTCTTGTGGCCCAGATATGGGTGTGTCCAATCATTGTAGTTGTAAGACCTCACGTGACAAGACCTCAAAGAGTTAATAAAAAGGCTGGATCAGCCGGAGAGAGAGCTTTTGCGTGGCCTCACTTACCAGGAAAATCTCTAAGAAATGAGACAGTAAAATAATGTAACCGAGCAGTTTGTTTTAAAGTCTTTTTATCGACAGCGGGCGGCCTGGGGGCTCTAAGCCAGGGTCCCGACCGAGCGGCGCCGCTTCTCTTGCCCAGCGCAAAGAAACACGTTCTAGTTCCACCCGGGCCAACTATTACGGTCCACGACAATAACGTCCTGTAGCAGTGATGATTATTACATATATTTATACTATATGCATATATAAATATATATATTGTTTCATTTTTCTGAATTATCTATTCAAATTGTTATTTATGAATTATAAAGAGTAGCTACATAAATTATGTATTACTACTCTTAAAATTGCAATTGGTAAGCCTATCGATAATTTACGTTGCATAAAATTGATATGCTTGTGATAAACACAGGAATTTACTTTGGTTAGTAAAGATAATGTCCAAAGCCAGTGGATTAAGCCAGTTGTGGAGTAATTACAACGGGCGCTAGAAAATATATTTGAAAAAAAAAAGAAAAGAAAGATTACTCAATTATAGAACAACATAAGTTGTTCTCACGTCGAATCGACGTAAAGAAAAATCATACTCTAACTGTCTACACTCAATATATTTAAGCTTCGTCCACCTAAAATAAGAAATTCTATTTTGGAACACCTTATTTAAACCACCCATGGGAATTATGCAAGGGTAAAATCAATAATTCTTTTCAAATGCGGCCAATGAGACAGTGCTACACATATGCTTGAAACTGCCATAATAAAGTAATTAATCCTGTTAAATATTTTTGTTTCGCAAATGGGTGGCACGTATTCAATTTAAGCTTCTATTTTAAATATTATAATTACTGAATCAACATTGTTGCCGCTTAAGTTGTTAAATTAATTCTAAATTCAAATTTATTTTGACGACAATGGTTTATTTTTAAACGCTATCGCATATTCGTGGAAGCTTATTATATTCCTCAAGGTGCAATTTTCTCTTCGAAATCTGATGTCCCAGTTGAGTTTCTAAAACATTTTAAAACTTAAAATAAATAAATGTGAAAAAACTCATGTAAAATGCTACATATAAAGCGATACAATTGTTTAGACCAAAACTTCATTCGGCCTACCTCAGTCAAAGCCCTTCTTCTCACTAAAGAGAGGGAACTGAAAAGGATAAACAAGAAAGCATGTTGCCATAAGGAAATAAGAAAAGGCAAACAAAACCACGGAGAAAAAGGGATGGGATAAAAAAAAAAGAAAAGAAAATAAGTACAAACAAAAATACATAAATAAGTAATAAAAACAATAATATTAAAAAGCAAAAAAGAAAACACACACAAAAAAGAAAAACAAACGAACACATAACAAACAAAAGAACAGAAAACTAGAATAACATAAAAACATATTTTTTTTTTTTTTTTTTTTTTTTGGACTGAGGAAGACCGAAAGAATTTTTGGTCGAAACGATCGTATCGCTTTATAAGTAACATTTTATGTGTGTTTTTTCACAAAGTTTTCATTTATTTTATCGTTTAACACCAGTATTTTGAGTGTTTTTTCAGTCGTTTTGAAACTTGTGCCATTAGAACGACTCGAATCTCAAGATATCTCACTCTCCAGAATCGTAAACACAAGGGGGGGGGATTGGGGGGGGTCACACCCCCTTTCCCATGAGGAATTTTTTGCCATACAAAATGTTTATTCTTCACTTCCTTATCACACACGCGTATACATATATGTGAGTTGCAGTAGTCGTAACCTCCCCGATGAAAAATTTCTGGCTACGCCACTGACACCATCGGATATTGGAAAAGCCTTCTAGAGATGAAAATTACGAAAAATTGATTTAAAATCATGAAACGGGCGGATTTTTCATTTAAAACTAGCTCAGATATTCTTTCTATACTTTTTTACAAAATTATGAAAAACGCCAAGCCTATCGCACCAACGACATGGATTTTGTTGCGCTTTTTGAGCATAACTTTTTCATTGTTTCGGAGTAATCACGGTAAAAGTTTTGTTTTGTAGTAGTATACGAACTCGAATCGTTACAGAGTTATAGTGAGTCGGAGATGAGGGGCAACTACATATTGGGATTTTCATTTGAGATCGTGAATTATTCTCCACTGCAAGGTCAGAGAGCATTTACTTCCGTACTAATCGGGGTCCTGCCTGCAAGCGCTGTCATTATTTGCGATACGCAGCAACCAGCGTACTCAAAACTGCAAATTAAGCTCTGCACGTGCAGTTTAATTTAGAAGGATTTCGTGACCATGAGAGCAGACTGATGGATGCTGTAATTTTGCGTCATAGAATGAATGAGAAAATAATTTAGTATAATGCAAGAAGTAAAAGATTAAGTTCCGAGTATAATTTTTTAATATATCACAATATCGTACGGCAAAAGAAGTCCAGCTAGCAGGTCATCAAAGGGTCCGAGAGATAACGCGAACTCCTTGCTCCCAGCACGAGATTTTTCAGCAGCAGTAAAAAGCTAAAGTGCTGCTGAAGAGAGTCAGTCTGCAAACGGTGGCTTATGTCTCGTAGCTTCACTTAAGGCGAAAGCACCCAAATCGTCCCAGTCTAAACTTGGCTGTATTCTTTACTTTACGTGGGAAACGGTAATGTATAGTCAAGGAATGGTTTAAAACGGCTTGAGAGGTGTTAAAGTAACAATGCGTGGGTTTCAAAAAAGTCGTATCTATACACTATTTCACAACGCGAGGTGTTTTGGAACGCATCCCTTGCGTAAGTCAAGACTCCACTCTAAAATTCACAGTAACAATCTACCTGTAAAGAACACAATGTAACAGGTAAAATAACTGCCTATTATAAAACATGGCGAACAGAAGTACACAATAACAAATAACAACTCATAACATATCTCTGAAGCATTTGATAGGAATTTTACACACAGATAAAATTCCAATCTCTCTATGCAATTTTTCATAAATGAAGACGATTAAACAGTTCTTGGAAAAATTTTAACGCGCAAAACAGTTTTTCTTTTTCTGTTTGAATATGAAAGCAAGAATAGGAGATGGAGATTGTTAACCCTTTAACGCGCAGTGTTCGCGCTCTGGGAACACTAAATGTTGACGTTTTGACTGTTGCCAGTCACGAAGAATAGATTTGATTTCTATAAAAATAGTTGCGGGTGACACAGTTCCACGAGAATCCTTTACTTATTAACACGTCATTTTCCGTAAAAAAAAATTGTCACGATTACTTTTAACAGCACTGACATCTGCTGAAAAATAGAAGAATGCGAGAACAGTTGGATAGATTGCCCAATGCCGAAAAAAGGACAGCCGTTGCCATCGCTCGACTTAACTACCAGCAAGATGGCGGACGATCGAAACGTTCATCGCGTGCCACAGATCTAGAGACCCTTTTCTGACGCAGCTGGCTGTGCGGCGGCACAGCAAGCTGTCGTCATAAAAGGGTCTCTAGATCTGTGGCACACGATGAACGTTTCGATCGCCCGCCATCTTGCTGGTAGTTAAATCGAGCGATGGCAACGGCTGCCCTCTTTTTAGCATTGGGAAAGGGTTGCGCCTTAAAGGGTTAAAGAAGTCGTAGCAATCTCATCTCCTCCAATCACTTATCTTAAACAAAAATTTAAAAGTGTTGAGAGTCACTTTATCATAATTTTCTTTACAAAAATAACCGTAAAGATTCAAACAACTTTGGGTTTCGTATGAATCATGTTAAAAAAATGCTCTTAGAAAAATATGCGCGGGTAAAGTAAGTGATGCTTAAAAAAAGAAACAAAAAAATCTGTAAGTATTTTCGGCGAGGCTCTTGAGCTAAAAATCTATGCACTTCGTAACCCTATAAACCTTGTGACTTAAAAAAAAAAATTATGCTTGAGCCCACTTTCGAAGATGTGTTCTTTGTTTCCAATCTTTTAGAAATCGCATATTTATTCAGGAAATTTTAAGGATTCCTTCTTTTGTATTGGTCAGTGACATTTACTAGTATATATTTTTTTATTCCTGAAGAGAAATTCAGAAAACTTAAATTATTGCACAAAACCTCATATTTCAGTTTTAAAATCTGGAATCGGCTCAAAATTAGGATACCACCCATAAGGGGCAACATTAGTCTGCTTGATAGGCTTCCCCATAACAAAATGACCAACATCGCGGCCCTCGCAGCGGTCAAGCCTCCAGTAAGTCGCTGACCCGGCCATTAGGGGGAAAAAAATTCTTTTTTCTTTTTATGTAACTGTATTTTATTTTGAAGGCACATTTAAATAAAATAAAATTAAAATTATTAAATCAAAACAATCTGAACGATAAAAAATCAGCGTCCCTTCTCCACCCCCACAGCAGGTCGCGGTAAAATTGTCAAACGTTGACTGGCCCGCGGCGATAAAAAGGTTGGGGGCAGGGGCGTAGCCAAGGGGGAGGGTTAGAGAGGGGGTCATAACCCCCCCCCCCATGAGAATTTTTTGCTATACAAAATGTATATTCTCCACTCCCTCATTACACACATGTATGCATAGATGTGAGTTGCAGTAGTCGTAATCCCCCCCCCCATGAAAAATTTCTGGCTACGCCCCTGGTTGGGGAGAACTGTTTTAAGCTATTGGAGTCATTTCTATCACCGTTTTCGTCATTTTAAGGCGAATCGCCGATAAAACACTAATGTCATATTTAACTATTAATTTTCTGGTAAATATTAGAGCATATACCAGATTCAGGGAATCTTTATATAGGACCAACTACTGGGGTCATTTTAACGAAAGGTAACTGATAAATAAAAATTGATATCAGCAGTTAGCAGTTGCTTCAGCAGTTAGCAGTTGTTTCCAGAATAGTTTGTTACGTTGAGTTGTTAACTGCTTCATTAATTTTTAGCCTCTTTAAAATCCTCCTGAAACTCTAGAAATTCCACCAATTTATCAGTAAACAGCATTTGAATCTGCACGGAATGCAAGCAGTAAAACTTTATCAGGAAAAATAAAAGCATCCCATCTATCATAGAGGAGCATCAAGTTTATCCTATTTATAGTGACATGCGGAATGCAAAAAAAAATGTGACTAAACCCTAGAAAATAAATATAGTTTCGCAGAATTTTTTTACGAGACAGTTGCCATAAGTTTTGAAAAGAAAATGAATCCATTAACCTTGAAACTGCTTTACCTTCCACCTTTTTTCCACACGCAAAGCACTTTACATCACGTGGCAACATAGCTCAGATCCCGGGTGAACCGTTTGAATTATGAGTTCGGTTCTGGTTCGTTACCGAGGCTTTTATTCTGTTCTTAAATCAATCTTCGCCTGAAAAACTGAACATTTTCTCCTGTTCAGTTAGAGAATATTTTCATTAGTTTTCTACGATGAATTTCCAATGAAAACTTCTTTAAGTTTCATTGAACATTTTTATTATAACTAGTTTGTGTATTGTGTAGTTTATTTTGTAAAAAGTATGGCATTTAGAGTTAACCTGTTCAGGACCGGCGAAAGGAGAAAGAAGCGCTTCCCCAGGCCCGCGCGCTCAAAGAGACTACGCACGCACGGGACCGGTATGATATTTGAAATGATATTTGAGGTTTAATCAAAAAAAAGCTCGGAACCGAAAGTGCAAATTGAAGGTCAAAGCTCTCTGGAATGATATTTGAAAATGTAACAGACTTCAACCGCCATCTAGTGCCGTTTAAAAATTCAAATAAAACGTTCCAATCTGAAATCACGTCTGTGTGATGATGGGCCGGCTGGCACGGAAACACTGATCACAAATACGATATCGCGGCCGTGAGGGAAGAATCGTCTGATCACATATACGCGATCACGGTCCTGAACAGGTTAAAGTGGTATACATGACACCAGGGCCTGATTACAAAAGTTTTGTGCCCATGGCGCTTTTAAAATTTGGTATGCCTATATATAAAGTGACCATATTTCTGAACCAAAAATCAGGACATTTCTAAACCACAGAGTCGGGAGGAGTAAAAATCAATCCCGAACACCCACCTCCCATCCCCAAGAATTTTTTTTCTACGCATAATTTGATTTTCTATTTTTATGAGAAAAATGAGTTGAAAAAGTATAATAGGCCTATTATATAAACTTAGGTTTTAAATAATTTTATTGTTAATTTTTTGATAACTTTCCAAAATAGTTCACTTTCTAACATTAACTATAGAATCACCATCCACTGATTATAGGTCTGCATTAAAATACATAATAAAACAATAATTTTCATTTAAAAAAAAACTGATGTTAAATGCAAGTAACAAAAAATTTTGTAAGTAACAATCATTTTTATGTCAATATATTTCCAATTTACTTTACAGTTATTTATTTATTTTTCATAAAGCAGGACTTTGACTGGACAGGAGTGGAAAAGCGGGACATTTTAGGGTTCTGTGGGGACAGCAGAACAGCTAGGTAAAAATCCGTACAGACCAGGCGAAATACAGGACGTCTGGTCACTTTACATATATATATATATATATATATATATATATATATATACAGCTGGTCAGTTTTTGAAACCCTATATACAGCTATCTTGGTCTTATGTGTGTATATGCGCAGGCCTTATGCAGTCCGAAAGAAAAGAAATTGGTTGAGGTGCAAGAAATGGAAGCATGAAGACTGCACTAAAGTTTGCGTGCACTGTGATTCAGATATCTTTAAAAAAAATAATAATCTGTCTTTCTAACATTCTTAACTGTCAGTTTTTGTGTAATCACCAAGCGATACTTTTTTCCCAATAGCCAGTTACTTCATTACTCTGTCATTAATTGCTCGTTTTTATCTTGCCTACTGTTAGTATACCTTCTTAGTTTTTTAAATAGCAAGCAATGTTTACTACTTGTGTTTTACCATTACCCTGGTGGCTCTCGCTCTTTGATTAACTGAAGAACCAACGATTAGAGCGACATCTTTTTGGTATTTTTTAACGCAAGGGATATATTTTTACTGCAGGATAGTACATGTAACTCCAAACTCCGGTAGGATGAAGCTACCTCCTTTTTTAGCAAATCCTTCAATTTTAGATAATTATATTATTTGGTTATTTTATTTGATTTGGAAGGAGGCCACAAACTTGTAAAAAACAAGCACGATTCATCAATTTTAAAATTTTTCTATTACTGATGAAACTTTTCTACCACTTCAGCTTTCTTGAGTACCATTTTTCTAGATCCCATAAATATACGTTGGTTACAGAGAAATGTAACAAATTTACTAACATTTAGAGGCTTCTGCATTCAAAAGTAATCAAAGCCCAGTTTTTCTGCGGAATTTTTTACAATTAATCTTGTAAATAACACTTATAAGTATTTGGATAAACTCTAAAAGTTACTGTGCATTACACAGTCAATCTACTGCAATTATACATAGTATATTAATAATGTTGCCATTTTTAGATTGCAAATAAAACTATTTCAGTATATTAAATACTAAATTACTGCAGCTGGCAACAATTTATAAAGAACTGGAAATTATGTGAGTACATTTTGTAATTCTTGCATCATGATATAGTACAACTTCGGTCTGTAGTTGAAGAGCATTTTCAGTAAGATAAATTAAACGTCTATTTATAGACTACTCTCAATTTAAAATGGTGTGCGTAGCATGTATACTTATTTAATATCTCATGTGAATTCTCGTAAATAGTGATATTTGAGTACTAAAAAAAAAAAATGAAATACTTTATTATGCCAATTTTTCCTTCCGCAGAGGAATATGTACAAAATAATATATATTTGTATTGGAGTGTGTTTCACATAATTGATACATTTTGTATGATTTATTAATCTTGTTTACATAAGTATTTGGTGTTGTTATTATGGTCTGGGGTTCTGAATGGAGGCCTGCTACATTTTGTTTTCCACCACGCAACAGATAAAAGAGTGTATATGAACAGTTTGTACGTAATATGTAAAAGATTAAACATTTTCTATGCGATACGTAAAATATCATCTTTTTAAAGTCAGAGAATTCGAAAGATTTGGTAAAAACCTTTGTATCAAATGCACGACTCTGATGAATATCACTATTGTAGTTTCGTGACTGCTAGTTTTTTAAAAATATGTATTAAAGTAGGTCATTTCCGTTTTACTAAAAAATCTACAGCTAAAACTACTAATTGTTTCATAATATTTGTAGAAACAATGAGTACAATAGTCCATTCAAGGTTGTTATTAAATGTTTTATGAACAAGTTGAATTCTAAATCATTCGATTATTTTCCAAACTAATTCATCCGGTTATATTTCGTTCTATATTATTTAAATCACTAAATTTCTATATCCCATCTTAGTTATAATTTTAACGGAATTCATTAATTTGATTATTTATCTGAGGTTTATTCTATGAAGAAGACGGATTAAAAAAACTGTCTGTTATCAATGGATTGAACTCAAAAGATTATAGCTGAGAAAATGTTTAACTTAAGTCTTTTAATATTTAAAAATGTGTCCTAAGAAGATCATGTAGGATATCAAGAGTTGAGACTATAAGAAATAAAAAAAAAATCATGAAATTAAAGGGAACCATATTATCTTAAAAAAAGGAATTTGGTCTGGTCATGTTAAAAGAATGAGTGATGAAAGATTTCGTAAAATTGCATTTAAAAAACCAATCAAGAATATAAAAAGAAAGAAAAGAAAAGGAGGAAGACCACAGAAGAAATGTAATGTATGGATTATGTTTAAAAGACGATGAGAGATGAAGGTCTGGCGGGACCCTTGACCGAAAGAACTGGAAGAGGCTCCTGTAGATTTTTTGGAATGTACCCCATGTCGCGAAGAACCGAGCTTACAGAGCTTACATACAATGTTTAAAAATGAAAAAACTCAGCAAACTGAATTCACAGATACATTATTTGAAAATTTGGTGGCCCCTTAAATCTGTGTCTAAGGTATGCCACCCCCCCCCCTTTGTCCTTGTTATAATCTGAACCTGCATTCATTCACTCACAGATGGAAGAAAAATAAAACAATCCTAGTTATTAAAGTAATCATTATGCTGTCTAGTCACGAAACGGCAGTTAGGAACATTTTAATCAATACACCATGAAATGATCATGAGCCGAGCGGCCATCTACTGTCCATAGATATCCAGTGCGCCACCACGTATACAAACACTGCCTTATGCAAATATTGTTAAATTCAAGGCCAAGGCCATGCCCAGAAATGATGTGCGTACCCATAGAGATAAAAGTTTCAGGAAGTGGTAATGGAGCATAAACCTTTCCCCCCCTCCTTTATTTACAAAGCTGGGGGGTGGAGGGTGGAGGAGGAAACTTGTAAAAACGATTTTTAGGATTTCATTGTTCAGATTCTAGTCAAGTGAAATCACACTATACCAATGTTTTTAAAGCACTTGGGGGTTACGTAAAAATCTACAGATGTTAATTGCTGATTCCACCCACCCAAAAAAATGAGTTTTGAAATCTTTTAACTAATTTCCGAGAGTTAATAAATACTAAATAATGATAATTAACAATATCAAGATTACAAGAATGAGTTTTACTATTTTTTCACTGTCAAAAAGGAAACAATAAAAATATTGAAAAATATAAATTAGTTATGTGTAACTCGTTTCACATAAGTGAGTATAAACAAACAAAATTGTTTAATTCATACATTTCTTCTTTCTTTTTTTTGTGTGAATATTTATGCTAGTTTTAGTTCAAGTTTAGTTAATTTTTGTTTTTGTTCAAGATGATTTATTTGAATTTTGAATGTTTTTAATCGTTCTATATACTATAATCATTGAATATCTTTTTTAAATTTAAGTTAATTTTTTCCCTCATTTTTCAATTAAACATAAATTTAAATAAAAGATTACTTTTATAAAAAGGAGAAAAAATAAATTTCAATAAAAGGAATCAAGGATTATAATATCTAAAAAGATTTAAAACAGAATCAAATAAATCATAATCGTGAACTAAACCTGAAATAAATATTTATCAAAAAGCTTTGAATAACAAAATGTTTCTCATTCAAAATATCAAGACTGGAGATTGAAAAGCGCATAGCACAGATGACAAATAAAATAATCAAATGCCGCCTGTTTCTCTCCGTTTTTCTGTACAAATAAAGTGGATAACTTAACTTGAAGGCGTCTTTTATAACACCAATGAAAATTAAAATTCCGCATAAACAGCTAAACAATTTGCGTTGGAAGGTATCTGCCATTTTTATTCCCTAGTGAAGATGAGTACCAACTCATTTTTGAAAGCACAAATTGTCAGGATAGATTTTACCCCTGTGATAACCAATGTTCACCCCGAAATATAACATAACGAAGCTTCTTTGATTGTTGTGATGTCTTGATCTTCGGGGTTTTTCAAACATTTATAAAACATAGTTTTGTAAAGTTAATATGCTTACGAATTTATGTTAAAACTTGTAAATATTTAGCACTTATTAACCTTTTTATTCGGATTCTGCCCAATAATTATGTTTTTAAAGTAGATTCATTGTTCGAAACCAATGCAAACAAAGCAGCTTTCGCTGTTCTAGTTTCTCTGGGGCATGTATAATATGTATTCATTATTATAAAAACGTGAATTCATCCAACTGACTGCAAATCAGTATACTGATGTGTTCTAATATTACTGCAGCTCGTTGATGAAGATGATATAAGTTAAATTAACAACGACATTTAAAGGGCTAATTAGCATTGCGATTCTACACTTTAATAACTGAACAAATACCAGTGCATTAAAGGCGTCTATTATTTAATTCATTTAATAATACGCAAATTCATGCCTCTCACAAAATATTGAATCATTAAAGAAATATTCAACAGAAAGTTGAATTGCTACTCTAACCCGAAAACGATTAAGAATTATTCAGCCCGAGATTGGAACAGGTTAAAATTATATCACTGCAATTTTCTCAGTCCTTGGATGTAAAACGTATTAAAATTTGTGAATTTAAATAATTTTTAATTCTACACTCTTAAATGATTTTACTTAAGTTAGCAGAAATGAATATATTGAATGAAATAGTTTATCACTAAGTTTTAACATCTTGCTAAACCACTGATTGTGCGTGAGCTTCTAAATTCAGAAAGTGGTGAAGAGAAGTTAAAAAATAAAGTATTGTTTGATAAAATGTATAAGGTGTACGATGTGCTTTCAAATAAGATATTTACCTACCATTTGAAAAATTTGAAGCCACCTGTTTAAATTAAACTTATA
Organism: Cheiracanthium punctorium; assembly: GCA_038373885.1. Classification (NCBI taxonomy): domain Eukaryota; kingdom Metazoa; phylum Arthropoda; class Arachnida; order Araneae; family Cheiracanthiidae; genus Cheiracanthium; species Cheiracanthium punctorium. The sequence goes on from JAWZYV010008634.1 coordinate 856,103, forward strand.
AACCAGGAAGAAAATTTACTGTTATTTTACATTTTTGTCGTACATAAATGCATTAGATGAATGGAACAGTTTACAACTCTAATTATAGTCGTAAACTGCATACTGAAAAACGAAAAAATAAATAAGTAATTAAAACAATTATTTATGAAATTTTCAGTCAGAACTTTTTTTCCCCATTAAAATCTCACAAAGAAGTAAAATTTCTATGATCTAAAAATGTGTTGTTGCAAAAGTTTATCCTTAATGAATTGAGAAATATACGTTTTAAATTTACTCATTAAAAAATCAATGGATTCTGAAAGTTGAACTAATACGTATTTTAAAAATGGTCCTCACTAACAGGGCAGCAATACATAAAAAACTGTAGAATAATTAAAATGATATTTGTGGATACGTGAATTCTGTGAGACATACTTGCCTTTCCCTAAAAAAAAAAAGTAATAAAGCTTAATAATTTAAATTTTTATACTTGCACATTATAACAAGTTTACGATCTCATTAACGAACAGGAAAAAAGTTTTATTAGCCCTTTCAGACCTGATAAAAATATTTCCCTTTGAATTTAAGTTTTTATATTACTATAGAGATTAAATTTTAAATGAAAAAATAATCCTGATCATTAAATGTTTGAGGAAAATTTGTTTTTATTTATGTGTACAAATTAGAGCATCCATCCTGTTCGATAATATTGGCAATTTTTGTGTCCGCAGTTTCGGAAGCAGGATCTGAAAGAGTTAACGCTCCTAGCTGCAGTACTTTATTATAATTTAACAAAATTACACAAATCAAAATAACACAAAGAAAATCAAAACGATAAAATCGGGATCAACTTCTGATGTACACGCACTCATAAGGAATTTATATCCTTAATTAAAAATTAGCTAGCTGATTAGGTATAATCAGCAGTATATATGAAGGGTACAATATACTTTGAAAAGTATCCTTTCTGGTTATATATTTGCATAAGGAACTTTCTCAAAACAGCTTTTCTGAGCCTATCGTAATATAGAACTGCATAGAGTTTCACCGTATCATCGCTATACTGAGAAGAAAGAGACATTTACAGGTAAAATGGCATTTTTTAATTCTCAGTTGTAAAGCACAGCCAGACAAAAGATTAATTAATGCATTCATTACCACTTAATTTTTTGAATAAAACAGTTTAAAAAAATATGCTTGTTTGAAATACTGTCTTATTTTATTGCATTGTAGCAGATAAAATGAGAAGAATAGTTGATTATTTAAAAAAGATAATTTGGGATGAGGTTGAAAAAATAACATTGCTTTAAATAAATGAGAAAATTAAGAATATAAATATGAAGAGTATTTGTAATTTCTTTAACAGTTTTACTTACATGTAGAACACAAAAAACAGAAGGAAATGAAACTAACATTTATTCTAGAGGAATGAAAAATTTAGATGAAAATAAAAGAAAGGAGTTAATCCCCCCCCCCCCACACACACACAAAAATATATATTTATTTATTTTCAATTATTCTGACACTTCTTATCCCTGGTGGACAGAGCCATTGTACATAGTCTTTTAATTTCTCATCCAAAACCAGAAAAAAGAAAGAATAATAAAGATAATCAGAAATTTACGTACGATATGCACTGCATGACCAAAAAGTATTCGGACGCTTTAAAATTTAGGTATTTTTGAATTTCTAAAACTGTACTATGTGAAATGTTCTGTTACTTTAGGCAAAGTAACATAAAATTTAAACATCAGTGGAATTTTGGTGACCCGATTATTTCAGAGCCATCAACATTCAGAAAAGAAAAAATATTTTTTTTTATCATAATAGAAGTAAAAAAAGCAGAGGATGGTTAAAATTCTCCTTTCGGAGAACTTAGAAATGCAGCTTTAATAGTCGATATACTTATGATTTTTCTATATAAGATACCTTATTGCTTTACAAAATTATGGAGATATTCACATTTCCTTATACAGTGCGAGAGAAAGAAAAAAAACTCTTATATCTAGTCGTTTATTTTGTGTTTTAATTGTTTATTTATTTTTATTAATAATTTACAGTACAGATGTATATTTAGTTAAGAGTTGATGTGACTTTCGAGATATTATATTTAAAAAACGTGTAAAGATGCTTGCAGATTTTTAAAACAATGTTCATAGCTCTTAAATGTTACTTCAAGAAAAAATAAAATCGCTGCATATAGTTTGCAAATGATTTTGTAAGCGTTACTAATCATTTCTGCTTTTTTGGGATATAGTGTCATGAAAAATTTTATTTTCATTTTTTTAAATGTTGCGATTTCTTAGTTACATACTATATCAAATATTCTTGACAAAATATGCCTTCAAGAAGGTTCTTTGCACACCGACAAAAGCAAACAGACAAATTAAAAATGTGCGAAGGTTTTAAAAATACACCAATTATTTTCTTATTAGACGGAAAGCAGAATCTGCCTCGCGGCATGTCAAATTAAGTTTTTCTTATGTTGTGCACTTCGATAAGTTTTTATTTTTGTGTTCCAGTTTCAATCTCGCATTGGAATTTAAATGTAGGAAGTATGTTAGTGAGCGTGTCTTTTAGGAAGTGATGAATAAACTGTTTTGCTCTTCCAAAAACATGTAATTATTTTAAAGAAGTTTTTATTCAGCTAGATAGTATGTTTTGTGGACATCAATGTCCAGTCTCCTTTAAGAATAATAAGCTTATTTTCTTAGTTTTGTATCAGGCTTTTACTGTATTCTAACTTACTACAGCTGCTCCATTAATATATAAACTTAGCTAAATTAAATGCTACTTCCTGGTGTTCTATTTATTTATATGCAACTCGGCTATGTCACTTCTGCCGTAAATTATCAAAATAGCTGTTTTATTTTTTATATGAGAATGATAACATCAGTCATTACTCCTATTTTGACGTAAGGTGGTTCTTTTGAAAACAAAAAGAAAGAAAAAGAAAATTGTATGGCTCTTGGGATGCCTAGAAAAATATCAAATTATGTCAAAAGGATTTAAAAAATCTCCATTATTCTTTATTAGCGGCATTTTGCAATGATAATCTGCTGTATAAATTTAGAAAAAAGATGAAATTCAGAAATACTCTATAACATGTATTTAAGGATTTATTTTTGGAAAGTATTCCTAACTTTATTTTGCAAAGATAACAGGACATATTCAGGGAGATAATCTGAAATCTGGCTTTAGAAAATTAACTGAATAGCAATATTTAAGGAATAAAAGAATATTCAAGGATTATATTAAAAAAACATTAATTTCATTATGAAATACCGAGAAGGTCTGTTAAAAATATTCCTTATGTGAAGGCTATGTTTGACAAACTAAATGACAGATGAATGAATAAATGCTGTATAATCGCCATATTAAATATGAGGTGTTGAACATGTCACCCTTTCCAATGATGATCTTGAAGTTAATATTTAACAATTAATCAAATATCTATGTCTACCATTCCTCAGCAATCATAGACAGTACATTTTTAGTTGCAATAAAATTATAAATTACTGTGTTTTTTAAGAAAATTTATATTATTGTTAGTTTAATATACTATGAAAAAATTAAATGTTTATATTTTCACTCTGAAATTTGATTTAAAACTGCACTGCCCACTTTACTCTATTTCATGGAAAGGAATAAGTATTAAAAAAAACTTGTAGGAACAGGTAGCTTTTTCACCAAACAATATAAACTGTTTCAGCTATAATAGCTGTGGATATGTGAGGTAAAAATGTAATAATTTAACCATGGTATTTTAGGTGTTCTGTATCGATAACTAAAAAATTTTTTTAAATGGGTGTTAAATTCCACTCCACCTGAACCTAATTCAAGCTATTCAGTCGATAGATTATGTGTTCTATAACATGATTTCTAGTAGTTTCATATTTGTACTTTTTGAACAAAAAATAATTATATCACTGTGATTCATTCGCATTTTTCCGTCATCAGTGTCCCTCATACAGTGTCACGGTTTTAAGGGCACGACTTGGATATTTGCCACACCGGCGACGAGTTGAAATGTATTGAGATGCTAAACTCGTCAACCTGCCAAAGGATTACGTATAACATTATATGAATAACTCTTTTGAAGGCACCCAATAATGGGAAATGATTATCGATTATGCAGTTGCGTAAATTGCTAAAGATTCACCAGAGAATGAAAAGTCACCATTAGTGGCAAATATCAATTCGCACTCATAAAATTACAACACAAATATCTGTATTTCGTATCACGCATTTTCAACAACTCACTTCTATCAGTGCTTTCATGTCATTATTCTCAATGGCCAATGTCATCACTCATCTCTTTAGAATAAATTACAGAATGATCACCGTTTCACTAGGTGTAGTACTACGTGACCCATGGAGCTTGGGTTTTCCCGTCCCCCTCTAAAATATCAGTAAGCTTATCAATATTTTACCCAGGTACAATTTTCTATGTGAAATGTGAATAAATGTTTGTCTCTCAAGCCTACCCGCTCTCATTAATTTTTAAAACGTTGAGCTTGACTGCACAGTATCATGATATTTGTCATAGAATAATTAGACAGGTTTCTGAATTGCGAATATTGGAACCATTTTTAATGTTTAATGACTAATTCCTATGTACTTATTTAAAAATCAATGACGCAAGTTTTCTCTATTAAGAAAAGATTTTTCCTCCATAAGAAAAAAAATAATAAAGGATAATCCTAGTAAAAAAAGAATCATGCCTGTAGTAAAATCACTGATTATTTGTACAGTTTTTTTTTTTTTTTTACGTAAATCTGTTTTGAACTTTTATATTAGCTGAAGTCATGCTGTGTCAGCTTGTGTCACCCTAAAGAAGCATTGAGAAGGGGGAAAAACGGAGCCACAAATTGGCGTGACGATTTGAAAATTTAAACAAGTTTTTCTCTTAAATTCATCTTTTAATAAATTACTAGAGCACTATTATAACAGGATATAGTAGCCTGTTCCATGATATTGTCAGGCCATCGTCATTCTAAACTCACATTCAAAAAATACCCACTCTTGTTCTTCCTTAGACCACCTTCGAAGTTACTCAACAGAAGTATAACACACTTTTTGGGACACTAAAGGTTCGTCTTGGTTACCCAATTTCGTAAGGAAGTACAGTTCGCACTCTTGTTTCACAAAATTAGTAATATTTTCTTGTTGTATTTCACCATTACCACACTGTAAATGTAATAAAATAAGCCCAAAGACTTATTGAAACCTCTTGCAGTCATTGAACATTTTTATTCTATTTTGAATATATTTTCAAAACGAAATAAGGATGAGATATCATCGTTACGTCTCCAAACACGATCATCAGTTGATCCGAGCGATCATAGAATACTCAAAGTAAAGCTATTTCTCTCGTCTAATAAAAAAGAACAAAAATGGAAAATAAGCATTTTATTCCATTTCATATGGTAAATCTTTTATAAAATTCTGTGTGCGTGTGTGTGTGTTATAAAAAATTATTGAATTAGAGTTTTCATTTAAAACACTGCCAGAGGTATTCACCAAACGTTCGACTACGGAAGTCAGGTAACCAAAAAGGTTTGACTTTCGGCAGACGACGTGGAAATTCTAATTGGTCAGATGTCATGGCAACTGTTGTATTTGGCCTGGCGAATACCATTTTCCTTGTTAACCTTTAAAGTAACACTCTCTGCTGAGTTAACTCACGGGTTCAGCATTTGGTGAACACGGCCATTAGTATGATATTTTCAGAATTTAAGTTGAAATTTTACAAATGATTGTGAAAAACTGCTACTTGATAGGAGTTTTTCACTATTTCTTTCGACTTTAGCACTCCAAAATACGTATAAATCCGTTGAGAAAGTTAGGCAAACAGGAACATTGCAGGGCTGTGTTGTAATTTAAGTGTACAGCTCATACAGTGATGGGTGAAACGGATAAGGAAGTCACACAAATGTGACGCGTTATACTACACGAAAGTATATTAACCCTCTAATGCTCACTACAAGAAAAAAATTATTTTTTCGTTCAAATGGTGTTCTTTCAAGCCAAATAACGAAAATATAATACAAAATTGTGAAAAATGTTATTTTTTATATATTTTTTTTCAAATGCTACCCTGATTTTAAAACTCTGCTAAACATTATAAATGTTTTTTTTTTTCTATCTAATGAAAAAGCATATAATATTTTACATATAAACGGCAATTATTAATTTTTCGTATTTTAAGGTACAATCAGTGGTTTTGTGTTTTCAAAATTACATTTCGAAGCCTTTATCGTAAAAAAAAAAATACCGTTTAAATGATGGTAGAATACATAGTAACATGGGTATTACAGGGTTAAAGATTTCTGATCTAAAAATTACGGAATTCCAAAAATATGAAATAGTAGTATATCATCATTTTAGCCCTAATGGATTAGAATAATTTTAAAACAGGATACTGTAAATAGAACTAAACCTCTTTTCATTAGAAATAATTGACAAAGCATTCAACGTCCCCAAAACACAGGAAATTTTAGATAAACGGAGAGTGTATCGATCCCTCATAAACAATGCTTAATTGTTGTGACATGATTCATTCTGCGCAAGCCTGCAGGTTGATCTCTCCCCCCCCCCCCCATTCCACATGCAGATGAAGTCATTTAGAACAAGGTCAAGGCCAGGTTCATAAATCACCAGTTTCCATGGAGACTAAGTTATTGGGAAAATTTAGTTTCTAAATACATGAAAGGAATTCACTTACGCAGGGTGCCCACCAGCGACTATAGAAAGGCGACTTTTGCTACTAATTTAAGTGCAAGACGACTTGGGCGACTTTTTTGAATAATAGTTGTCATTTTCATACTATTTTCAAGTTTTTGGATACTTGTAGCTTCCTCCAGGCGACTCATTTAAAAATCAGATTTGAGTTTTCGTCAACTACCTTTTCTTTTCAAAGTTGCGATTAATCGTTCATCAAATAGTTCAATCCGTTTTTTTTTTAACCGTACTATAAAAATGAATGTGCTATGTGCGCTGTTATATAACGCTATCCCCAAATGGCTATCGCCAAAATCTCGCAAACTATCTCAAGTTTGTCGGCTTTTGGTGAAATATCGCCAAATAAAGTATCCGAAGGAGATCTTTCAAATTAAACTCAGCTTGGCGATATCGAAATATTTGGCTAGAAATCGCTAAACCTTACTTTTATTGATATTTTATCTCTTTCAAACAAATAAGTTTGGAGGAAGTGCGTCGAAAATACTTTTGATTTAATAGACGCGCAAGGAAGCCATGCGTTGGACACATCAGATTTTTTTAAAATATAAATGTTGAGACGTGCTTCGTCTCCTCTTATGTATTTGATTTTAGCAAAGAATTTTTTTTATACAAATCATATTGCTGAAACTAATACATATGCAATAATATAACTGTTTAGTTATGTTCAGGATGAATTTATAGATATAAAAAAAACTTGCGAAGGAATTTTAAATTTCTATGTACAAGAAATTATGTAATTTATTTTCATATACGCATACGCACATCAGGACGGTAGTATGTGACGCGCATTTGCATTTTCACAACATTAAATTATTTGACAATACCGTGTTTATTTCATAAGCACAAAAAAGTTTTATATCTTGTAGAATTATATTACGAATTGCACAAAGCAGTCAAACAAGCAGAGAGATGATAAAGTTGGGATATGAATCATAATGCGCCTTGAAATGCGAGCAATACTTACATGTATTTTTCAAAATGGATGCAATTCTTATATGCTCTCTAATAAAATGAATACCTGCTTTTCTTTACACTTTCTTGTACGAGAAAAAAAAAGTCATCTCAAAAAATGTCGGTATTCAAAATATGAAGTAAAAACCTATTTTGATCATTCGTGAACTTTTTCAAGTGAATACAAGATGTATGTACTTCGTATGCACGTACAATCCATTTTGAGCAATCTTGAGTCCGTTTTATGGGTTTCGATGACGTTCGGCTAGTGACGTCTGTAGGAACGTATGTTCGAATGACCGTACGTATCCAACACCTCCTGGATAAAGAAAGCCTAACAACTCCTACGTCACCGAGCTTTGACGGCATTGTTAGGCCTACATTTAAAAGTTTTATTTTCACAAAATAAAACTATAAAAAGTTTCTGGTGAATTTACTCATGAATAACAATATTTTAATAATTTGAGATAAAAAATATAATTTTATGACAAGTGGCAGTTTTTAACCACGACTAATTAGATAATATAAGAAGGAAATAGATCGAAATGAATAATTTTGTATGAGAAAGGTACTTTAATTTTAATTTTTTATTTAAGATATTTTCTAATATTTGTAGCATTCACCAGAAATTTTAAATAGTTTTACTTTGTGAAAGTAAAACTGTGATGACGTCATCACTTGAAGGCCTAATGATGACGTCAAAGTTTCAGTTGTTAGGCTTTCTATATGTAGGAGGTGTTGACGTATCTCGCATAACACATGAACGATTAACTGTAGAATTTGGAAATTTTTGACTTAGGCTCATTATTATTCATAATTATGCTTTTCTGATTTCGGTTGCTATCTATTGGGTAGTTTATCTACATTATTACCCCAAATCTTTTTAATATTTAAAAATCTATTGACAGTCGGCCCGACCAGTGGCCTAGCACATAGCGCTTTGAAGTGGGCGACGGAAGATTCCTGCTTCAAAACCAGGCCGCGTCCGCCGACCTAACCGTTCAGAGTTTTCCGTGGTTTCCTCAGAAACGTAGCGTAAATACGGGTTAGGATCCCTTAGAAAGGAACCCATGGAGGGCATCCCACCTCCCGGACTAGATCCTTCGTGCAGATAACTGGCCGTAATACCACAACAACAACTATTGACAGTCATTGATTGGACTGCGTCTAAAATAGCCCCAATTGTCCCCAGTGTGTTGTGTTGTGGGATTACGGCCAATTAGCTACACGAGGGCTCTAGGTTGAGGGGTGGGATGCCCACCGTGAGGGTCTTCCTAAGGGTCCTATTTACGCTAAGTTTCGGAGAAAACCACGGAAAACTCCGAACGGTTAGGTCGGCGGACGCGACCTGGTTTCCAATTGTCCCCGAATTCGACTACTTTTGGGAAGTATCGTCAAATTTTGCCTAGAAAGAAGTTTCCAAAGCCAAACCAAGCTTGGTATCGCGTAGTGTTAGCGGAAATTCGCCATACCTTAATGTTTTTGAAGTGCCGTATGTCATTTTTAAAGGAATGTAGTGCATCAGAAATAGATGTAATTTAAATGCATTGCATCAGAAACAGATGTAATTTAATCGATGTACAAAAAAGGTCATGTGTTGTCCACATCAGATTCTTTTTAAATGAAAGTTTCACTTTTTGCGAATTGCAAAAAAATACTTTACTACCACCGGCTCCACACCACCTGACTCTACTGAAAATCAATTCTTTATGTTATGAGATTGCAGAAATTCGGTATTTTTGACATTTTACATTAAAAACAAATGTCCTAGATGTCTCCGAATCAAAAAATTGAACTAAAATGATAGCGACTCGTATAAAGAATATTTGAACTGTGTAAAATTTTTCCAAAGAAAAATTCTACAGTTAAGGAAACAGAAATGGAACATTTTTAAGCCAGAAAATCAACAGTTCTCAAAAAAATAAATAAATAAAAATCCCCAATGATGCTGTCTTTATCCACATGGCTTTCCGGTTATTTTCATTTACAAACATGGCCACGTGCAAGGTATATTTTGAGCTCGGCAGATCACCGGAAAATGAAGGCCAAGGACGATCTCCTAAAAAAAATCGTTAGCCGCTTATTTCCATGGTTACGCAAAGATCATCTGGAAAAGGAAGGAGGAAACGGACTGCGCAACAAGGCATCGGCATCATTTATATTCATGTAATGGAGGAAAAGGAGTGAGTGATGTCGAAAATTTTCAGTTGCATTACTGTGAAGCGATATAGAGGCAGTTGAGGCTGAGGAAGATGCTATTGGAGCAGTTGAGATAGCAACTAAGTGCGTCCTCTCTTAGGTTGTTTGAGGGGAAATCAGTCATGATTATTATGATCCTAGTTACAACTTTTCTGTGTTTAAGAAGGAGGGGAGAAGTAATGTAAAAAGCATAATTTGTTTTTAAATTTCAAGTTTTGGGGGATCTTATACCTCTTAAATAAGTATGCATAAGAGAATCCAAAAGAATATTTTTTTTTTCCATTTGAAATAATTGTATCTCATTGAGAATGGTCATTTTCCCGTTTGATAATACCTTTTTTAAATGCTGGTCAAGTTTTGAATCCCAACATTTCGGGACATTTTAGCACATAGGTGTTTCAATGGTATGGTACATTTTCCTATGGTTTTAAAATAGTCTATAGTTTCTGTTTCATGCCTCCACAAATGTACCATCGTTACTGAATTACTTAAATTTGTAATTCTAAAGTGTTAAAATACGACCGATCAAAAATACATGCTAAATATTAAATCCGAAAAATTTGCACGCACGCATCTTATTTAGTTAACATTTGATTCTCTCTCCATTTTTTAACCTGGCTAAACTTATGCATACACACGACGTATCAGAAAAAAGTTATCATTAAAACTCCTAGAAAATGCAGAATGCATTAAGATGACTCAGCATTATGTATAGGAATTACATTCGTAAATATTTCCTTCATGTATCAATTAATAACTGCTTATAAGAAAGTAGTGAAATGTAGTGGAAAAGCCAGCCATGCATTTTGATTAACTGATCAGTTTTTTCCCCAAATCACCCTTAAATGCAATTAACACCTATAGATAGTCGTTCTTCTGGATTGAATTTCCAAAGAAAATGCCCATTATTTTTAAAATTTGGTATTTCAATAAATCTGAACGACACGTCGTCTGTTTCAAGTCTTGATATTTGGTTCACATTAAGGCCATAGCTGAACATCTCTATGATTCCTAGTTGCTTCAGTGTGCCGTGCTAAAAAGAGCACCTATGACAACTCTCTAAGGTAAGGCCAAGTAAGTAAGGTTGACCACACGTGATGTAAACTCTACTTGTACCCTTCACTTCCTCGAGTTTGTAGCATAAGTTCTAAATTATACAAATTTAGACAATGAGTTCTGATGTATTCTGTGTATAAGTTTAGTGTATTTACATAATTAATTAAGGAAAGTAGGAAAATGCATTCTCATTCGTGATTGTGATACTTTCGCCATTTAGCCATCGCTGATCTATGATGCCAGTCAGAATCTAAATGCAACTGATTACAAGTATTATAATGCAATTTCTTTAATTTTAAGCTATAACGTAATATAATAATATCTTGGAAGATGTTCTTATTTTAGAACATACTAGCTGAAGTACCCGTTCTTCGCACGGGAATGAATGAACTTTTTGATATTACGATTTGTGGTGATTACTATTCATTGTAATAAAGAGATATAGCAAAATGGATATCGCATTATATTGTGTTCAATAACCATGCATACCGAATTTCAAGGCAATCGTTTGTACGGCGCAGAAGGCCATGCGGCGTAGCGCAATCTAGTGGCGAGTTTTAGCAAAACGGATACGGCGAAAATATTCTTCGCATTCAGATATCGATGAATACGAAATTTCAGGACGATCGGCTGGTTTGCCCTGAAGTTCATGTGTTGACGCGACATCTAACGCGAAACTCTTCCCCGTGTTCAAATATCTATGTATACCTATTTTCATAGCGATCAGTTGCACAGTCAAGACGTGATACACTGCAGCGCCATCTAGTTGTTAATTAAAGTAATGATTTGCTACAGTGCCGTCAAGTGGCGAGTTATAGCAAAATGGATAACGCCAAAATATTCTCATTGTTCCAATAGCTATGTATACTGATTTTCATAGCGACCGTTTGAATGGTCAAGAATTTGGACTGCTGCAGCGTCATCTAGTGGCGAGTTAAAATAATAATGCATTGCAGTGCCATCTAGTGGTGAGTAACATCAAAAGGAACACAGTTAGAATATATTCTTCGTGCTGAAATGTGTAAGTATAAGAAATTTTATGCCGATCGGCCGAACGGTATAGAAGTTGATGCGTTGCAGCGCCATTTAGCGGCAAGTTACAGCAAAATGGATACTGAAAAATATTCTCCGTGTTCTAATATCCGCGTGTAGCAAATTTCATCGAAATCGGTTGGACGATATTCGCATAGTAAACGGCTAAACGGAATAGAATTTGACGTTCTGCTGCGCCACCTGGTGGCAAGTTAGAGGAAAACGGATAGCATAAAAAGCTTCTCCATGATAAAAGACTTAGGTGAACCAAATTTAATGGTGCAACGGTGCTCAACGGTGCTGGAGTTTTTCAACCTCATACACACATACCAACATTCATTTTTATCTATAACCAGTGTCATTATATATCCCAGTCTCAAATAAAATCCAGTTTCAAATCTAAGCCTCGCCAAAGTGCCAACATACGCCATTTTGCAAGCGTTTTTTTCAGGAAATCATTCGAAGCATTGACTTAGCAGTAATCAATATGGGAAATGGTTCGACCGCGAAAAAGTAAAGCAAGCCTTTATTTGAAAAGTGGAATCCCTTAATACAGCGGAATTTTTTAAAATTATCAACTATAACGTGTTTTATTCATCGTTACTCCGATGTACTAAATGAGAAGATTTCAATTTTCTGAAATTTGTCGGAATTCCCTCAATTTAAATCAATGTACTCATTTGGCGAGAATTCTGGAGATAGATCGCTTGAAATCCCTTAACAAATGCATTATTTCTTCACGGATCATTAAAATTTAACGCTGTATTCTAATAAAACCTTTGCACTTGTTTTCAAAAATCTATTTCCTTAAGCTCTCAATAAATTGCGCCAAGCCGAAATCTGTGCAAACGGCTAGAACTCACTTTCTCAAAATCGGCATTTGAGTCATTTTATTTTTTCGCTAAACTAAAAAAAATTACCTATTAGCCTCGGAAATCTTCAATTCTTATTGTTTTGCGTATAAAACATTTCATTCCTGCTCCGATTTCCCATGCACACGATAGTATAATTTAAAAAAAATAACCTTACGAATATAAACTAAAAAAAAAAAATCATTATTATTCTTTTATTTTTACTTTGAGAATTTAAAACATTTTATTCGGCAAAATCGCCACACATGGCAACCGCGATCCTTATTTCACACTTTTTTCACTACAGGGGTTACAATTACGGAAAGCTTTTTGCGTGGAGAGCATAAAAAATCTCTTAAATTCCGGGAACGGGTGGACTTTCTAAGTTTTAAAGTGGACTACGATTTATTCTATATTATTTTAGATATCTGTGCTAAATTTCAGGCCGATAGGTCCATTTTTGTGGATTTGTATACGAATCAAATCCACAAACAAACAAAGAAACAAACAAACAGAATGTCATTTTTATTTATAAGATTAATTAGAATATTCTTAGTTGCATTTTCCTTTTTGCCCGTTTTTCAGAAAGATCCATTAGGAAAATGCAATAATAAGTAACTGCAAAGATATCGTAAAATGCGAAAATATTCAAGTTTCTTTTCCTTTGATTGACATGACTGATTTATTACCAATTTTAAGTGTTTCAAGCTGCGCAAATTGAACACGGTTCTAATTTATTTTTGAACATAGAATGTTGAAAAAATATTACGAAACATTCGGGTCAAGGTATTATTCAAAAACTAACACATTAGTACAGTTCCTCTTCCACTTCAAGAGAATAATTAATGGCATATTGCCAAACATAGCGGTAAAAAAAAATAAATTAAAAAAATGTTAATAATTTGAAGCGATAGTTTCGCAAGTCTCGATACTAAAGTTGGACAAACTGACCGTCTGTTTCAGGTAAATAGGCGTGGGGAGTTTTTCTTTTAACTGATGGTGGACCGAATGAACTCTGCTCCGAAGAATAACCCATAATTACACAACCCAAACATCGAAACTGACCTGAAGTAACACATTGTGTATATTTTGTGAAAAATGGGTTAATAACGTTAACCGGTGGTTGACTGACCTCTGAAGACATTGTGCAACTGTATTTATTCGTAGGATGACCGCGCAGTGTGCATATTCTTGCTGAACTTCCAACTGTTGGTGGTGTTACACAATCCCTTGGGGTCGATAGGTTGCTGTCCTAAATTTATTCTGCTTGGATAGGTCCAAGAACTTTTCGCCTTTTCAAATGACTGCTGTTTGTGGTCATTGTTCTGACTGGCATCCATCAAATTCGACCGAAATATCAGTCTAAAGATTAACTTTGAATTTAAAACAGCTGTCCAAAGAAGAATTCAGAGTGAAAATGAACATATTTATCTTAGTTTCATTATAACTATTCTAATTTTTCTAGTTGATATTTCTGAGGCGTTTCATTTGATTTTGATCCATGCATTTTAGAGAACATATGTTTGATTATGAAACCACGATGAAATAAAAAGCTGCGTAACTAGTGACATATTCAGTTGATACTTTGCATGGGATTTTTTCAGTTTAAATAAAATCATCAGTTATAGTTCTATTTTAAATTTTACTTTAATACTTCCGAAAACTTCAACTTTTAAGAAATTTAGCTAGATTTTCTATTCAACTAAAATCATTCGGCTATTTTAAGGATAGATGGGACTTCTATGATAGGAATAGTGTGATATCAATAGTGGCACAGTTAGCGGCTATGAAAGTAGTTGTTCTCTTAGAATATTTATTTATTAATTATCAGAATGCTGAAACCGTAGAGTTTTCTAGTCTTGTGTATTATATTTTTCTAGTGCAGGCATTTGCCTCTACAGAAGCTTGAATTATTGGCAATTTTACTATGGGAGCAGCCAAATTTACCCCCATGAAAGGACGGTAAATCAACGCCCAAGCCCAAACCGGGAATCGAACCGTATCGAGGATTTGAAAAGCTTTATTGGGGCTCCACTTACTAAAACTGCCTTATGCTCTACAAAGAAACTTTCATAATCACACCATTGGGATATTATAACAGCAAAAATGATTATCGGTTCAAGATGCAAAATTAAGTTCAGTAGTTCGATAATAATAATAATATTATGTAGGATCATAATACTATTTCTTATATTAGTTAATTTTCAAAGTTAAATTTAATTTCATATTTTTCAAGTAACATGTTACACAATATATTTGCATTTATTTTCCGAACGTTTAAATCAGAGCATTTATTTATGGTAGTAAAGATTTTCACTTTACTCAATTTAGAAAGCTATGTCCTTTTATACATTCCGACTGAAAATCAGCTCTATGGTTTCCTCGCAATCAGCATACATCAATCACTACATAGGCCAAGCCTAAATGATAAGTTTGCGCTGAATAATTGCTTGAGACTATGCCTTTTAGCTAAACAAAGGTGTGGATAGTAACAGAGTAATTATTATTACTATTACTTTTCATAAAATGAATTTGTGAGTCTCTTGCTTTAAATTAAAATCATAATTTGTACATTTTTAAATTTAAGTTAATTTTTTGGGGGGGGGAGGCTTTTTGTTGGGGGCTTTGGCGCTTGCCCCGAATTCCCTTCTGGAGGTCAGTTTGTACCGTTTGGTCCTGACCGTACCCAAAGTGGGATAGCAGTCTTGTGTAATGAGCAATAGTTACTTTCGCCTTAGATGCCTGCAAAATGTGGTTAGGCTTGATTAACCAGTCTTCCCATAAGTGTTCTAGTAGATTAAGATGGGGAATTTCAGCCGGCTGTTTTCTTTCCATCCGTATGCCAACTCTTTAGATGGGGATCACTTCTGTCTGATCACTTTTTAAAGAGGTCTGCAAAGATTCCGAGTTGAGTTTTAAATGCCCCTCTGAACATTCAAAACGTATCTTTTCTGTTTAAAACTGATTTCTTTCTTTCTTTCTTTTTTTTTTTTTTTTTTTTTGAAGGAGAAACAGTCAACTCATAGAAAAATAAATTTTAGACAAATTATGGACAAGACAAATAACTTCACAGGAGGTTTTCAATAAGTAAAAACTAAGCAAAAGTTTTTCATGATATTGTCAATATCGTCCTCAAAATCTCGAATTTACAAAATCTTTTATCAGTTATGATATATGCTAGAGAATAAGAGTTTACTGTATTGGCGTAGCCTGATGATTTAGGGAGAAATATACTAGCTTTATTGGGTTGGTTACACAGCATATTAACAAATTAAAAGAATTATTTTGTAAAAGTATACTTCTACTAAAAAGTACACTTAATATGACTCCCCCATTCTTTCGTTGATTTCTGAATGTAGAGGCTTGAAGAGGGTAAATTTGCTCAGGGGGAAATTAAAAATTCTTCCAGATATAAACATGGTTAAATGCTTTCTTGATTTTCGCAAGGAAAATTAAAGGATTTTTAAAAAAGAGACGTGCAGTTTTTTTCTTTCTTTTAAGGGAGAAAATTTGTATCTGTTAAACATATTTTGACTTCCACTTACAGCGTGAACTGTTTAAATTTTTAACAAAAAGCTACGTAAATAGACGTAAGCGTGATGTGATAATTTTCTTTTGGAGAGTTGAGGGAGGAGAACGTATTAGCTGTAGAAGTAGGAAAAGGGAATCGACGTTAAATTTTGAAACAAATATTTTAAATCAAAAGATTTTTATATAAAATTAGCGGGCAGATGTTGTTATTGTTGTGAGATTGCGGCCAATTATCTACACATGGGATCCAGACCGAGGAGTGAGGTACCTTCCGTGGGGGTCTTTTTAAGGGGTACTAACCCGTATTTAAGCTAAGTTTCGGAGGAAACTGAAAAACTTCAAACGGTTACGTCAGCGGATTTGAACCGGGCACCTTCCATCTCCCAGTTCAGAGAGCTACGCGTTCGGCCATTGGTGGGGTCCAAATTATGGGGTAAGCACGTGCCACTCCAACACAATGCCTATGTAAAGAGATTTTTAAAAAATATGGACAAAACACAATTGATATCTCATGCTCTTCCAGTTTCATTTTTCGGGAATCCTGAACTCTGCTTCCTGTATATTTCAGAAAGAGTCTGATATCTAATTTGAGCAGGGCATTTACCCACTTGTTCATTTTGTTCAGTGTTACACGCTTGAGCTTCCGACACGGCATATATATGCCCTTGGCCGGCAGCTCAACTTGGTCGGCACGTGCCGAAGTTTTTCTTCCTTTTCTTTTTCCTTTTGTTCATTTCACTTCTCATTGATCCTGTTAAAATATCCTGAAATGTTTTCTGTTTCTATGTCAGACCATCTGGCTTGAATAAAGAAAAGACTAGCTCAATGACCGAAGGGGAAAAATATGTTTTGAAATTCTGCTTTCTTCGTTTAACTAAAAACATTTATTGAAAAGTTTATTGTTTCCTCTTGAGACAGTCCTTAAATCACAGGATTTTGGATGGTGATAAAAAATTTAACAGTTCTTTAATTTAGTAAATTTACCTTAAATAAATAAAAATAAATAAATGAGAGTAAACGTTGAATTTCAACTAGCTTAAGACGCAAAATGCCTGCTTTATATAATTTATGCTAAGATTTTTAAGATCTTACAATTCAAACAGTCCATTAAATTGATTGGATTAATGAAGTTGATGTAAATTAGCGTTTTCTAATCCGCCTGTTTTATAAAGGCTTCTTTTTTAAACGGGACATGGAAAATTCTCTGCATATGTTTCATTTTTGAACACATCGTTGAATATGTATTTGTTACATTGGGGGGGGGGGGGGGTCCAACCAGAAAAGACTTATTTTTTGAAAAATGATAAAGGCTTAATAATCGAAGCAAGAGTTATGCAACGTTTTCTAAGGCTACATTCTCGAAATAATTTTGCTCAAGGAATAAGCAACCAAATAATTATTTGAGTAAGCGAACTTTCGTCCATAGGCTTGACAACTTTTATACAGAGATAAACGGGACTTTCGCTATTAAAATTCGGGGCGTGACTAAAAACAGCGCGATCCAGCTTATTTATTACAAAGCGTGAGAAACACAATTGAAACCAGATTATATTTTTACACGACAAATAATTTTATTGAAAATTATGTTTACTACTTTGGCATAATTATACATGCAACATAATTAACAAAAATTAAAAAAATCGGGTAAACTAATGAAAAGTTAACCTTAATTATTAGAGTCTTCGATTTCTCTTCTTTATAATTAAAACAAATAGTACCATCAATTGCAATTAAATTAAATAAACTTTTTGTTTCCTTTCGCAAACAATAAAGAAAAACTTTTTACTTTGGCATTTAAAAAATAATTAAAACAACCCATAAGTAGGTATCGTTAATATACTTTTATAAGAGAAACTTAGTCCCGAATAACATCTTCTACTAAGATTATTATAATTATTTATTTGTAAAAAAAATCAAGACTATTAAACCACTTTTGCTGAAATCAATACTTATGTAGGAAAAAAAAAAAAAAAAAACACTTAACGTATATAATCACTTCTGCTATGATCGTCTTCATTTAGAAAAGAAACTTAATGTTTAAAATCTAATCTGAGATAATATTAATTTATCGATTATTATTAATTTATTTATTCTAATCAAAAAGCAGGGTATTTAGCGTTCCACACACACACACCTTTGCGGTGAGTGTACTCTAAAGGCGCGTTTCACTTGTCGTTACACTTTGTCCTGTGAGTCCGCATGACTGGCGCTAACTCCGTTCCCATAAGAACACGCAAGTGAAGCATCTGCATGTCAGTGCTTGGAGGACTTCCCCCTCTCGGCCCGTCCGCTGTGGAACCGTGTACGCTAATGGGAGCTGGTGCACGTAAAATCCGTCGTGGCTCCAAAGTCCTCCAAGTTGTTAAACGATACCTCTGGGGGTGCCGATTTCAGGGGGTTGGTCCCTCCTCTGGTATTGGTTCAAAATTACGGGACCCCGAGCTAAGACGGACTTCCTCCCACTGGGGCTCATTGAAATGGAAGCCGCTCCTTCCGCCCATCGCCTGCCTATATTTAGGGGGATCTGTCACCGCAACGCGGTTGCCAGAGGGCATTAGCAACAACAACAACAACATGTGTTTACTGACTCAAAAGTCGTAACGCTAAAGTAGAATTCCGTTTCCACTAGCTTTGTTATCTCTTTTCAGAATCGTACGTTTCCTCTAATGGCTATTAGCGATTTCGCACATGCGTGTTTGTTAAAATTTTATCTGTTTCCCGTTTTTCTTTTAAATATATCCCCATTTGTTATTTTTAAATACAGAAGAATTTTTTAATTTGGAATTCCAATTTACGAAATTAGACCTTAAAATAACAATAAATCAGTATTCGAAAGAAAATGTTTCCGATTTTATTAAAAATGTTTAAAAGAATAGCATCTTTCTAATGAGCAATTTCCCTGTAAATGTATTTTATTTTTAATACATTTTTCTATTTTAAAAATGTGTAAGTCTTTTTTTTTTAAACTTTACCTGATTACAACGATTTTTTTTATAATACTGCAGGATTTTTTATAATCTGGAAATTTGTGTTATGCAGAATCGGTAAGTCCCGTCGATTTTGAATTTGAAAAATTCTACTGCATTTATTTAAGGGACTTTTTTAGTTAGCACATATTATACTAATTTTAGGATGCTTAAAAAAAAAAAAAAAACCTGGGTGTCAATGATTCCCATAAATTAGAAGCTTTAAAATACTAAGTTAATTGAGCTGTTTTGATAGATTTAAAAGGCAACCACATTTTCGATAAATTTAAGTACTGCATGCTGTCTTTCACCAAATAAGTAATTAACAGAATATTGATATCTGCTTTTTGTAAATTTAAGAAGTACATAATGCTATTAATTTAATTTCACTTATCTCTAACATAAACTAAAAGCATATAACTATTTCTGAAAAGGTTGTATTGCATTTTGTTATGATAAACCTGCACGAGGAGTATTTCGTATTGCCTATTGAAAGGGGGGGGTGCCTTGCGCGGTGACTTTCTTGGTGCTTCTGAAGTGTATTTACGTTACATCGTGAGAAAAACCGTCCAAAACTCCGAATTTTTAGATAATCAGCCGTCCGGTAGATCAGAACCCTGGTCCTTTATACTTCAGTTATCTACCATCTTCAGTATCTTATCAACTCGGCTCGGGTGGGCACAACATTTTGTTTTAGATGTCATCTCCGGCCTTTAAATGTCTAATACAAAAGATATTGCACGCATAAATTTAGATTTATTAATCAAATTTCTATTTGAAAAGTATTGAACAAAACTTTTAATCTGGTATTTAAAGAAGTACAAAATAAAAAAGAGAAAACCTATGATTTGGAAAAAATAATGGTCTTAAAATTAAAATTGAATAATTGCAATAAATTTTATTTATACAGGAAGAGTGAAAGAATTATCATTAAAACCAGTTAGTATGTAAAACTACTAATTTTTTTTCCTTTGAATATTAAATAATAATATTGTTAATTAATTATGTGAGCTTTCTGAAGAGGAAAAAAATTCATTGAAATATTAATTACATATATTGAATTTTCCAAATACAGTCAATAATATTAGAAGACTTAATTTTAATTAGAAATAGATGTCAAAATACTAGAGATCATCAGAGTATCACATTAAATACTTAAAGAAAAAGTTAGGAAGGAGCTTTACAAAAAATACTTAAATTGACTAATTTTTAATTCAAAGTCATAACTATTTTTAATTATTTATCGTAATTATCGTATTAGTTATCGCAAAATAAATTAACGAAAAAATAAGTAAAGTATATAATAATCTACAAAAATGACTGTAAAACAGCCCAAAAGAGCGACGGCGAGAATCGAACCCAAGCTATCACGACAAGGGTCAAGTACGGAAGGTCCTAGCCACGTTAGGCGCAACCTGATTTCTGTTATTAGTTAAGTGGTACTGATCTTGTCACAGATCTACGCGACACCTCGAATAGCTACGAGCCAAAAGCAAAAAGATATAGAAATATTATTAAAAGAGTGACTAATTAAAACATAAGGGATAAAAATACTCAAAAAGAAGAATGACAGAATTATGATTATGTGTGCATGAAATCATGGAGGAGCTCCGAGTCTTTTTTTTTTTTTTTCTCTTTAGATTTTTTAGATCAATTCATTGCATCAATTTTGTCCAGAGCAGATTTACAATAATTTGGAATACTGTGGTGAAAATTGATGATTAATTGAACCAAAAAAAAAAAAAAAAGTATTAAAAGCCTACTTATCCTTAAAAAATATGTAACTCTCGTACTTTCTCACTATCGCGACCGCCATATTGGAATGCTTGAGAGAGCGTTTGGGGAGCGCGATCAGCCAATGAAAAGCTCGGATTCTTTAAGAACTTAACGCGCTTAAAGACAGGAAATGAATACCTTTTAAAACGCTAAAGACAGGCGATAACGGTATAAAACCGGCTTACGCCGAGTTTTTAGCGACCGTAAGCGCAATAGGGAAAATAAAGACCTAGTGAAAAGGCGGCTTACGCCCTAGAAATCAGACGTCCGGGCACTGGTGGGACAGTTGGGAACCCTAGCAGAGAACCAACCCCTAGGTATCGCCAGTCTTTGAGATAATTTCGCCCATCAATACAGAAGCGAGCAAACTTGCACTCTTTCAATAAACGTTCACATTGAAATTCATGTATAGCCCTTTCCTATCTTTGTTTAAAAGTATCTCTGAGACCTTTATTGATGAAAGACTAAAATTCGCACATAATCTCATTAGTGTATGGGGCATATTTTATAATTGGGAATTTTTTGGTACGGGCGTTCGTATACAAATTAAAAGAGTGTCACTTTTTTGAAAATAAACGAAAGGAATTTTTTCTTAACGAAGGCTTTTTCCAGCCTTATTTTGAACATTTTTTAAAACTTACACTGTCCACTTATCTCTAATCGAAAAAGAATTAAAGCATGTTACCATCTTTTTGCACACCCTGTATATTACAGTTTAATTTTTCCACATGCGAATAAAAAATATTGAGAGTTAGCCTATATTGTTTAACAGGTTTTATAAACCTTCTTCGAACAGTATTTGAAAGTGTTAAAGCGTAAAATAATTCTGCCAGCTAGACGCATCATATATAAAGCAATAATACTAATAAAAAAACGTTGCTTTTATGTTTATTCAAACAACAGTTTAACGAGATTACGTAGCTTAGAATCGAGAATAAATATACATTTGTTTTCAATAGAGGGCGATTGAGTTCACTGGGGGGAAAAGAAAGAAAAACAAAGCCTCTCTAAATTATTGCAATTAATGCATAACTTTTGGCGACAGAGATCTTACGTCAAAGCCGAAAAGAAAGGAAAATTAGATAAGACAGAGAAACATTTTCTTTCACACTTTACGCTTCTGAATACAAGTTGTGGGTGTTACGGGACATGTCAAATTCGTTTTTTTTTTTCATTCAAAGTGCCGCACCTACATGGCACAAATCCGGCGCCCATCGAAGCCGGGAGTCAGCTGCGAGAGCGAGCCCTTCCCTTCTCAACAATACACCGCCCGGCGAAGAGCATGTCCTTGGACCGACCTTCACCGCGAGCGCCACCTGCTGGGAAGGAGCTGAAGCTCTATGCTAAACATTGCCTAGAATTACATAACGAAAGTTTTGAAGCAAGGGAATTATGATTATAGACGTCGGTGTCCGTAAAATAGCGTACGAGACAAGAGAAATGATTTTGTAATTGAGGGACTGGTGTATTGTTGGAAATTCTGTTTTATTGATTTCCTGAACTTTTTTTTTTTTTTAAAGTGGTACTGAAGTATCCTGGGATTTTGTATTGATCGATAACTGAAAGACGTTAAGTGAGGCACGTCTTCATGGATTTCGTCTTTAATTTTCTTTTTCTCCGTAAATCATAAACCAAAAAGTTACTGTATTAGGTTTTGCAGAATGTTTTATTTACGTTTGAGCAATACTTAACAGGCAAATTTCCATGGAAACATTTATGTACAAGTTTTCGTATTAACACAATGAAATTTTTAAAAAATTCACGAAAATTATGGTTCGTCACACATACGAAACGTGTGATAAATTTCTTGCCGAATTTTGCATTACGTTTCCTTTTCTAATTTAATTTCTGTAAAGTTAAAGGTGAGAAATCTGGTCTATGAAGCAAATAAAAAGATCTTGTAATATTTTTCAGTTTAAGTATTGACAAATACACACCTAATGCTGTGACAGCATATATTTATAATTATGAAGCATGTAAATTTAATTGAAAACAAAAAGCTTTATTTGGTGTTTCATTTTTTAAAAAGAAATTTTAAAAAAGGACAGAACTGTTGAAGTATTTTTTCTCTTAAAAACAAGCAATGAAAATGCTTGTTTCATCGCAGAGTTAAGCAAAATACACCGGAAATATATTTTCGATGCAAAATACAAGATGCAATCGTTTAACACCAGTAATTTGAGTGATTTTTCAGTTACAAGATGCATAGATTTAAACACATTAAAATGTAAAATACAAAGTACTTTCTGATTTACAAAAAATACAAATTACAAAATGCATGTATTTTTAAAATGCAGATTGATTTAAAATTACTGTGACCAATTTTAAAAGCATATAACTATTTATGGTAAATTTTAATAGCTTTACCCCTAGTTTTATTTTAAAAATGAAACGTTTAAATTAACAATTAATTTATTTTTACTAGTAGGAGTAAATTGGCTCCGAAATTACATTCTCAAACCCGAAATGAAATTTTAAAGCTTTTGGAGGATGGTTACTCAAATTCTGTTATAGTCTGTTAAATGAAGCATATATAAATAAAAAAATCAGAAAAGAAATTTTTCTAATATATTACTAAACTTCAAAAAGAAATAAAATTTGACTGGAAACTAAAAGCTCCAGAAAAAAATATGGACGAAAGAAAGTCCTTGGTGAAAAAGAAAAAAAGAAGCTGAAAAGACTTATCGCTGTAGAAAATCCTCTGCCTTAAAGAATTTTAGCAGAGAAACTACAGGTATCGCAATCGACAGTTTGTCGTCAGATAAAGAAAATTGGCTAAAAGTGTGAAGAAACCAATCACCAAATGTTCACAAGACCTTAGACAAACGATGAAACACGTTGTTGGCCTCCGTATTTAATGTTATGCAAAGGTAGATACAAAACATGGATAAATTCGGATGAAGGACTGTTTCATCTGTTATCCACAACTGGCAAAACGAAGATACAATATACACCGTTCTCCTTTCACTGATCTTGAATATATATATCGCTACAGTATGTATAAGCATGTAACGTCTACATCAACTGGATCGATGTGAGACGATTGTCGTCTGTTGGTAGAGTAGCAACGGGACGTCTTTGAGATTACTGAACTGTCCGATATCCAACGCTTTTACCATTTTTGTTCGGCACAGACCCCCACAGGGTCAGACTTGGTACCCCATTTGCCTCACTTTGAGATACCCCGTCTTGCCTTACAAGCAGATATTCAAAACAACTAAGTCTAACTAACAAATCGCACTGAATGTAGTTCTGCTTTTTCATGCAATTTACTTATAAAACTTCACTTTTATCAAGTGTAAACTGTCCTGTTAGCATGTGCATTCGAACCTAAGAAAAATATACTCCTAACATCACACTTACCTTAGATCAGGGTAATGGAAAAAGTAATGAATCTTTGGAGCGTACCTGTTTGTGATTAACAAGCAGTATACCACGTAGGAATGAAACAAACACATTATACACAACCTATAAGTAATAATATAAATATGGCAGCAATTGGTAAGCGGGAAAATCGAAAAAATCCCGTTATGGCCTACCACCCCATTTCGTCCACTCTTCCCCTATATATATATATATATATATATATATATATTAATTGTGATCATAGATCTATAAAAGAATTACAAATAATAGCATTATTTAAGCATAAATACACATATTGGTTGTTTTGACAAATAAAAAAAAGCTTGCATCGTTTAAATTCTTTTCAACATTACTTTTATTGTACTACGTTTATACTGATTGTAATACTGGTATTTCGTGCTATTTTGTAATTTCGTGAAACCAGTATTTGCTGAGGTAAAATACCTGTATTTTTCGGCATTGCTATTAATCAAACACTAACATATCTAGATACAGAGATGTTCCTGTTCAGATGAAGATGTTCCTGTTCAAAAAGCACTCGAAGAGAATTTCAATTAACTATAAATTAAAAAAAAATGCAACAAATGGCAATAAATAAAAGCCAGATTTATTCAAAGCCGTCAGAACAAAGATATTGCTAGGAGACGCAGGACCAAATTTGATGTTTCAGAAAGAAACAATTTTTAAATAGATCTGAAATATTTTGTGGAAGCATATCGTTCATTATTAATAATAGCACCAACCAGCATGAATGCTTGAAGAGCATTTTCAATATTAGTTATTATATGGGAATTTTTTCATAAAGCACTCTCTTTCACCTATCTTACTTTGAACATTATAAATTATATAACTAAATTTAGGCACATTTCACAACAGATTTTTAAACACAACTTATTCACAACAGATTCACAAGACAAATGCTCAAATCTACCAAACATATTTTACGACTAAAACATGCGACTTTTTTTTTTTCTTACTCAGAGTTTTTCTGCGGTGAAAAGACTCACCAATTCCTAAAATTTTTGTGGTGAACACCAAATTTGATGTTTCAGAAAGAAAGAATTTTTAAGGCGATTTGAAAGTGATGTGTTTATTTTTCTTCATATGATTTAAACCTCTACACTTTTGAAGAATTTTAATTGTTAACAGAGTCTCTGTCAGAGGGAGATAAGGAATCCCACGCTCTTTCTGGCAGCGCAACACTCCATGCTTGAAAAACAGATTTTCGTGATTTAAATACGGCTCTGAGTCATGCAAATTTCTTTTTCTTTCCCACTTTTTTCTTTTTTTTAGTTTTTGTTTTAACGAACTACGAGAGCACATCGGAGGATGAAAACTTTCATCTGCACGTTCGGAAGAAGGAGTTCATAGGCACCCCCCCCCCCCCCACACACGCACACACGCACACACATTATAAGCCTGTCTTTATTGAGAAGGAATAAAACTAGTGATACTTTCTTTTTGTAGCAGGATAAACCATACCCGGGACTTTCCATTCGAATTGGATGAAGTTGAGGTAACTGTGACGTGAGATTAAATTATACAAGAAAAGTCAACACATTGGCCGTCTGAGCAGCTGAGACATAAAGGTCTGTAGCGGCAGTCATAGTTTTAAAACGCATTTTAGGGATATTCGTAAGTTCCAAACAAAATGAAATTAATGTTCATTTGTAAAGTTAAGTTAAAATGCTCTGTGTTGAAAAGTATTAACATTTATAGTTATTCAACAGGGGGCAAACAAAATAACATTTATGGATTTAAGATCTAAGAACAACAATAAAGAAATATCTTTGAAAATTTTGTTGAGAGGGGAATCCTGTTAAATGTTGCAAACAATGATTCATCTATTCTATTTTCTTTGCATGATGAGTGGTATGCATTAAAGAAATTACTGTCAACGTTATTAATCCAAGTTTATTGCCAATCACTTTACGATTCGTGATAAAAAAACGTATAATGGTTAAATACTTAATGTATGAAGAATATAAGAAGCCTAGTAAGTATTTTGTCTGTTTATTAAATGAGAATGGCAATACGAGCTCGTGTTCTAAGATCAGTGATAAAGCATTTGCTCATATTGGATTCTACCTCCAATCTTAGCCTGTGAACGTGGGAACAGCCCATTATAGAGCCATTTATAGAGTTCTCCAAGTCCGTCTCCACATGCGCAGGAAAAAATTAAAAGAAATATAAGAGAGAAACAAACAAGAAATGGTAAAAAATCGCTGTCTTTCAATCACGGTAGGATGAAGAAATTCATGAAAAGTGTGATACAGGTGTGCATATTAAATTCTCGGATTTTTCTCATTAATATTTTTTTCCCGGTTGGTCAATCAGTTTTACGAATCCAGAAAACCTAAATTCAAACACAATCTCCCATTTCATCCTGCTGTCTCGAAATGTTGAATGCTCTGAGATTTGACAGAATGTGTCAAATGTGTTACGTAATTGTATTTGAAGGAAGAAAGAGGACACATCTGCCACATCCTCATAAATTCTTGCGTTTTTTATAGATACTTTACGTTGCGAAATATGACAGTATTGCCTGACATTGAACACGAAAAGACTTTATTTCATTAAAAAAAAAAAACCCTAAAACAAACTAAAGAAATCAAACATTATGGGAACATAAAGGATGAGATCAAAACTGACGTTGAACATTTTGGATAATAAGGGTTGATCGAATTCCGTGTGTAATTCTTGTGGCAAAAATTAATTGCTTTCGTTTTAAGAAAAGAACATTTTTCGGAACTATTTCATATCACTTACTTTGACAATATGCGCGCAACAACTTCCAAATTAAGATATTGGATAAGGATGCCTAAAAATGATCCTAGCGGTCAAAACGATCTACATATGTTTTCTTCCATACAGGTCTACCGGACAGAGTATACTATCTACCAGGTAACGCAAAAACTAGTTGTGTCAAGTGAAGAAGAAGCAATGGCAGTATTCAAGCGGTCGCAGTATTACGCTTCTAAGTAAAACTTTTCTAAGAAATTGGGTTTTATAACATCATTTATAAGGCAATCGTTAACTTTCCTATTTATTTACAGTCTAGGTTTACTAAATGCAAGGGCGGATTAAAGGGGCGGGGCTGAGGGGCGACCGCCCTCCCCCCCGAGAAGAAAGAAAGTAATGTAAAAGATACTATTTTACATATCGTATACCGCCCCCCCCGGCAAACTTGCAATAATCCGCCACTGACTAAATGGAATATGTTTTAAGATGGGAATTACTCTTGCTAAGTTTATTATATTTCTCAGGGTCATACAGTAGTCTAACCTAAAGTAGGCAGCCACTTTGCTGGGTAAAATAATCCATCGGTTGAAGAAAATCCCGTACTGGGTCCTGACCATCATGGCAGCCTTTCAACTGCTCTCCCAAATCTTTCTCTTTTAGTTCACGTGATATCCAGCAGTGGGCAAAGAAAACGGAATCGCACACTTCGAGAAAAATATATTTTTTATTTGTCTTTGACACTTTTTTATTTTAAAATTTTCATAAAATAAATCATCTGTGCTATATTTCATTGTGTATAGTCATAATTATTGTTATATCTTTATTTTGCCGGTAAAAACAATTTACAATTATTTTCAAATGAAGTATTATTTTGTCCTTTGGTAAGGGTAAAATGATCCTTTGGACACTTTTTCAAAATTCTACTTTTTTCTTTATTTAATGTGGTTTTTAAAATATTATTTAAATATGCTTATAATACAAAATATTGTGTAAAACATACTAGCAAAGGGCCAACGTTTTATTTAAACATTTATATTACTTTACACAAGTTTTTCTCTTAAGGGGTCATTTTAGACCACCTTAGCTATACTAATTTTTATTTATTTATTTGGATTCATTCGAAAGAAAGTCGAAAATTTATCAATTGCATTCTTTCTGTACATATGTTTCTGCTTACAATGTTTTTTTTTGTTTATTTTATTTTACTTTTATTTTTATTTTTGAGCTCTCTTTTCTGTTAAACAAGAGAATGTAACTAGTACAGGATACAAATGCACTAGAAGTAATTGACAGAAATAAAAATTTAATCATTGTTTTATTCACATCATTCAAACTGAACAAATGCCAAAATTACAACATTGGCAAAATAGTACATTAAATGATCTACGGCACGCGCGTAGCCAGGAAAATTTTTCGGGGGGGGGATATGCACCTGGAAAATTTTTCGGGGGGGGGATATGAACTTATATGTGTTTATAGACGGAATTTCATCACTAATCCAAACATTTCGGGGGGGATATATCCCGATATCCCCCCTGGCTACGCCCCTGATCTACGGTATCTAGACACTTTAGATTTATTGCTTTCATTTTTTAAAATTAAAATAATACTTGATCAGCAAAAAAATTCCCTCCCCCCCAAAACACAAAAAAAATCATATATACCAATTATATATACCAATCATGTATACCAAGGATGCCATTAAAAATGAAAACAAGTACTTTTTTAATTTTTAAGTAATTATCTTTACAGCAGCGAGGCGATATAAATATTACACCACAGTGCTTTTAATGCAAATACAGGTTCGAATGAACATACACATATATTTTACACTCATTGATTATTTTTTTTATTTTAACTTTGCAAGTTTAAATTAAGATTTACTTGGAAATTTTTAATTTGGAATAAAACCATATATTTATATTATTTCGTGGGAATACGAACATGTTTGAGAAAATACATTGCTTATTGCTTACAGTTACATTAAAATATAATGAAAATAAAGTGGAGAGCATAAAAATACATAAAAAAGTGAGAAATTATTTTCAAAATGTTCTCTAAAAATTCATATATTATTACAAAGTGTAAAACAAAAACTTAGAAGTATATGCTAAAAGTAGTTGCCTAAAAATGATCCTAGCAGTCAAAATGATCCACATATGTTTTCTTCCATACAGGTCTACCGGACCGAGTATACTATCTACCGGATAACGCATAAACTAGTTGTGTCAAGTAAAGAAGAAGCAATGGCAGTACTCAAGCGGTCGCTGTATTACGCTTCTAAGTAAAACTTTTCGAAGAAATTGGGTTTTATAACATCATTTATAAGGCAATCATTAACTTTCCTATTTATTTAGACATACAGTCTAGGTTTAATAAATGGAATATGTTTTAAGATGGCAATTACTCTTGCTAAGTTTGTTATGTTTCTCAGGGTCATACAGTAGTCTTACCTAAAAGTAGGCAGCCACTTTGCTGGGTAAAATAATCCATGGGTTGAAGAAAATCCCGTACCGGGTCTGCAGTCTGAAAATCATCTGCAGTAATGAAGAACTACTACCGTCCAGGCTTTGAAAAGAGAAATACAGGGTTAGCAAGAAATTAGTTGTCCAATTTCAAAGAAGGTCTGGAATGCATTCTATTGGTGCAAATGAGATAAAATTTCCACTACAGATAATTCAAATGATGTGCTTGACATGTAATAAATTTAAAAAAAAACGAAAATCTTTCGATAGGTGGCGCTTCAAGACACTTCAAAACATTTAGTTTGTTATACGGGAAACAACTGGCAGACTCACACAAGCATGCAGCAACTGACTGTTAGTCATATTTTATTTTCTAGACTAGAAGACTGGGTTTATCTGCCTGAACGTATGTCAAGTTACCCAGTCATTCAAATTTCTGTAGCATCTTGAATAGGACAAATGAAGACACTGGACCTATTCGTATGTTCTTCATACGATAAAGTGACCAACCGTCCCGTATACGGGGCAGTCTCATATTTTAGGTTTTGTCCCATATTTAAAAGCGGTCCCGTATTTTCATCCCTGTGATCACTGCCAGAAAGTAGCCGTTCTATGTTGAAAATTTCGATTTTTAGGTCCAGCCAATTTAATTTTTTTTTTTCAATTTGCGAGGAACCGCGAAAATTAAATCTGTGCAGGTAAATGCAGCGTCTCACAAAAATAACCGGGCACCCGTATCATTTTCATACATAATTATTTTAAAAATTTATTATAGAATTTCTCATATATATTTATTGATACAAATGATTTATTATAAATCTTATTAAAATTTTACGTATAAATTTTGAAAATATTAAAGCATAAAATAAATGTAAATTCAAAATATATTTAAAGGGAATGAAAATTGTTCAAAAAGTAATTCGAACACTAAGCTGTTCAAATTATAAAATTTTTAAAAAGTATTTGTAATAAAACTTTAATGCATTATTGGATTGATTTGAGCTTTTAAAACTTAATTTAATTTTTTTGCATATAGTGAATTATTCTTTTTTACTAATTATGATTCTATTTTGCCCCACTCATTTTGTATCATTATTTTCTCTTGTTACTTTGAAGAAATAGAATGTTTTCGAATTTCTGACTGTGATTTTTTTTCAAATGTGCTCTAGTGGGTTAATATCTGGAGATTGAGGTGAATGTTTAATTGTTTTGAGGCAATTATAATGCAGCCAGGGGCGTACATTTAAAGCAGTGTGCTTCAGGTCATTGTCTTGATAAAATTCATTGCTAAAGATTCCAAATTCTTTTCTAAAATGCCAGTATATCTGTATCAAACCATTATACATCTATAAATTCAATAATTAATAGTGTAGTTGGTAACATGCGCTCTCAAATCCAAAATTCCCAAACATCCAATTATGGTCATCATGGCCAAGTGGCATCAAAGAAATTCGACTTTTATTTGCAAAAGAGGAGAAAAAAGGAATTTTGATGATTGGAGTAAAATAATATTTGAAATTAAATTTAAAAACTTTGGATCTAAAGGTCAAATAATGGTTTGGAGAAGTCTCAGAGAAGAATTCTGACAGCAGAACCTAATTCCAACAGTTAAACGTGGTGGTGGGGACTAATGGCTTCAAGGTGCATATCACCAACTAGAATGGGAAATCTTGAATTTATAGATGGCATAATGGATCAATATACGTATATTGACATTTGGAAAATATTTTGGTATCTGCAGCAATAAAGCCTGGTTTTAAAACTAGCTACAAATTCTATCAAGAGAATGAACTGAAGAATACTGCTTTGAATGCACGCCCCTGGCTGCTTTATAATTGCCTTAAAACAAATGAATGTCCACCTCAATCTTCTGATTTTAACCCAGCAGAGCACATTTGGAAATAATTAGAAAACATTCTATTTTTTTAAGTAACAAGAGAAAATAATGAAACAAAGTGAGTGGTACAAAATAGAATCAGAATCTATTTTTAAAAAAAAAGAAAAAAAAAAGTAAATCCAGCTACCGCTGTCAAAAGCTTGCCATGCATTTTATCTCCTCCGAAACCCTGAGGAGTTGAGTTTCGACGAAGATGTCCAGGAAATCGAAAAATTTCGGAGAAGCCATTAAGCGGACTTAAATTTTGAAATTCGAATTGTTTTAGAAGATATTAATAAAAAACTGAAAAAAATGAGCATAATGGTCGCCAGTTTTGGCAGTTTTCGCCAGCATAAAATCATTCATATTTTTTGCAACAAAGCAATTCCAAGTATGTAGAATCGTGTGAAATTCACAAGCAAAAGTACCATCACACCAATTTTAAGCCAATTAAAAAAGTATGAGAAATAAGTCAAAAGATGTTACACAAAGCTCACAATTTTCAAACAGCGAGTAGTTTATCTTAAAAGGAATTTAAAATTACAGATATTATTCGTTTATTTCAGTCCAAAATAACTACTTTCAACACTTAAATGGCGCCATTTCGGAATCACAGGTACGATCTGGTGAAAGGCAATCTCTCCAAACATGATAAATCTAAAACGAGTGTGTTCCAAAATGTTAGCACCCCGTATTTTGAAAGTGAAAAATAATTTAAACGCAGATTATAGTAGTGCTGGCTTGATTCAGCTTGGGTATTTCTTTATTTAATAAATGTCAAGCTCATCATTTGAATTATCTGTATTTTAAAGTTTATCTCATCTCATCTGGACCAATAGAAAGCGATTTAGAGGTCTGAAATAGGCAACTTGTTTCTTGCTAGCTCTGCATTTGAACTTAACAATTGCTAGCCAAAATATGCCCACATATAGTGACACGGTAAATGCTTGAATATGTGGTTATGTTTTTCATACCTCAGTGCTCGAAAAAGTTAAAAAGATATGCTTCAAGTCCCTTCCAAAGCGATGTTTCGTTGACATGTGTATTTAGAACACGACTTCCATTATACTGACAAAACAAAAAGCTATTTTTGATCAGCTTGTATTATTAAAAAAAAGAAAAAGAAAAAGAAACCGTATTGTAACTTTCACAAGATGTTTAAGACAAGTAGAAGAATTTACTCTTATTTTCCTGAAAATATTACGACATGAACACTTTAAAACTTTTCAAGTTGATTTATGATTTTGCCTTGTAAAAAATGAAGGGTTTTATATTTTTTGCTACATAATTTGCTGAAAGATATCGTCAAAATATAAAACGAAGCGTTAAACTGAAGTTTAAAATTAAAATATTGAATATGAGATACGATAGGAAAATTAAAAATAAAATTTGTGTTCCTGAAAGACTCATAAGTATTTCAAAAAATAGTCTTGCTTTGGGTGTAGTATAGAATTCTAAATTGAAAATATCCTGAAAAATCAGAAAGATATTTTTATGTGGCTTTATAAAGGGTTTATTTATAAAAAAAACGATTCTGTTTCATTTAAATGACTTAATAATCTTTTCGGAAAGTGATGTACATAATTTGTTTTTAAAAAGTTTTAATTCCCCTTTTATGAGAACAGTTAGTTCAGTACATGATATACTGAGCTAACTGGACAAATTCTGGCAACTTGTTTATTGGAGAGGCTTATTAAAGGAAAGGGGAAAAAATATGCATGAACGAAGGGAAGTATCAATTAAGGGAGAAAAACAACTTCCTGATATCATTTCAACCCTCCAAGTTTACTTTTCTTTTTAGAAATATCATTAGTTTAATGAAGAGAAATCCAAACCGATAAGGTTTTTTTAAATCATTAGCTGAAAGTGTAAACTTTCAGCGCTCTTTTGTTACAAAATCTTAGACAGATTTTACTTGCTACTCATGCTTTTAAATATAAATGTTGGAAAAAACAGAGATACCACCATACATTAAAAATTGCTGGTGTTAAAGATAAATGGCAACACAAAATCTTGTTTCAGACATCTACATTTTTCTCTGAAAAATCATTAGTTTAATAAAGAGAAATCCATAGGATAGTGGTATCATATTTTTAGATTTTTTTCCAATAACTTCTTTTCTAATTGAGATACAGCCAGAATTTCATTAGTTTCGAGAACTTCCTTTTCGTCACCAAGTCTCAAAACGGTAGCTAAGTTTGCCGCCAAGGTCAAGCTGTCACATACTCATTTCACTTGCAATAATGCCTGT
Source organism: Cheiracanthium punctorium (assembly GCA_038373885.1). Taxonomy (NCBI): domain Eukaryota; kingdom Metazoa; phylum Arthropoda; class Arachnida; order Araneae; family Cheiracanthiidae; genus Cheiracanthium; species Cheiracanthium punctorium. Next base: position 889,888 of record JAWZYV010008634.1, read on the forward strand.
ACAACTGTCTTTTTCTCAACACACATTAATGAGGTAAACAACATTACAATTTTGTAACAATATTACATTCTTCATTTTTTCATCTCGCACAGTGCAAAAATTGTTCACTAAAAACAAAACTAATTCTTTCAGATTTCTCTGATAGCGGTTTGTGGAAAAGTATGAAAAACATTTTTTTTAGAGGCACTAGCAGCCAAAACCCTCAATATTTATTCCGGATTCCATGTACCACCATAAAATACATTGATCACACACCACTCTATATTTTTACTATAACTTTTTTTTAATGATTTTTTTGAAATTGTCTGGATTACAGAGTTTTTCAAATAAATGAAAGACTCACATTTTCTGAGACATACTTTAAAATAATCGCGCCCAATCCTTTGGGCCTTTGGTTCCACTTCCTTCATGGTACAGGATAAATGAATCATTTTCTTCTTTGACGGAGTGGATACAGAAACAATCAATGCTACCTGGCAAAAATAAAATATTTGCTGCACAGGAATCTGTGAAATCTGGGGATTTTGGATGAAGTCAATGACAATGGCACCAAGAGATCACCAGTTTGTATTTTCTTAGAAAAATGTTTAAAATGCTTAGTAAGACTTTTTGCACGTCTTAAAAGAACTATTGTTTTTTCCTCTGCCGCTCGTTTTGTGTGATCATTTAAGACTGGTTAATTTTTGCTGCAATCTCTTCGAATGTGTCTAATTGTGGGTTACCAAATGAATAATTCAAGTTTTCCTTAAAAACCTTTCTGTAGTAATAATATTTGACAATTAGATCAGGATATTCTTTTTAGAATAAATTATGCATAACAGTCATGCCCAGTTTCTCACTCAAATAGTGAACCTCTTTTGTTGTGTCGCGTGCCAGTTTTGTCAGGAATGACAAAATATGTTGTCGGATAAGTTCAGTTACATGACCTGGAGTAACATTTTGAGGTGTTGACTTCCCTCACAAATCAATACGCAATTTTCCTACAGCTAGAAGTGAAGAAAGTCTTCTTATCCTGTCTGATGTGGTGCCATGAAGATTCAGAAATGCAGTTTTGCAGACACAGATTTTTCCAGACGAAATGGAAACTTCATAGTTGAAAATGTACTTTCTCGATGGCTTCCATGATACTTCAGGCTTCTTTCTTCTACGACGTTGCTTTGCCGTGGATATGGAAATCAAACTCTGGAGGTAGCGGTCCTGTTCATTTTTCGTTTCTAAGCTTCTGAATCGAAATAATAATAGATCCCTTTCCTCTTCAGTCATCAAAGAGTAACATTTTCGACATTATACATTAATTATGCACTATACACTAATTTATGTAACATTATACACTAATTTATCCGTCATTTTTCAACGAACTGTTTCCGTATTCTATTGAAACGTAATATTTCTGTGAATTCATCTTCCCGAAATTTGAAGAAGAGGAAAAGAATTCGTTGAATCTAAAGAAATTTCTTCAATTTACATGAGAAAAGAAGAAACGGATATTCTTCAATTAAGAGATATTCCGGCAGCATTGCTGCCAGAAAAAATTCCGTGAATTGAAGAAATATTTTTTGAGAGTGCGTCTTTATACACTAATTTATTCCTCATTTTACCACAAATAATTTCTGTACTCCATGGAAACGTTATATTTCCGTGAATTCTTCCCGAAAATCTGAAGAAGAGGAAAATATTTCTTCAATTGACAGAAGAAAAAAGAAACAGAAATTCGTCAAATAACGGAAATATTCCGGCAGCACTGCGGACAGTACAATATCCGTGAATTGAAGAAATAATTTTTGCGAGAATAGACGGCTCATCTCCTCCTTTTATTTTCACTTATCTTTTCTGAAAGCGAAAAAATGATCTATAAATTCTTGCTTTAAAATGTAACAATTGTGAATCCTACTCTGGTGTGCAAAAGTTAAGCAACAGGTATTTTTTTTTTTTTTGCAATATCGTCATGAGAAATCATCTGAGAGACGTGAAATTGAAGAAGAAATAGGAGACAGCATTTTTTATTTAAACTATGACAAAAGCATAGTGGTGCAAAAAAGAATATGATGCATACAGTATGGAAGCAAACAAGAAAAGGCTTTATTGAATTCAGTATCGTTACACATGATTGTACAAGAGGAAGAACAACAAGCAGATGTTCCTTAGTATGGGATATACCCTTACCTTACTGCAATGGTTGCTTCGCACCGTCTCTGCATACTCAGCACTAGACTGTCCAACAGTTCTTGAGAGAGCGGCCATATGTTTCAGTTATTGGGTGTTCCCCAGAAGAAATAATCGTGCCTCAAATCGTCTCCCCAAAACATCCCACACGTTTTATGGCATTTAAATCTGGGGAATACGCTGGCCAATTCATTCGAGTGATGTCTTCACTTTCCAGTAGCTCCTGAATATCAGAAGTCTGGTGTGTTTGTGCACTGTCATCCATAAAAACGAAGTCTGCTCCAATGGGACCTCCGAACAGACGCACATAGGGAAGGATCACCACCGGACAATAGCGATCCCCAGTTGCAGAACTGTGGAGCTCAGTCCGCCCGTTCAGCATATTGCCTCCCCCAGACGAGTACTCCAGGACCACCGTACCGGTCTCTTTCCGTGATGTTACTGGGGTGAAACCATGTCCCGACCTCTCTCCAAATCAACTGGCGTTGAGAATCGCTTGTGGGACTGAAACGACTTTCATCCCTAGAGAGCACTTCATTGATGAGATTTTTGTGCTCCTTGCACCACTCTAAACGATGGCACCGATGGCCAACTTTCAAAGGGATGCGATGTTCAGTACAGCGGACTGCCTGAACATCGGCCCGCTGTACTGAACCACCTTTGTGGCCACAAAGGTGTACAGGCCACCTTTGTGGAGGTGTCTAGACGCAGTAAACTGTGACACTTTTCGCCCCATTGTGTGTACACAGTTCCTGAGCAATGGCGCCTGCTGACTGGTTTCGGGCTCTTTTCGACTGCAGGACGATATATCGGTCATCCACTGCAGTTGTTTTCCGAGGATGGTCACCACCAACCTTTCTAATAGCTGTAACTATGGTTCAGAAGGCTTTCCAAGCTCGCGAAACGATACTTTTGTTGATTCCGAACTCTTCAGCTACGCTGGTCTCACTACGCCCCTCTTACAACTTTCCGAGCATTCTTCCATGTGTGATGTCGTCCAGATGATTTCTTCTAGCCATATTTCCTGAAAGAACTCACTTGCACTTGCAGCGAATGTCTTTAATTGTGTCTCCGTCCTTCCTTTTACTGTAGTCTTAAGTGGCGCACGCGACTCACGTCGCCTGCAACGTTTTGTTCTTGACATTTGCATATGCATGGCCTTTCTACTGAATTGCGTGTTCATTGTAGTGATCGCGAGAACCCCTTTTCTGCAATTTTGTGGCTATCTGATTAAAATTTACATTGTTGCTTACGTTTCGCACACCAGTGTATCTTTAGGTATAGTTTGCCTGTTACTAAAAACTTGTTGAAAATTTATTTGAATTTAATGTTAAAAAAATTATTTTCCTGTTCTCATAATAAATTCTTACTTCCAACACGCATTAATGTAGCTTGTGTGTTTATGATTTAATTGGTTTGAAGATTATTGACTATACACAAATTAGAAAAAAAAATAATTGTTTCTTCATGAGTATGTCATAGCATTTCGGTATTATTAGCCCGTTGCCAAGAACCATTCTATATTTTTTGAATTACCTCATTTTAAATTAAATAAATCTACAAACATATTACTTGAAGATTTACGGCGATGACTGATATTACATATTTCTTCCTATCTAATTATTTATTAGTCAGATTTCTCAAAAATATACAGGATCGATAATTTAGAGCTACTTTCCCAGTTCTACCTCCGGGATGATGCGATTAATGCAATTTCTTTCGGTTCTTTGACTATTCATTTGCAGTTGTCTGTAGTATGTGGCATATCTAGGATATGACAGGTAGGACATGTGCCATGGGCGATACTTGAAAGGGAATGCAGATTTCCACTGCGTATTGACATAGCGACAGAAACATGAAGCCTGTTCACTCCCATCGTCACCAGAACGCGAGGACAGCTGTTCCACCATCAATCTGCATCCAAATTTGCTTCCCGGCATGAGTCTTTAACCCTTTGAAGAGCAACCATTTCCCATTAGTCTCTAGATCTGAGGCACATGGTAAACAATTCGATCGACCTCCATCTTGCTGGTAGTTAAATCGAGCGATGTCAACGGCTGGCCCTTTTACAGCATTGGGCAGTCTATCCCCTTTTTTCTTCGATACCATTGTATTTCCATTGTATTCTTCCAGTTTTCAGCCGACGCCAGATCTATTAAAGATAATCCTGACAATTTTACAAATAATCGACAAATTGTACGAGAAATGATGTGCTAAAAAGTAAAGGATTCTCGTGTAACTCTGTCACTCTCAAGTATTTTTATAGAAATCAAATTTATTCCTTCTGACGGACAACAGTCAAAGCGTCAGAGTTTTGTAACCTCACGGTGTTGACATCACGCGTTAAAGGGGTTAAATGCTTCCTGTGCGGGCCAGCGTTTCTGACCGAGGGTATTCGCTCTATAGTCAGGAGCTCACCAGGAGCATTCAATGACCTGTACCGGGAAGCAGCAATGGGTACTAAAAGAAGAATTCCTGCCGTCTCGTCCTTGCGACGATGGGAGGGAACATGTTAATACAGTTGGTCTACGTTTAAACAGTCAATGAGGCACTAAAACATATACTTTGAATCATTGTCCCCAGATTCTAAATCAATGGCAGTTTTTTCATTTGCATAATGAACTCTCACGACAGAAACCAATGTGTGAACACCTGATGCGATGCTTACCTTCCTTATAGTGTCGGGCCGTCCCCGCTGGAGAACCCTAGGCGAATACAACAGTCAATACAACAATTATATACAGTCAACTCCGGATATCGTGAACCCGAATATACTGAACTTTCGGATATAGTGAACGCAAACCATTGGTCCCGATTCACATACAATATCTGTTTACTATGGGGACACTTCGGTTTTAGTGAACTTCGGATATAATGGACGAAATTTGATGGTCCCCAGAGGTTCACTCTAACCGGAGTTGGTTGTATTAGCTGTCAGTTATTCTGATGCATAAACATGGATGTTATAACTAAAATTGGTAGCAAGAAAGAAACTTTGTTGCTCCTTAAACTGTACTTATTGAGCAGTAATTATTCAATTACATGTGTTTACTTCAACTAGTTCTAGATTATGCGCAGTCATAAATTTCGGGTCTACGGACACTCTTTGATTTTAAAATGAAACAGGCAAATTCATTTCGCAGATCGGATTTTATCAAGTTAATTAGTTATGACGCCCATTTCTGGAGGGACGTTGACAACCCTTTCGTTTCACTTCCTCTCTCACAATAACAATAACAACAAACAGAGGCTTCACGTAACGTTTGACTTGCTTACTTTCTCTTTCACATCAACATCAGTAAGCATTTCAAAACAAAAATACGCACAATCAATACAAACGTAAAAAAAAAATCCCAGCATCTATTTGAATGAACTCAAAAAAAGGATGCATGTTGTCACGCTCCCGACCTTAGTCACGTGTATCTTGAGGCCCGATCACGTGTGTTCTCTACCAACTAAGGTCATGTCAAGCGGTAATCGCCATGCGGATAAACGCGTGTGATCGGTCAAGTCTACGCTAAAGTGACCGGATAGAATCCGGCTTCCATCCATTCATCTGTCGCCGGAGCATGCTCACGCTAAGCAGGAATTTTTTCGCTTTCACTGTTCGTTGCCTATGCATATGAATGGGAAGCTGAGCATATAATGACATATATATATATATAGAGAGAGAGAGATATCGAAGTGGAAAATAACCGCGGAAGAGAACGGGAGGATGGAGTAAGAGGGAATTCTCCGTAGCGGCGTGCAGCTATGACTGAGCACAAAGGCTTAGTATATACACGTGTATGTCAAGATTTTCGAACGAAATTAAGAGAAAATTTATACAGTTCAAGGTCCAATTGTAAGACGATTTGGATGGCAATCTACCAAGGTATAAGCAAATATCATACTATAGACACGGCCCAATTCATTTCGAAAGAAATCAGAGAAGTTGTTTACCTTTTAAACACCAAATGGTAAGGGGTTTTTGGACCGTTCATGTGAGGTAAATAGCACTAGTAGCCTAGTGTCTGGTTTAATGGGCAAGATCGGAGTCTTATATCCGATTATAGAAACATATGCTTTTGTGGGGGGTTTTACAAACCTGTGATGGAATTGATTGACCTGTGATGACAACGCTGGTTGGAATTAACTAGAAGTTTCTGAAGTAAGCTAACTTTCAGAAGCTCCTGTCTCTTTTGAAGAAGATCTATAAATTGCAAAGGGTTATCTACCAGAAGAGCGCATGAAGCTCTGAAAGAAGCAAATTCGAACGGTACCGAAATTCGAGGTGCGCATTTAAATGTTAGCTTAATGAAACAAAAGCGGCAGAAGGATAATGAACACGTCTGAAAAACACAATTAGTGCTGCATAAGGATAAGCGTTTCAAAGCGTAGTCAAAGCTTTTGGTATTCAATGAATGAATTGACATGAATGTTTTATTCTTTTTCGTTCTGCAGCTCTATGTTTTGCTACCTTTTTGCTTCCTTGCAGTGGCGGCTCGTGGGTTATTTAAATTGCGGTTCACAAAATAAATTTCGAAAATTAAATATGCAGATACGACGCACCTTTCAAGTTAAAATATACTTCCAGCAGTTAAAGGAAAACAATGCATGCAACTGAAAGAAAACAAGTAATATTTGGTCTTACAGTTCGTCACCAAGATAAGTTTTAGCAAAAGTGCTGTCTTGATTTTCTATTTCATTTTTTTTTTCAAAGCATAATATTGAAAAGTGTAATTGCTCTAGCTCCGAAACACTTATTTTACTCCCATATCAATTATTTACAGAGCTTCGTAAAAAATGAATGTAGTGGAAAATGTTAAAAATAAAGAAATTAATAAGAAAAAAAAATGGTTTAACTAACCGAATATGACAAACCAAGGGAGAATCCTGAACAGATAACGGCCCAGAAAAATTGTCCGTGAGCACACTAAAAATGTGCGAACTGAGTGATATCAGCAGCGCCTTACTTCTCCCGGAACTCTCTCCACGTCTTTTCTCAGAGAACGCTTCAGAAGGCCATTTGGCTGATCGCACGTGCGTGGGGGTTCACGTGCTCATGTGCTCCGTCACTGCTTCCTTGTACGAAGTATAAGAAAATAATATGATCATGAAAAATGTTTGGTAGCCAGATTTCGACAAAAAAAGTTCCGATTTTGAATACCTCTAAATTTGCTTTTAAGAATTTTTGCGATGCATCTCATCGTACGCTTGCATGTACGTTCATATAAATGCATGTACAGCCCATTTTGACCGACCGCGAGCCTATTTTGACCAGATTTTCCCTGACGTCTGTAAGTACGTACGTGTACGTGTGTATGTATGTAACTCACATATCTCAAAAAGTGTTGGTCGTAGAATTTTGAAACTTTATGTGTAGGATTGTTGCAACATCTAGTTGTGCACCTATTCTTTTGGAACCATTTGACTTGATAGTTTATGTGCAGGGCCGCCCAAAAGATTTTTCATACATTATGCTCTATGGACAAAAATTCATTGAAACGTATTTTAGAGATATTAGGCTATTTCAAACGAGTCAGACGTAATATATGTTGTTAAGGATTACAAAATGAATCTCTGTATAGGAAATAGTGTCTGTATCATTTATAATTCTGCTAAAAAAAAAAAGAGAGAACAAATTAAAATGTATATATATATATAGACAAATTCATGCAAAATGATAGCTACCACTTTTTTTTATACAAAAGAACAGGCATATATGAGTGAGAGAAAAATCTGCAAATATCAGGCTTCCGTAATTACGCGTGTAACTTTTGTTGATTTACAACTTTTGTTAGCAGATTCGTTGACAATAGGCAGTAGGGATGTCCGCAATGTCTGAGAGAAGCCATTTGCCCCATTCGTTAAGGTGGTGGGCGGTCGGATGGATGGAAATGGGGTTGTCACAGGCTGATGCTGCTAGGCGTCTTAATGTGTCTCGCAGTGTGGTCCACCGTCTCTGGAATCAATATCAAACCGAAGCTTCTGTGTCCAGAAGACATGTTCCAGGACGACCACGAGCTACAACATTTGCAGAAGACCGCTTTATAGCTCTTTCGGCCCGAAGAAGAAGAAGCATTTCTGCGCCGCAACTTGTTGCAAACCACTCTGTAGCATCAGAGAGAAGAATATCCGCTAGTACGGTGCGAATGCATCTTCACAATGCAGGTCTCTGTGCAAGGTGACCAGTTGTGTGTGTCCCCCTCAACGGACGACAGAGAGGGGTCAACTTATCTTGATCAAGAGAGCACGTTTCCTGGACCAGACAGCGATGGGCTTCTGTACTCTTTACAGACGAGTCCAGATTCACACTGGAGAGCGATTCAGGACGTCTGTTAATCTGGAGGGAACAAAGCACCCGATACCCTCAATCCAAATCTGTAAAGACACAATTACCGAGGTGACAGAATATTGGTTTGGGCAGGGGTCTCACTCCCCAGACAGCACACAAGCTTAAATCAAGCTTGACATTGACTTGAATTTGACGTATTAATACAAGCTTGACATTTCAATCCATTAGCTTGCTTATTGCGCTGATGGCGCCATCTGTCGCTGTAGGCGAGAAGGAGAATGGGCATTGAAAAGTCTAAGAAGGAATGAATGGAATAAGCCCCTCTGAAGTGTAACACGAGGAGAGTTTTAGTTTTATTTACATCTAATTAACATTAGTAATTACATTAACTAATTAATTAGCCCTAAAAATAAATTTTAGTATAATTAACACAATTTAGTTAGTTAATATACTTCACTTTATGGGTGGTAGAATGAGGCGTTTTCCGGCCGCTAGAAAATAATTTATCATCAGTCATAAATGTACTTGACCATAGAATTAAAAAAAAAGATTCTATATTTCCAAATATGGAAATTCTTCAAAATAAAATACAAATATACTACGAAATTGATGTCAAAATCTGCCGTATGTCTCGATTTTGAAAGTTTTAAAACGTGTGCTGCTGTTAAGTTTATATTATGTTTATTTCCCTATTAAAAGAGTCTCTAAATCACACATAACATCATTTTAATTTGATGCATCCCATGGAAAATAAAAGAAACAAATAACACATCTCCCACTTATCAATCTGGCTAGAAAACGGCGTGATAAGTCACTTCAAACTTCAGTCATAGCTGCGCGAGGCTCTGTGGACGAACCGATAGCGCACTCACCTGCCAACCCAAAGGTCCAGGGTTCTATTCTAGACGCGAGCACTTTATGGAAACAGATTTAATTTAAATTTCAGCGTAGAGGGGAAAATGCGTGGCAAAGTAAAATATGTGGGGCGAGTTCGCCGACCGGCGCCCCGTGTATTTCGGAAAATTTTTTTAAGCTTGCTATGTCAAGCTTGATTCAAGCTTGAAATGTCAAGCTTAATGCAAGCTTGGCAAGTGTAAACTAGAAGACTTGATTGAAGCTTGCATTAAGCTTACACGCTTGAAATTTTCAAGCTTAATTCAAGTTTACTGACTTGATAAATCCAGCTTGCTGCAAGTTTGCTGTGCTGTGTGGGTCGGTGGTCACACTGACCTGCATGTGTTCCAGGGAAGAACTCTCACTGGTATGAGATCTCGGGATGAGATCCTTGATCCATGTGTTCGCCCATATTCCGGTGCAATTGGCAATGATTTCATTCTGATGGATAGTAATGCCCAACCTCAACGAGCTGTGCTTGTTGAGGATTATCTTTAGAGTCAAGGTTTGGAGGGAATGGGATGGCCAGCTCAATCTCCAGACGTCAATCCGATAGAACATGTTTGGGACTACCTTGGCAGACAACTAGCTGCTTCAAGTCCTCCTCCAAGAACGTTGTATGAGCTGGAACAAGGACTAATCCTTTCGTGGTCTTCGCTCCCTATTGAGGTGTCCAACAACTTAATTAGCAGCATGGAAAATCGATGCCGCCATTGCATTGCAGTTAGTGCTGGACACATTCCTTATTAGAACTCATTTTTGTAATGTTTCCACCACATATTTCCACTAAGGTATGCAATCCCGCTTTTGCGGGATTAGAATATCATGGCTATAATTTTCATATATATGTATTGTTTTAATTATGAATTAAGATAAAGTATTAAACCTGATAGTGCTTATCAGCTTACTTTTTCCCACTTTTCTCTATTAAAATTAATTTTTATTTGAATGAAATGTCAATCCCGCGGGATCCCGCAATCTCGTGCGGGATTGACATTTCATTCAAATAAAAATTAATCTTAATAGAGAAAAGTAGGAAAAAGTAAGCTGATAAGCACTATCAGGTTTATTACTTTATCTTAATTCGTAATTAAAACAGTACCTTACATAAATATGAAAATTATAGCCATGATATTCTAATCCCGCAAAAGCGGGATTGCATTCCCTAGTTTCCACAAAAAGCTTTGATAAACTGTTTTCTCCAAAATTCGACTTTTCTACCAAAAGTGCTCTTTTGCTTTTACACCATGTTTATGTAAATTTCTATGTCGTACTCAATAAAGACCTATTTAGTGCTCCGTTAATCCAAATTTTTTGCTTCTATGTTTATTCGTTTCCATATTATTCACAAAAAACAGGTTGTACCTTAACTTTTGGAGGGCAGTGTATATATGTATATATAACTCGGTGGTTCGAGCCTCGTCAAGGGGAGACCCCCCTGAACTCCCCCCCCTAATCTTTTAGTTTCATTATTGCTGTATTAAAACGATATTTATTGACTATGTCATTTTATCTTTCACCACTTTTTCTTTTTCTTTTTCTTTTGTTCTTCCTTTACATTTATTTCATCGTCTGGAAGTAGGAGGGTTTCCTGATCTCTCCTTGCAATTGCAAACGTGGGTCAATGATAACTGAAGTAACTTATATAATGTTCAGTATTTCTCTTAACACACCAAATATTTTGCTTTTCGTTATTGGATATTGTTGAGAGAGCTTTAGGCGAGTACTGTTGCTGTATTTCGCCTGGTAACCCTATTGGCGAGTAATCCAGAGTGGACAAGAATCCCAGGCTGTTAGGCTTATGTTTAAAATTATTTTTTTTCCACTTTCTCATTCGCTAGCCCAGTGCCCGATGCGTTTACACCTTTTACAAGTTATTCTTGATGCATCCTTAATTTTATGAGTCAATGTTTTATGTTTCCATGTTTCGTAATTATCTTTATTCAGCGTTTCAATTCGCCAAGTTCCAGTCGCCATTTTGAGGATGATTGATGCAGGCTTGAAACGAACGTTAACAATCAGCAAATAAATAAATTAATCCATCTGGTGTCCATAACCTTTTGGAAATGTTAGCAGAGTTATGGAACAAACATAGTAAGCGTGGGATTTTAACATAACATTTACTTTATTAAATTAGAACGGGAGAAGCAGGCACATCACATAACAAGGTAACATCAAGAAGGAAAAAAATATAGAAGAAGTAAAAAGAATGCTTGCGCGAGCACAGTTACAGTTAAGTAGATAAATATTTATTGAGGGATGCAGAATTCAGGAGGATAAGACATTGCACAATAAAAAAATAAACAATTCAATACTCAACAATTTTCTTAAGCTGTTGAAATTTTTATGATTGTTGCCTATTTATAGAAAAATACATGTGATGCATATTTGACAGCTTACGAAATATTGTAACAATAGATTAAAGCTGTTGTGAACTAATAGTATTTAAATATATGTAAAATATTCAATATATATATGTCCCATAATTTTATGTCGCATTTTTGGAACACATTTTTCGGACAATTTTCAATAAAGGGGGTGAGAGGTAAAATGACATAGTCATTAACATACGCATATATGCAAAAAAGGGAATTGATTTACAGCACAGTTAATATTTCACTTGCTCAGCATGCAAAATGTTCTACTGGGAAAACGCGTTCGAAATTTAAACGCGCGCACGTGTAAATGAACCCGGAATTTCCACCCATTCGGCCTGTTGTATGTGACATAAACCTGTCCGGCCTTAGTCGCATTCTTTTTTGGGTATGACGTCAATGAAATTTCGATCAGTGACGTAGTGAATTCCGAGAATGGTTCCAAAAACAACAAGTGTTACAACATCCTTCTGTAATAATTTGCTGGGGGTGATTGGAACATTCGAGACCGATGGAGGAACTAGACGTTTCCACAAAAGTATGCCACGGTCGTCCTATTTTCAGGTTGAGAAGCTGAATAAACATCTCGAATCATCGTATTATCTTCTCGAATTCTTTATTGATTAATGAATATTTATTAAAAAATGCTTTTGACAAAATGCCAACAATTTGATGAAAGAAGAAAGATATATCATGAGCTTCGATTATAAAACATTTTCCAAAATCATCGCATTTGTTTTTATACTAAATGATCAGGCTCTTAGGTCACAGTCTTCAAAATAAGCGAATACAATGATTCCTCTTTTGTGGCCTACATGGACTAGACACATCATAAATAATCTGTGAGAAATTCCATGAACACATAATTTCATGTAATTTTATTACCTTGTTTAGCATTCTTGTAGAAAACTCTTTTGAGTAATTTAGCACATTGTTTATCATAATATTAAATATTTTCTTCTGGAAATTATTAACAAAATGTGTTTTAATGTATTGTTCATCTCGTATTCAGAATTCATTTTGTTAACCCATTAACGCGCAGTGTTACCGCTCTGGGAACACCAAACTCTGACTTTTGACTGTTGCTAGTCTTGCTTGACTGTGACATAGCTCCACGAGAATCCTTTACTTTTTAGCACGTCATTTCCCGTAAAAAAAATTGTCACGATTACTTTTAACAGCACTGACATGTTCTGAAAAATGGAAGAATGCGAGAACAACTGCATAGATTGCCCAATGCTGAAAAAAGGGGCAGCCGTTGCCATCGATCGACTTAACTACCAGCAAGATGGCGGACGATCGAAACGTTCATCACGTGCCACAGATCTAGAGACCCTTTTTTGACGCAGCTAGAGATGCGCAGCTTTAGATGGCAGCGGCTGCCCTTTTTTCAGCATTGGGAAAGGGTTGCGCCTCAAAGGGTTAATCGACTATTTTGTTTTTAGTAGGTTATGTAAAATATTTTACAGAGCATTGTTTAAAGAGATTTCTTAACAGAATGTTTACTACAATGGATACTCATTGTTTAGCATTCTTTTAGAGCATCTATCTCATCATTTTTTTTTCACATTTTAGGATTGTTTATGCACATTTGTTTAGAGTATAGTGCTGTATATTGATTTAGCTAATGATTTGGTACAGTTCTGCGATTACTGTTTTATATTGTTTTAGGACATTGCTGAAAACTGCTTTGAGTTATTTAGCATATTCTTTAGCGCTGTGTTGAAATACAAGTTTTAGGGCTCTGTTTAGGATACTTTTTGTAATTTTTAATCATTGCTTTAACACATAATTTCAACGATTGACGGTAAGTATTTAGCATTAAAAAAAATTATTATTACGCGTTTAACTCCTTGTTTAAAGTATTTTATAGCGTGTTGTTATAATAGATTCTTTTACATTTTGTGCTCTTGTTTAGTCGAGTGTTAAACATTGTTTTTTTAGCACATTGGTTGGCATTTTGTCAAAGCGCTCTTTTAAAACATATATTGATAATATTTGAGTATATTTGTACATTTTTTAAAAAGCGTTAGTAAGTTTATTTAAATATTTATTCTAATGTAGCCAAGCACATTGCTTAAAATATTTTATGACACATTGTTCTAAATGTGTTTAATAAAACCTTTTGCACTGTGTTCATATTCGTTAATTCATTGTTAGTTTTACTTTAGCACATTTTTAGTACAATGTTAAAATCAATCCGTGCTTTAAATATTGTTTTTAACGCAGAATTCATCAGGGCAATTCCATGTGACTCACATTACAATTTGACACATTTTCACAAAAGTAAATTGTGCATATATAAAAGAAATATCAGACTTGATTAAAAAAAAGTTTTTTATGTGTATCTGGGGTACAGTACGAAACTAGAAATATCAATATTTAAAAATTTAGTATGAGCAAACAGTATCCAGACCATAATTTAGCACTGTGACTCACATTACAAAAAAAGGGAAGTCAAGTTTAGTATGTTATCAAAAACCTAATTTTTTTCCTCTTTCAACACAGGAAAATAAAAGAGAAGGATTTTATGAAATAACAAACACTTCAAAGTTGTGATATACCTCAAAATAACTTTGTTTTGTTAATAATATATTATTTTAATCAATATTTTACATGTGACTCACATTACATATTTTCGTGACTCACGTTACATCTCCCACTTAAGTCTTCAAAGTTAATGAAATATTGATTTAAAAATATTTTATTTTGTAGATGGCAAAGTAACATAACTAAATTTAACTAACAGGTATGTGATTATATATATTTTAGCACAGGAAAATAATTAATGAAAATAATAAAGTATAAGTCAAGCCAATAGGAAATACACATCACATTGTATATATATATATATATTAGAATAAATTACAATACAAATGTAAAAACCCCTCTGGAATTAACAGGAATCGGAGGTTTTAATTTCTGTATCAACTTTTAACGAGGATAAAATAGTTTATCTTCATTTTTAGGCCATTTCCAGCAAGCAGTCTTTGCCTGTAGGGTGCATCTTATTTATTTCAAATTCTCCATTGATGCAACTGGTAATTTTTCCAGGGCACAGTACACCGTCATATTCAACTTCATACCAATCATTACATTTAATATCGGATAATAGTTGAGGAATTATTTTATTATCAGAAGATATCAAAATTCCTATAGGTTTCTTATATTCAACTTTAATACAGTGATATTGTTTGATACCTTTCAATAATGGTGAATTGTCCCACAGCTGTTGAATATTAAGTTTAAATTTCTTTCTTTGATATTTTCTTCTGTAATTTCCTGGATATTAATATTAGTTCCAGCCATCTGGGCAGCTTGAACAAAATCTGTAGCATTAATTACTAAACATTTGCATTTTTTCGAGGCTTACAAATTATTTCTTCAGGAAAAGAATGTGAGTAAATAGGAACCGCTTCATTAAACTGATATAATGCATTAACAGCATTGATAAAGTTCTCATGATAGAGACATAAACAAACATTGTGAGGTAGTTTGTTGCTTAAGAGAACATGCTTTGGCGCATTGATGAGAATTTGCTTTTCCCATTTACCTCTGATGGATTATCAATTTTGAATAGCTCAAATACTTCTCTTAAGGAATAAACAAGATGTCGAGCTTGCTTTTTAATTTTTTTCCCGTCTTCCTATATTGTAACTACATCGTTTCTTCCAGGTGCTAGTCTGCTAATGTCGTCTCTTTCATAAAATTCTTGAATTTTACTTAGAGTGTCTTGGCATAAGGGATTTCCTTGTGATGCAGTCTTTGGACACTGAAGACTTTTATCCATTTCCATATTGCATTCACTGCTAAATAATTTTCTCACTTTTACCTCCTTATGATGAGGTGAATTGGGCAAACCCCACTTTGCTTTGGCCAATACCTTTCCTAGTGCGCTTGCAGTCTTATATATTTGTTCGGGTGACTCTATAATTTTTTCAGATGATTGCCTTGCATTTTTAAGAAGTCGCAATTTAGCTACTCTTTTTCTTGAGAGTTTCCTTTCTTCATTTTTTATTTTATCTTGAATTGCTTGAGGCAACTTCTTTAGTTTGTCAGCTTTCCTCTTTCTATATTCCTTCATAAAGAGACAGTGTTTCTGTTTATATTCATTGTACATCCCTTCTTGCTTTAATTTTTCCCTGTGCTTTTTCTGTCTCTTTGCTGCTGTTGTTGGTGCCATAGTTTAAAAACTTTCTATTATTAAAAAAATTCAACTTAGTTGTAATAACAAGTGGTAGTTATTTTTTAAACTTAGTGTGTTTACTAGAAACACTATAGTAAAATTAGATTATTTAATTACATTTAGTGGCAGTAATTAATCATATATAGGCGTGTGTAGCTATAAAATCACCCGCATTTATTCAAAAGATAAAATTAGGATACATCAAATGCCATTAAGAACTCTATTATCATTCAATACTAGCCGTGACTCACATTACGAAATAAAATGTCTTTATCACTAAATAAAATATTTTTAAAATTGAAATTGCTCATCAATTATTTTTAGTAAGATAAATAAGTAGGAGAAAAAGTAAAAATTTTATAATTTACAGCTACAAAAAGTTATAAATATTAAAAAAATGAAGTTTTTGTGACTCACATTACAAAGAATTCGATCTATATAAAAATTAACCTCTCTCATTTATCTTAAATGCTAATTCTGAAATATCATTTTTATATTTGTCCTATAGGATAATTCTTTAAGAAAATATAATTATTTATCTAGAAATTTCTAAAACTTAGTAAAATATATACCTTTAAATCTATCCAAAGCTAAGAAGAATTCACAAAAATAATGTTCTTTGCAGAAAAAGTCTTCCATGACAGAAAAAGGTTAACCATATGTGTTGCCACATTCTAATTTGTGAACTTCAATAAATATACAACAAATGAAAAACAAAGTTGAGAAGTTGAAAAAAAAAATCTTTTACTACTGTAGTTCCGGAGTTATGTGGAATTGCCCATCAGTATTTCAGGGCATTGTTTTAGATCATTTTTGCACTATTTTAGCATGTCATTATTTAGTTTAAATTAATTAAGTTTTATGTTATCAAATATAAATTTTAATTAGGGCGACATTTGCTGCTGCTTACTTTGCAATAAATTTGATATGCGTGGATCGGCAGCTGAGTTCCACGGACTAGAGGTTGTGAAAGACTAACACATGCGTATTACTACAGCACAAATTGTATAGAAAGGTTTAAATAAATTTTCCGTCCCTATCTTAGTATACACTTGGCTAAACTTGTATGAAACCCGTTGCTTGAAATTGACTTAGAAATTGCTTGGTATTATTTTAAAACATTGTTTGGTATTGCTTTAATATATTGCTTGTTATTTTTTGTACATTATGTAGAATTGTTTTAGAACATTGTTTTATTGTATGAGTCCTCTATTTTATCCAGTGCCATATTACCGGCAGGGCAAACGGGGCAACTGCCCAGGGCCCACAGATTTTAGGGGCCCAAAAATCTTATATTTTACACTTTCATAATTTCACAATAAGATAACAAAGGAAAAAAGCGTCAAAAGCTGTATTGTTTTTCAATTATAAAATATGAACAATGAAAATAATTCAAACTTACATTTGTATCAATTAATTTAAACTTCTTTTCGATTCGTCAAAAGGCTCTATAGTCGATATAGCATAGCTGCCAACATTTGTGGAATCTTATTAACTACCTTTTTGTAAACTGTATTTTTAAAGTTTGAAAATTGCAAAATTTTTGTACTTAAATATGTTGGTTAGCTGTTATTTAAAAAAAATATTTTAAAAAATGTGTTTTATTATATCCCGTACATTTTGGAAACTATGATGTAGCAGTTATCTGTTATATCATGTTATCTGTTTCCTTGATATCATATATATTCGTTTATTTCAGTTTACTTAAAAAAAAAAAATTCGTGTTTGGAGGAAGGGGGAAGATATTTAAAACTTTTCAGAATAAACCAATCGTAATTGGTATTTTAGAAGGAGCAAAGTGGAAAATTATCTCGTTGGGCCCAATATTTTTCAGGGCCCACAGTTGCCTTGATCGGGCTCTGATTTTATCACATTCTACAGAATTTTATTAGTCAGTTGCGTCAAGTTTCTTAGTACACTGCAAAGTTTTAGAGGCCAGTGTTCCCAATTGGGAACATCAAATTAAAAATTGATTAAAAATGAAATTTTATCAATATTGACTTGAAAAATATTAGATAAAGTTAAAAGATGACTTAATTTTTTGGAACAGAAGTTGCATTTATATCATACGGTAAGTGTCGCCCCTGCTAGTATAAAAAAGATGCCCCCTTTAATGTTCTACTTAGTTTTTGAGTTCGAAATGACGCCCCTTCGAAGCCGGTTCCCAGATGCGATGCTTACTGTGTCGGGCCGCCCCTGGTTACAAAAATAAGATGGTTAGATGATAAAAACCTACAAAAAGGAACAAATAATTTTCGTCCTATATTAATTCTGAAGAGCTTCTAGATATATTGGCCTTTATAAAAAAAAAAAAAAAAAACGGAAAGGAAAAAAAAAAGTAGGAACATCTGAAACTCTTTCAGATTTTAAATACGCACTAAAGTGCTATATATTAAAAGCGTATTATAATCTATGGGCCTTCTCTATTTTCGTTCCTTATTTCATTAAGTTGGAAAGTATATCATTATTCATGTTTGCGATTAAACAAAATTAAAATTGGTATTTCTAACATCTCTTTTCTGGATGTAATACATTAGAAATGGATGGGAAAAGCTGCGACGAAAATGCACAATTCCAGCTGAATGAAAATTTCCAAAATTTATTCTCAGGTGTATTCACAATCCATGTATCAGACGATAAAATTACGATAAATTGCGCCAAGCGTTAGAATCATCTCAAAATCGCACATCAATCATTTTATTTTTCGACAAATTAAAAAGTTGCACATTTTAGTCTCGGAAAATTTCCAAATCCTATTTTTCTTTTGAGTATAAAACATTTCATTCCTGCTCTGATTTCACATGCACACGATATTTTAATTTAAAAATAGCCTTACAAATAAATTTAATCTAAAAAAAACCGTTATTCTTTTATTTTTATAAGAGAATTTAATCATTTAATAAACTTGCCAAACATGGCAACCTAGATATGCTAAATTCTCCCTCTGTCCGCTGCGGGGTTACAATTGCGAAATGGCGAGAGCAAAATTAGCATTTTGCGATAGGTTTTTTATCGATATCTCCTAAAATAATTCGAATTTCGAAAAAATCGCTTCGAGATATGTCGGGACCCGTCCTGGAGAATTTCCATACAAAATTTGGTGGGTCTAGGATCACCCGTCTAGGAACTAGGCGAGACACAGACAAACTAACTGACATTTTACACTCTGTTTTATTTATATAGATGATGATATTCAATAAGTCAGACCCCCATCCCCCCGAAATTATTTTCTGCGTAGGCCCTGGTTAAACACAATACTAAGAGAATGGTAATAACAGCAATAGTTGGACAATGTACTAAATATCCTAGAAAGTATACTTAAACGATTTGAAATATTATGCTAAAACAATATTGTAACAAATGAGCTGAGTATTATGCTAAACGATACAAATATAGTGTCAGTGAAAGAGTACACGTGGCACCTCAACTTTGACACAGATATTTTTCATTTAAAGCGCCTGTTACTACATAAAGAGACACCTTTTTTCTATTATTGGATTTCATTTGTGCCCCTAAAAATTTGCGATCTAACCTTTATGCTTAAAAATATCCTAAAAATAATCAGGAAAACTAGGATGAACAATGTGGAAATAAGCATGTTAAAGAATCTGTTAAAACATTGTCCTGTAAAATATTTTATGCAAAGGGATTAATATATATATATATATATATATATTAAAACATCTCCTAAGCAATGTATTGAAACAAACGTAAATCATAAATATGCCCTAAACAAAGAATTAAAAAACGACAAAAAATTGCTACGAGAATGCTCGACAGTGTGACCTAATTATTTGTTAAGTAATGTGAAACAAAACAGTGTGATCTGAATATATTATAAGAAAACATTGTATATAGGTTCTGGTACGGGTAAAACGAACATTTTTGCTTCGAGCAAGGTTATATAATAGGCTTGTTTAATGTACTTTGCGTTATAAAGTTATACAGTGCTAATCAAAATTTCTTTTGCATTCTTGGGACCACGAGCGTGAGGGGACGTAGACCAAAATATGTTGACGTCTATGGTTGGGACAAAACATTGAGGGCGTACACTCGACGTTACTGTATATTCTTAATACTTAGTGATCAAATACCAAAGCAAATTACTTAAGCTATCAAAGAAAAGTTTATCTGGGTTCATTATCTTTTTCAGGGAATTTGAAGGATATTTGTTTAGAGTTTCTAAATAGAATTATAACTTCCTTTTATGTTCCAGTGTTACCTATTCGCTTAAACATTCAGCCAATATAAATATAGCTATTTTATTTATTAAATCTTATGTTATACGAATATATTGTTAGTTATTTGACATTCGACTAATTATTTTTAATCAGTTTGATAAACGCAGACTGTTTGGTAGGAATTACTGACTTATATCAATGTTTCTGAACTACTTGTCCCTGGGACTTTGCTGCAAGTTCACGAAAATAAATAAATAGTAAATTTTAGTGCTCTTTAGAAATAAATGCCCCAGCTAAATGCATAATAAACTTGCATGCATTATATGACATTTTATTTTTTCCTCTGTGAGCATGGTACATTTACTACTTTTTTTTTAAATTTTTAGGTCATATTATTTTTATAATTATTTTTAAGAAAGGACATCTACACATTGTTTATCTGGGTAATAGTACGTGTATAAGAGGGGGAAGAAAACAAAATACGCGATTTCAAATAACGAATGAATTTCTTAGCACGATTAGTGAAAATTTCATAAGTAACATACAGCTTCAAGAACTCCGACTTCCAATGGTGATTCTTCGAAGTAAGAATTCATTGTAATTAAATTGTAATTAAAAGCTATGAAACGCTGCCTTTGGATGATTATTAGATCTTTCGCATGCTTTTTATGAAATTATTGCTCTCTACTAGAACTAGACATTTCGGCAGCACTTGGGAGGGGGGGACAACAGGATAGACCGGACGGTCCCATACAAAACGGCACGTATAGTCTCATAATGAGTTCATTAAAATAGGAACATAATAAATAAATTCAACACATTTGATTTAATTAATAATAATTTTATTTAAACATTTATTATTACTATTATTATTTTTTTTTTGGGGGGGGGGGGAGTTGTTGATTCTGGTCAGGGCCTGATTATGACCAACAGGGGCCCCGGGCATTGATCAATTTGGGGGGCCCCCAGTATGATTTTTGTCTTATTTTTCATAAAATTTTGATATAGAAAAAGAATATTTCGGAACAACATTTTAAAGTGGGGGGGGGGGGGCCTTTCGAGCCGGGGCCCTGGGCAAAGTCCCGATTTGCCCATGCGATAATAAGGCTCTGATTCTGGTCCGTGAAACATTTTTTCTATGCTCATGGGCAGGCGCGTAGCCAAGAAAAATTTTCGGGGGGGGGGGAGGGGGATATGCGCCTGGAAAATTTTTCGGGGGAGGGGGTATGAACTTAATGTGTATAAATAGACGGAATTTCATTACTAATCCAAAATTTCGGGGGCGGATATATCCCGATATCCCTCCCCCCTGGCTACGCCCCTGCTCATGGATATGAAAAAGGTTGGGAAACGTTACCTCTCTTTAACAGGGTCTTAAAGCATTGGTTTCCTGCTGGCGTCCAGCGTCCAGCGACCAGAGTGATTAATGACCATAGCGGGTGCCTCTCGCGCCCAAAGAACGCTTTTATTAAAAGGTGGTTTCCTTCCAGCGTTGAGCGTCGCTGGGGTCGTCCAGATCTCCTGGACGCACGAAAGACCCCGGGTGTTTTTTCGCGGTTGACAAATTGGAGCGCTTGGCGTCGCCGCTTGCAGGAAACCCGGGCTTAAAGGGGACAAACAGCGCCTGAGAAAAAAAAATAATGTAAAAGACCTAGTTTACTTCCATAAAATGGATGTCTAAGTGTATGTGTATGTGAATCTTCGAACTAACCTCCTCCACCCACAAAATTGCATTAATCCATCGCTGGCCTTAAGCCAGTGGTTCGTAAATTTTTTCTCTTTGCAAATCCTTTCTGAAATCAAAAAAAAAAAAAAAAAAAAAAAAAAAAAAAGCCAAACCCTTGTCTAGTCTCAGTGTATTAGTATATTATACACGAATTCCGGGGTCCGCGAACCCATGGTTGAGGAGAACCTATGTATCTTCAAATCACTGGTTTAAGATTTGCTGCTGCCATCTATAGGCAATAATAATAGACCATATTAAAAAAAAACATATATTTCCAGGAAATCGAACTGACAACTGCCGAAATTAGTTTTCTTTTATATTGTACAGCAATTTATGTTCACCGATTATTATAGACAGTAAAGAGTAAAATCAATCTAACACATTTAATTTTAATTAAAAAAAACTCTACAACATTTTTTAAAGTGTTATTTATGTTATATTCCCCAAATGTAAGTAAGGGAACTCAAAAAAAAAAAAAAAAAAAAAAAAAAAAAAGCTGTTTGGCATATTCGTAAATTAGTATTATTATTATATTCCAAAACATAAGAGAGAATTTTACAAAATATAAATGTAACTAAATAAATAATGTTAACATTTATTTTTTGTCTCAATTAGAAGTTGCACGCTATGAAAGAAATTAAGACATTAAAATTTAAGCTAGATCGTATATTTAACGTTTGATAAACATACATAAGGTTAAGACACTTGTCCTCTGAACTTCAAGATATAAATAATAATAGCAACAACATTAACAATAATAAAATATTTTGTAGATTTTGTCTATTTTTTACGTTTATTCCTGCAAATTTTTTATCACAGGTGCTGCGTGACTGAAAATTTAAGGGAAGATGAAGATATGTCCCCATTGCTAATTCACGAGCAGAATAACAAAGTTTCTGGACGTTCTGAAAAGAAAATATTTGGAAACAAAATGTAAAGGAGACGCTCCCTCTGCCCCTTCGCTGTGTCCGTGACAATTATAGGTTAACTTTTATGATTCATATCCAGAGAGGCACTAGCAGTTATTCGAAAAAAAAAAAAGCAGCATTTATGTCTGATCCTTTAGTAGTTGGAATTTATCAAGAAACAACACATTCAATGACACATCCAGGAAGAACAATGCTACCAATACTGATGAACTCTGTTACAGTGACCTCATTGATAGTGATAACTTTCTTATAACCTTAAATATTCTGCATCATTCATCCACCCATAGAACCCAAACCCTCTATTAATGTAACTTGGTTATAGCATTTTAATAATTATCTAGTATCTTCAATGACGTTGTAAATAGAGTACAGTTTAACTTTGTGAACTAACACTAATGTGTAATAATCAATATTTTGTAAAAAAGTCCTGTGCAATTATTTAAAGACAGTTTTTTAAATTAAAATATTTCAATTCTTTCAAGTGACAATTTTCTATTCTTAAGCGATTTTTACTGTTATTTCTGCACATGTATGGGTATGTTGTAGCTCAGTCCCCTCTGTGGATGCTTCATTGTCTGGTACGCGGTGGTTACTAACACATTTATACCTGTTTCCTTATAATTTATGTCTTAGCATTTCTTTAAGGAACTGATTTCATTACGTTTTAAGAATTTATAAAAATATTGTCATATTCTAATCTAGAAATATGATTTCTGCAAATGAAAATGCACCCTTCCTCTTCTTTATAACATGATAATGCTGCCATCTACATTGAAGAAAGATAAATATTTCATAGAATATTTAAGCGGCAAATTTCTTGGGAGTTGTTTTATAAAACCATGCAATTTATTATAAGATGAAAACAGTCAGGCACTTTAAAATATTTACGAACCCTCTCATAAGCACCCTTATAATATATTTTATAAAGTATATATGCGGTACATTTCATGGAATTGCTTTATAAAACAATGCAATTTATCATAAAATGAAAACATTCAGGCACTTTAAAATATTTACTACCTTTCTAACAAGCACACTCATAAAATATTTTATAGAATGCTTATGTGGTAAATTTTATAGAAATTATTTTATAAAACCATGCAATTTATTATAAGATGAAAACAGTCAAGCAAAAATATTTACGACCCTTCTCACAAGCACGCCCTTATAAGAGTTGAACCTTTGAGAGTTGAGAAATATTAAATTAAAAAAAAAAAAAAGTTCTCATGGACAATATTTTTCTGAAAGTGTCGCTCTTGAAGGAATTTTAATACGCGGTTCTGTGTTTATATTTTATGAAATTTTCATAAGTTGCAAAAGGGTCATTGTCAAGGAGTTTGCTTACTGATTTTAACTAATATGATGCACTTGAAAATATGTAAACTGAAAATTCATCAAAAGTTTGTTTTCGTTTCAAAATGCAGGTTTCAAGATAGTCAATAATTTCGGATACAGTTAGATTTGAGTTTCTTATTACATATTACTGGAAATCTAAAAGTAAATTTTTGAATTTCAGTTTCCTGTTTGTTACTGCGGAAGATGACCTCACTTAAGCCAGTCATTTCAAACTACTTAAGTCAAGGTTGGTAGTGTGCGATTATGGCAACGCTACACTAGGGCGATCTGCCAAGGGGGGTGCCTTGGCAGGAGGACTTTCTAGGGAGTTCTAACGCGTATTCACGTTACATCTGGAGAAAACCTACCAAAACTCCAGACCGTTAGATCGACAGCCACGCGATGGGACCCGAACCCGGGACCTTCACAGTACGGCCATCTACCATTTTCAGTGGCCTAACCACTGTGCCATGGTGAGGCTCCACAGTCAAAAACTACTTAAGTCACATTTCAGGATTCAGCAGAAACCGTATAACCATACGGTTAAGATATGCGAATTTTCAAAGTGATTTTGGATTTACTATGGTGAGTAGGATTTGAAGAATGTAAGCTGCTTTTAGTACTTTTCGTTTATTAATTATTATATTTTGCCTAGCAAAAACTATTGTAGCTAATACATGTGTAGTACGAAATTTGGCATGCGTGTGAGTTTTTTGCGTAGGTGCTAGACTGGAGAGCGCCTCACCATGGCACAGTGGTTATGCCACTGAAAATGGTAGACGGCCGAGGTGTGAAGGTCCCGGATTCGGGTCCTATCGCGCGGCTGTCGATCTAACGACCTGGAGTTTTGGTAGGTTTTCTCCGGATGTAAGGTGAATACGCGTTAGAACACCTTAGAAAGACCTCCTACCAAGGCACCCCTCATCCTAGGCAGATACCCCGCGTGCAGGTTTGCCTTAAAACACAAACACTAGACTGGAGAGCCTTTTCGAAAATTCGTAACTTATGGGGTATAGAGGGCCAAACCGTCTTTTTCACATATACTGTAGAAAGAGAAAGAGATATAGCCACAATATTCTTGCGGTAAAATACTACACTTTTGAATACCTAAAAACCGATTTCAGAACATTTCGAATATAATCCTCCCAAGGAGGTTAGAAGTGAAAAAAAGGGGGAGTGGCCATTTTCTAAAAAAAAAAAAAAAAATATCATTTTAAAATTTAACAAATATGAATCTTATACCGAAGCACAGTTTGTTTCTAATTCAGTTCTTGTTGAAAATGTATTTGTTTGAATTTTACTTTAAA
Organism: Cheiracanthium punctorium; assembly: GCA_038373885.1. NCBI lineage: Eukaryota > Metazoa > Arthropoda > Arachnida > Araneae > Cheiracanthiidae > Cheiracanthium > Cheiracanthium punctorium. Next base: position 915,261 of record JAWZYV010008634.1, read on the forward strand.
AAAGGTCATTACTTTCCCATCTGTAATATTATGAGATATTTAGTAATTATCGCTCACTATACATAAGTAAATTATTATTTCTTTTTTTTTGCCAGCAAATTGACCAACCATACCTTCACATTTATGCTCAATGTGTTGTGGGATTAAGGCCAATTACGTGCACTAGGGATCTAGGCCTATGGGTGGGGTGCCCTCCATGGGGATCTTTCTAAGGGGTCCTAAATCGTATTTACGCTAAGTTTCGGGGGAAACCAAAACCATTTATGCTCAAAATTCAAGTTAATGTAAATTTTAATTAAAATATTCATTAGTATAGGTCAGCTATAAATTATGTAACTGAACATCCCACACACTCAAGAAGTATTTCTTATTTAATGTTGTATTCCAAAAAGGTTAACTCAATAATTTTAGATGTTAACATTTTTATTAAGAATTTGTTAGTGATGATGAGCATGAGCATATATTACATGTGAACTTAACCCAACCATACTCAAGTGTAAAAAAATGAAGTATTTTTTGTTCAATTAAAATGAAATAATCACGATTTTTATTATTAATAAGGGCACTCCTGTGTCAATTCTAATTTCTTACCAAAAATTAATTTAAACAATTTTTAAAAAATGTTTGAATAAAACGCATTGCTGAAACAATATTTCTAATGAAACGTATAACCTAATACATATATACACACAAAAAAGGTAGTAGTTGTCACCTTTTAACAAGATGATAAACATGATGAATATTTTGACAAAATGATATAATTCACATTTTCTGCAGAAATCTTCTCCAACTGCAGAATACCATCATCATTCTACGGTAGTAGAAATAACTTTCTGACAACATATCAAATGTTCTCTAGCAGATTAACTGCAGTAAAATATAAAATAAAATCAAGCTCATAGATTATTCTCATAAAGCAGAGGTTCCCAAACTGGGTGCCACGAGCGTATGTCAGGGGTGCCGTGGAGATAATCAAGAAAAGTGTTTTGGTGCAGTATAATCAAATAATTTCTTCTGAACCGGTATCCCCAAGAAAGTGAGCCAAGCCGATCACTAAGTGAGCTCAAACAAAAATATTTCAGTCAAGTTCAAGACTGTCCTGTAGCCTCTCTTTTATAGGAACTCCCTGAAATGGGGGGTATTGTCAAAATTCTATATTCCTTTCCCAAGAGAGTACTTTCTTAATAGTTAGCCCTGTAAACAAAAAAAAAAAAAAAAAAAAAAAAAAAAATAAAACGTAAAATGCATCCAAACTGCTTCATTCTAACCTTCATATTTATATTGCTTTAAAGGAAATCTGCCGCGAAAGTTTTTAGCCTGAAAAGGGTGCCGCGGGTAAAAAAAGTTTGGGAACCCCTGTCATAAAGCATTTTTCTTGTACATCACAACTATCATTAAAAAAAAAGTAAGGAAAACAGAAGAAAATAAAAATTTGATAGATAAAGTACAGAAGGACAAAATAAAGAAGTTAGATTTCTGTCTTTAGACAGTTAGATAGTTTTATACTCATTAAGTTTTTTTTTTTTTTAACATTTGGTTTCAGCTTGGCAAATTAAAAATAAATAAATATATATATATATATATGTGTGTGTGTGTGTGTGTGTGTGTGTGTGTGTGTGTGTGTGAACTCGTATATACACACACACAAAAAAAAAAGATCCACTAAGTAAAAATATTTATAATACTAGCATGTGATAGAAAACTCGAAAAATTTTATTGCCCAGGGATATTTGTTACTACTATAATTTTAAAGTGCAATTTTTAGCAATTAAAAAAATGTGGTTCTCTGGAGATGTATGAAATAGGTGTCATTTAAAGTGAAGGGATCAATCACTTGTTTTAATTTCTCAGGTAAAAACAATATAACAAATATATAAAAAAATGAATGATTTTTCACGTGCATTTCGCCTCATTATAATTGAGAGATTCTGTTTAATCATAAACCATCTGGCTCAGTATACTGCTTTCAGGATGTATTCTACGAAGCTTCTCAATGCTGGCCAAGATGCAAAAAAAAAATCAAAATAATTTATTTTTTTCTTTAAATCTCTAGTTAAATCAGATTTTTAAAAAATACAAATATTTAAAAATAATTAGATCCGATATTTTAAGTTTAACTACTTTATATAAAGAGCATAGACAGCTGTTAAATATCTAATTGTTGATAGTATAAATCTGTAAACAAAATGTTGCTCTAGTATGCAAATTTGTCAAAAGTGAATGATTTTGGAAACATAGCAAAATAGACTGATTTTATACTGACTTACTTTACAAACTTCAAAGAGAAGCTTTCAGAAATAAAATTTTACAGATGTGTTATTTGCTTGCAATGACAATAATTGTATTGTGCACAACCTCTTTCGCCTTCTGGGGCACAGAAGTTTAAATGTACGGTATAAAGGGCTAATCCTGTAGTGCTTTCTTTTGAATAATATAGTCTTAAAAGCAGTATACTAGACTACTTAATGGATGTCATGACTCAATTTCAAATACGTATTCATAACTTTCTATTCAAATTAAGTTCTTCAAAGTATGATGGCATACATAGGAAAGGCAATTAGGTGATTCCAGAGTTATATGAGTGTTTGTGTCATGTCCGTTACAAGTTTGATTGATCATAACTAAACAAAAAATTGAGTTCGATGAATGGTTTTTCTTTTTTTTAAATAGTATGTTACATTGTTTACAAAAACAAAAAACAAGAAAAAAAGAAAAACAGTTCACCTAACTCAATTTTTTGTTATGACCAACTGAACCTACTGCTGACATGACATAACACACAATACTGTGTAATCACCCACCTATCAAATTTAAAAAAATCTTGAAAATATGACGATGATGTGATGGAGATCACATATTTAATTTTAATAATCATTTAATTTGGCTTTCTTTAATGCAATCTATCCAAAATCAAGAATTCTAAATCTTTCCTGTTCTCATTTTTCTGCCATTTCGGTTTTTAAATCTGTATATTCGCTTTTCCCGTATGCATTGTTCTTAATTGTTTATTTCGTCTCTTCTGACATGGTGGCTACGTTGTGCTAAAAATAGATTACATTGCGTCCGTTTGCAAAATCAACGTACATTTTGATTCCCCTCTTGGCATCCTGCTGGCGTAAGTTATATTTTTGTTGCCCTGCCTCATCTTTAAAATTAATTGCTCGCGATTACGTCAATTTAATTTTATTGGATTAACTTTTAGGGTTGCTCTGGAATTGGCGTTATTGATCTCAGCCAAGTTATTGTTCTCGCCAATGTGTAATTCTCTGCTGGCGTAATTTTCAATTTATTCCATCTTAATTTCAGTGTCCATGTAGGACGTAATTTTATTTCGCTGAGCCACCACCGCCCGTTATAATAATGTTCAATAGTATCTTTTAAATAAATAGTTTTAAGCATTCAATGTCTTTTTCTTTACTGCAACTAAGTGCATTCGAACTTGGATTTTTGACCATAACAACGCAATTTAATAATTTAAAATACCGTAAGCAATACCATCTTTACAGATGAATACTGATAAAAGTCAATTAAATTATAACTGAACACTTTCTGGTAAAATGTTCATGACAGTTGAAAACCAATCAGAAATAATTAAATTTTCACAATTCCTTTCCTTAACCCTTTGTGGCGCAACCCTTTCCCAATGCTGAAAAAAGGGCAGCCGTTGCCATCGCTCGACTTAACTCTCAGCAAGATGGCGGACGATCGAAACGTTCATCGCGTGCCACAGATCTAGAGACCCTTTTTTTGACGACAGCTGGCTGTGCTTGATGTCAGTGCTGTTAAAAAGAATCGTGACCATTTTTGTTATGGGAAATGACGTGCTAAAAAGTAAAGAATTCTCGTGGAGCTATGTCACCCGCAACTATTTTTATAGAAATCAAATCTATTCTTCGTGACTGGCAACAATCAAAACGTCAGAGCTGGGTGTTCCCAGAGTGGGATCCCTGCGCGTTAAAGGGTTAAAAGATTCCAATAGATAGATAGAAGGATTCCAATACGTGTTTTTCAATATGCAACTGGGTTGGAAACAATGGAAACCCGCAACCCTGAACCTTACTGGTTGAGAGTTTTCACAGATGGTTCTTTTATATACGAACACCCAAATGCTGCTGCGAGCGTATCTTGTGATCTTTCCTATTTTGGTATCCCCGTTGAACTGCCTTTGACGGTGAAGTTATGGCGATTCGTGCCGCTCTTTTACAACTGTTGTCATCCTTTATGATTCGGAGGCGGCACTTTACTCGATTGAATTTCTGTATAGCCCTTCTCCTGGTGATGTCAAGATCCGAATCGCAGACTTCATCAATTAGGTAAATCTGTGGTCCTCCAGTGGATTCCTGGCCATATTGCAGGGAACGAACGGTCCGATGTTTTGGCCAAAAGAAGTACAAAATTCAACAGATCCTAAATAAAGCAGTACCTTTCTCTACTTTAAAAAGGATTATACGGTTAAAGCTTTCCCCTAATTTCCATCTACAATTAATCAAAAAAAAAAAAAACAAAGAGTGGAAAAACTTTCGACATAGCACCATTCCTGACTGGCCGCGTCCCGAAGCGGTTGCACAGTTATGATCCCTGCTACTGCCCCATCTGCAACAGTCATTTGATCGTGGATGGCCACCACATCTTGCACTGCAGTGCCCTACACAAGACGTCATCTACTGACCGATATTGGGAGGGAATGACCTTTTTATTTTTTTCTTGTTTGTGCTCACAAAAGCGAGAGAAAAACTCATTTTTCAAAATGCATTAAAATATATAAAAGCACAAAGAAATGAAAAATTCTGTTTCTAAAAAATGACAAATCTCAAAATGCAGCGTTTTGGGATCTGTCACTTTGTGAAGCGGAAACATGCTATCAAAGGCAATTTAAAAAACGTCGATCGTGAAGATTTTTTGACTTACTATTTTTGACACTTTCCTCACTCAGATTTTTTTCAATTACTAAAGCCCAACAATTTCATTTTTAACAAATCGAAGCAGCGAAAATCATTCAATTGTTTAAAGTCATAAGAGAGAAAAAAAAGTCTGATATTTCTTATTTAAAACGTAATATTTTCAGAAAGCATTTATATTTATTTTCATTCATTGCTTCGGTGAGCATTTTACATTTAATTTTCAATGAAGTTCTGGAACAGAATCACGTAATTTTCGATAAATTGCGTTTGAAATCCATTTTTAAAAACGTGTCATTTGAGAGAATGTTGAGAGTGCAAAATGAAAGTCTTAAATCATTAGTAAAAAGAAAAACTGGAAGGAAAAGAAGATAAATATAGATATACATGTATGAGTTAACCAAAATAAGTGCGTGTTTTCTTTAGTGAAAAAAATATTCAAAACATGCCACGTGCATAGGACGCAAAAATGAAGTAAGCTTTCAAAAGTTATTTGATTATTTTATTGTAATGGAAAACGTTTTGAATTAAGGTTTTAAATTTTAAAATTGTATTGACTTAGTCATTTTTTATACGAAATAAACTACATATAGTATTCTAGCGGATTTTATTTTCCTCTGTTTTGAGCGATTACTTTTAATTTTTTATTAAAAGAAAGGGGAAGGGAAGGTAGACTCTTTTGAGGCATGTGATGCTGAGTACACAGGGGCGTAGCCAAGGAATGGGGGGGGGTTAGGGGGGTCATAATCCCCCCATGAGGAATTTTTTGTCATATAAAATGTATATTCTTCACTCCCTTATCACGCACATGCATGCATGTATGTAAGTTGCAGTAGTCGTAACCCCCCTCCCCCCATGAAAAATTTCTGGCTACGCCCCTGTGAGTACATGTTACGTTTAATGGCACACGCACACACGCATATATATACATAGGGGAAGGTGGCCCAAAATGATCCCCTTAAGGGGAAAACTTGCATAAAATAACGTAAATGTTAAATAAAATTTTGGAATTTTGCATCATAAACACATTCTAATAATATTTTAAACCCAAACTGAGTAACGAAAAAAATCGAATTTTCTAAAAGCAAAATGATCCTTCATTTGAAAATAATTGTAAATTGTATTTATCGGTTAAACAAAAGTTGTAAAAATAAGGAAATTTTAAACTAGTAAAGTGTCACAAACAATGAAATGGAATACTTTTAAAATTATAATTCTAAAATTATATTCTACAGCAACGCAAAAATAAGTTAAATAATGTAATGAGGAGTCACGCGTTTTGAGAACAACTGAAGGGCTGCCATGATGACTAGGACTTAGTACTGGAGTTTCTGAAGTCGATCTATCAGTTTACCCGGCAGTATGGCTGCTCACTTTAATTCATATTATTGGAGCACTCCTAGAAACATAACAAAATAAAAAAGTGTATTTCACATCTAAAAACATACTTTATTCAGTAAACTAGCTCATATATATATCTGTACATTAAAGATTGTATTTTTAAATAAATAGGAAAGTTAGTGCTCACCTCATAAGAGATATGAGAAAACCCAGTTTCTTGAAGAATTCTATTCAGTCACGTAATACACTGGCCGCTTAGATATCGCTATTGCCTCTTCTTGACTTGGCACAACTAGTTTATGTGTTACCTGGTAGATTAGAGCTGCCAGTCTGGAAGAAAACATACGTGGATCGTTTTTGCCCTCTAGGATCATTTTGGGCTACCTTCTCCGAATTAATCCTTTTCTAGAAATTTTTATTCTTTCCCAACACCTTTGCAAAATTATTTCGAGTTCCTAGGAGCAATTAACTATTTTTCGTTCTTCTATCCTTTAATCAAATTAGCGTACTTTCCTCATCATCCTCAAGCTGTCGCTTTTACCCTTCCTACGTTTTGTTTATATTTTCTTTTAAAATGGCAAATTTTTTCTTGTGCTTTGTTGTTCACGAAAAAACTTCTCACACATGTTGGATGGCGGCCCTAGACATTCTGTCTCAATCACTGTGTGCCATTCTTTTCACATTTGCTAACTGGCAAAATTAGGAAAAATATTTCGCGGACTACCGTCAGATAAAAATAATTAGTATTACATAAGCATGTATTTTATGTATTTAATCAATTGTTACAGTAATAAATTACTGTTATAGTAAGTATATCAAGTATTATAGTAATAATATAGTGTTATTAAATCAAGTACAGGAGTACCTCGAACTTACGCGGTAGGATGGACCGAGTGATACCCGCGTAAGTCGGGGTATAATTTCGCATATAAATATGTACAGGATGTTTAAGATTGTAAATAAGGTATATGTACATACCTTATTTTTAATCCTAAACTAAAGAAAACAATAATTTAGAAAAAAAATGTTTCATAAAATCTTGAAATTACATTATAAAAATCGCAAGCGAAAGTTATTTGGGAAGTAAACAAACGACGAATCGATGAGATTTGGAAATCGTGTAACTCCGGTTTCGCGTAAGTCGGGAGCATAAGTCGAGGTTTTACTGCGTATAATATTTTGTTAAAACAACATTTACAGCTGATTACCTTTTTCTTTTTAATATATTTGATTTAAAGGGACCAGTATTGAAGCCTCACCTGTGCCAGTGTTTGGATAACACTGGTCTAAATCATCAGAATTTAAATTTCTTTCCGCTCTTTTGTCAAGTTATCTGTTTGCCTTACTTTTTTCCTATTGCGCTATGATACATTCCGTTTAATCCCTTGCCATTTAAAAGTGCATACACGTACTGGCGCGTTTTTGTGACTGATGATCGTCAATCAATTTCATTTTTCATGGCTTTCTCTTTTGGAAGAGGGTACTGAACTTTAGAACCAAATTCCTCACGATGTGGACGTATTTCAGTCAAATTCCACTTTACCACCAATGTGTGGATTGTATATTCGAAGAAAATAAATTTTTATTAATTCACATAATTTTCAGCTATATTCAATTACGGACTCTGGCTTACACAACACATTTGCACAGAGGATATTTCTCTTCAGAAACCAATATGTTCCCGAAACGGAGATATTTTTGCTGAAAAGAAAGAGAAATTCAATACCTTTTTATAGGGGGTCTTAGTAACATAGATGGGTCTTAGTAACGTAAATGCAACAGGTGATCAGCATCATGCCACACAAACACGTATACGTGAGGGTTTGAGCGAGCTGTAGAAAGTGTGCTTGACACTCAGTACAGAAATGACTACAGTAAGTAGACGTAAAGTGCATTCAACAGCATTATCATAAACTTATCTAACTGAAAATGGATTAACGATGAAAAATGTATACCAGGTAAGGTTTGCAGGCAATGTAGCACGAAGGAATATCTAATCGAGGCACGCACCAGCTAAAGTGGTTCATTGTCAATGTCATCATTAGCCACTTTCATGTTAAAAACAACATGACGCAAGCCTAATACACTATTGCTTACAATAAGTGCATAATGACAAAAATTCTCTACTGAAATCGGTTCTAGGTGAAAGTCAAGTGCTGTAATCTATAATTAATTCTGGGAGCTAAAACACAAATACTATTTTATACCGCTTTAAAGGATATGAACAGACATCTGTTTAAAAGAATCTGAAGAACAACCTTCTGAGTATGTTGTGACCCCTTTATAACTGTATCACAGTTAACTAACTGGGTGGCCCCATTACGGTGATAAAGCGATGTTAATAGTAAAGGATAAAATAACAATGGTACTCCAATCAAAATAACATACGTTTCACATTAATTTTTTTAAAACCGGTTTTAACAAATTTTTAGTGGTGGAAGTATATCGAAGAAGAAAAAAGGATTCATGGCTACCGAGGAAAAAACCCCCATTTTCCTATGAGATTGTCAAACCATTATATTAATATAGAAGATTACAGGTTCCACAAAATAACATTTACAGCAGTTCTGTTTCATCTGAGATAACCTACTTATTGGTGTGTCACAAAATTAAACCTATTTTTTCCAGAAAAGAGAGAAAGCTTATTTTTAATGTATACATTTTTATAGCATTATGCCAAAAATAAATGGGCTACATTTGCATAATTTTACATTGCTACTATTGAAATTATATTTATTTACTTTTGTTTTGATTTTACGCCGAAAGTAATACTGTATTCAGGCAAAAATTTTCGTGAGATGGCTTAGTTTTCTATAGTTTATATTTATTTACTTTGTTAATGGATTTTAAAATTTTGCTCAAAAACTTATTTAGACAAAATATCCATTTTGTGAAAATATATCTCCGATATAATATAATGATTACTTATTGTTTAATGTATTTATTAAGAGAGTTAATGACAAAAAGCAGAAAGCGCTTTTACCATTCCCTTTTTAAGCTGATTTTTTCTAAAAAAATAATAAATTTATTCGTTTAATTATGTCTAGAGTGAGAAATAACTTAAAATTTGTAATGCTTTGCATACAATAAGGATAATTCCGTACATTTCATTTAATTTACGAGTAAAAATTCTTCTTATTTTGACTAAAACAGCAATTAATTTATTATTTCTATTATGACGAAATGAACTTGTGTTTGCAAGAAAGCTTACTTTGAAATTTCATTACTTTCCGATTTGTCGCAGCTTTTTAATAACATCTTAAAAGACGAGAAAAGTTGTTCCAGTTGTGACAACTATACAAACAAGTGCAGTCGTATTTAAAAGTAATTTTGAAAGCAGTTAAAAATTTTTTTTAATTTTATCTGAAATTTAGACAAAAAAAACTTTCTTTTTACAGTAACGAAAAACAATATTTATATTTACACAATATAATTATAAACTGTTATCTGCGGCAAAACATTTTAAAATGCATGTTAGAGACTTTTACTTCTTTTCAAACCTGGTAAAATTAATGCATGTTATTGAAAATTATGGCAGGCTCTCTATCGAAAAAGTGGGACATAGCACTCAAAACTCTTACAGGATCCCACACTTCAGCTCTTAAGGTCATGTCTTCCTTTAACATACGATATCCAAGCAATTAGGACACAAAAATCTCACGTTTGACTCTTGGCTGCAAAACAATACTCAAAATACTCAAAATGATATCGTTTCAAATACTTAAAATTGAATGATTGGCGTAGGAGTAATGTAGTTACCAGTAGATGACATTGACAAGTGAGATTCTTGCTTCTTTGCTTCCAATCTGCCACAAAGATTTTTTTTTCTTAGAGTGGTCGGAGTTGCGCTTACACAAAAGTATGAATCCAAGGCCAAACTGGCGGGAAGCAAAGATGGACAAAGAAAATAATCTTCACTGCTGTGTTTTTGCCACTATGGAAGAAAACAGATTAAAAACAGGCTCAGAATTAAAAAAAATGAAGGATAGAAAAATTTTGAGTTCATTATTAGGGGTATACAAGTTTACAGAAAATATTAAAAGTATAGAATGAAATATATATGAGAGAAAATCATAAAATCTAAACAATACTTTCATGTCTAGTAGTTGAAAAATAGTTTATGTGAATAGAAGAAATGCAAATAAATTACTGTGAAAACTAGTGAACACTGAACGGTTTTTATTATTATTATTATTATTATTATTATTATTATTATTATTATTATTACGTTTCAGGTGCTCAGAAGGTTATGGACATAGACATTCAGCATTGGCCTTGAAATTCATTTTGTCACACTCTTTCGTTAAATTGATTTAATTAGTTTTTCTGTTTAAAAAATTAGAATGAGTTAATTAAGTCCATGTGCATTATTATCTTTGTGTGGCTTCGCTTTTGACATTAGTAATGAGGTATAAGTAGATTCAGATATAATTAATCTTCAGACCTATTTGAAGAAATCTCAAAGCCGATCCAAATTAATCCTTACAAATGAAATATCGATGATGCTTATTAGAAGCAGAATATGGATTTAATTTATATGAGACTATGAATCAATTTTTTTTATTTAATTGACAGAAAAAATTTGAATAAATAGTTCTCAGTAACAAACTCAGTAATTATTAATTAAGTTTTGGAATGATGTTTTCTATTTCGTTTGTTTAAGACATACTTTAAAGCGCTCTTCCTATATTCTTTTTAAATCTGGATTGCAACATATCCTTCTAATTTCCAACGAGGTATACGTAATTACAATTAAATAAATAAATGGAACTTGCAGTGCTTGAAATTTTGAACGTAATTACGTAAACACATGAATTAGTTTAGGAGCTGTTCATTAAAAGAATCGCCGAAGATCCTCGATTATTCGGCACCGGAATACTTCGGATACTAAGTAACAGGGATGAGAAGTTGATAAAGTAATGACAAGTTTTGTTATTCGCATCAGGTATATTGAAATTTTATTATCAATGGTTAACTGTTTGGTTTTCTATGCGCTCTCTCTCTCTTTGCTCCGGATAATCTGTGTAGTATACGATTAAATAAATAAATGAAATGAAATGTTTAGAAGTCGCCTTAAAAAATGAATAGCAATGTAAATAATGAACTATTAATATGTACTTTTAAATATTATTAATATACTTCTTTCCTTCTCTCTTTTTTCCTTTAATTGTTTATATTATATTATAGTGTATATTATCTCTCATTTTAACTAATGGTTCATACTGCAATATTATTTTGATTCTTCCATTTCTATGATGGCAACACCTTATTTTGAAATCTCGTATTGACATCATCACTGGACTTTTCCCACGATGTTTGGTCATTTCTACGTTTTTCTAAATAGCAATGGTCGTACGACTAAATTGGATATCATGATTCTTTATGTCATGCAACCTACAGAAACCTTGCTATTTTTGTTTTCCTATTACTTTATGATATACAAGCGGTAGTACCTTAGGGCCGAGGTAGCCCAGTGGTTAAGGCGTTGGACTCGTAACCGAAAGGTTGTGGGTTCGATACCGGCGTACCACTAAAGACCACCGTGTACATGCGGTGTACGTGCACGTTAAATCCGTGGTTCCGAAAGTTCTTTCGGCGGTCGCTAGCAGTTTCCGTGGGGTGCCAATATTCAGAAGTCCTCCCACCTTCTGATGAGGTTCCAAATTGTGGCGGGAAATTCCGGGAAGGACGTATATGTAGCTCTAAGCGACACATTCAGTGACGCGAGCTGTCTTCTCCTGGCAAGCAAGCGGTAGCACCTGATGACAGATCTTGTGATTACAAATTTCCATTCCATCTTCACATCTTAGGTATATGTTGTTAGGCTTTATATGATGACCAGGCTTACAAGTTCTCACATGGTAGCGGTGGAGTATTATGGCATGCGATCCCATTTTGTTTGGAAAGCTTTGGATTTTTCTTCCTGTGTTTATTTATTTATTTATTTATTTATTTTTTGAGAATTATTTTGCTCGATGGTTATTGCTGTATAGCTGTTTTACATTATATAAAAAAACATTCGACGAAACAAATATTGACATATATATTAACATTCCACGAAAGCATGTCTACACTCAATGTATTTAATCTTCGTCACCCTAAAATAAATAACTTCATATTCAATTTTTATTATGTACTAACTGCGTGCCCGTTCTTCTCACGGTCGGAAACGAATATTTTCCTAAAATATAGTCGTAACTACTTTTGCAAAAACAAAATCTAAAAAAAGATAGTAGTCCCTTTGTTGAAACTACCGTGGGATATATTAACGCAACGTAGAATTATAGTTTAATTAGTTGGAAGACGATCGTTGAAAGATGATGAATAGAACACTTTTAATTTCACGGAATATTTATAAACGTGATATATTGTGCTTTAATCCATATTAACCTAACAAATCTACTTTTTACTACCTATTACTCATATTAATATCATCTATCTTCCTTTCTGCCTCTTTAATGCTCAATTTAAAGAAACAGATTAAATATTTTAAGCCAATGGTGCCTTTCTACTCTTTGGTGATTCTTTGGAATTTATGCATTGTCATTAAAACAACTCTCCATATATTTTTCAGCATATTTCTTGTCAGACTGATATACTTAGCACCGCAAAATATTTCATCTCACCGCAGTGGAAAATATCCAAGCTGTACCGATTTAAATATTTAAATCCTCCGTAGTTCAGGCTCGTGAAAAACATCAAACTCTTGTAGCCTCCAGGAACTATTTAGAATCGCTCAAACTGCGAATAGAACGTTAAATGGTGTTGAATAGTTTACAAGTTTCACACAACTTTTAATTTATGACGTCATGTTCTGACCCCGAGTAGTTCAATCTGGTTATTTCGCGCAGTAGTTTTCAAACGGAGTAATACTGAAACATACGGCGTTGAAAAACTCACTTGCAACAGAACTTATTAAAGCTAATTTGAGAGATGGTGGGGCTATTCCTTGCTAATCGGTATTTCAAATATTTTCCGGAAATATTTTGCTAACGATGTAACTCTTGTGCAAGAGCTTGTTAAGTTGCTAGAATTCAACAAAAAGAAAAGTATATCTAATACAATATATATATATATATATATATATATATATATAGACCGCCAAAATCGTCCAAACTTGGCGTCATTTTGTACTATTTTTGGGAATACATACAACGTCAAACCGATAGCGAATACTATGTATATGTTAGCTATGTATATGTTAACATTTCGCATTCGCACGATTTCGTTTCGCCCGGAACAGCCCGAGGAAATCATTTTATTTGTGAAAAAGAAAAAAAAAATAAACTTATAAATCTGGAAAAACTATTTTAAAAATGAATTGGAGTCGCAATTTTCTTCAAATCCTGATAACTGTGACATCAATATGACGTCATTATCACTTGCAATGGTTAATTTTTCAAGCAAATGATTAACCTTTTTTTTATTCTCAGAAATAAAATGTAGCTGAAAATAGTGAAAAAGCGCTTAAAAATGGGGGAACGGGTGGATTTTCAGATTTTCAAAGTAGCGTAGATTGTTTTCTATATTTTATGCATAATTATGAAAAATTTCAAGAGGATAGTACAAACGGTGTAAATGTTATTAGGCTTTTCTTGATTTGTAATCTTTTTGCAGTAATGGCGGAAGATTTTTTATTTTGGAGTACAGTAGCGGCTCGTGACCTGTTTCAGTGGTGGGGCCCCCCCAAAAAAATTGTGCCCATTAAAATCGCGAAAGTATATATACAAATAGACCAACCTATCCCCACGTGCACAAAGCGTAAGTATTTCAAATTTTTCAAATGACAAATGATTATCAAAATTACTATACAACTTCTGCTATTTTTTACCTAACTATGTTAAATTGAAAAGTTTATTACTATACAAAAAGCCACATTTAATTAAACATTTATGTTTATAACTGCTAGTTCATAATTTTTAGATGATTTATTTATTTTAAAATCAATATCAACATACATAAAAAAGACATTTGTACATCGTTTTTCGTAAATCAAGAAAACAAAACAGAAAAATATCTGCCTGCACTGCAAAAATACGATTGAGTACATAAAAAATGATATCTTTCGGAAACTTGCGGAAACTTTCGCCAATAGCTACCGATTGCCGGAATTTCCGCGTACAGTCGTGTAGATCATAATGCGAGGGCCCGAAGATCTGGGCCCCGAAGACAGCGCCAAATAAGCTGTTTGGAAGCCAAGTTAATTCCGCGTCAATATGGCTTTTGGCTCAATGCCAAATATGTCAACACGGTGAACGGAGAAATTACGCCAAGTTTAGGGCAAGCCAGCCCATGGCCCATGCAAAGATATGGCTTAGATAGGGGGAAAAAATCGTATAACTATCGCTTTTTTAAGAGGTTTTTTTAATGGATAGTATTAAAATGCATGCATTTTTTTAAATGAAGGTAAATTATTGAAGGAACTGTCTTACATAATAGGAAGATACTTTGATTTTAACGCTGGTTAGTCGGTGGGGCCAGGCCCCTCCGGCCCTTAATGACGAGCCGCCACTGTTGGGGCAGGTTGCCCGGAAGTGTTAGAGAGTCAGTGAGTCAATGAATCAAAGATCAGCGCAACTATATAGTAGGATATCTGATGTGCTGTCGCTGTCAAATTAATAGGTAGCATTGTCTTGATTGATTTTTAACGATTTTTTTTTATAAAACATATTTCTGTCGTATTCTATGAATTTAAGAAAATATAGTTACAGATGACGTTAAAGTTCACGAACCTCACGTCGCTCGGGCATTTCACCTCACCTTTCTCACACATTTTAATCTGTAATAAATGCCATTAAAAATAACTCGAAAAATTAAAATATTTTTACAACATACATTCAGTGGCACATTGATTAGTAATAAACAGAATACGTGCTCAACTAACAACTAACTCAGTACTGCAACAATTCAAATAACTAACGTAGCATTTAAATCACGTCGCAAGATATATCAAGCCATACAGCAATATTAGATTTAGATCCGTTTCTTTCTTTCCCATGACCTCACAGTATTAATGTTGTTGTTGTTGTTGCTAATGCCCTCTGGCAACCGCGTTGCGGTGACAGATCCCCCCTATATAGGCAGGCGATGGGCTGAAGGAGCGGCTTCCATTTCAATGAGTCCCAGTGGGAGGAAGTCCGTCTTAGCTCGGGGTCCCGTAATTTTGAACCAATTCCAGAGAAGGGACCAACCCCCTGAAATCGGCACCCCTAGAGGTATCGTTTAACAACTTGGAGGACTTTGGAGCCACGACGGATTTTACGTGCACCAGCTCCCATTAGCGTACACGGTTCCACAGCGGACGGGCCGAGAGGGGGAAGTCCCTCCCAAGCACTGACCATGCCAGATGCTGCTTCACTTGCCGTGTTCTTATGGGAACGGAGTTTAGCGCCCAGTCCACTGCGGGACTCACAGTATCAATTCTTTGGATAAACGGCTTCTACTTAGCATTTTCAGTAACATCTTTGTACAGATTACATTTCCCCCCCAAAACAGAAATACAACCTAAATGTTGTACTGAATTTTACTGTTATACTGATAACTGTTTTTCACGGTTTAATATTTTTTTTTTTTTTTTTTTTTTAGTATAAAATTTAATTTTTCAGGGGATGTATACATATTTATTTTTGAGCTAATTTTAAAAATTCTGATTAAAATTGAATTATTTAGGGCTTGAGGACTGTATTAATCTTAAGCTATGCTATTAGCAATAAAAATGTAGATTAAAAATATTTAATATAGTAGTTTAATACTTTCATTTATTTGATTTTTTAAAAATTTACTACGATACTTATATGATCTTTTATAGGAACAAACTGCTATCTTTAGTTATCATAAGAATTGAAAATGAAGTTTATAATTTACCTTTTAAATTTGAGTATGATTAAACTTTTAAAAAATTGCCGTAAAAGATTTCCGATATACGTAACTGTAAAGTTATGGTCTTTGAATCTAGTACTGGCTTGAAAATCCAAGCAGTTTAAATTAGTGCAGAGTATGTATTAAATTCCGATATTAGCATATAATCTAGATGCATGAAATTTATTAACCGTGGCATGTAACAATTGACAACCGAACAGGATTTACTGAGATGAATTCAGGACTCCTTTTGAATACGTTTTGAGACATCTGCATGTCATTAATAAATAAATACATTGTTTTACATGAAGAGCTTTAGTTTTCTTTTCAAAAATAGCCATGTTTTAAATTATTTGATTAAACTGTGAATTTCAATATGTGAAAGTAAAGTATATTAATCCGAATGAAAGGATTGCTTTAATAGGTTTTAAGCGAGTTAACCATCAACGATATAAAGTTAATGTTACCCTGTCAAAACTGTTAACTTATTATTTTTCGGAATGAAATGTTACTTTAGATAGTAGAATTAAACTGGAATAATTATTTACATTACCATGAGAAACAGTGAGAAGTTTATTATTGAAATGATAATTTTAGAATAATGCGCTGATTCCTACTTTGTTAATTTACCTGGAGTAGGAAATTGTGCATTTTAGAAATTTTAAATACAGGGTGTATCACAATTCTCTTCCGGGTTTGGAAGGCTTATAAAAAAAAGATACATTACCAATACAGCAAAAAACTTGACTTTATTGGATAAAGAAATATGACAAGTTTTATTTCACCAAAATCCAATATGTGAAACTTTCGTGACAGCGACGGATTAATGCAATTTTTGGGAGTGGGCAGTTAGTTTGTTGTCCAATAAAGGCAAAACTTGCGATGTTTCTTTCTCCAGTAAAGTCTTCTCCAAGAAAGAAACATTGCAAGTTTTGTTTCACGAATAACGGGCTTCCTCGTCATTAGATTGGATGAGGTTTTGCCAACGACAATCGCCTTCTTCCATGGCCACCTCGCTCTCTGGACCTGATTCCAGACGATTTTTTTATAGGAATACATAAAAGATCGTGTGTTCGTGCTTGTTGTATGATAGTTTGTGTTGAAGAATGTTTGAGTTAAAAATAAATATGCTTTTAATAATACAATTCATGAACAAACATTCTTCCAAAGCTTTACTAAATATAAATTTAAAATATCATATGAAGAAATATAGAATAAAAACGGTTTTGTAAAGCTATGAAAACTAAAATTTTGAATAATGGTTAAAATTGAGTACTTTTACAAGATTTCTTTAAAGTATGTATTTTTTGTTATCTTTATAAAAAGCATTTACTGAAAGTACAGTAGTTGTCTTTGTGCAAACTTACTTGAAACATTAATTAATCGTGATTTTAATAAAACAGTTCAATCATGATTGTAATGGATGACGACAGCGATAAACAGCTTTCTATCTATCAACATCATTCTTCAAAGAAACTTTACGTTTATTCAGGAACTATGTCAAAATGATTGATAACATTCCACACGTCCAGGAAAAATAAATTTACATATAGTTACTCTCGAGCTTTCACAAAGTAGAGAAATGGACAGTAGAGAAACACACAAGCTATTTTACCACTAAGCTTGCACAAAGATTTCTGCTTGCAATAAGTTCGCATTTAGAATTCTTTAATCCTTTAACGCGCAGTGTTCCCACTCTGGGAACACCCAACTCTAACTTTTTGACTGTTGCCAGTCACGAAGAATAGATTTGATTTCTATAAAAATAGTTGCGGGTGACATAGCTCCACGAGAATCCTTTACTTTTTAGCACGTCATTTCCCGTAAAAAAAAATTGTCACGATTATTTTTAACAGCACTGACATCTGCTGAAAAATGGAACAGCTGGATAGATTGCCCAATGCTGAAAAAAGGGCAGCCGTTGTTATCGCTCGACTTAACTACCACGAAGATGGCGGACGATCGAAACGTTCATCGCGTGCCACAGATCTAGAGACCCTTTTTTTGACTCAGCTGACTGTGCGGCGGCACAGCCTTGGCGCAGGCCTTCACGCCGCGGGGGGTCTGTGGTGTTCCCCATTGAAACACGCGATGAACGTTTCAATGGTGACGTTTCGATCGACGACAGCTGGCTGTGCCGGCACAGCCAGCTGTCGTCAAAAAGGGTCTCTAGATCTGTGGCACGCGATGAACGACGTTTCGATCGTCTGCCATCTTGCTGGTAGTTAAGTCGAGCGATGGCAATGGCTGCCCTTTTTTCAGCATTGGGAAAGGGTTGCGCCTCAAAGGGTTAAGTGGAACTTGGATTTTATTTAATTTGTAAATGGATGACCATAAAATAACATAATGTGTTCGTAACTTGATTATAAACAGAATAAGTTTAACCAAACTTGCTGACTGAATTTCTCAGTGATCATTGTTTTTATAAAGAAAAATCTCGGACCATACGATTTCGGTTTATGGAAAATAAAGAAAGTCCTCTCACTACAGAATAAAGAGTTGCAATTATGGCATGCAATGCATCATTCCAAATTGCAATATGACATTGTAATTATATCATACAGTGTATTATTCTGCCATCTGAAATATGACACTGTAATTATGGCACACAATGGATTATACCACCAACTGGAATATGACACTACAATTACGGCATACAGTGTAGCATTGTACAATTTGGAATATGGCAGTGCAATGATGGCAAACAAAGTGTTATTCCATCAACTGGACTATAGCAGTGTAATTTAAAGTTCGCAGTGTACCACCCTTCTACCACCTGGGTCATGGAGATGTTTCACCAAGGAGACATCACCATATAGATATTGGTCCAGTACTCAGAATAAAAATCAGAACTGAAAGAAAAAAACAGTTTTATTTCGGTAAAAGCTCTCTTACTTTCCCTGTGATTTCTGGCTGTGGGTTAACCTAAGGCAAGAATAAAGCATTTTGCAATACTTGAGAAATTGGACTAGCTCAAATCCTTTACTTGAAATTAGAATTCCTGTAATACTTTCGTCTAGTTAATTTGCCCATTTGTTTGAACTCTATATTTCAATTGGTGGAAAAATGTGTGTTTTTTTTCAAAGCCATAAAACACATTTCCCTATCTGGAGGCTTCTTTAAATGTATGGCAAGTTTTGCTATCTTTGACGAAAGAGATTTTTTACAGATGAGCTCAAATTCTGAAAATTATTTCGAAACATCCTGTATATTTATTTTTATTAAAATAAATTAAGTTAAAAAGTTATTTTTAAAAATAGAGTGTAGTTAAAATAGAAAAAAAAACAAGTATTGATAAGTATAGTATAAATCTTGTATAATCAAGAAAGGGAAAGTAAATTTTGTAGGGCTTGAACTTTCCAAGGTAATCAAGTGTATATTGAATGGATATCCGTTATCTGGTTCTTCGGAATACACGCCAGAATATAAACTGAAGATGTAATAGCAAGTCAATGGATTGCTAAAACTGACTTTAAAGAACAAATTAACATTTTCAGTCCATATGTTACCATTTGGAATCATAGTATTCAAAAGTATTTTTTTAAGCGGGGTCGTATTTGAAATGTATTTTTCTTGTGGAATGCAGCATTTTGCGTTATGTAAGGAAAAAACAATTACGAATATTTAAAAAGCAAAAGAAATCCAACTCTTGCTAATATTACAAAATCTTTTAGCATCACTGGAACAAAATTATCTTTCGCAAAAAGTTCTTGAATAAGATGGAGAGTTTAGAAATCATATGTCATTTTATTAATGAAAAATTCTCCTTGATAAGCTCATTATATATGAAACTCAGGTGAAAAATCAGACGAACAAGGCAACATTGTTTTCGAAGAGATTATTAACGGGTGCATGTAGATGATGTTTGTGATCACCCATTTCTTAGTGATTCTGCTTCGTCTGTGACTAATTTAACACCTTCCAAAAATTTCACGCACTGGTAGTAAATTATCCGAAACACTTCTAAGCAAGAATGCTTGGCGAGAGATGCTTCAGAACTCAGGAACTTGAGCTTGCCAGCTTCAGATGTTATCCAACCGGGCGAAAAGTACCCACTTGACTGGTCCTCAATTGCCGAAGTGTAGTGTGCTACTTCGGTGATGTGTACGCTACACTTCTTTAGATGTTGGATGTTTAGGCTGTCACTTCACTCTTTCAGCGTGCCTGCTGAATTATTTGTCTGAGAATGAACCTCTGTGCTTGTCAGAGAACCATTGTTTATTTTGAAATAATTAAAACTTTGTAAAATAACACTCATAAAAATGTATTTATCGTTATTATACGTGTTTCGGGTGAAAAATGTTCTGAACTTTCCAAAGCTGCAAAAAGTTTCCACCACCACAAGAGCGGTAGAGTGAGAACTAAAAAATTAAACAACAGAAAAAGCAAATCGGAAAGTTCTGTGGTGGAACCTTTATGCAGATGATGAAGGGTTTACATTTATCAAAATAACTTTACGATTTGCTTTTTCCTCTATTTACTCTTATTATTCTCACTCTTCTGCTCTTGTGGTTGGCGGAATCTTTTTGCTGCAGTTGAAATGTGAACATTTTTTACCCAAAACATAAAAGAATGTACAATAAGTTCATTTTTATGTGTACAATAAGTACATTTTCATGTGTGATATTTTACGAAGTTTTAATTATTTAATCTTTCCAACACCAGTTTTCTGTCGAGAGTTTTTTATCATAGTTTAGGCTGCTCTCTGTTGATCACCAAAAACCGAAAAATCCACCGATACCAGACAGGTACTAACTTTCCATGAAAAAAAATTGTTCACCTAGCTTAGAAATTTTTGAAGCTTGCGTGTGAATAATTTTTAACACCTCCTTAAAGTAATTTAAAAGTTTAATAACTTCGATTTCCCACCAAATCCATCATAATGCATGGATCCCAATTCATTTGAGTTCGCTTTAAAGACACCGCGTTAACTTGCTCTATTTATTTCCTATGCAGTAGCTCATGCTGCAAGAACATATCTCTATTGAAAAAGTGTTCACAATTAAAACATTTACCTTTTCTTCTTCTTTTGGAATTCAGAATATTAGACTTCAGTTGTTTTGAATTATCACAATTGGAGAAGTAAACATCTCTCTGCTAGTTTATTTTTAGATAATCAAAATAAATGGTTATTTATAGACAATACATTAACACACGTTTTTTCTCTTGTATTACAAAGCAAAAATGTGCATGAAAAACAGAAACAAATTACACAAATGCCGAAAATCTTGAAATGGACCGACTCGATATAAAAAGCATATCAATAGAAATTGTTTTGCTCTCTAATTTTTCCAGAGGAATTTAGCTTGGAATGTTGTTTTCCGCACAAGAGAGCAAATAATAATTAAATTAAATTTTAAAGAGAAAGTATAAAAGAAAAATGTTTTCTTTATTTGTTGTGAAAAAAATATTTTTTCGTATTCTGAAAAATTTAAGCTTTTGACTAAAGATATAAAAAAATAATTTGAGGAGCTTTTTGATCTGAAAATACTTTCACTCTATCTTCTTCTGAAAGTTTTGGACGATAAAATCTGTGTGAATAAAAAAAGAACAGAGTTTCATATATTTATTTTCACTGATAGCTGCCTGACGGTAAACTGAATTTAAGACGCTTTGTGAAATTCTTTTATTCAATTTTAAGAAATAATTATATGAGACAGTAGCTTTGAAAGTCTTACATGAAAGATAATGAAGTATTTGCTTTGAAAATGAATTAAGAGAAGTTTCATAAAAGGACTTAGCAAAAGGTTAATAATTAATTGGTTTTGAAAGATATTTTCATGATTTACCAGTTAAATAAAACGTAAATGCCGAACTTTGTTGAATTACACGAATCATTTAATGAAGTTTTTCAGACAATAAAGGATTGCAATTTGAAATGCATTACTCAAAATCTCAATTTTTTGAACTGTGCTCTGGCTTGGATACAATTTAAAATATCATTTAGGCAAGTATACATTTCAATTTTTCTTACAATAGGGAAAAATCATTTTACCAAACATGATCCTTGTTTAAGCTCTATAAAACTTAGCGCTTTATGAGGATCCAACGGAGAATAGACAAATACAGTAGCAAAAACAACAACAAAAACAGCAAAGAACAACTGTTTAGGTGAAAAACTTAATTGCTTAGTTCAATACTAATGTTTCTTGCAACTGAAAGTTTAATGTTTGCAGTAAATACAGAGCAAGGGCAGTGAATTTGCATAGGGATGGGAATATGCAGCAAAGAGCTTCAAACTTATTCTTTGAATTTTTTAATAATTATTTGAGGTGGTTTTGAATTACTGTTTTGAATAGAATGAAAAATAGTTGAATAGACAAACAAGAAAATGTCGCAATTTGTAATATTATTCAGTAAGGCTATCAGCCCATAAGAAAGGTTTGAAATCAATATAAGAGCAATGTTTCCTGATAGTTTAAGAAAACATCATGAAGTACTACAGAAAACTTTCTAAGTTAACATGGAATCATCATAACACGTAATAATATACGTTCAAGTATTTTTTTAAAAAACTAGAAAACGGCTTCAAAGACTCGGATGTATTTATGTAAAAACATTTTTTTTTAAATTTAGGGCACTCTTTAATGCTACCTGCATTTATATTATTCTAGCCCCTAAAAATGTCAGTCGTATTTCTTTCTATTTAGTGAACCTCTTATGCATTTATATCTACTTAAAAATGCAGAAAGTTTAAGAACTACACTCTCATAAACGTATTCGAATGTGAATCAATTTTCCTATATCGATTTCTTATATAAAGTGTTGTTCATAAACATTGAATAATGTGGTAAAAATAACAGCTTCTCATTTCTTTTCAGCTGTGCGTTTTCTGAAAATATTATAAGTTGTTTCCAAAATTAACATACGAAATTTCATTCGCACTCGAATGCTATTTTGAATGGGTATACTAACAAAAAGTGTTGGATTGGACGCGTTCAGAATACTGTAACAATTCCCTTACTTTGCATTAGACCCAAATGATATGCTTGTTTTTCTCACTGGTCTCCTCACAGTTTATCGTTTTAATTGCCTGAGATGACCTGACTAGGTATCCTTACAGGTATATTAATGCACATCAAACAATGAAATGTAATCATAATGACTAAAACGCTGCCTATTGCCACTATGCTACTTGCATCGCCATCAGGATTAACATGACTTCTCTATAACACCATTTAATGAACAAGCCGCAAGTACGCCTTCCTACATTGATTGAAAATCTCCGTAGTAGTGCTGTATACACACAAATAATTGCCTACATTAATGCATGTCCTTCTAGATTTCTGAGCATTTCAACAAATTATGAAGGGCTCAGTCCTTTGATTACGATTCAGTTTAACAGTGTACACGCATAATGGCTGCATGAGAAAGAATCTAGTTTGAGTATTTTAGAAATTTTCAAAACTGAGAAAGTAAATTAGACATAGCATGTGTTACGTCTCTAAATGTGTGTCGAGTGTATTTTATGTACAAAACAATGTTTATTGTAAAATATTCATTTACGGTATACACTAACCGCCGCTTAATAAAATCGTATCCATTCCGAGCTGAACATTTTCTTGCGATAATAGGTCCAATGTATTCTTAATTCGTTGAATTTAATTTCAGTGCATCTATAAATAGTTTGAAAGGGAATAAAGAGAGGTTAGGGATATCTTAATACTTGTTTGCTTCGATGTGGTATTCTTCGAAAATACGATACTTTCTAAGATATATGTTTTAAAAAAATATTTTTAAACCAAGTACGTAGATTCAAATACCTAAGCTTTTTTAAAATTCAAAGCAAACCGGAATACAATCTTTTTTTATAAGCCTAAACATGTAATCGCTACTCAGAACATTTTCATTTTGTTTCTTTCGTTTTAAAATAATACCTTTAGAAAACATTTATTTCCGTTTTAGCTTGAAAAATTCCTTTAACCAAACTGGTTTACTTTATGCTAGATTTTACGCCTGCTTATCTTATATATGAAAGGATTTTGGCTGTTATTCCATAATCTTTTTTTCAAATGTCAAATCAGGAAAAGAGAAAAGACATTTTTCTATCGGCTTTGATTTTCAAAAGTCCTATCCACGTTAGGAAGATTATATTGAACATTTTTTTTTATATTTGCATGTAATGTAACAGATAATGATTGTAGAAAAAATGAGAGATTAGATAACTGATTCAAATTCCGTTAAACTAACAATTTTTTTTTTTTAAATACGTAAATGCTCCGACTTATTAAGCAATACTTAAAGCTCTTAGTAAAAACTTACCGCCAGGTAAAGTTTCCTCAATTTTTTTTCAAATGTCAGGAAGTGCTTGATTCAAGCTGGCATTAGAATATTTATTGCTAACTTTAGAAGACTAATGCGATAGACGAAATTTTTAATAATTATTACAATTAAAATTAAGTAGGAAATGAAAAACAGCCTAATTTTACCATGTAAAAACTTTAAGGCCACAAGTAAAATTTTATTGTTTAAAGTTAAATACTTTTGAACAAATAAATATCTCTCAAATTGATTTCATGCTATAGAATACAAAGGTAAGAATATTTGAAGAAGGTAATTATCGCTTATTTTTCTGTGTTTGTGATAATGCGAAGAGCGAATATATCTTCGCAGAATATGAAAAAGGTCAAATTGTTGCTCTATCGTCATCAGAATGGAATATCTGATCTACATCGAAGAAGATTGCAAGGTCTAAAACTATTATAAATAATTTCTTAAATTTGAATAATTATGACAAAAGAAACTCTGTAGGCAATCCTAAAGCTTTATCATACAGCGGTGAAAAAGCAGTTTTGCTACTTGCTTCGACAAGAAAATATTCAAATTCAAGCATGAAAATTATTAAGCAAACTGGTTTCAGTATTTGTAGAAAAACTATTTGGAACACTGTTAGAAGGACTGGTAATCTCCAGAACGCAGCAAACTTGTTAAACCCCCATATCCGTACATAAAACGCAATGTTTATCATTCGCTTGAGAGAGTGACTTGGACGACCAGTGGATCAAAGAAGCTTTCTTTAATGAAAAAAATAAGGAACTTCGATGGTCCTTATGGTAGAAAATATTACTGTGTCATATGCGAAAAGAAAAAGAAAATATTTCAAACGGCAATTCGGCGAGGTAATTGTTACGACGTGATGATGCATTTCTTTTACTGGAGTTGGATGTCTGGCCTTTATTTCAACACAAATGAACTCAGAGGCAAATAAAGCAGTTATTGAAGACCACCTATTGCCAAATGTAGTTAAATCGACCTGAGAAACATAGGTTTCCCAACAATGCCCCAATTCACAAGAGTTGGCTCATGAAAACTAGGTTTAGATGCAAAAATATCCAAGTATTAGATTAACCATCTAGAAGTCCTGATCTCAACCCCATTAAAAATCTCTCGGGTAATCTTGCTCGGTGCTTATATAGCCATGGAAGGCAGTATTCGTCCATCGAATTAAAATCTGCAACGAAAGATAAATGACATAAAACTGATGCATTATTGTGCCGGAACCTCATTAAAATAAAAACGAGAACATTCCAGCTGATTAGTAATAATGGCGTCTCAAAAAAGTGTTAATAATTGCTTTTTGTATGATTAAAATGCATTTTTATTCCGTGGCCTTAAAGTTTTTACACAAGCTGTTATGAGTTGATTTATAATGTTATTGACATTTTATAACAAAATGCTTGCAAATAACAATTTTGTCTGCTTAATGTCTTATAATGCATACTAAGAATTATAGTTAAATTTGAAGTGTCTTTTCCTTTTTGAACATTCACAATAACTTATAGTTCAGTTTTTACACGTGTTGTACATGAAAATGCTTTTATGAACAAATGGTGAAATGCACATTGTACAATGATGAAAAGATTTTGATAGTACTTTTATGGTATGAAATTCAATCATTTAAATTTACTTCTTTTATTGTCATTATTTAACACACTGGTTAGAGTCCTGATGCAAAAAATGGAATGTATGAAATAATGCATAAGCCATTCAAAAGTCTTACAATGATAAAATGCATACAAAATACTAGGTAGAGTATCATGCAGATTAATGTTGTAAAAGATTGGCAGTGTATAGACGTGTCGAAATCACTCAGCACTGGACAAGCAGCAAAGCATTTATTTTGAGTTAGGCTATAAAAAAATAAAAGAAAGCGAACTGCAAACACTGACATTTAACATACAGAATTCTAATGAACATGCTTTAGAAAGTGTTTGTATGTTTGTCAAGAACCTTTGACACAAGCATGGAATTTCAAACATTCTGAAAGATTCCGGGTGTATATAGGACCTACCCGATAGCTTCGATTTAAATGGAGTATCACACGTCATGACTTTCATAAAGCTTCAGAAGTAGAAATTGACAGATTAATTCAAAGACTGAGTAAGCCGACGAATCTGACGGCTACAACGTTAAGATGTCACTGGACATCGAGACAAACAGATGGGGAATTTCTGTCATAGTGGAACCAGAGAAAGTGACTGAAAAAGCGCATTTTGTGTACCATTTTCCGCGGGATTTTCTGTAAAATGTCCATGTAAGACGGACCATACAGGCAAGAGGTAAGGTTTTATGAGAAAATTACTAACAACACCGACCCAAATGCATTTCCTATTAAACGTCTTCGGTGTACAAGTACTATGTATAAACGGCATATCTACAATATCCGCATTTGAGATACGAATGCCGATTTAATGCTCCAGTCTGCTGCAGAATCCAGGTATCAATCTCTTCTGCGGATAGTCATTTTCGGGGTCCAGTCCTTGGACGAGCTGCAAACAAAATGGATGTATACCATTTACTGACAGACACACAGCAATGGTGAATTTAGCCGCACTTAATTGTTGGGACATCACACATACTTATACTACTTTCTGAAAAATGCTCTCTTAAATGGCCACCGTTTCGACCTAAATTCATTAAAGTTCTCCGAAATAATACCAGCGGTTTCTTTGGTGCACAGTTGCTATGATCTAAACAGTAGAATTAAAAAATATTTCCAGATGCATAAGTGTGTGCGTTTCAGTTAACGGGGAATGTTGGTACATTGCAGTTTAAGCTACTTTAAATCATCAGCATTAAAACAAATAGCAGTTTTTACATCTCAGCCACTCAAGGTGCTAAAAGGCATTAAAGTGAGGCCAATGGCATGATTTTATAATAATTTAAAGTTACATTACTTGCTGATGTCCTAACTTCAAGTTCTATTCATGGTTACTTCTGTTTCGGAATCTGTTTTCTGTTGGAAGCCACATGAACGCATTGTTTAGTTTTATTTTAGCTACTTGCTTTAGCTACTTCATTGGCAGGATAGTTCGAGCTGATTTTTTGATCATGTTTTCAAATGAGCATAATATTAACAAGCAATTTATTATTTAATTAAAATTCAATTAGCTATACTACTTCATGAAGTTTATCTGCAGAATATTCCATTATTGATAACATTTTCAGACCATTTTATAACTTGAATTTTTTTTTTAACAATGCAGGTTAATGGTTGGAAGTTCTTTTCAACAAACTATCGTTACAGTTAAACAAAAGAACGCAATTTTTGTTTAAAAGCATAATTAATTTTTTTATGAAGAAACTTCCTAATTTTTGTTACTGTTTAAATGCCGGTTATGCATATCTTAACATATTTTCATCGTTAATGTATGTAGAAAGGATTACAATCTTAAGAAGAAAAATATATTTAAATATTTAAAAATTAGACCATTTATGCGTGTGGCAAGAATAATACATTTTAACAAGCTATAAATACATAAAGTTTCATATTTTTTTTTAAATTTGTGTTTAAGAGCATGTCCACTTAAAAAGGTATATTTCATTAAAGTATTTTCTGGAAATAATTGCAGACTTTTGCTTTACTATGTTGTTTTATTTTCCCTTATTTATAAAATTAAATGAAAGATTTAGAAACTGAACTGTAACTTTATCACTTATTCTTGTCCTGTTTCATTATCATTTCGCTTCACACCGAAGTTTTAAATACATAGCAAATATTTAATTGAATAAGCTGTTGTCATAGTAACAGAAAGGTTTGAAGCTAAAATTTTAAAATAAATGACGACTTTAAACACCCACGTAGATTATCAACATTTTGAATGTGATTGTTTGAACTTGTGAGGGTAAATATGATACAACATTATTTCATGAAGTAATAAGCGCAAGAAGTTTGCAGATTTTTCACATGTGATACTAATAGCTTTAAATTTCATTTTAAAAGGAAATAGTAATATATTCTATGGAAAAATGGTATGGGAAAAATTAGTTCATTGTCATGACTTAGCAAAAATGTTAGTTTAAGAATACATTTTTTCTTTCACTGATAAATTTTTAAACTTTCTCGTTATGGAACTTCATATAAAATGATTATGTTTGAGTTTACATCCAGAAAAAACTTTGAGCACTTAGCGAATCTATTTAAAAACTGATCCAGCTGAATTAGTCTTGTATTAATGACCAGCTTATCTTATAAATACATTCTGTTCTACAGTTTGATTGATATCAAAGAAAGAAATCAAATAATTAAAAATAACTTATTAAGTCACTTTTTACATTTGTGTTTAAGTTAATACATTTTTTAGTTCAAAAAGGAATACTTTCGTAAAAATTTTGAATAAGAATCGCATTTTTCACTTTTGTAATACTTGAAGAAATATGCATTCATTACAAAAAGCCAGAACACTTGCTTATAGATTCGAATTATAGTATTTATTCACTGCTAATAGTTATCGCCCATTTTTTACATCTGAGTTTTAAACTATAGATATTTCAAAGATATTTTTAAACTATAGATTAGTTCAAAGGAAATCTTGCACTTTCAATTCTTCAATGTCTTCAAATATATTGCTACTTTTTAATTATCTATATCTTCGATAGTAACAGTAATAATCGATACTAAATGCAACTATTTTGATTTTTTATACTACCAGTGTATATCACCTTACTTTAATTTTAATTATAGCCAACATAAATGAAGGTATTTAATTTAATTCCATTTTATCTAGGATGCGAAATTAGAAAATGCGTTAGACGCTAAATTTAATGATTTGGAAAATTATTGTCAATATCTTAACTTGATATATTTTACGTGTTAAAAAATACTGAAATGCAAGTCTTCAGCAAGTTATTCATGGAATAAATTTAAAACTACACTAATTATTTATGTCTGTATGCATTTTATCATTTAAATTCCAGCATTTGAATGTGTTTGCAAATATTTCTAGGATAAATCTTTTATAATTTTTGTTAAATTACCATAATTTTTATTATTTTAGAGGATAAGGATAAAAATATTATTAACATACAGCTTCATATGAATTTTATACAAATACAACATGCACATTATATAAATATACATTTTGTACACTTTAGATATGAATATGATATAATTAAAGCAGTGTTTTACTTCAAGTTTGACATTGTGAATATTATCAAATGCTTATTTATTTTATTTATTTTTGTTTATTTGCTGTATCACATAGATTAGCTAGTAATACGTAACGTTCAAACTGATTTGAAAATAATTTTGTAATGTGTTTTCCTTTACAAATGTTTCTTGATAAGTTAGAATCAAAACATCTAAAAGTTTGATCACAGAGTTTATGGAATTAGAAAAATTGACGTGAAAGCATAAAAGGTAAATCCACTAGTTTATTTTTATGTCACAAAGCTTCCACTAACCACAGTTTTCCTCTTAATACAACATTATTTAAAATTCTTTATGCTCAAGGTTTTTGGAAAATTTAGATTGTATGTAATTTGAGTTACAAATTTTGAACCTACTGGCAGATTTCAGAATCCTGCGAATACTTTAAATGTGAAAAGCATGACTTTAGTACAACAAACATACTTTTTTAGCGCTTTTTGTAGACATTTTCATTGTTGTGCATGTGGTTTATAAAGTGAATTTGCGGAACATAAAGTGATTAACAGCGCATTTTTATTAATAGAAAAATCTTTTTCGGAAAGTTTGTAATAATTTTTAATAAGACTGCTTTTTATAAAAATATAGGGCATTTTCTGAGCTACCAGGCGAACTTATAAATGATGCATGTTACTTGACAACTATATATATGAAAAAAATGTCTTATTAATTTTAATTCAACCAACTTTAAAATGTATTTCCACTTATAGACCTGAAAAAATGTACTTTAGTAATAATAAGTTTTATGATGCATAAAAAAATGACTCTTAAGTTGACTTTCAGTTGCAAGAGCCACAATCTCTGATGAATTGTAACTAGTTCTTAATTTGTCACATATTTTTCGAGATAAGAATAATTGTGGTGCGACATATTCATTACTTAACTAGGATTTTCAGTTAAGCTTTAAAATAAAGGAACTGAATCGAGTGTTATTGTTGATTAATTACGACTTCATCACTTATTTCTGTCAAGGTTCATAAATACCTCTTTACGAGGACAAATTTAGACACCTCACCGTCGTTTAATTGAATGTGCTGTTGCTATGACAACAGAAAGGTTATCAACAAGTTCGTTAAACTTGTTACAGAAACGAACTGTGATTTCCTCCATTGTTTACCCCTTTTACCGAGCTCGAATACTAAAATATATAGCATAAGAATATATTTTTCATATAAGTTACTTAACTTTTGTTTGCTGCTTGAAGATGAAAAAAAAAACAATTTCAGAAAAAATTGACTGTTTAAAAATGATAAATTCCTTTTCTCGAATACACTTTAGAAAACAGCTAAAAAAACGTAATCATAACGGTTGAAAAGAAAATTTAACACTTTATATACGTTTACCCCTTAAGGTGAGGATTTCGGGCCAACTTTCTCTAATCTAATTTTATACTAATACACATTTACAGCCTTCTGTCGTACATTAAAAAAATTAAAAAGTTTCGAAGTTGCATAAAAACAACCAGTGTACACAGGATTTTCTCTTTCAGAGGATCCGTCCAGGTTACAAAGTTTTGACGCCAACCAACTTTTTTTTTTTTTTTAATTCATGTGATTTTTTATTTAGTTGTTTTAACTGCGAAAAATAATAATTTAACAAAATCTATTCTTCTAAAATATTTAAATGTAAAAAATTACACGATTTATCGAAGCAAAATTGATAACTCTTTTGGGAGGGGTCCAACCCCTTGGAACCTTTCCTTATGTGCGCCACTGAGATCAACTGTCTTTTGACTTTACTTTTGGGCAAAAAAGGAGATTGTCTGATTAATTTAGCACCAATTACTTTTTAAATAATTATCAAAAATCTACAAGAACCAGTAAATAGTTTCATATCTTTAAGAAAGTAAAACCAGAAAAAGAAAGTAACCCTCGTGTTCACTGTAAGGGCAAAAATGACCCATTCATTACCATGGCATGTGGCCCATTCACCCTAACCATGCTTTCCAAATATATAACTGTATTTTTGTGACTGATTATGATGAAATAAAATTTAAATACATCTTAATATTAGTCAATGAATAAACAAAGAACTAATAACAGTCATAGTTATCATGAAATAATATATATTTTTAAGTCTCAGCTATTTTAGAAAAAAAAAGGACTTACTTTTCGAGCAATTTTTATGGACCCCCCTCTGAAAGTGGCTAGTCGCAAGTAACAGAAAATTTTGTGTGTTTCGTCAATTTAACTATATTTCTGTCTATTGACATCTCCTAAAATCCTTTAATGTATATTTTTTTTCGGATACTACTAGTGGCCCATTAAACTCCATGTCCCATTTATTACCCTTCTCCCCTATGGAAAATTATAGTTTTAAGATCTGCGATACTTCTATTTATATACTTCTCAAAAATGAGCAAATAAAAAAATAATCCTTATAGGCAATTGTGAATTGATCGCATATGTTATTCGACATAATAAGTCCCGCAGTGTCCTAATAGCTAAGCTCTGTTCCAATAAGAACACCGAAAGTGAAGCGGTGCCCACCTTGGTCAGCGACTATGAGAGTGGTAACTTCTCTCGGCTGGACAGCTGTGGGACTGTGTACGTTATTGGATAGTTGGTTCACGTAAAGTCTGTTCGTGACTCCAATGTCCTCAGTGGGACTGTGTACGCTATTGGATAGCTGGTTCACGTAAAGTCTGTTCGTGACTCCAGTGTTTTCCGTGGGACTGTGTGTGTTATTGGATAGCTGGTTCACGTAAAGTCTGTTCGTGACTCCAATGTTTTCCGTGGGACTGTGTATGTTATTAGATAGCTGGTTCACGTAAAGTCTGTTCGTGACTTCAATGTTTTCCGTGGGACTGTGTACGTTATTGGATAGCTGGTTCACGTAAAGTCTGTCCGTGACTCCAATGTCCTCCGTGGAACTGTGTATGTTATTAGATAGCTGGTTCACGTAAAGTCTGTTCGTGACTTCAATGTTTTCCGTGGGACTGTGTACGTTATTGGATAGCTGGTTCACGTAAAGTCTGTTCGTGACTCCAATGTCCTCCGTGGAACTGCGTACGTTATTGGATAGCTGGTTCACGTATAGTCTGTTCGTGACTCCAATGTCCTCCGTGTTCAAACGATACCTCTAGAGGGTGCCAATTCAGGTGCTAGGTCTCTCATCTGGAATTGGTTCAAAGTTAAAGGACTCCGACCTAAGTTGGTCTTCATCCTATTAAAGCTCAATTGAAAGCCGCACCATTTCGCCCATCGGCGTTTTACACTATCTACGAATAAGTATTTGGACACCCATGCAAATTTGGATGTCTGAGATTCTGATTTACGTCATGCCTTCTGTACTTAAATATTGTGTAGGAAACATTATTGAAATAAGTCACATGCAAGATGCCACGAAATTCAAAGCTGTCTGACTTCAAGTGAGGCGTAATAGTCGGATATCATAGAAATGGCCAATCCATAAGCGACATATCTAGTGAATTAAACATCCCAAAATCGACACTGGTTTTTCTGATTAAGAAGTGGAAGGTGAGTAGCAGGTGCGTAGCCAAGCGGGGGGGTTAGGGGGGTCATAACCCCTCCCCCATGAGGAATTTTTTGCCATACAAAATGTATATTCCTCACTACATTATCACACACACGTATAGACAACTCATATCATACCAATACATTGGCGGAACGCGCAACATGACAAGAGGCGTTAATACTATTCATACATTATATATATATGAGCTGTAGTAGTCGTACCCCCCCCCCCATGCAAAATATCTGGCTACACCCCTGGTGAGTGATGATTGTTGGAATGTGGCCAACAATCAGTCATTACTCTGCGCTCATCAGTCCCCACTCCAGAGGTGGGGACTGATGAGCGCAGTCTGAAGAAATTCAGAAAAAAACACACCAAACTGATGGCCCACATACTCCTGGAGTTCCAACAAGTATCCGGGACTGTTGTTTCGATAAGTACCATCCGGAAGGAAGCACATTTGCTTGGTTTCCATGACCATACTGCCGCCCATAAGTCTGATTACAAATTTCGACTGCGCTGCTCTGGTGAGGTGGTGCAAAGAATGTCGAAATTGGACCGTAGGTGAGTAGAAACAGGTTCTCTGGAGTGATGAATCGAGGTTCAATCTCTACTAGTCGGTTGGCAAAGTCCGAGTTTGGCGTTTGATTGGAGAACGCTTTTTACCAGAATGCATTGTGCCTACAGTAAAGTTTGGCCGAGGTGGAATTATGATCTGGGGATGTTTCTCGTAGTATGGACTGGGACCCTTGATCACATTTCATGATACGCTCAGTAACGGGTCCTACTTCACTATTCTAGACAACAATGCGCTTCCTACACTGAGGCAGTTTTACAGGTTGGTTCATTGTTGCTTCCAGGATGATAACGCCACTTGTCATGTTGAGTGGTCCGCCAATGTATTCGTATGATGACAATGGGGTGAATCGTCTGCACTAAACTGCTCAGGGTCCGGAATTGAATCCTATAGAAAACCTCTGGGACGAGTTGGATCACCGAATTAAGAGGTGTAGCAGCCTTCCAAAATCGGTGAAAGAACTTGGTTGTCTTCTCCAAGCCGAGTGAAAGAAAATATCATTGCCCATCACCCAAACACTTATGGAAAACATACCCAAGAGGGCTAAGACTGTAACTACCTCAAGAGGAGACTCTACCAACTATTAAAAAGTTGTGTTTATCTCTTTTACCACAGGTGCTAATTACTTATTAGTAGATAGTGTATGTGGAGGATCTGGTGCGGCTATGCGGTTAGCCATAGTGTATTACAAACAACAAAAACAGCTACTTTAGGCGTAATAATAAATTACTTTGTATGTCTGTGTATCATTACAATGACGTAAATGACTGGGAAATCGGGAGGAATAGTTAAGCTTCTCTCCTAAAAAATTAGATTTACTTTTGCAAGAATAAGATGGAATACATCCAGGGAGCTGTAGTTTGTCCCAGAAAATTCCAAAATCTATCCAATCATGCTAATACATATTCTTTTAGATTATTTAATTTATGAGCTGGCTAGTGTAGTGGTATTAATAATTCACACCTTTATATATAAAAAATACTCCTTTATATCCATAGCTAAGGTTAATTTTTAAATAGTATAGGGTATGCTAAAGCACCTGCAATTTGTAAAAACCACAGAATATTCCAGTTCGCAATTTATAAATACCCAGAATAAATTTACAGTATGAATAAGTCACCAATTAATCGTCTCCTAAACAATGAGAAAATATAGAATTTAACTTTTTATCTTAAAAAACCATTTACATTAACAGTTTTAGGCTGGAAATAGGAGAAAAACAAAGCAAATGAATTATATTTTGGTGAATTATAATACGTTCATTTTCATTCTCAATTCCCAAAACCCATTCAGAAGTCACATAAAGTCCTTTAACCACCGAGCTTCAACTGCAAAAGAGCTTTTGACAGTTTTATTTTTCAGACTTTTAAAATTAGGACAATTTTAAAAATTAGGAATGCAAAGTTGAATTAAGCATGTTTATTATCTTTAAATATCATCATTATAATCCAGATCTTGCTCACAATAGCTTTTGATGGTTTCGTTGACAAGATAAAAATTTAATGTTAGGTAATTCATTTTCCACAAGATGATAATTTCTTGAGAAACAAAATATGCGCCTTCATGAAACTACAGAAGTACTTAAAAAATTCTTGCACGAACTGATTAATTTTGAGAAATATACATTAAGTGGAATTTATTTTGAAATTATTTAAGTACTCGACACTAAATGACAAGATTGATAGACCAAGCTATGTACTTTACTTAAATTTATATAAAGCTCTTGATAATTTATGATAACCTTGTCAAAACGGACAAAGAGTTATTGTTACAAACTGATTTTAAATTTCATTATGTAAACATCGAAACAGGATTGTGTAGATTTTCGATCTCTTTGGCAGGCGGGCTGGCCAACTCGAGTTTGCACCAGAGTTGCTTCGCCTATATTATCATCCATTTAAAAGACAAACATTTTGTATAACGTATGGTTGTTTGATCATAATCGTGTAGTCTGAATAAAAAGACAATTACTTCTTTTGAAATATTTAAGTAACAATTTTTATCTGAATGAAGTATTCAATTCATAATGACACATGATACAAACATAGAAATATGTGTTCCTTTTAATGACTCAAACAAGAAGTGGACTTTTAAAAGCAATACGTTCTTTTCACTAGCCTTCTATTAACTTAATTTGAAGAATTTAAAGTTAATGGTTCTCTTAATTGCAAACATGCATTTGTTCTTTATTTAGATGTTTCATTCTTAAACATTTTTAAAACTTCACAGTGGTTTCATGATGTCTTGTTTAATGCAAAGTAATTGGCAAGCAAAATGCTGGGAGGGAATATAATTGAAGAAATATTTCGTTCTTTGAATAAAGTATTTACTCATAATAAAGTATGCTATAATGCATAATTTATTATTAATTATTAAATTAACGCTACTTTTATTTTATACTATATGAAAAACAATTTCGTTAAATAATATCACTTAAAATGTTTTAACAGAATTGAGGAATATTTATGACTTTAGTTTATCTACTCGTTCACAATCTATTGGAGTACGAAAAATTACAATTTTTTTGCAAATTGTATATAGTGTACGTCATGAAAATATAATATAGCATATTCCTTATTAAAACGCTGCATGATCTTTTACAAATGTGTGCGCAATAACTCCGATGTATTAAATTGCACAGAAATAAATGTTTCTAAGCGGATTATAATAGCTTTATTTCATAATAAATAAGGTTTATTCGCAATGAGAACTTTTAAAACAAAAGAACAAAATGCACTCGGTAAGAGCTGCCACAAACATGACTTCAATCCCATTACAGTATGTCGGGCCGGCCAGGCGGTGTAGTGGCCAGCGCACCCTACTGCCACCTTTGGGTCCGAGATCGAATCCTGGCATCGGCATGAATGTTTGTGTTTGTCCTATTATTGTCCTGTTGTTAATAAATATTATTTGGAATTAAATAAACGTCAAACGGATATCCAGGGTTATAAGACAATCTTCGATTGTAGTCAGAAACCTCAAGAAAAATTCTCAATTACAACAACAACAACAGTATGTTGGTGGTAATAGCTTAACGCGAATTTTCATGCTGTTGGTTACAGTTTTAAACTACTAAAAAATTCGTAACACATTTCAAAATTAAAAGGAACAATGATTCCTGTTAGTCTATATGCCTTTATAAATCTGTGTATCCACACATTCCATAGTTTCATAATTTTACAATTCCAAAAATACATTCCTGGACGGTAAAATAATTTAAGAGCATTTTTGATGTTTACTATGTATTCTGTGTTTAAAATAGTAGAACATATAGTCCACAGAGATCTGAAAAAAGTATAGAAAACCTCGTAGGTTACGGTGTGTTAGAGGAAATTGAATGATATGCATTGGTGATGTTATGATTCAATTTAATATGACTATTTATTAATTTAAGCTAATTTAATTTATTGTATTTGTTAGATTTATTCATATCTTTTTCTTAATAAAATGTACCATTTTATAGTTGATTTTAGTAGTTCAACTCATTTAAATCAAAGGAAACGACTGCTTTTCAACTAAAAATCATGCAAACGGCCAAAGTTTAAAAGTTTTTTTAATTTTGAAGCTGGACTTAGGGAACATTAAAATTTTTATGAAGTTGTAGACAGAAGAATAAAATAAATATCTTTAAATTAAGTCAAAAACAGGTGATATTTTGAAAAAAATAATAATATCCAAAATTCAATACTATTCATTTGGTAAATACAGTGTTACTTCTCAAATCTGATTTATTGCCTTCTTGGGTTCATTATTTATCTTTTTTGTTTGTAAATACCGTTCATAACTTTCGTTTACTGTTCTCCTAAGAAACCGATGTTATTTTTTTATTGAAATGTACACTTTCACAGTACATTAAAAAAAAACCTTCACAACAATGTAACTCACGATGTGGTGAAACGACATTTGCGGTAAATGAAAGGACAGTCATTTGGTTCATGAATAAAATATTATCCTGGGAAAATTGCCTTCTTCTTACTTTAGACGGCGTTTTGTAGATATTGTCACGGTTCTAAGAAAAGTATTTCCAAGAAAGTTCTTTGATAAATATTCTTTTCGTGGGATCTGTATTTGTTACTGAGTGTTTATATCAAGAATATGAAAAGAGTCCGAAAAGTACATATTATTTCTTTCTTTCATACCTAATTTAAGTTTAAATATATATATATATATATATATATATATATATATATATATATATATCCTCGAAGTTCTAGGTTTAGAGATTTTGAACTTGTAAATTTATACATAGACTATATTATTTTATGTGTTAAACGCCTTTTGAATTATTTCGTTATTGAAACATTAATGATGATATAATAACAATGTATTTACGCGTAAGTTAGAACATTTACAATTCCACATTGCAGAATTGATATTTTGTACTACATGAATTTTTGGCGCTTAAATTATTCCCTTTCAGTAATTTTATAACAGTACTGAAAGTCAGTTTATTACTCGAAATTATAAAGCTTGACAAGTAAGTCTTATAAAAAATGATGTATATTTTGTCACATCGTTGAAGAAATGAAATAATACACTCGAAAATCTTTGTTACGTAGGTTAATCAAGCAACTTTGTACAAAATACACTCATTTCCAATGGGTGGGTGAACAGTCTACTCCTGAAAAAAGGTAGAAGCTGTGTGTTTTCTGAAACGTTTGTAGTTTATTTTGCTCCTATATTTGTTTAATTTAAAAGAACTTAATTTAACCTCAAAAAGCCGCTTGTTTTTACCTGAGCATATTTTGTGTATTTAAGTTAGGTCCCTCTTCTCAACGTAATGTAATACTGTGTCGCAAACTTTCAGAAATAAAGTTTTGAATTTTGTGACTACGCATCAGATGAACTTTTTTAGATCGTAAAAAAAAATCACGAGCTTTAAATTTGTCCAAAAAA
Organism: Cheiracanthium punctorium; assembly: GCA_038373885.1. NCBI lineage: Eukaryota > Metazoa > Arthropoda > Arachnida > Araneae > Cheiracanthiidae > Cheiracanthium > Cheiracanthium punctorium. Next base: position 953,734 of record JAWZYV010008634.1, read on the forward strand.
TGTGACAATTTATTAGCAACATTTGTACTTATTGAAACAAAATTTGTCTAATATGGGGTATTTTATGAATAACTTATACTAACAGTAATAAAGGAAATTATATTATATGTGTTAAAATAAACATTCTTACATTTTTTTAATCTTTAAATAATATGGCTTACGCGTGAGTGAGGAATTTTTTGTATCAGTCACAGTACTGTCTCTTCTTTCTCTGATCAAATGCTGCATGTTAATAGTATAACGTAATACATGAAATAATATTTGAAACTTCAGAAATTGAGGTATAGAGGTCTTATTATAAAGTAGATATGTGTTTGCAGCAAGTACATTTAATTTCATGGAAAGTAAAATATATTGAATTTGATAATGTGCGGGGGGGGGGTGATTTAAAATTTATAGTACACAGTATCATTTTTTCAAAGTATTTACTGTTTAACGTACTGCTTTTCTTTTTCTATTTACTAAATAAAATATAACTCTATCTTTAAATAATTTTGTCAGTATTAAGATGCTGTTCAAACGAATATTTTAAATATGAATGTTATTAATTATTTAATTACTGATATATATATATGTTTCCATTAAAGATAAATTAGTAAGTACTTATTAAATCTGTTAATACATTTTTATGTGTATCTATGTATACTCTGCTATTGTCGTCTAGTGTGTGTCACCGTTTCAAAGTAATCAAATGTTCAAAATTTTCTTGTACAATGTCTATTCTAGCCAAGACTTTTATTTCTAATTACCAATTTTGTATCCCGAATTTAAGTTTTTCATAGCGTTTCAATTGTGTTTTTGGTTTGCTTGGTAATCAAATAATTTTAATCAATATTGCATCAGAACGGAAAGAACACTCAAAATACTGGTGTTAAACAATAAAGTAAATAAAAAAACTTTGTAAAAAACACACGTAAGATGTTATAGGTAAGAGGATACGCACGTTTCAACCAAAAATTGTTTTGGCCTTCATCAGTCCAAGCCCTTCGTCGCAAGCAACACAGGGAAGCTTTTAATACTGCCATAGAGTATTAAATGCTTTTTATACAATTTCTTTGTTAACTAAATTATATTTTACAATAAATTTATTCATTTTATGAAATATTACTGAAGGGTTCAAATTTTTCTATTTAAATTAAAATACCAAACTACTAATAAAATTTTTAAGAAAGAGAGACATGAAACTAAATTTTGATGTATTAAGCTGTAGCATTGCGCAGGTCTCAATCAAAGTGGACGAGCAAACAGAGTAAAATTATGAAATGTAAAAATGATGTTAATCAACTTATTAAATATTTGGTTATCTAGTAAGTAATATCGCATTTTACATAAAATCTAAACAAATAAATTTTCTATACTTGTTTAATTTTAATCAAGCTGTACCAAAACATAGCTTTAGGTTTTTTGAATTTTAAAACAGGAATTTTGTAGATTTATTTTTCTTAGCAGAATAAAATTACATAATAAAAAATGTATGAAAAAAGGGGAGGGTTGCCATCTACCTTCCTTGAGGACGAATCTCAATATGACCTGAAACTGATGACCTGAAACTTTTCACGAGTGTTGTATTTTACAGCTAGAATTTTACAGATATATTTTCTGTAGATATGTTTTTATTTCTTTTGAGATATAGAGAGACATGTAAAAAGTATTTTTTGACCCTTTTTCTCCCACAGTTTACGAATTGCAGAAAATGTTGTCTAATCTGGTACACATGTTAAAAATCTCACATACATGCCAAATTTCGTATAATTAGCTTCAGTCGTTTTGATTGGCCGAAATATCAATAAACGGAAAATGACATTATTTTCCAGTCCCCACTAATATAGTTCTAGTTTGTCTCTTTAGTAAAAAATGCATGTCTACGTAAAACAGCAGAAACACCTGTGTTAATACATACTAACTAGAAAGAAGTCAAAGCGCGCTGTGGAGGCAATTAGAACCTGCACTAGAACAAATATTTGACGAAAATATGTCTCCACTCAGTGCATTTTATCTTCCTCCCTAACATATATAACTTCATATTAAAGTTTTATTACATGCACAAATCGAAATTCATGCTCTTCCAGTAACGCGCGGAAACTTTTCGCTTTCGAATGATTTCGTTTTGTGTAGACGGATCCTCTTACATCAATGCTTCACGTAGACGATCATTTTAATAATAATTAAAAAATTGAACTATGTTATCTGGAGAAACTGTTTAAAACGAATTGAAAGCGCAACTTTCCCTTCAAAGCCTGATGACCGTGATTTCAATATGACGTAATGTGAACTGCGACAGCAAATTTTGACGCGCAAATTAACATTTTTACTCTCGGAAATGAAATAGCAAAAAAAAAAAAAAAAAAAAAAAAAAAAAAAAGAATTGCTTAAAAATTAGGGAACGGGTGGATTTTCAGATTTTAAAGTAGCGTAGATTGTTTTCTATATTATTATACATAATTATAAAAGATTTCAAGAAGATCGTACAAACGATGTAGATTTTATTAGGCTTTTCGTGCTTCACTTTTAAATCTTCTTGGAGTATGGCGGTAAAAGATTTATGTTGGAGTGGTTGACCGGAATTGGTCGAGAGTCCGTTCAGGAATCAGGGTAACTATATAGTGCGATAGTTAAGCTTACTTAAAAATATACCGTCATTCAAGTTTCCATATTTAGCATCGCAGAGAAAGAAGTATGTTTAAATTTAAAAAAATCAGAAGAATTAAAAATAGTCTTAATTCCAGCATCTTTTTTCATAAAATCAGTTATCAAGAGGAGAATTGTATTTTTTATCTAGTAAAAAAATAATTAATTCTACAAGACTCTACAGATTTACGGGATGAATTTTCCAGCACATACTTAAGTGAGGAGAGAAAATACTTGGCGTTTAGTTACACTCACCTCTTTCTCTTCGGGATTTTGGCGAATGTTTGGTGAGAGGTTGGCGTGTTTGCGCAAAAACTTAGAGAAGTCCTGAGTTTCGCCAGAATGAGTTTAACGTTTCGCGGCTTCGCACGTTTGGTATATAAAACATTTTCTGGGTAGAAATATTTTACTTATATTACGTCGTGCAATAATTTTATGAGTTAAATGCCAAAATTTTATGCGAAAGTGACTCGCACATTTTAAACAATTTAGAAAATATTTAAAACATAGATCTAAAATATTTTTCATGAAAAAATTTTGAACAAATTAATTTTTAAACCAATTAAAATTAATGCTGTCAAGATATTAAAATCAAAGTAGTTTTAATTGCTTGAAAAATGGATTAAAGAAAAATTCAGTTAATTAGTACTAATTTAATGAACAATGAAACTTTTACTTTTATCACACTCTAAATGAATTTGAAACATCTCGCAAATTATTACATATTTTTATTCTGTTCCTTAAAATACCTAAAAGCAAGATTTGTTTATCAATTATTTACTTAAACGATTTTTAATTATAAAATTGATATTAATATTTTTTTCATTCTGGCACCCAACAAATGCAATATATGAAAATTTTAGAATTGCTGTAATGCCATAGCTGTTCCAAATACTGCTTTATAAATATTCTAATACATAATTTAACTCTTTTTTGCACTTCACAGTAAAAATAAATATAAATAAATAATTAAGACTTTTAAACATTTTTGTTATTAAAGAAACTTTTAGCAATTTGTTTCGTTGCATTAATTTATGTGATACAAGTTCCTTCACTTGTTAACCATTTCTCCAAAGAATTAAAAGTATTAATTCTTTGAATTTTGAACACAAAAAAAGGTTTAAATATTTTTTCTTGATACATTAAATTGCAAACATTAGAACAATGGAAGAGGAAGAAAAGATATGCCTGGATAAGTATAAAAACGTCACATTTCCAGGTAAGACAATATATTTATATGCATATATATTTTTTTCGTGTACAATATTGGATCATTTTAATGTACAAATAGATCGTACTGCATTGCGAGTAATTAATTAATACTAAACACATGTTCTTGTTAGAAAACATATTTGATTCAGATAGTTTAAATGATATGATTGGTACGATAAATATAGATATTCAGTTTAATGCTATAAATTATTATCGCACGTCATGGTCTTAATTTAAACTAATTAATCAGAACTTAAAAAATCTCAGAATAGTTTAGAATTGAATTTTACTCGCATAAAAATCAGTTTTTTTTTTTTGAATAAGTATGTTTAAAGTATATATTTCTTATTTTATGTATGTAACAAATCTAAGGATATTTCAGTGTTTTTCTTTTTGTACGTATGTGCCATTGTATTGTTCTGTGAAAAATATACTATGCATTCTTAACAAGGCTAAGCAAACATTAAGGGGCATTCTAGGGATTTTCTGAGAGCAGTTTTGAGAGTATTCTTTCTTTTCTTCTGTTTTTATTTTATTTACATCTTCTTTTCCATAGAAAAATATTCATTTTCAGTGCAATTCTGAAATCTTTGGAATACTTTAGTATTCAACAATCATGCATTAAATATTAGAAAAATCCTGCGCATACTAAAAAGGTACTAGATTTCAAAGAACCATTTTTCACCACAGATAATGGAATTTCAAATGTAATAGTCTTATACTGATAGTTACTTCTAGTTAGTCACTGTTTAAAAAATGTTTTGTAGTATTAGTGAAACTTCGTACTTTATTGTAGGGTTCAATCTTTGAACTTTAGACCAATTAAAAAATGCAATTTAAAATTATCAGGATGATTATCTTAGTGTCTATCTTAGGGTCTATCTCAGTGTCTCTTGATTAACATTCATCAAACTTTAGGAAAACATAACCGAAAATGTGACTAACAATTAGGCGTATTTTTAAAAGTGTTTGTGTACACTTTAAAATATTTTACGTGTTAGTTTAGAATCAGCCAGTACTGTATATATATATATACGTGTGCTTATACACATGAATATGAGTTTTTTCTTAAATCTTTCGCACTCTCTGTGTGTATCAAATTTAAAGAACTCATTTAAAGTGAGCAAATTATGATAAAAAAATTACTATTTATTTAAATATAATCAATGATATCTATATATAAATGTCATTCTCAAAAAATTTTACGTTTTTTCCTGTTCAATGTGTGTTAAAAAATATTCTTTTCTCTTTACTAATTATTAACCAGAAAACTGTGTTCTAATATAGTTGTATACAAATTCATACATAATTTTTTCACTCTAATTAACAAAATTTATTTTTATATTTCATAGAAAAGATGGAAAATGTTCCCTCTCTTAACAGACATTAAATAAACAAACAAAAAAATCAGTTTCCAGAGCTGACACTAAGGAAAAGGTTGACATATCAATTTGGCAGTAATAATGTTGACGATTTAATTGTGTATGATAAATCCTGTTGCATGCTTTCTAGGAAATGCGTGAATGGATTGTTCGGATTATTATTGCGAAATATTGCGATTAGTTCGGAAGTCAAGGAAAGTTTTTGGCTTACATAAGGTTGTCGCTGGTCAAGGATACGACGAAAAACCTCGAATAGTCAATTAATTTTATTTTTGCAGACAAAAATTAAAGAGAAATTTCAAAATTCTGGCTAAAAAAAATCTTGAAATGTGGTTTGAAAAATGATCTGAAGTCTCTATTTATAAAGAGTTTTTCATTTGCCGCAAGTCTGAAATGCTCTAAATATAACGTGATATAGGAGGGCAACAAAGCGGAAAAAGAATTTTTTAAGGGGGTGAGTTCAGTAGAAGAAAAAACAACTACTTTAGGGTAACATTTTCATTTACTGCAGATTTTGTTTGGGTTCAATATGCGCTTTTTTCAAAACTAGGCCCTCTCAAAATAAATAACCAAATCTGCCAAGGTTGCGCAGCTTTAAAAAAACCCTCTGCCCGAGGCGCTGACGCCCTACACAGATGCCCTGGTATAGGCTTGCCATAACGCATAAACAAAATATATTCTATTACATTAATATTCCATTTTTTCGCGTAGCTATGTCAAATCATATTCATGCTTTTTTCCAGACATAAAGCAAATGTAAAATTAATTTATAAGTACAGACTTCAGATAATTTTAAAGGCCACATTTCAAGGTTTTCCAGGTTCATAGTTAAAAGCTGTTACTTTCCTTGACTTTTTCAGTTAAAAAAGTATTTCTTGACTACTCCAGGATTTTCAGATTTTCCTTTGTGCTCCTAATTACTAGATTTCAACAAGTTATATATACCTTAAGTATCTCAATAGAAAAGTAACTGAGTGTGGACAAAAACATTCCACTTTCACTATACTCATTTCGTTTATTCTATTTAAGGCTATCATTTATATAATTATCATCAAGCTCAGATAGCGCTTTAAAAAGGCATTTAACTTTAATCTTAATTACGTAACAGCTTAACTAAAAGAAGGTAACACAGTGCACATTGAATAAATGTACTAAATACTCACTTACTCATTGTACTGAAAATTCTCACTTTAATATTTTAATAAATACATTTTCTTGCAAAAGAAAGAGACGTTCAAATGCAGTTGGCAGCCATGGAAAAAATTACTAACGATATAAGGTAGCTATTTAATAAGGCGAAGTCATATATTAGGAAATTCTGCTTCGATTTTATTTAATGGTTTGTTTAAATTATCCAAACAAACTTAGTATGTTTCAATATGTTGGTAACGTAGTGGGCATAAAAGACCCAAAATTCTGGAAGACAAAGTATGAAAAGAAGCAGAAAAAAAAGTTACCGAATAATTTTAGTTATTTTTAGTATAGAGGCTGAAATATATACCATTATTATATGTCCCATTACTAGGAAATTATCCTGTTTTTAATTTTATTTTTTATTTTTAGAGGGATAAGAGATTTTGAGATAGTTCTAAATGTTACGTATATATTTCGGATGCCACTATAATTATTTTTAATTTTATAACAAACCAAATATGTTAAGAATATTTGGTTTGCTATCTTCTTTTCCCAAAGTTTTATGCTAAAGTCGTAACAACAAATAACAACAACAAAAAAGGGCATGAGTTGTAATAATTTTTGAGTATGACCCATAAACAGGTAAAAAGCAAAATAGTAGTGAATTTTTGTCAAAATTGGAATAACGTCATGTAATATTAAGTCTGTACCGTGGTCTTCATTTATTGTCAGAGAGTTGAAGGTCAGAAATTACAAAATGTTCTTCAATGGTTATGAAATTTGTTATATCATAGAATTATATTTACTTGACTAATAAAACTTTGTTTTTCACCGGCGAGGATAGTTATTCGACTGTTTAAATGAACAGGACAAAATATTTTTTCAAACGCTTGGACAATCAATATCAAAATGTTTCTGACATAATTTGTAACTTTTTGTCTGAAGGGGATTTTCCTTTATAAGAGAATTCTAAAAATGAGCTTTGAAATTTTTTATGTTCTTAAAATTCTAAGTTAATTTATGAAAGTGGTACAAGTTTATTAGATGTAGAATACTTGATTTTAACACTCAGATGCTAGAAAGAAAAATCATGCAATAATGAATTTAAGTTAGTAATGAAAATCTTGATAATACTCCTCAGACTATTCTGTACTTGCTTCTTTCTTTTATAAACAGTAGCTCAGTTTTTTATTATTATTAATAATTAATTAATTAATTAATTTGACAAAATTGCATGGACTATCCAGTATTTTTTTTTCTTATTTCGTGTTTTATATTTAGGAGTTCTATAGCAAAGTGTAAGATCTAATGGGATGAATCATCATCACTATTTCTTAATGCAGATGTGCGACAACAGTGATAATAGGAGACCACGGAAATCGCACCACCATAAAGAAAATGCTTAAAAAACTTCAGAAAAAATAATCCATTTTGCATGTCATGGCATAAATACGTTAACAAACTAAATTTTGATGTTGTTTGATGTAGGGTTTTGATGTTGTTTAAAACGGAATTTTAAGAAACATGACTCCGTGGCATGTTACTCCGATACCCGAGTAATTCCAGTGCCTTCTTGTGTATGTCTGACCTTATGAACATGTTACACTGTTGAAGGCACTTAAATGTTCCAAAAAATGCTACCTAGAAGGCCATCTGATGAGGCAAAAAGAAAAAGAACTTTGAAAATAAGTTTTATTTCATACAAATTTTGTTAATAAAATAAAAATATATTAAATACTCGTGGAGTTTTCAAGTAATCATTACTTATTTTTCTTTCTTTATTAAAATGATAATTCTTTTCTTTTCTTTCTGTCTTTCTTTAAAAATGGGTTTGTCTGTATAGTTAAATAGGGAAAATAGGGCGAACGTTCGTAAGATCGACTAGAGAAGATACAAATAAAAACTATAGTATAGAAATGGGGAAGAATGTTTTTCGAATTTCAACACACACAAAATTACGATATAGAGTAAAGAAGATAGAAATATATCTCGATTTAAGTAAAAAATTAGAACGAAACAAAGTAAGACAATATTTTTTGCTATTACAAACACTCTGTTTTGATCAGAGCCTTGTTCACTTTCAAAGATAGTTTCTTGTGTTGCCCGCTAGAGTACATAGAACTTATCGCGACTTCTCGTTGGTGTTATTTTACTGTTTTGAAGGATGGCGGAATAATGTATGGTGTCATTCCTCCGGTCTCTCCTGTATTTGATGTTTAGTAATGATGGAAGAAATTATTTTTATTTTTCTTGTGTATATGGTTGCAGTTGTCCATGTGTCAGGATGGATCTGGTCAAATCTAGAAAATTGCGTATTTTAACGATGGAAGAAAGGAGAATAATTCTAGGTTCACAAAACACTGTAAATAAAAACAAAAAGGTTGATTTGTTTCTTCTGAGAAGTCCTGGACACTCTACTGGGTTCCATCAATTGTAACAATCTAAACGATGATAATGATTTCTGATACGTGAGAATTTTAACTATCAAAAACGTTACATATATATTGCAATAAAGACTAACACTGTGATCGGAATTTTTACAACTCAGTCGCCTTCACTGACGTGAATTCCCATCTTTTCAAATTCTGTATTTTGTCGTTTCTGACGCTAAATAAATTTGCTTAAGGAAGCTCAAGTTCAAGAATCTGTTAACAGAAGATTCTGAACAAATCAAGACTTTTCTTTACTTTTACCGAAGACCTTAAGGTAATAAATCTTGACAAAATCATAACATGATTGCAACCTAAAGATCTTTTCTAAAACCCAACAATTGTATACAATGAAATCTAATTCTTCCATGTAAAAATCTTGTGGGTACATCAAAAAAGATTGTGTCACTTAAATCCACAACTGATTTCAGAAACTAGATGAGTACGATTATATATGTGCTATATTCTGCCCAAATGTTTGCACTGGCGTTTAGGAACGTTTATTCTCAGACTAATTCATGTCGTTGCTGCAAATAGAGGCTACTTTGATAATGTAGTCTTTCAGGTTTTGCGACAACTAATGCAACACAATCTTAAAGTATTTTTTTCTCATTTGGACTGATAAAATCTCCTGGTACCAAATATAATTCAGCAAATGTTCCATTTATATCACCTTTCTTTCTTTCTTATTTTTTAAACTGTTTAAAATCATCATTTTATATTTTGAACACCTCAAGTATGCACAAATTTACTTAGGTGTTTACAAACCTTTAAAAATATTTTATTTGGGCAACCCACGACATCCTTATACGTCTATTAAATTACACACATTTTGGATGCTTTTAATTTAAACGTGTTTCATTTGAAAGTCAAAGACGATACTTGAAATTTTACACTCAAACAGATACTTTAGTTATTCCTTAAAATATTTATAAATGTCAACTATCTTGTTTCCCACGATGCGTATTCTTATATTAACTTCACTAATATGTTTCAATTTTTGTTTTCTTTGAAGTAGATGTACTACTAAATACTGCAGTTTAAGCAGTAACAGACTACAGACTTTATTGTATTGAAAGACTTTTGAGTAACCCCGTAATTGTACGACCTCCCTCGATTGCAATCTAAAAAGAAAGTGTTAAGAAACTTGTCAAAATCTGAATACCGAAATTTTTCTCAATTGAGGTTCTTTCTTTACTTCATACGAGGTACAAAAAAGTCGTTCATATTATTTAAAAGTGCCCATTGAACGCATGTTAACAAAAACTAAAATATAATGCAAGTAAATCTAACTTTTGTTTTATGTACAGTTATTTATTTTTTACTATTTTTATAGTCATTTATTTCTTTTCCTTCATTTTTGGCTTCCGAAATTACACTGAAAGTCAATTTAAGATTCCGATATGGCTAATACGCTTCGATAATAGAGTTTACTCGGCCATGATATCATCATAAAAAAGTATTAAAAGAACTTTTTTCTAGATCTAGTATTTTGTGGAATTCATTAATAGAGATTCTTTTTTTTCTATGTATGGTTATTATCGAGTTTATTTTCTTTCCTTTGGTCGGATGACTCACGATGTTTACAAATAGACATTACTTCTATAAGTCTTGGAATCAATAAAAATGAATGAAAATAACTTCAAATAAAGCCTTAAATTTTATTATAAAAGAATAAAATTCTTGGTTTATTTTGAAAAACCAAACACGGAATCTTCAGTAAAATTCTTATATACAAAATCGCTCCAAAATATTAACTAAAGTTCGCCCCATTTAGCAAATTTTGAGTGTTTAATTTTTATTTTGAGTATTTCATAGCTCTTGAAGATTTACTATTCATAAGAGAAGGTGTTGTAAAACTAAGTTAAAGATATTCTTAATTGTTTTCAGACCTCGGAAACATTTTTTTTTACCAATACAACTCCTCATACATTGCATGATTTTTTAGAATAACATTGTAGCTCAAGTAATCGTCATTTTGTCTTTTGCAGATTTTTTGTTTTTTTGTTTCTTTTGAAAGGTACGGCCCTTGCTCATCAAGCATTCGTCACTACTAAGGCCCGAAAAATTGATCATTTTATTATGGGATATTCCCTCAGGTGACTAGAGTTACCCCTAAGAAGGAACGGAAAAGTTAACACCGAAGCCCAAACCAGGAATCAAATCGGGACCCGAAGTATGATAGAATGATTCTTTAGCCACTACACTACCTGGGCGGCTTTTTTCAGATTTTACAAACGGACTCATATTATTTAAAAGTGCTTGTAACTTATTTAAAAGTAATGTACACATTTATGACTATTGGACAATGCGGATTTGTTAATTAAGTACAAAATATTAAATTAGTTTAAGAGGATGGTACGTTATAAGGCAATAATAAGCTTTATTTATCAATGTCCATCGAGGTAATCTTCATTTAAAATTTTAATTGCTCTTGGTATTATCGTTTATAAAGATCGGTTTTTGAAAATATAATAAAGACTGTTAAGTGTATAAGTAAAACTACACAATAAAATTTTATTCTTGGTACATTGTACTATAGTTTTTATAGTTATAGAATAAGCGAAGAAAGTACAGTACTTATACTACTACTATAAATTTTATATAAATATAATTTATGCATAATTTTTCAGTATTTTGAATTAGTAATTAGTTGTGTGAGTCATATTTAATGAAATTTAAATTGAGCTTAACAATATATTCATTATTTATGGTGCAGAGTGCCTTGAATATTTCAGCAAAGCCAATTTCCTGAGGTACACCAACTAATAATCGTTAGAGCATTTAAGATAGCTCAGGCTTCATCAATGTAGACATCGCTGATATTGATCTGATTCTCACTGGACGCTTGATGAAATCGTAAGGATATGTTTGTCCGCTGAGGCAGTTAATCATTTCACGACACCTGAGCGGGCATACGGGAAATTCAATTACGGTTTGTAATCTTCCCCCTCCTCTCGGGACAGCTAGTTTCAGCAGCAAAATAGATGCCGAGAGATACGTTGTTAAAAGATCTTTTTCAGGGGACACTACTGAATGATAATTTCAGCAATATAAGATCTAAGTACTAATATGTCACTGTGAAGACAAATAGTTTCATAGCTAATGAAAGTCATTTCATTACTTAACCCTTTAACGCGCAGTGTACCCGCTCTGGGAACACCAAACTCTGACGTTTTGACTATTGTCAGTCACGAAGAAAAGATTTGATTTCTATAAAAATAGTTGCGGGTGACATAGCTCCACGAGAATCCTTTACTTTTTAGCACACCATTTCCCGTAAAAAAGTTGTCACGATTATTTTTAACAGCACTGACATCTGCTGAAAAATGGAAGAATGTGAGAACAGCTGGATAGATTGCCCAATGCTGAAAAAAGGTCAGCCGTTGCCATCGCTCGACTTAACTACCAGCAAGATGGCGGACGATCGAAACGTTTATCCTGTGCCACAGATCTAGAGACCCTTTTTTGACGACACATATTATTTATTCCTTTTGACGATAGCATTCCTTTTTGACGATAGCTGGCTGTGCCGGCACAGCCAGCTATCGTCAAAAAAGGGTCTCTAGATCTGTGGCACACGATAAACGTTTCGATCGTCCGCCATCTTGCTGGTAGTTAAGTCGAGCGATGGCAACGGCTGCCCTTTTTTCAGCATTGGGAAAGGGTCACGCCTCAAAGGGTTAAAAATCGAAAGTCTTTACCTTTGAGTCTTATTTCTGGAAAATCACTATTACGAAGATGTGAAGACTGTATCAATCTGATTCTTTTGGTAAAGACATTTCCAAACTCAATATGCATATTTTCTGTCATAACAAAGACAATGTGTGCAAAACATATTCAAGTGGCATTACACTGGTCAACACGATTTTTGGGTCTGACTTCTACATGTTAAATTTTAGTTTCTCCTACGCCAAAACTAAGCAAACTATTTTTTTTTTTTATGAAAGTTTGCTTTTGTAGAAATTAAAGCAATTCTTCTATTTTTGGCAAAATCACTGATTTTTATATATATATTTTTATAATTCCACTCTAAATTATGATCAGAAAAGTTTTTGCTGGATATAAAAGTCTTTTTTATTCAAGATTTGTGATAAACAATAACATAGAAATGTAAAACAATTATTTTATTGAGTATTCTCGTTACATAAATCATCATTTTTTCAGACGCAATCAATTACAGTTTTTAATATATTACTTTGCATCATTGTGTTAATAAAATAAAAATTCTACATACTAAATATTACATACAATATTATTATAATAATACAGTTTACTTTCGGGAAAATCAAAGTGCTGCCATCTTTCGTTTATGAAATAAATTAAAATATACATATCGACGTAAATGAGACAAAAGCAAAATTTAAGAACTAAAAGTGAAAATTTTGGTTTTTTTCAATGTCTAGAACCAGAATTTAAGCATGAGAACAGACCCCCCCCCCCCACAATTTTTTGTTGTTGTTGTTGACCGGTGTTATTATGCGGTAGTTCAGGCTCAAACAACATTCATTAGAATATTTTTAGTAATAATTTATGTATTTGTTGTTTTTTCTTATTTTTTTAATTATACAACTCAGCTTTTCTCAACCTGTGGGGGGCGACCCCCAAGGGGGGCGTAGAGCGTTTGCAGGGGGGTGGGCGCTAGAAAAACCAAAGAGCAAGTAGCGATGCATCTTTTTAAAAAATCACCTTATTTGTTCTCATTTTTACTCAAAAATATATCCATTTTCACTTAGAATGTTCATTCAAACATTACTGATAACATTATTTTGTAGAAAATTCGACTAAATATTCATTGTTAAAGATTAAAAAACTGAATGTGTGCTGCAAAATGTGAGGGGGTGGGCCACCGTAAGTTAGCCTTTGTTGGGGGGGGGGACGTTAAAAGGTTGAGAATCGCTGATGCAACTCATCAAAAAATAAAAACTTTTATAATGCCATTCTTAACACACGCTTGGAAGAGGTATCTCCATGGTAGTCGTTTTCTAATAGCTTTATTAGGTCTAATTCTCTTTTTTTGTTATTGTGTGTGTGTAACAAGTATTTCGGAGTTGTGTGCTTGTCCCGAAGATACCGCATTTAAATCCACGTCAGATGCACAACACAAGAGGAGGGGTATCTTTCTAAGTCTCCGTGGGGGTCTTTTTAAGGATTCCTGTCCTCATTTACGCTGAGTTTCTGAGAAAACTACGGAAAACTCCGGACGGTTAAGTCAGTGGACGCAACCTGGTTTTGGAACCAGGTAACTACCGTCAACCATTTTGCGTGACTTATCCACTCGGCCATGGTGGGACTTCTAATTCTTGTCATTTAATAAAAAAAGCTACTAGAGATACTGCCACAATAAAGTGTCCACCAATTTGTCAAAAACACATTTGTCAGGATTATTTAATAATTTGATGAAATTTATTAGAACAGGTTTCTTGAAAATAACTCTAATTGTAATGTCTTTGTTCCTTTGTCAATTTTATTAAAAATTAATCGATATTTTTTTCATATATATTTTCATGTTTTTTACGTATTATCAGAATAATTTATTCAGACGTGGGCCAGTAATTATAAGAAATGTAAGATGAAAAAAGTAAGTTTTGGAGTACTTTTATCACTTGTTTTTCAACTGAAAGTTATTACAAAATTCATTATGAGGCAAGTATCTAAGTTTAAACGAAAGCCATTATACTGAATTTCAAGTTTCTGTTTGCACGAGCTTAAAAAATAGTTTTAGAATGGCTTTTCCTTTTTTATCCCTCCCCCCCTCCCCCCATATATGTATTTTTTTAAGCACACCGTAATAAAAATGCAAACGCGAAATTTAAAAAATAAATAGAACTATGTAAATCAATTCTGTAGTTTTGGGTCTTGTCATAAATATACACCTACAGCTATTTTTCTTAAAATGAATATTAACAACACAAATAGGTACAATTAATTAAAAAAAATTTAAACAACTAACATTAAAAAGATACTTTTGCAAAGTGATAATTTCGAGTAATACAAAAGGTCCACCCTTAATTAGTTTCATAAAAGCTAAATTTTCTACATAGGCTGAAAAATTAGAACACCTTAAAGTATTTATAGAAATTTGCATAGTTAAGGTTAGCATAAACTCAATATAAAATTGTATAAAAAGGAATGCATATTATGTTAGCAAGCAAATATACCCGTTTTCGGAAAAAGAAAGTAAAATTTTAAGTTTACTACTCAGATTTAAAAATGTTGAATAAATGTACTTAAAACTCCCTCTCTTCAAATTTAGGAAGATTTCGTTATTCAATGGAACACCCGAAACTTCTTTTTGCAAGTTTCTTTTACAACTTTAAAAAAAGCAGAATAGCAAGTGAAATACCTTGAATATCTTTTTTTCGCATTTACTTACTTTTTTTTTCTCAAAATAACATCATTTGAAAATACAAACATTTAGAGTTAGTCCTCCACAAGTACTAAAAGCACTTTTCTGTCACTCCTTCATTCTTAAGTGGAATTCTACGCGAATAAAGTAGAAATATCCGAAACGCCTTTATGCAAATAATTTCTAAACAGTTTCCTTAAATTCAATTAAAGCGTCAGAATTCTGAGCCCTCTAAAGTGTTTGTATGTAAAGTATTTAGTGCTTCATCTAAGCTTGCGTTTAACAATCAGGAATTGCTTGACTACTTGCACTGATTTGCCGAAGTGGTGCTACAAAGAGGAGTGAGTGTGACAATTGTTCTCTGTTAAACAATACATTCAGCGCAATAACGTATAATGAAGTAAAACGCGAATGTATATCTTTATCGTTAACCCTTTGAATGCCAACCCTTTCCCAATGCTGAAAAAAGGGCAGTCGTTGCCATCGCTCGTCTTAACTACCAGCAAGGTGGCGGACAATCGAAACGTTCATCGTGTGCCACAGATCTAGAGACCCTTTTTAGACGCAGCTGGCTGTGCGGCACTTTTTTGCCCTTTTTCCAGCATTGTGCAATCTATCCAGCTGTTCTCGCATTCTTCCATTTTTCAGCAGATGTCAGTGCTGTTAAAAATAATCGTGACAGTCTTTTTATGGGAAATGACGTGCTAAAAAGTAAAGGATTCTCGTGGAGCTATGTCACCCGCAACTATATTTTTAGAAATCAAATATATTCTTCGTGACTGGCAACAGTCAAAACGTCAAAGTTATGTGTTCCTAGAGCGGGAACACTGCGCGTTAAAGGGTTAAAGGCATATATATGCTTAAAATCGTGTTTCTGAAGAATTATGTGCAGCATTTCTGCTTTATTATTGTTTTAATACTTTGACGCGCGGTCATTGCATCGTGAAACCTTATTTCAGCGTTCTCACTGCCAGTCGCAAAAAATATGGTTAAATGGTTCCAACGCTGAAAAATTGCAGCTATTGCCATTGATCCATTTAACTACCAACAACATGGCGGTCGACTGAATTGCATATCTGGCGCCATAGTGCTAAAGAAGTATTCTGACACAGTTGGCTATGTTGTAACTGTGTCGTTTTCTGGCACAGCCAGCAGAAGACAGGCCGCAGAAACTGACAGCAGAACAGAGTCAGGAAACTTCTTTAGCTCTTCTTAGCTCGTTAGACAGGCGATTCGATCGACCAGCATGTTGTTGGTAGTTAAATGGCAACGGCTGCAATTCTACGGCAGTTTATCCAGTTGGTTTATATATTAATGTGAAAATGCTTGCGTTTTAAAGGGTTAAGTTATAATAAAATAAAACCCTAAAAACTTACTTAATCTCACTATAACATTTAAGTTTATAGGGTGAGATGCATTCAGTGGCATATCTATAGCAGGCAGGGCACACGGCATGGGTTACACCTGAAAGGAGCCATTGTGCGCGCGCACACACACACACTAAAGTATTTAGCCTGTTCAGTCCCATCATTGCAAGGACGTGACGAGAGCGACGTCCTCCCGTATCCACAACTTTAGTTCTTTGAATGTCCCTGCTGCAGCCGAGAGCATGCACTGGGGCGTAAACGCAAGCCCTCAACAACAGCATTACAAGACCCACCAGTAAGCAATGATGGGTACAAACTACGGGAGCTATATTTCGAAGAAGTGCTTGATACAGAAGGGAGAATTGCTGCCTTGGAACTATGGGAGCGAACTGGATAAAGGCAGTAAGACACCACAATAATTATTTTTAATCAGTGCCCTTCGAACATAAGTGTATGAGAGTTTTTTCATTCGCACTCGACAGAAACTAAACTAAAATAATTTTAAGAATGACCTCACAAACGACGTCGCTGTCACTGCAAGCAAAAGCGTAGTTTTGTTGTTTGCCATAGACGCTACTGTACCTATTCACGCCTCTGGATATATTTGTGCAGTTTATAGTCACTCTTTATGATTCTCACTGTTAAAACTCTAAAGAAGCAGACAAGAGCTTAACTATAGAATTAAAACGTTATTCCAATAATTATTTAATAGCGAAATAATGTTGCGTCATATTGAAAAAGCTGATCATATGTCCTCGGTTTCTGAAGATCTTTTAAGAAATTAAAAAGAGCCTGACGTCGCTGAAAGAATTTGGAAAAGAATGAATTTGGTAAAATAGCGTTTCATTTACCTAATGGCCTCTCAAGAAGAAAATGTTGCTATGGCGTCTTTTACATCTAACGTTTTTTTCAAAAAAAGATATACAATCTGGCAAGATCATAGTAATGCCTCGAGAGGTGTAACAGTAACCCTCTGAAATGCTAGTTTAAAAAATATTTCTAATCGGGCATGATCGGTCTTTATTTTCTAGTTAGTGTTTTTCTCATTTGTATAACATGTTTTAGTAAATTAATGTCTTCCTTTAGAAATCCAATCCTTTTACATTTATTTCGCTAAAATACGACAGTTTACTTAGTTGCATAATTATGTGCAGAGGGTTCCAACACTTAATCATAGATATAGAAGAACAACTGAATAGACGATTTAAGTCCAGAAACATCGCGGTCGATTGAATCGCCACAGCGCTAAGGAACGCTTTTGATTCTGTGTGTAGCATGCGAATAACAATTCAATCTATCACCATGTTTCTTCCAGTTAAATTCACTGATGTGGCTGTACTTTTTCAGACTTGGACAGTCCATCCAGTTGTTCTGTATCCATGGTCACAATGCAGAGGGTTCCAACACTTAAGTGTCACAGTCGAAGAGATATCTATTCGTGAAATCTATATTAAGTTTGAACTAAACGTTAACACTGAATTTATAATTTCAGCTTCATCATTAAGCTTCGTTTGACCACCTCTAAAACGGAAACGACAAAAAAAGAGAGTATTTATCTCACATATTGTGCATCCAAACTAGCTAAGGTATTCAAATTAGATACCAAAACCCCATCTATTATTTATATTAAAAGCAAGAAATATTGACAAAAGTTAAAATTCTTAACTGAACAAAGGTGATAATTTTTGTATCAGTTGTGATTTATTGAACGCGATAAATGCCAGGCAAACTTTTCCGATATTTTTTTCTAAAACAGCATTTTTCTAACGCTTCGGAAAGAATTTTTTAATTCTGGATCTTCTACCATTAATCATTATTAGATTATAGAGAAAGAAAGTGAAACAGAAATACATACTCTATTTTTTTTAAAAACTGAATACCTGAAAAAAGTTTGAACGAATAAAAAAAATTTCAAATTACATTTTTTTTTTTTCATTTTCACCAAAGAATGTCTTCTTCTATAACCTCTAAATGTAAGCATTACAAAGAATTGAAAAAATTAAATTAATTGTAAAATATTTATGTTTTTTTTCTTCTTTTTTCCTATGTTAAATACGTTTTCAAGAGCAGTTTTCTATTCTTTTTTTTTATTTCTGCAACATTTATCATATTTGCAAAACAAAATCTTTAAAACCTTATATAAATTTTATTAGTACTTGTTTTGCTGTTATTTTACTTCTCTTGTCTTACTAAAAACGATTGCCCGGTTCTCATATTACAGTAGAAAAGATTAATGAATAAAGTCTTGGTTATATAGTTTTTTATTTCTACTGTGCATTGTATATTTGTTAACTTGAAGTACAGTAAATATCGTTACAAATTTAATTACGCATTGTGACAAATTCAAGTTCTTTTCTGGGCTTTATTTTAAGCTAAAACTAATACGATGTGTCTGAAATAGTCAGTGGTTGCATTTTCTTTTATGCATATCGCTTAAATATTTCATGTCTTCCGTTGAATTCTTGGAGAGTTGGTTGAAAAAATGAATGCTGATTCTCAAAGTCTACTTTATTTTTAACCACGCTGAGGCCAGTTCACGGACTTGGATTTAGGACGATCACCAACGTATTCTAAAAGAGCTAAACGAAATTTGCCTGTAAGATGGCTTTGTTAGTCGTAATCATTATGTTTATATTGTGCGCTTGCGTGCGTTAGTAGTTGACTGCATCATGATTCGTCGCTATGTTTTCCTATAAGGCGCTTATGCGCTACGTAGCTAATCATTGAAAAGGTAAGTTATTTTCCTTTGAGAGGCTGACGCTAGTACGTTCGTCTGACGCTAGTCCATGGTAGTCTTATATCCAAGTTCGTGGACCAGTTTTATAGACTTTTTTTTTTTTCGTTAAATTTGGTGGAACACTGAGAAAAGTTGAAAAACTTAAAGCAGCTTAGGACACAAAAGAAAATAGAAGGGAAATAAGGTTCAGTTTTTATTTAATCTTTTTCGACTGAGTTCATGCTATGAATTTTGGCGGTCTTGCCACAAAATAAACTCACTCAAGAACGATAAACTGAAAACAAGAGGCTCTTTCTCTGTTACTGAAGCACATTGCCTGTAGTGCCCTTTCTTAGCAGAATTTGTAAATAGTTTCAAATTTTGTCCAAAATGTATTGTTTTTCTGGTACTAATATAGCAAACGGTTTATTCCTATATACAGCAGTATTTTATTTAAGGTTTTATATGGGTCAGATATTTATTAAACAAATGCTATATATATAGATCCAGCATTGACCCAGTCGGTTGACTCATGAAAACACCGAAATGGAAAGAGGGCTGACTTTTCGGTGTTTTCCATAACCTCTCTTGACTCATCTCCTGAAAAATGGAAGAATGCGAGAACAGCTGGATAGATTGCCCAATGCTGATAAAAGGGCGTCGTTGCCATAGCTCGACTTAACTACCAGCAAGATGGCGGACGATTGAAACGTTCATCGCGTGCCACAGATCTAGAGACCCTTTTTAACGCAGCTGGCTGTGCCGCACAGCCAGGGTTAATATGAAAAATCAAGGTACAGTTTAGTTCATAACTTCAATTAAAAATAGAGCAATGACTAGATTATAAATCATAATTTAAGGTCAAGCAAGAACCATTTCAAAACAATCCCATTTTAATATTCACGTATATATTTACTATATAGCATTATACAACACTTGCAGAGTTGCTCTATAATCCATATTTTTGTGGCTAAAATAGTGTCAACAGTAAATTTCAGCATGGGAATTAGTAGAATTGCATATTTTTTTTTTTATGAATCTGCAATTTTGATTATTAATACACATTAAAAACTCATACCCTTTTGTGGAAAACAGTATGTGGTCAGCATAGGCGGATTTCATGATCCACCTGTTACACGCTGTTTCGTCAATACGAGCATTAGAGAACATCGCTGTGCTGCCTGATTGAAATAACGATTAAACTTCAATCTTTAAAAAACAAGTAGATAATTTTAGTAGTGAACTAAGTGGACAGACTAATATTGGTTTGTAAATTGAGTACACTTAATGGGACGGTATCGTGAATGTACGTGTGATTTGCCGCAAATGTAATGCTTTAAAATGACTGTTGAAATATAATAATTACTTTTTACCGCATTACATATGTTATTTAATGTAACATTAAATAGCACAGCATTATTTATTTTCCTTTATGTGCGCCATGGAATTTTATACACAAAAAATGTGCTGCATTTTCCTACTTTTCGTATGAGTGCACGCTTCTTAAGAAGCATAATTAAACGTTAAATTGTTCAAAATGAAGTTCATGAGTGCGCTTATAAACTCTTCTGTAGTATAAAGAAAGTCTAAAGAAATAAATAATGAATGAAAATGATTCAAAGCAATCGATAAATATAAGCAACAAATGTATTCAATTTGCAATTTAAAAAATGAAGACTAATAACAGATGTTTGTGTGTTCTTTTGTGTCAAACTGATGCTAAGCGAAGACCGTTGAGAGAATAAAAAAAGATAAACTTTCACTATCTGCGGCAAAAAAACGACTCATCGTTCAAAATGAATTTAAAAGATTAAAAGCTGAAAATTTATTTAAAAGAACGAAAAAAGTTAAACTTGTGATAACATACTTTACTGCTCTAGAATATTAATAAAATGACTTCGACGTCTATTTATCTTGACACGGGAAGGGGGTTCGAAGAAAGAATATTAGTGCCTCAGGGGCTCGTTACCCCTTCTAGATGTCTGATTTCGCAAATGAAAGTTTTATCTTTTAAGATCCTTGTTCATCGTTAGCGAATTTTATTCTTGTTAGTGCTCTAATCATATGCCCCTAGCAAGGTATGTAATTTTTTTCTTTTGTTTATGCCCGACATTTTTCTTCGCATTTCCCAGTTACATGAAATCCATTTATTATCCCCGGAATTTCATTAGTTTGACAAATTTACTTCTAGTTAATTAAAATAAGCACTCAAAAATGAATATATAAATGGAAATAAAAAGAATGTTAAATTGAAACAGAAAGTAAGGCCATATAAACAACTGATATAAAAAAAATTTGGATGGCAAAAATAAAATAAAAATGATTGAGAAATGTAATTTTCATGTAATAACATAGACCGATTTCATTTTTCTTGCTCGGTAACGAATGCTATAAATTAATAAGACAATGAATTCTAGGTAAAAAAAGTAATAAACGAACAGAATCACTTTAATTGATAATGACAACTTTGCTTTATTTTATGAACCAACAAAACTAATTTAATATATAATTGTCCTTTGTTATATGATACATTAAGTACTGTTTAACATTACAATATAAAAAATGAACGTAATTTTTTTAGATTGATCACAATAAAAAATTCCTTTTGATGTCGAAATATATTTTCAAAGTTATTTAATTAAAATACTACTTCGAGAAAAAAAATAAATTTAATGTTTCCCTATTTCAATTTTTAATGTGATTTCATAATTCATAACTAATAAAACAAAGTTTTATCGTCATCTTTGAGTAGTTATATATCATTTTTGAAAGAAAAAAAAACTATGAAATACGCTCATTATTACCGAAGTCATAGTTTAAAGCCTTAAAACTTTTCTTTATGAGAAGGTGCCTACTTTAGTGATTTAAAACTCAAACACAGTTCATTGAAAATTCATAAAAAATTTCATTTTCATTTTCATTTCATTCCGAAATATTGTCAAATTTGGAGCCAAAAATAAGTACGTATCTAGAATAACTTAAAAAATTTTTAGCCACTGTATTGTAATTTTTTATTTAGAACTTTTATAACGTACAGTTGCGTAGTGCATATCCTATTTTGACTGCAGTCTACTGGGTAAGTTATTTAGAGGGTCAACCAAGTGAATTTCAATACATCTAGAGCTACCGTCAATTCTTTAAAAAACTGTTGTCAATTACTATTTGTGCTACGAGCAGACTAACGCCAAGCTTGGCACCTTTTGGTGGCATATGGCCAAATTAAGTGCCAAAAATAAATCTTTAAAATTGAAGCCTGTGTGTTAATAGCTTTCATATTGTGCGAGAAATCACTAAATCGTAATATTATTGAAGGACTGTAATTTAATTTCAAATAATTCAGACTAATATTAAATCATTTAGTTAAGATGGAGTACATTAAAAATATTTATGATTTAATGGACGTACAAGGAAATCATGTTGTGTCCACATCAGATATTTTTTTTTTCTTTTCTGTGATTGCATTGCCCTGTGTATATGTATATATTTACCAGACCGTTGTATTTGGCACATTTTTATCACTAAAATTTAGCATTACATCATCCAGGTTATATTCATGTTTGATGCTCATATATTGTTTGTTCCGTTTTTATAGATATCTCTGTTTTCCATATGTTCAAATTTTAATAGAAATAATTTTAATATAATAGTGTTCAAATTTAATTAAATTTTGTATTAACATACATTTAAAAAATAGAAAGAAATGAAATGAATAATCATTCTACTTGAACATCACTCAAAGTTATTTCTGTAAATATTCTGTTATAGAGAGGTTATTTTTTCCGTTATAAGAAAAAAAAAAGTTACAATGTTGCGAGAGTAAAAAAAAAAAAAAAAAAAAAATCTACCAACGGCAAAGAAAACGTTAAAGTAGAAGAAACGCTAAACATCTTTCAAATACTTTATAGGAGCAGATTTTAAATTGCAATTTTGCGTGTTAGTCGACTTAAACTATGCTATATTTTGAATTTTTGGAAGTGTTCTTGAAATTACTGTTTTGCATGTTTATGTGAATCAAACTATGTCAACATTCATGGGACATTATTATCTAGGATCAACGATTTACGATTGTAGGAATCAAACTTTTAATAATGGCGGAGTTAAAAAACAAGTAAAGATCCTATATAGCAAGAAAGTGCGGAATTGATAGTAATTATTTTTTGGTGACAATGCATTTCACCAGTTTTAGGGCTTATAACTAATAACTAAATCAAAATATTCTAAATGAAAATGTAATCATTCCGTACAACTTTTCCTACTTTTTCGAATTTCTGTTTATTTTGCATGTAAGTCTCAGGCAAATTTCGCAAATTTAGGTTTTTCTTGTCTTCGCTAATTTTTCTTCTATTCGGAAACTGATTGAGGTATGTCACAGTTCGTTTGTTGTTTTATTCTCCCTAAGGATTCCTCTATCACCTATTATCGCTTGACATATAGGTGAAATTCACCCTCTTTATATCTTATAATACTTGATACTAAATGCAACCATGTTTAAACAAAACAATAAATAATATTTTAAAAATAATAAAGTTTTATTCATTTTTATGATTAACTCAATCTCGCCTTACTATACAGAAGATATTCTTATACGTTTTACGACGAATTTTCTAAATTTATTTTAACAAAGTTCTTTATGTGAATCGTAAATGTTTTTAAATTAAAATTTTCAATTGTATGTATTTGCTTTCGGTATAAAAACCACTATATAGCTATTTAGATACAACAGTTGGTTGATTGAAATTCAGACATTTTAAAGTATCTGAAATTTTAAAATTTTTAAGTAAAAACTTATAATATCGTTGAAATTTGATAGAAAGTACTATTTGTTATTTGTTTTCTCCCTAGAGGACAAATAAGATTTCTTTCCAAAAAGACTCAGCCAATTTCATTGCTTATTGAATTTTTAGCTGGTGTTTGCTAACAGTAATGAGTATTGAATGCTTTTATTCTATCATTTAATAATGGCATTTATTTCGCTATCGAATAAGTAAGAAACTTTTGAATAGTACTTTTAAAAATTGTAAGCTCATGCTAAAAATTCTTTTATTTCAAGCTTCAAGAAATCTTTTGAAAAGTGATTTTTTTCAAAATTATCACATACACCACAAGGGATAGAGAGATACTGGACTGTGAATTCGCCACTAATTGGGCAATGTGATATCTTATGATCTTTTGAATTTAGAAATAGAATTGCAACTACGGTGTTTATTTAAAGTATTAAAGTTTTTAAACTTCTACCAGCGGTGAATTTTTATCATTTTTTATTTTTGAATATAATTGAAACGTTTATTTTGTTTCTTTCTCTCCGTTTAAATCCTCTATGAAATTATTAATTGCTTTTTGAAGCAAGTATACTCATGCCCTCTATCTTAACGTGCAAAAAATTTTGATATTCCATGAAATATCGAATCGGTACGAACCTTCTTTTGCTGGGAATGTGTGAAATATGAGTCTAATTAGATCATCTATTCTTCTATATAAGTAAAACAATCTGTAAACTGTCCGTTAGTTTGTCTGTGTCTCTCGTAGCTCCAAAACGGGTGATCGTAGACCTACCAAATTTTGTACGGTAATTCTCCAAGACGTGTCTCGACACACCTCGAAGCGGTTTTTTCGAAATTCGAATTATTTTAGGAGATATCGATAAAAAACGTGTCGCAAAATGATCATTTTTGTTCTCGCCATTTCGCAATTGTTAAACCCCGCAGAGGAAAGAGCGAGGTTTGAGCATATCTAGGCTGCCATTTTTGGCAAGTTTATTAAATTATTCAGACTCTTGAAGTAAAAATAAAAGAATAACGATTTTTTTTGTTTGAATTATTTGTAAGGTTATTTTTTAATTAAATTACCGCGTGCATGTGAAATCAGAGCATGAATGAAATGTTTTATACTCAAAAGAAAAATAGAATTTGGAAATTTTCCAAAAATAAATGTGTAACTTTTTAATTTGGCGAAAAAAAAGGTTTATGTGCGATTTTGAGAAGATGTGATTCTAACGCCAAGCGCTATTTATCGACTGCTTTTGCTACTTGAATTATGAATACACCTGAATGAGTTTTTAAACTTTATTTCAGTTCGAATTGTGCATTTTCTACACAGCTTTTTCCCATCTATTTCTAATGTATTACATCCAGAAAGAAAATTGTTAGAAATGTCAATTTTAATTGTGTTTAATCACACTCATCAATAACGATATACTTTCCAACTTAATGGAAGGAAAGAAAATAGGGAATACCCATGGGTTATAATACTGTTGCGGAATTACTCTGCTACTCCTGGGGTTCGTCGTTCTAAAGTCCAGTTGGTGTAAAAAGTTCAAGTAAAAAGTCACTTTTCAGGATGGAACACAAACTTTATTGCTTCTAGAACTTCGTAGAACAATTAGCTGTACACAATTCACAAGCACAATCTAGCAGTAATGTGCTTTTAACAGTTCGCTTAGATCAGAAGCTCTCACAAATGCTGTATTTCTCACACAAAATAGAACACTTTCACTTGCAAGAATTCAGTGAAAATATACGAGAAATAACACTAACAGTCTCTCAAGACTAAGCAATGAAGAATTTACACACAGCACTTAAATTCAAAGCTTCACAAACAGCCCGAAACACGGCTTCCTTCACAAAGCAAGCGTATTCACTCTCTCAAAGCTTGATCAACACTTAACTCTCGGAGCAGCGCGCTGAGGAATTTATAGAGGAGGCAGAAGCTGCGAGCAGTTTCTAGAAAAATATATCTCTCAAAGATTCCAGATAAAGCGGGACTTCTGATTACGTCATAGAAGAGAAATGTTAGGTTATTATGCGTTTTTAATGCAGGAAAAACAACTTCCAGGCCCCATTGGAAAAATCACGCCAAATGACCAAAAAGTCGCCAAGCTTGGTGACTTTTGGCGAAATATCACCAAATTTGGCACCAAAAATAAGCCCCCAAATGTAAAGAGATCGAAGCCCTAGTACTAATATTTCTCGAGATTTCTAGAACCTCCATTGAAAAACAATGGCAAACCGGTTCTAATTGGCCGATTTTGATGCAACAAAAAGCAAAATTTATCTATTTGAAGCGTAGAATACGAATTTTAAACCATTTTAAGCCACAGAGCAGCGGGTTGCCCTGAAAATTCGTAACAATACGCTTTTAATACATAGCACTTTAGTGCGTATTTAAAATCTGAAAGTGTTTCAGATTTTCTTAGTTTTTTTCCTTTCCATTTTTGATAAAGGCCAATATATCCAGAAGCTCTTCAGAATTAATATAGGACGAAAATAATTTGTTCCTTTTAGAAGGTTTTTATCATTTAACCATGTTATTTTTGTAACCAGGGGCGCCCGACACGGTAAGCATTGCATCGGGGCGCCGGCTACGAAGTGTCGTCATTCGAACTCAAAAACTAAGTAGAGCATAAAAGGGGTGTCTATTTTGCATTAGCAAGGGGCGCCACTTAATCTAGGGCCGCTCCTATTTGTAACCATCTTAATTTTAAATTCCATTCAGAATCTGAGAGATTTCAGTGCCAAGGAAGCCGGTGAGGAACAGGATTTTCTCCGAATAAGTTTTATTTAAATGGCGAACCAACTGGCCGCCGGAGGCGGCTAGTTATTCAATAAAAAGGATTTAACAGATTCTGATACTGGAATTAGGTGTTTTATCATCGGTGTTGCATCTGCGCTGATATTCGAAATAGGCGTTCTATCATCGGTGTTGCATAAAGAGCTTTGCGTAAAATTAACATGTGATTGTATTTCTGTTGATTGTATTGCTTTTGATTTCAGTGCGTAAAAAAGAGTTCCTGTGGTTCTAAATTATGCTTTTGAAGAATTTGTAATGGACCGAATGATTGGCCGTTTAAGAATCAAGACAGTCAGACCAAAAAGAATCGCGAATATTTCAAGATAGGCAGATTTTATGCAAGGAAAACCTTTTCCAAACTTTGCAATCATAGACTTAAATAATTTTGTAAATGAACTGCAGCGGCTTCTCAAGATCGATATCTGACAATGACTGCCCATAGTTACAGAATATTTACTTCTGTAGAAATAAGCTGCATACATTGCAGCCACTACCTAAAATACTCTATAACGGTAAACTGTATGCAGAAGGTTTGAGGAAAATGTCTTTTATACGTTAAAGTCTAGGGTATGTTATTTACGATGAAAGCAACATTAGTACTGGAAAGAAGGTCAATGGATCCAATTTCTCTTTATTGGTAGAACGAAATTTAAAATAACATCTCATTCTCAATGTATTTACAACAGATTCTCCTCAACATATTATTGAACAGTATGGAACGTGATCTCTTCGATAATGCAGATGCAATGGTGTGCCGAAGAAAATTGTTCAATAGACGTATAGATGTGCGTACATATTTCCAACATCAAATCTGTGACTAGCTTTAGATATCGAGATGAAAGCTTAAGAACTTTGTGTAAGACTTTTCAGAAGTGCATATTAATCTAAATTTTTATTTATTGACGATAACTCTTACGCACACTGAACAAGCCTTGATGACAAATTCTTTGAAAGTGAAGGCATTAAACGAATACCATGACCAGCAAAATCTCTTCACGTAATCCGATAAAGAACTTAAAGGATTGATTGGGAAATTTAGCTGTACAGTGCGCGAAAAAAGTATAAGGACAACATTTAATTGCATTAAAATATGCTTTATTTCCATTTCACCTAAATGAAATTTTTATATTTCTTACTTCTGCTGCATAAGTTTGTGACAACACTTATACCACATAAAAAACAAAATTTATCTTCAAAATATTGATTTTACAAAATTTAACATTAAAGGAAATACGGAAAAAAGTATAAGGACATGTTCTAAAATACTTTAAAAATGTTTCAATAATCAAGAAAATTACCTTTTTTTTTCAATCACTTGAATAAGCCGAGAGGTCATAGATCCTGAAAGATCTTTTAAAATGTCCACAGATATTTGTCCCCAAGCGTCTTTGATAGCGACGACAAGATCTTGTGAGCATTGATACTGTGTGCCGTTTTTATAAACTTCTCGGGCTAGAAGTTCCCATAAGTTTTCGATTGGATTAAGATCGGGACTTCTCGCCGGCTAATCAAGTAAATTTACAGAATTATCTTCAAACCAGAGTTCTGCGCTCGTAGAAACGTGTATCAAAGCATTATCCTGCTGAAAAATATAGTCCCATGAAGTAATTAGTGGCGCTTCAGGTAACAACCTTTCTCCTAACATATCAACATAGCTGTCCGAATTCATTTTACGGTTGATAAATACAATTGGAGTGGGCCCATTTACCGCAAAAGCGCCCCATACCATAACCGAGTCACCACCTTAATGACGCCTGGAAAACACTTCCTTGGTCTTTCGCAGATCATACCAAAAATAACGAAAACCATCAGGTACATCAAGATTGAACATTTTTTCGTCCGAAAAAATTACATCAGCCCACTTTTAACCAAGAGAAATGTACTTTTTGGCAAAGTCAACTCTTCTTTTCTTATGATGATTTGTACGAGGGGGGCGTGACACTCATTTCCCATAAGAAACTTGAGGATGTTTACTCAAAACATTTTGAACAGTCCTTGTTGAGCATGGTAAACTCAAATTTTGTCTAACTTCATTTGCGGTTTCTTTTTTCTCGCAAGCTCTCCTTACAATTCTTCCTTTTTGTCGACGAGTGAGAATTTCAGGTCTCCCAGTTCGCTTTTTCATACCATACATCCCAGGATTTTTTAGAAAATTATAAACCACCGTTTTAGATCTCTTGATTCTTTTTGAAATTTCCCATCCACTTAATCCACATTCTCGGAAAGCAACAATTTTTCCTTTTTCAGAGTCAGAAAGTTGAGTTCCTTTGGGCATCGTTAAAAATTCACACTGAAAGTCGCCGAGTGGGAAATTCTTTTCGCAAATGAATCTTTTAACTCGGAATTGTCATTTTATGCTTTCATATATGCAAATTTTTAAATAATTACTGGGGAAAAAGCAATGTCCTTATACTTTTTTCCGCTGTCATTTAGGCTTAAAAATCAAAATTTAAATTTTAGCAGATTTAAAATTGAAAATTTTAATTACTTTACGCATGAAATATTTTAGTTTTACTTCTATGTTTGCTGCAAAAATTTGCATACGATTCTGTAAACAAGGCTTCTAGTTTTGGCGATATTTCGCGTGTCCTTATACTTTTTTCGCGCACTGTACTTAGACATCATTTTCCTACAGACGTAAATGCACTCAAGAGCCACATGCTTTGAGCAATCTGATTTGATTCCCTATCTATGGTTGATAACGTTTCACTAAAGCATGTTGTACAAATTTAGAGAGACCACATCTCGATTTGAATTCATAAGTATTAGGTTTTATAGCGTTATTATTTTTTATGAATTCACCTTTTATTATATTATTACTCTTTTGTTTTCCATGCTATAAATTTATATCTTAAGTAGTGACTGTTTTCTTCTGTTTATAAATGACTCAAAATACGCGATAAATATTTTTAATGTCTCTGTAAGCATATCCCAGTATACAGAATGTTCCAAAAAGGTGTCCATAAAAAATGTCCATAAAAGACTTTAATTCTTTATCTATTAGGAATAAATGGGGAATGTAAATGTAAATTTTTTTTCAAAATAAGGTAGGAAAAAAGACAGTTTTAAGATGAAATTCTCATCGTTAATTTACAAAAAGTTACACTTTTTGAATTTGTATACGGCCCCGTACAAAAAGTTCCCAGTAAGTCAAATGTGCTGCATGCACTATGAGGTGAAGTACAAAATTTCAGCCTTTCATTATAAGACGTCAGAGAGATATTTTTTAACAAATATGGTCAAGGCCTGTACTTGAATTAGACTAACCGTTTCTTGCTGGATTTTAAAAAAATATTTTTTGTCGTAATTTATGTACGACCCCTGAAACGCGATTGTTCAATGCCATTTATTTCTTCTTCAAGAACCATTTAAAGGTATATTTAAGTCAGCATATATTTATCTTCATATCACTGAAAATTTTCAAGGAATAACTCTCCAATTTTGTACTTGACTCATTAGTGTATGGGGCAGATTTTACTACTTGGGACTTTTTTTGCACTGGGGGGGGGGGGTTGTAAAATTAAATAGTGCTACTTCTTGAAAATTAGTGAGAGGAACATTTTCTTAACGTAGTCTTTTATTCTAACTGATTTCTAACATTTTTTTGAATTTACATTGCCCACTTACCTCTATCAGAAAAATAATAAAAGCATATTACCAACTTTTGGGGGCACCCTGTATAATTAAACTCATCACTGACCGATTGAGAGACACTTTACAACATAAAGAGACAAGAACAAGAAATAAGGCCTACACATGGTTTATGATAAACTTTTTAACAAACTTAAGCAAGAATGACAAATATGGCCCCCGCATGGATTTATGATGCACTTTCCAATTAAACGAATCACGATGAACGGCCCACCCGACTGACACTGTAACGCTGTTAGCATTGTATAAATTTTACTTCCGCACATATTAACATAAAATTTTACGTACCTTTATACTTTCATATTTTTTGTTTGTGTTATAAAATGCCTTTTATTATTAAAAAAACTGAATTTTTAATAAATATTCCGTGTATATTAAATGCTGTATTCATTATGTTTCAATGAAGGACTTAGGTGCCACCAAATTAACTAGCTTCGCATTTTAAAAGTTAAAAATATTCCTTAAAAATTTAGTCATGCATATTTTCACTCATTTTTTATTTATTTATCACATTATTTTCACATATTTTACAGGGAAAATGAGCACATATTATTACTTAACTCACGCTGCAAAACATCTTTAGGCTGTATTATAAATAGATCTAATGTTTAGATGTAGCAAAATGAAGAAACTTTGAAATTTAAAATAACTACATGCTTTAATTTTTTTAATTTTCTGAAATACACATTTTTAATAACCAATAAATACCAGTGCAACCTTTTCGATATTGACCATTTATACAGTCTTTTATTCTCATATTTATTATGCTAAACTTACATCTTAAAAAAAAGGAAAAGAAAGAAAAAATCATAATTCTTAAAGAGCGCTTTACAAATAAAAAAAGCATAAGTAATCCTATGTTTTATAACCTGCGGAAGTTTTTATAGATAATCTTTTTTACTTTAATAGGATGATTCTTTCTTTAATAGGACCGTTATTTAGGATCCTTTATGTAAAAAAAGAAAAGAAAAAATCACTCTTTTAAACGAGCATTTCTGATATTGACCATAGTTAGCTAACGGTTAGATAATGATTGCATTACAATAAGTTACCCGATACTTTAAAACAGTCAACCTACGGCACTTCCAATAATAAAAGCAATACAGTTATTCCCACCTTCTCTGAAATATTCTAATATTCGAATACAGATGGCACATTCTAAACTTCTCATGACGCTTCCTTGAGTTTTCAAAAGAGGATCTTACATGGATTTTCCAAAACATCCCCAGTAAATCGACGGCTGAAAATAAAGATGTTTTGGATTATTTGAACAGTTTTATCGATCTTCGAGCATATGCTTTACAGTGCAGAAACGCCTGGACGAATTGAAATACCAATTTTTCGCATCTGCGATTCTGAAAACATTTTTCTTTTAAAAGATTGGTTTATTTTGCGATCCCTAATTTGGAAAAGTGCGAAAGAAGAAAAGGGGGGGGAGGTTATTTCAATGGATGAATAACGGGAGGTATGCAAATAAAGGAAATAATTTAAAAACGAAAAGTTTCACTAATATTTTTGGACTATTATCTCATATTTACTGAAATATGAAATTTACATTGTTTTCTCTCAATATAGTTCTTGTAGTTTTCATATTTAAAATAATTTCTTCCAGTTATTTAAAACGTTGGTTTTTAAAGTATGAAAATGTTGGTTTTTAAAGTAGGAAATACTTCTTCATGAGCTCTATGCCGGACATTTTACACTGTTTAGGCACCGCGGCACTTTTTGAACTATTGACTTCAATACTAAACTTCCTATCAGAAAAAGCTTTCTAATGTCATGCATTTACTTTTTATGCCGTAAATTTTAAAAGGACTTGTACATAAAAAAAATAACTTCCAGGGTGCCCTGTATACAGAAATGTCTAATGAGAAAAATGAGGTCCAATCTTGGAAAAGTTATTTGCAAAGAATTTTACGTACAAAATATTTCATGAGGCATTGAAAATTCACAAATGAACTTTTTTGGCGAATGATTGCACTCTCTAAAGCTATTTCATCAATTCAGATTTTGCAGCAATCAGTGCTGCCGGAATATTTCCGTTAATTGACGAATATCCGTTTCTTTTTTCTCCTGTCAATTGAAGAATCTTCCCCAGATTCAACGAAATTTTTTCCTCTTCTTCGGATTTTCGGGAAGAATTCACGGAAGTATTACGTTTCCAAGGAGTAAGGAAATTATTTTGAAAAATAAGGAATAAACTGGTACATAAACAAGCACTCTTAAAAATATTTCTTCAATTCACGGAAATTTTTCTGGCAGCAGTGCTGCCGGAATACCTCCGTTACTTGACGAATATCCGTTCTTTTTCTTCTCCTTTCAATTGAAGAAAGTTCTCCAGATTCAACGAATTTTTTTCCTCTTCTTCAGATTTCGTTAAGTAGAATTCACGAAAATTTTACGTTTCCAAAGAGTACGGAAATTATTCGTTGAAAAATAAGGGATAAATTGGTGTATAAAGGCTAAGTTTTCTGAGGGCGTGTTGTTTGTGGTTTATAATCTCTAATTAAAGGTTGTGCACAAGTTAGTATTTATTTATTTATTTTGTACGTGTGCTCGTTTTTCCATTTGATCATTTATTTTAGTTATTGTTTATTTATTCAACGAATTTCTCATTGTCATTATAGACTATAATGAAACATATACAGGGTTAGCAAGAAATAAATTGTCCACTTCGGAGGGCTGTAGAATGGGTCTTATTAGTTTAAATAAAATAAAATTTGCGCAATAGATAATTCAAATGATGCGTTTGACATTCATGAAATAAATTTAAAAAATATGCAAAAATTTACCGATAGGTGGTTACCTTAATGCACTTAAAAACATTCAATTTCTTTCACCGGAAACAAATGGCATGCTCAACACTACCATGCGGTAACTGAGTGCTGGCTCCCACGAGAACGGTAGCTAAATTTTCAAGGAGAGACGACTATAGATTTGCTTTCGTTTTCTGCCTGAATGAATGCCAATTTGCTCAGTTGTTTCAAATTTCTGTAGCATCATCCGTAGAGCAATTAGAGACACTGAATCTGTGCACATTTTCTTCGTAGAACGGACTTCTTTCTCATTTGAAACGGTTTTTTTTTTCTGGTTCTGACAAACCAGTTATGGTTAACCAGTAGCACTTTATTTTGCAACGTAAGCATGATGTGCTAGGAAAGTAACTAATGCTCGTGTAGAATCCGCATTCTTTTTATCCAAGTTATGATGTTAATAAGCATGCGCTGTAAGGCAAAGGATATTTCAACTTTTTAATACAGGAAAAGAAGTCAAACTACGACTCAACGAACCTCTATTTAACGAATTTTTCTTTTTCTCCGATTAAAATGGAGACGAAATTTCCTATTTATCGAACAATGGACGTCGAATTAACGAATTATTCAAAGGCCTAAAAAAAATTGTTATTTTGAGTCTTATATTGAGTTGAAAATCGATGGCTTTTCAAATGCTATCTGTAATCCGCCTGTTCGGAAACAAAAGAAGACTTCTTGAAAACTAGCTACATCCGACTAAGAAAATGTGTAGAAAAGGTACAAAGACAGTGTTTAGGATGCTCCGTACTTTGCGAAACAATCTAACAATCTTGATATCAAGTTTCTGAAAATACAATCGAAAACTGTTTTCATAATGCAAAGTTTCCAGGCACCCAAATGGCAAGAGATGAAAATACTCAAACTACCGCTTCTTCAGAAGAACGAAAAAGGAAAGAAGTTGCTCCTGAGTTGGATTTTATCGAATACATCCCATGTGATGACAGACTGTCTACTAGTACAACTGAAGATAGTGAAATTGTTGACTGCTTGGAACAGAAGAAAAGCGATTCTAATTCAAAAATCTATAGTAAAACTTAAATTAAAATTGTAGTTTTATTTTCTGATGGTTTACATGATGTAGAATCTGTGAGACCATACCTTATGCAGCAGAATATAAACGACGTTTTTTTCTCTCCAAAAAGCCAAAAAATAACATTTTCGAGCCTTGATTTCTGGCTCGAAAATGTTATTTCAATTTTTCGACTTTTAGATCTCAAACATCCATAACTCAACATTTTAAAATTTCAAATTAACTAGTGCCTAATTGTTTGCTGTATTTTTATGCGATGAATAAAAAATATACACTTTGTAATTACGAATATTTTTGAGTAGGTGGTTTTTTATAAAGTAAATATATACGAAAATTTATTCTTTTCGATTTGAACCTTGATTTAGCGAATAAAAATATAGATCCCGACGAATCGATTATCTCGGGGTCAGACCATAATACTAGTTGTGTGGTAGCAATATATATTTTTGAATTTTGACACTAATTTTTTCATTTAACTCTTTATCTACTGAATTAGGAATTTCCAAGAATGGCACCTTGAATATACTTCTTTTTTATTGTTATAGTTAGGCAATGGATAATAAATACTGATTAATGTAATAAAAAAGAAAATAACGAAAATATTAATAAGCATCAGCTATACATTGGATGACTGGTTTTATAAATAGTTAACGAGTCTTTTTCAAAAGTGTATAGGACCAACCAATCTAAAGGAGTCAAGTAATACTTTGATTGACATACTTTTAGAAAATCCAATCCTTTAATCATAAAAAAGACGTCTGAAAATTCACTAATGCTCTTTTTTGAAGAGTAGATAGCTCGACTTGGTTAGAAAGTGAACGAAAAGCTGTCTATTTAAAACAATCTACTCTAATAGAACGTGGAATCGTGATGTAAGTTGATTAAATGAAGAATTTGGTAATGATTTTTTAAAGGAACGGTTACAATGAATAGAGTTTTCTTTTTTTTTACAATTTTAATTTAACGGTACTTTTAGAACTGTCAGTAGATAGAGGGTTAATAAAAGACGTGCACATCATTTGAATTATCTGTTCAGTACAATCTTGATAATCCGACAAGACGCTTGGTAATCCGGCGCCCTCGAGAAACACATGAAAAAATGTGCATTATATCTGTAAATTTTCTGTAATGATAATCCAGAAATGTTTGGTAATCCGGCGGTTGTCTGGTCGCATATATGTCGTCTTATCAAGATTGTACTGTAGTTCAAATTTTACCTCATTTGGACCAATAGAGAGCATTTTGGAGGCTTGTGATGTTGGCAACTTACTTCTTTTAACCCTGCATTTTAAAAAGTATACGAATTTAAAATGCGTTTGTAGTAATGAAATACTACACTTAGCTAATCAAATATATGTAATGATTTTCTTTAAATCTTAGAAAAGTAATGCAAGAAAATCTTACGTAAAAACTGACTATTTGTCTGTGAAACTAGAAAAAACTGAAACAAAAACAAATGTGTCTATTTAACTGCCAAAATTTTTATTAATCTAAACAAAGTACAGTATTAACTCTCATATTACAATAGGCAGGTTTTGGTTTTCACTCAATTGTTCCCGTACAATCTTGAATCATAAAAATATTTCTTTTGCTTTGTATTTCATTGATTTCTTTCGCAATTTAAGAATTGTCTCTAGGTCACTGGCTGTAATTACTACGCTGTAAAAAAGTTCAGAAATGCTAAATATTCATTGAAGAAAGGTTTCCGCGCGAAAATGTCGCGCGAACTACCGATGCTCAACTAGGACTCTCGAATTCAGAAACATAACCTGCATTTTGAAATAAGGTATTCACAGCAGCAAGAAAATCTATATCACGTGCGTTCTGCACATGGGCGTTTAAATTTTTTTACGTTTCATTTTTGTTTGTTTTCCCATTCAAAGGGGGTGCCTATGTTGTTTTAGCGATCAATTCATCATTTCAGGAAACTGAATTTAGTCATGTTCTGTATAGTGATTTAAGCATTCATCTTTCACCCGAGAGGCATCGGCTCAAAACTAACAAAAGAGTAGATAAATTATTAATCTTGAGCGTTAAAATAATACTTCTGTAATCACCACATTGTTGTCAATAAAAAATTAATCCTGAAAGAGAATTCGGCGAAATCAAAATTGACTGGCCGTAATTTTTGGGGTAACATTTTTAACGGTGCTGGAAGGTTCTGAACATCGTTCCAAAAAATACTAAACGTTTCTGAGTACTTTTTTGCAGACGCGAAAAAGTTTGTGAATATTTTTCCGAAGCAATCAAACAGGTTTCGGCAATTTTAAATTACAATTGCTCCCCCGCATTTTGGGAAAAAGTTTCAGGTTTATTTCATTGTAACTGTTCAACATCTTACATTCGAATTTAAAAATTTTAAATCAAATATTCAGAGAAAATTACATTTACAGATGTTCAATTTTTCGCGAGTGATTTTTTAAAGGTCGGACTTTATTTTTGTCAATGGACTTCTTTTGTATATAGGATCAATCTTTGTATATAGTACAGTTTTTAGTCTACAGTATAAAAGTTATTTCGACCTATTTTTTAAGTATGTGCTTATAAAATTTATGCCATAAAATGTAACTGCATGTCATCAGAAATATTTTTGCAGTTGAAGGTATAGTGCAAAATTAATAATTTGAAAAGTGTCTCACTGATCAAACATTTTGAAACACCTGACATATCTAAATAAACACAGTGTGGGTTTTAAGATTTTATTTTCGAATTTTTTATGAAATACTTGATAAATTTTCCCGAACCTTCTGGCCAGTAAAGTATATCATCAAAAGGCATTATTTTTCAAACGATTATCTAGTCACAAATGCACAGTGAAGACCTACAATAAACTTTATAGCATTTTAAAAGATCTGCTCTAAAGGATTGCATTCAGAACTCATAGGCGAAAGAGGTTAATGATGAGATAAAGTTAAAGAAAATAGAACACTAAAATATTTGTTTTAATCAATGCCCTGGAATCCAAACCTTGTTTACTCTTGGTCTTGTTTATTCCTGCAAAAGGGCCATGAATGTTGATTATACTATTTTCGTCATAAACTTCTGTAATAAACAATTTTATTTGATTTAAAAAATATGAGCGCGCTTCCGAAGTGCCCGTTAAAAAATGTATTACCATATGGGCTAAACTGACCAATAAATGAACTCTTAAGCAGAATTCGTTTTTAAAGAAATTATAATATATTTTTAATTGTAGCTTATTTTATTTATCTTTACGAGCACATTTTTGTTTACGTATATGTTATTCATGTTTAAAAAAAAGCGTGAGAGCTTATACGTTATTGGCTTTAGGTTTTGGGGGGATCAATTAAAAAGTGGAACAACAGCTCAATAAACGAACAGACATTGGCATTTTTTGCTCATTTGCTGGAATTACGTAATATTATCAGTAAATAAAAAGTTTCACAATGCACAATAACAAATGATTATATTTTCAAGAGACGTACATGTAGCCAGGCAACCAAAGAACTGTCAATTAGCTTCTTCTTTTTTGTACGGAAGTAAATTACTGTCGCCATTCCATAGACTGAAAAACTCTTGAAACCTTATTTTTTTAAATATATACAAAATGTTTGCGCCAGTTATAATACGGATGGCCACGCAGGTAAACCAAAATCATAAACCTTTCCAACTTGTTATAATTATTGTAGATGTTAAATTTTGAGTTGTGCCATTTTTGACACATCTTTGAAGTATGAGGCATTATTTTCACTATAAATGTTTAAATTTAAAATGATATCTACATAAGACATTTTAACATTCTCCTTTCATTTCAGATGACATTACAATTCAATGACAAAACTTTTATACATTCACGTAGCACATGCAAACGATTTAGAGATATTGGAAAAGATAGCTGGTGATAAAGGTTATTCTTAATGATTACTGGAAAAGTGTCAAAGAGAGGTATCAACTATCGGTTGATCACATAATATATAAGCTAATGCAAAACAAGTAATTTTGTTCGCTTAAATTACTAAAATATCGATGTTTTCCTTATATAATAAAATATGATGTGTAGCAGAACTGGAAATATTAAATTATAGGCAAATATGAGCACATGAGTTATAAATTATATCAGGTTGTAACGAAAGTTTTCCGCCATATCTGCCTGAAAAACTAACTTCTAACTCATTAGATAACTGTATTTGAACTTTCGGTACCAAACCTGCACAGTGTCACATGATACAACAATAGTACTTAAAGCTGTACTCATAATTTGTTGATATACTGGAGCTGAATTTTTGCAACACAACTGGAAGTTAATGATGGTTCTAATCCTCTAGAGCTATAGTTCCATTTGAAACACCTTGAACTTAATTATAACTATATTTTTTAGAGATTTCACAACACAGTGTTATAAAGTGAGCCTCTTTCTTTCAAATGTCAAAAATCGTTCGACAAAATATGAGCAAATACGCCAACGCGAGCTGTGTTCTGACGATATTTGCGGTGGCGGGAAACTTTCGTTACAACCTAATATTAAACAACTTTATGTAAAACACACTTAACAGTAAAAATTAAATAAAACAGTTTTTTAAAATTCTTTTGTGTGTAAAAACACAAATATTTAATTATAATTAACATTTAACCGGGCTTTAAAATTAAATATGTTTTATTTCTGCAGAGAAGAAAAAATATTTCACTATGCTGTCTTGCTATTTCTGTTTACATTTGTATGATTACTCCATTCAGAATATTTGAATTGAACTGGACAATTTGTTAATGAAACTGGACAAGATCCAAACTGTGTAAACACACAGCAGCATTTTATTTTCTTTCAGCTAAAATAAAATAAATAGCACAAGAGGGTATATTCCTACCAGAAAATTAACTTCCTTCGTAACAGAAAACCTCATCATGAATTTGGCTTTTAAACTAATGAATAACTATATACTAATTTGGTGTTTTACCTTTTCCCCCTGGCGTTAGCCATGAAATTGTTGAAATTTAAAGGGAGCTTTAAAGTCTTTAAAGCTGCCTTTAAATTTAACTTTAGTTTTAATTTCCCCCGTGAACAAAATTAATTTTTCTTATCTTAAATAGTCCGATGAAAATTTTAAAAATTGTGGCATTTGTCGTATTTGATGTAATTGCGGCTGATTACTTACACCAGTCAACCTAAACGTGCTCTGAACTCTATAATAAACAACATCAAAATTATGTTAAAAAGTTACACGCTACTCAAGTGCCACCATTCTCCATCTTCATTTCCGTTTTCCTTCCACTGGTGCTATACAAATTTGCACCTCTTATTTTGACTAAGATTTCTAGGAGGCTTTCTGTAATTAAAAAAATTTCTTTTGTTCCCTTCGTTTCACGTTTGGATAACTTTCGTTGAATATTTCGGTTTTATTTTATTACTTTCTTTTTTGCCGTTGTTTTAACTGCCTGTTATTTTCGAAATAGACCTAGTACTTATTGGTGATGAGCTTAAAAGCGGAATTTATCTGCTTCGAACGTATTTAATCCATATTTTTGTCATCATTGTAAATGGTCACCAAAATTACATACAAACATACAAAAAAATAACATTTTTCTTAAGCATTTCTAGATCTTTCTTGGAAATGGTCCATCTTTTTTTCTTGAAATCGAGTTACTCAATATTTTTAGGCTAACTGAAACGCATGCAGACTTTATATAATTTCATACTTTGATAGTAAATAGCTTAAGTACATTTTTCTTTCGTATTATGGTTATAAAACACATAACAATTACAACTTTAATCTAAGCTTCATACATTAAATATGTGATGTACAAATTTCAATATTTTATAATAAAAAGGCTCAGAGACATGCTTAAATAAAATTTGGTAAAGAGCAATACAATGTGAGTAATAGTAAATGCAGTTATTGTTTCATTCATGCAGTTATTGTTTTTTTTTTTTTTTTTTTTTTTTTTAAGTAATTTGTGTACATTCCTGAAACGCGATCTTGGGATGTAATTTTCTTCGACAGCCATTGAAAGGGGTTTAAGTCAACATATATTTATTTTTTATTGCACACCCTTTTAATGATGAAAGGTCAAAAATGTGTACATCACTTAATTAATATATGGGGCATATTTTACGGATTGGATTTTTTTTTTTTTACTGGGTAATGTAAAAAATTAAATTTTGTATTTAGTTTTAATTTGCAAAAAAATTTAATTGATACCATAAAGTTCAGTATCTTTTTTTATTTTTATTTGTTTATTTATTTATTTTTTGCCGAAACATTGTATAGGTTTGTGACCAATATTTAATGCTTAAAAGCCTAGATCAATTATTTGGGGACACCCTGTATATAAAATACTACATTTCTGCAATAATTTAACTGTTCAGCCCTTTTATTTGCCGATTTTCAATGAAATTTTACGTTTTTCAGTAGCCACAACATATATTCAGTGAAAAATAAACACAGAACGTCTATGCACGTCTATTTCTCCCTTTATTTCTGAAACGTGCTTTTCTCTACGGACCCATCTTTTATATTGGCACAATCTAACCGTGGATGAGAAACGTTAAGATTTGTTGGTTAAGTATGAATAGAATACTTACATAGAGCTATTTCAAGTATGAATCACAATACATGTTTTCGAGATAGCATTGATAGATGATTATTAAATATGTCCATTTCTTGGATATGTACAAAATATTGAAATGATTAAAATATAAACTAAAAAATAGATTCATTAAAATAATGTCTATACATTGGTTAAGATCTCTAGACCAGCGGCTCCCAACCAATGGGATGCACCCCCTTTGGGGGGCACAGAACGTTTGTGTGGGGGGGGGGCGAGCGAAAAAGCAATGGAAATGTATGTTTAAAAGAATCATCTTATTTACTCTTATTTTTACTCCAAAACACATTTATTTTCCCTTAAAATGTTTATTGAAATTTTACCGATAACATTATATTGTAGAAAAGAATACTAAATGCTCATTGTTGAAAAATAAAAAAAAACTGTATGTTTGCTGAGGAATGTGATTGAGAGGAACGTCATTCTAATCCTTTGCTGGTGAGGGGAGGCAATGTTGAAAGATAGGGAACCATTGCTTTAGGCTATGAAACGCGATACTTTATTGTTTACGCTTTCTTTCTTTTTGATGTTGTTATCCACATGAAAGTAGATATCATAAAATGCTAATAAATTTCCTTCCACCAAAAACACATCAAATGCCAAACGCCAAGAATATAATTTAAATGTAAACTTGAAGAAAGAGGCAATTATTAGAAGAAGGCTGTATTTTACTTTGGATTTTATCTAGTCAATTTAATCTCAACTGTTAGTGCACATTTTAATACTGCCTTTTTACATTTTTTGCCTTAATTTATCTATATAAATAAAATTAGACTTTTGTCTGTACATTTCTTGGAATTCAAAAATTTTGCGATTTCTATCCGTTTCAAGCACCCGGGAATCAAATGCGGCCCTCAAAAAAAAGTTTGTCTGTCTGTCATTCTGTCATTCTGTCATTCTGTCCGTGACGCTTTTTTTGTTTAAGCATCACGTAAAAACGGCTGAAGCGAATGATATGAAATTGGGTGTCATAATAGGTGGTCACTCAACTTAAAACATAGGCGTCGAATTTTTAAAAAATCTTGATTGAATTTTGAGATTTTGCGAAAATCCTTTCAAACTGCGTAAATTTGTATTCGAGCATCACGTAAAAACGACTGAAGCGAATGGTATTAAATTGGGTGTCATGATAGGTGGTCACTCAACTTAAAACATAGGCGTCGAATTTTTAAAAAATCTTGATTGGATTTTGAGATTTTGCGAAAATCCTTTCAAACTGCGTAAATTTGTGTTCAAGCATCACGTAAAAACGACTGAAGCGAATGATATGAAATTAGGTGTCATGATGGGTGATCACTCAACTTAAAACATAGGCGTCGAATTTTTAAAAAATCTTGATTAGATTTTGAAATTTTGCGAAAATCATTTCAAACTGCGTAAATTTGTGTTCGCACATCACGTAATAACTGCAAAGGTGAAAATATGATATTTGGTGACATGATAGGTGGTCACTCACCTTAAACTATAAGCATCTAATTTTTAAAAATCGATCAGATTTCGAGATTTTGTGAAAATCGTTTAAAACTGAGTGAATCTTTTTCCCCGCATTAAGTAATAACAACTAAAGTGAATGATATGAAATTTGGTCACACGATAGATGGTTGCTCAATGAAAACTATAGGAGTCCAATTTTTTAAACATTTTTATTAGATTTTGAGATTTTGTGAAAATTCTCTCAAAATACGTTTATATTTCTTCAAACATCACTTAATAACGACTAATACGAATGATACGAAATTTAGTGATATGATAGGTAGTTGCTAATCTTAATTTATACGTGTTGAGAGAGAGAATTTTAAAAATATTTTGATTACATTTTGAGATTTTGCGAAAATCGTTTCAAAATGCTGAAAATTTGTTCCAGCATCACGAAATAAAGACTGCAGGGAATGAAACGAATTTGGGTGACATGATAGGTTGTCACTCAACTTAAATTCTAGGCTTCCAATTTTTCAAAAATGTTGATTAAATTTTGAGATTTTGCGAAAATTATTTCAATATGCGTAAATATTCGTTCGCGCATCATATAATTACGACTAAAGCGAATGAAATGATATTACTTAGTTACTCTCTAACCTGTAATATTTTAACAATACATAAAAATCATAACTTCGCTTTCTTTACTTTGGCAACATACTACATCCATTCTGTGTACTACTACAATGCTGACGAAAGTTCTTGCTTTTTGGAAATTTGCATTCACTAACCCGTCAAGGACGGGTACTTCAGCTAGTTCCTTATAAAATAAGTTCATTACATTAACTCCTTCCGTTCCAGCCTATTCATATGAAGATTACAGGCAGTTTGCCAGGCATTTAGATTATACTATCCAAATAAAAGAAAATATACTTTATAATTTTTCCTGTGCTGGTTACAATGGTGGAACACCTAAATAAGCCACGTATCCACATAAGTTTACAATGGTACATAGCATGTATCAACTAGTGGTTAGATGGTACACAAGGGGTTAAAACAGAAATTGACGGAAGCAAAATTTGCCTGAATTAGATAACACTGTCATATTATAGACAGATTTAAAGCTCTAACTAAACTACAAGAGTTTCTAAAATTGATTTTGGCAGAACGTACTTGTAATACTCCAAAATTAGAGCATGATTAACATTTCATTGCAACATATTTTCTGTAAATTGCACAGGAATCGAATGGTAGTTTAAAATGTTAAATAAAAGCATGTTTGGACAGGAAAAAAAGTGCCTGCTTAAAGACGAGATTTGTCTATCGATATATATTCACACGTGAACCACCAAAGACTTGTTTCTGGATACTTATCACCGCGAAAGCCAACATAATAACGATGGCTTGCACATCACTGTGAATTCCATTAACGCTGCAACTGTAATCTGAACAAATGATTTCGTATACTTACATGCAGAAATGGGCAATTCTTCTTCATCCAGTATTCGAAAATTTATCTTAAAACATAAAATATGGAGTGTGCATGATGTAACTTTTTTAACACACACACACAGACACAAAAAATGAAAAATATTAGTTTCCCCTCACAAACCTGAGCTTTATCGAATTCAAAGTCAAAATTATGATAATATAAATAACCTAAGTAGTTTAGAAGAAATAAATAAACTCAAAGGACCATGCCATATTATGAACGTTCTGCTCGTAAAGGATAAAACGTCCTTTTCAGATGAAATAAGCGTGTGATAAATATACATATTTGGTGTTAACTTGGCTGCAAACGAACTAAATGGTGATAGTTTACTTAATAAAAGAATTGTTAATTCGTTTTCTTTTTCTTCTTTTTTTGTACTTATAGTTAACAACTTCTCCATTTTTAATGAATAACTTTTTATGCCTCCATGTAAATTGTATTGTAAAAATGAAAGTAATATTTATAAAAGGTTGTTGACTTTTAAAGGTTTTAATGGTTTATTTACAAAGTTTTCAAGTTTATTGCACGTAATTATTGCCCGGGGTAGAAATCAGAATATTTAATCCGTGGTCCAAAGGGCCAGTGACTCTGCGACTTCCTGGTCCGTATACATGATTTAAAAAAATGCGAAAACAAAATTATATGTGCAATAGAATTGATTTGCATTACGATCTTTATTTAAAAAATGTAAATGCCTATTATAAAAATATTAAATAAATCAAAAAATATGACAACTAAATGACGAACGTTTGCAAGAGAAAAATATAGATAATAAAAAGTTACTAGTTCGACGGACCAACACATTTTGTATTCTACTGATCTGTCATGTATTTTAGTGGTCTCAGACCAACGAACTATCTTTAGTTTCTTCCTGAAGTATACGG
The DNA here is from genome assembly GCA_038373885.1 of Cheiracanthium punctorium. NCBI lineage: Eukaryota > Metazoa > Arthropoda > Arachnida > Araneae > Cheiracanthiidae > Cheiracanthium > Cheiracanthium punctorium. The sequence continues at coordinate 998,364 of JAWZYV010008634.1, forward strand.
TTGATTCTCACAAAGCGGGACAAAACTAGTCCCTGCTAGTTTTATAGAGGGTGTTTAGCTATTTTTGCTAGTGTTACAAGTTTTACATGAAGAACGAATTTTTATAAAAAACATAATTTATTGGGCATTTATGATTTTATTTTACCTTTTTAGAGCCGTAAAAGGCATATTTGTCATTTCAGACACTGCTCCAGTCATTTCTGCACTATATGCATCGTTTCTGTCACACGAGGGCCACAGAAAATGCTGAAGTATAGAATGCCAAATACTTTTTTTTTTCATTAGACATCAAATATAAAATTTTGGATCGAAAGATGTAAAAATAATTTTTTCCCCATTAAAATTGTGTAACATGCATTATGCAAAATTACCAATCTTATTTTGTCCCATTTTGTGAGAATCACCCACACATATTGATGGCAACTCAATTAGTTATTTTAAAATTATTTCTACACCAGATAAGTTAAATAAACAGTAATTATAAAAATAGCTCCATCTAAATGTAAAACTTTCGACTCATAAATGATAGTCTTAGTTACGGTTATACGGTTACTTTAACTAGTCAAAATATTTTCCACTACCTTGCTTTAAAACTTATATCTTACTCAGAATATGCATTTCTTTGAAAAGTATAAAAGCTTTATTTTTCACTGTGGAAATTTATTCCGTCTACAGAAAAGCATATCTAAAAATAGAATGCCGCTTTCTTCCCAGATATGGAACGTATCCTATTCTTTTCTCATTAAACCTCACAAGTATCTTTGGCATGCAGAAAGTACAGTTTCTGACTATGTCTCTTTCAATTGATATTCAACGCGACAGCTTCGCTTAAGGACTTTTTAGAACTTTGAATTTTATAAAAGTGCAGTAGTCCACAACTTGTTTTCAAACAATATCGATCTATAAACAAAACTAAGAAATAGATATTACGATGCAAGGGAGTGCTGTTATGAGTCATTCGAAAAATATATTTTATTTATTCATTATGAATGTATGCTTGTAGGTATTCATTTAAATATGTATTATAAAATTTGATAAACTTTTAGCGATTTTTGAAAATCGTTTGATATTTCTTTCTGCAATGCAAGTGTAAGCAACACTTTTACAATTGCAGTATAGTAGCCCTTCGTGTTTCAGTACATGTTTTTGTGAAGTTTTATGCTTTAAAATTTTATCAAACTGTGTATAGTAATATTGCTTGCTACCAAAAAGTGGAAAGTATATTTTAGCAATTTTTCAAGCCTATGGTTTAGTTCCATTAACAGCCAATACAGTACCACGGCAATTTGATCCAACAATCAATAAAATTGATTGTCTGATGTATTAAATTTAAAATTTCATAGAGCTCTTTAATTATTTGTCTTATGTGTGACGATTATGAATTTGTTTGAAAGAACTCTCTGTGTTTACTAAAAAAATACCTAAATACACGGTATTCACCATTAAAATGTCTCTGTTTAGAGTAGTATACGGCGAAAACTATTGGTCAGAATGCTAACAAATTTGCAGGACACCTTTGTGAGACCATGGCAGAGAGATTTTCTGAGGAAAAAAATATTTTAAAAAGTCATCACGAGGTGGTGTTTCACAGCGTTTAGTGCGAATAAAACACACAGATAAACATTTTGAAGCGAAGAAAGCAGCGACGAATTTGTGAAACGGGTGCTTTTTACCTCTGCGTGGTGGAATGTGCAAATGGTATGCAAATGCATATCAGCAGCTATAACATTGTAAAAACGTCACCAGTGGTGATTATTGAACTTCCTCGTTTTGTACAAGCAAATTTCTCTCTCCTATGGTTTAATTAAGAATTTCTGCAAATTTGATATTACTAATTTTTCGCTCTAACGGCTCTGAGTAGAAAAACTTTAGCTATGAACACCCTGTATTTATGGATTCTTGTTGCAAATCTAATAAGAAAAACAAGCCAACCTTTCTTAGCCCAATATTTTAGGTCGAAATTTGATAATTTTCCAAAAAGTGTTGTAACAAGCTAAATTTTCATACCTATTATCTGGATTATATGTTAAATAATCCCTGATAACTCCCACCACTCCTCCGCTTGGATTCTGAAATATGACCATTATTTCCTCCCATCACTCTTGCAGAGTGGTTTAGGACCTAACTACCGCAAATGTACATGGATTACTAAGAAATTTAGACATCTTATTTCTGTGCACTGCACCTCGTATCCTAGTGAAAAGGATTAAATGGCAGTTATAGTTCTTTTATAGGAGTTCCGAAAATAATTACAAGGGAGCAGTGGAAGGGTAGAGACCATATCTCATTACAGAAGTGGGAGAATTTTCGGATGTTATATTAAACATCCTACTGAACATATATACCAATTTTTAGCTTGTTACAAGAAATATGGTATGTAAATTCTAATATTCCTGGGCTATCCACTCAAAATATTTGTTCGATGCCAACATATAAAGCATTTCGCTTTCTTACCGATGGCTGCAGACTGAAATAATCGAGTAATGCACAAAATCGCTTAACTAGAAACTACCTTACTGGAAGTTGCTTGGTTTATTAGGTAACAAGACCTTCAAAATATCAATATTATGTTTATATTTCAGATACTGAAAATGTACAAGTAGCAAATTTACGTCTAAACTAATTAATTTACTTACTCTAAGGCTACTAGATAAAGAGATGGCACTAGCTGCCGTTCTTGTGCCCAAGAACTTTCAGTTTTTCTCCCTCCCAGTAATTTAGCATAGTCCAATGATTTAGCATAGATGGTGGAGTTACCCGCTGTATATTTTACCATTAAAATATCATTTTTTTCTTTACTAATGTAGATTAAAGCAGCTGATTCTTCAACATTAAACTGCTTTAGTACAAAACTTTCTAGTGATATTACACGATGACCCGTGAATTGGGACGACTTTATTAAAATTCGCCAACTTTGTTAGTTTTTTTTTCCTCTTGGGCAGAAGTGGAATGCTTGGAAGTTTTCATTAGAATCATATTTTACTTTTATACTCTAGTTCTCCAGTTAGTACAGAAAGAAAACGAAAATTTTTTAGAATAAACAAGTCAATTTTTTCTTTCAAAAAATTCTTTGAACTTACTATGCTTTAAAAAATCCCATAAGCACACCAAGGTAGGATGTTGGGAATGCAAAAATGGAAATCGGTGCATTACTTTTAAGGGCTCTAGTTTACTCTGCTGCCTATGTTTCCACATTGGACTCCATTTTATTTTATGTGTGTTTCTCTTTTTATGATGAATTAACACTTTATATGATTTAATATGAATTAGAACTTTATATCAAGGACAATCTATAAACAATGCATTATTTTTTGAAAAACCGTATTCAGAAAATTCACTATTTGTTGAAAGCTTCTATTACTTGCAAGCTTGAAAGATTATTAACAGGTACATGAAGACAACTTTTCCAACCCGAAATCGCTATGGGATTCTAAACTGTCTTGTTGTAACGTACCCCTTCCAGAAGTTAGTCACTCTAATTTTGGAACACCCTGTATAAATGCGTAGCAATCGTTGTTCATTTATTGCACTTAAAGCGCAAAAGGACTGACATGCAAATTTGAGTTGGAAAAAAAAGCAATGAGTTAGAAAGTGTCAAAAATGTTAATTATATTAAAATATAAATAATTTAGAATAACATAAAATTAGTACAGTTTTAAAAGAATAACTTCTCAAAATGAATTTCATTTTACAAAAGAATAATCTTTGCGGTGAAAAATGCGATTATTTTTTCCCAGAAGGAAAGTTAAAGTGGACACAAATGTAAACACTTTCTTCGCCTTGAAATTTTACTTTGAAAGGTATAAACTTAAACTTAATTACAAGTGTGTGACAATATTTATAATAAACTGAAATTCTTGGTCGTGGAACGCATTTCATTTTGCGCTTCGGTAAAAGGACTTCACTCAAAAGTTTCTAGCAAAATACGGTGATAACATTTTCTCTAGAAATGAGCATCGAGTACTAATATATATATGCATATATATATATATATATATATATATATATATATATATATATATATATATATATATATTGGAAAATATGGTTGTGTTAAACAAAGGAACTGTTCGTTGTTACTTTTAGATAAACGTATAGAGTGAAATATAAAGAGGATGCATATCTCAAATAACGCAAATAAAATCGTTTGGATATAATAACCTACTACATAAAAGACAATTGCTTATGGAAAGTGCACTTTACAATAGTCATTTAGCAACAGGACAAAAATATTAAGTTTTATAAATTGCTGTGGAACATTAATTGTAGAATGCTTTCACATAAAAACTGTGTGTTGTAACAGTTTTATGTATGTGTTACAAAGAAATGCATTTAAAACTTTTAAGTTAAAATGCGCTCAATTATTTTGTCTATCCTGTGCCATTGTTTGCCATGAAAACACAGACACATTTGAAGAATTATTTGATCACTGGATAAACTAAGAATTTTAAAGTGAATAAAGTAATATGGGGCAACTCTAAAGCGTAAATGTCGAAAATATGTGAGAAAAGAAAATGACATACAAATTTTTCTCTTCAGATCATGGTAACATCTACACGGTAATGTATGTCTAAGCAAATCATACCTGAAAACTGAACTCAAGTGATAAAATATATATCGGTAGGTCATATAAATACACTTGAATTTACAACTAACCCCTTGACACCCAGACCGCTTTAAGCAAAGTGCGTACGTATATACCAGCGTTTAGTGTAAATTTATGTTTTCATATTTCACTTTAAATGAACTGAGAATACTGTTTGTTATTTGGCGCGCGCAACACCTACGTTCTGACTGGCCACATCTGCTCACGTGATCCAAGTCATGAGGTGAAAAGTGAGTGACAGGTCTAACATAACCAGATGTCTCTTCGGAGAAGGAAGAACCTTACCAGAAAATGAAAAACGACAGCTCAGCTACAAATAAAACAGGACGTACGAGCTGTACGTCTGGTGGTCGTCTGCGATAAAATCAGGACGTACGCATCATACGTCCTGGATGTGAAGGAGTTAAATTGTCTAGATCATCCCCACATTGTTTTGCCTTCTTGAGTTGTAATAGAGAGGTGGGATGAATGGGACAGGTTATGAATGGGACATTATCCACGAGTACTTAAGTATACAACTTTTTAGAACCAAATTCTGTTAGTAGATTAGCTAAATGTCACACCTCTTTATACAGAACAATAGCAAAATGACTGCTTGAGTGATGACAAAAAATGCCATTTTTGTGATTTAGATTCAAACGTAAACAATGCGTAACATTTAAAAATTGAAATATTTATGTTCAAGAGTTTGTTTGGATAAATATTTCCTAGTAATTTATGCAACCTATACATTTAACTTTGAAAATTGCAACTTAGAAAGTCGTACCTTTGAATTTGATTTTATCATAACATACGATGTGTAACAATTCAATAACTGGTCTGTTGCTATACAAATTTTTGTTGATCATCAATGCCATTAGAAAATTTATCACCTTCAACCCTTCAACATACCCTCCTTGCCGACGTGTACAGCACTTTATACGAATTTCCCACTGATAAAAACAGTTCTGTTCTTCCATTTCTGTTAGCTTGTCAAGAAGATCGGTCGCTTCCGCTTTCACCTCTTCCGCTCTGTGAAATATTGTCCCTGAAGCTCGGAAATGACCTTAGGAAATAAACATTGACACAGATTCAGGATTTATAGGCTGAATGATTACTTGTGATGGATCATGGTATTTTTTTTAATTATGATCCAAAAACAAAGAACCAATCGATGCATTTTAAAAGTGCAAGATCACCAAGACCAAAAATAAATAATTAAATAAATAATAAACAAGAAAGATAAATCATGCCTAATGCATCGATTATAAAACACTTTCCAACACATCAGTATTTTTAAACCATGTTTGGCGGTGTATTTTCTTTAAATCTGGCGAGATTTCGGAGATAATATAATGTTGTATTATCACTATAAATGCATTTTTATAAGACCCTATAATAGAGAATAATTTTTTTTTCATAGTTTAACTGAAGAATATAAAAAATTTATACTCATTGTCTTGTGCTCGAAGTGTATTAGTATCCCTCAAATGCCACAGATTGTAATGTATTGCAATTCTTTTCGGTGTTCCTGTAGAAGAACTATTAATACGCCACGTTGGCGCATTGGATGATTTCAAGTGGCAGATTGCATCTTTGTTCCTACTTATTGTTTTGAGACAGACTGAAGACTGAAATAGTTTAGTGCCCGAAAGTATTTTATTTCTTATAATTTATCAGTTATATCGAAAGGAAACATTTGTACACTCCAAAATACACCATCACCGATATTCGAACCATCTCTGCTCCCGCGCCCAAATATCCGAAAAATTAATTTTAGAATCCTCTTCCTCAGAACAACAATTTCAATCTCATGTTCACATGCTGTTAATTACCCCCCTCCCCCCTCCAAACTAGAGCTTACTCGTATTCATATTTTCCAACTTTACTCATGAACGTTAGAAATTGAAAAAGAAAAAGGATGCTTCATTTGTAAGGTGCATTTGAAGTCATGAAAAGAATTGGCGCAAGATGTACAAAAGTTCGGTCATCCCTAAGTAATGAATGGGACTGCCGATTTATCGCCCATTCGTTGTAAATTGCAGCAGCACATCAAGCATTGGTACATTTTTATTATTTTTTACAAGCTCTAAAGTTTTAGAGGACAAATTTTCCTAATGAAATCAAGAACTTTTGTTATTGCTCTAAATTTGATATCTTAAAATATTTTAGACAGCTATTTTGTTCGTTCCTTTGAGTATATTTTAGCAATTAATGAAGTTCTGTGGTACGTAAAAATAAGGTTGGAATTAAAAGTATTTTATTTTAATACTAGCTGAAATGCCCGTCGTTACTACTGCCCGTCGGTTAGTACTGAATGCAAATTTCCAAAAAGCAAGAACTTTCGTCAGCATTGTAGGAGTACACAGAATGGATGTAGTATGTTGCCAAAGTAAAGAAAGCGAAGTTATAATTTTGATGTATTGTTAAAATATATTACAGGTTAGAGAGTAACTAAATAATATCATTTCATTCGCTTTAGACGTAATTATGTGATGCGCGAACAAATATTTACATATACTGAAATAATTTTCGCAAAATCACAAAATCTAATCAATATTTTTGAAAAATTGGAAGCCTAGAATTTAAGTTGAGTGACAACCTATGTCACCAAATTTCGTTTCATTCCCTGCAGTATTTATTTCGTGATGCTAGAACAAAATTTCAGAATTTTAAAACGATTTTCACAAAATCTCAAAATGTAATCAAAATATTTTTAAAATTCAACGCTTATATATTAAGATTGACAACTATTATATCACCAAATTTCGTATCATTCGTATTAGTCGTTATTACGTGATGCTTGAAGAAATATAAACGTATTTTGAGAGAATTTTCACAAAATCTCAAATTCGAATAAAAATGTTTAAAAAATTGGACACCTTTAGTTTATGTTGAGCAGCCATCTATCGTGTGACCAAATTTCATATCATTCGCTTTAGTACGCTTTATTACGTAATGCGTGAACAAAGATTCACTTACTCTTAAACGATTTTCGGAAAATCCCGAAATCTGATCGATTTTTTTTAATTAGTGCTTATAGTTTAAAGTGAGTGACGACCTATCAGTTCACCAAATATCATTTTTTCACCTTTGTAGTTACTACGTGATGTGCGAACACAAATTTACGCATTTTGAAACGATTTTTGCAAAATCTCTGAGAGTATAATCAAAATCTGAGAAGTATAATTAAGATTTTTTTAAAATTCGACATTTATGTTTTAAGTTGAATCACCCCCTATCATGATACCAAATTTAGTTTATTCGCTTCAGTCGTTTTTACGGGACGTGCGAACACAAATCTATGCAGTTTGGAACGATTTTCACAAAATCTCAAAATCTAATCAAGATTTTTTTAAATCGACGCCTATGTTTAAGTTGAGTGACCACCAATCATGATACCAAATTTCATTTTAATTGCTTCAGTCGTTCATACGTGTTGCTCGAACACAAATTTACGCAGTTTGGAAGGATTTTCGCAAAATCTTAAAATCCAATAAAATTTTTTTTTTTTTTAATTCGGCGCCTATGTTTTTAGTTGACCACTTATCATGACATCCAATTTCATATCATTCGCTTCAGTCGTTTTTACGTGATGCTTGAACAAAAAAAGCGTCATGGACAGAATGACACAATGACAGAACGACAGACAGACAAACATTTTTGAGGGTCGCACCGGATTATCAGGTGCTTGAATCGGATAGAAATCGCAAAATTTTTGAATTCCAAGAAATGTACAGACAAAAGTCTAATTTTATTTATATAGATAGATATGCCTCATTCATAACACCTCTGGCAGCATGAATGTTACATTTTATGAGACTTCGTAATTTTACATTTTGCATTTATTAGACTTGTTTGAATGTGGTTTTCTGTATGCATCCTGAAAAATAAGATACTGATATTTACATTCATACAATTCCCATTAAAATTTCTTCAGTAGATTTCTTTTTTAATTACAGAATGCAAAGTGTCTCATTCATGCCACTGTTCCCTTACTTTTTACTGTGAAGGTTTAATCTATGGCAGGGGTCTCCAAACTTTTCAGCTCGAAGGCAGCATTGAATATCAAACAGCAGTTTAGGGGGCCAACTACACACTCGAGATCCAAATGAAAAAGAATGAAAGCGTAGATGTTTTTAATTATTTGATAAATATTATTTTATTCAGTTATTATTTAATAATACATTAATATACAACACATAAACACCTATATTAGTGGAAGTTTCAAAAACTTTCCTAGATGCCGAAATAGCAGACATTTGTGGTTTTAGATTTGATTTTCCCTAACATCAACAGAATCCTGGATATTATCATGAGACAAGTTTTTTATATCATCTCACTGACTGTGAACAGAAGTATAAAATGTAAGCAGCTAATAAGGTTTCGTAATGTAGTTATTAGTTGGAAAATATAACACACTATTAGGCACTTCTATTTTAATTCGGTAAAAACGTGACGTCCACGTAAATGGCGGCTGATCTTGGCAGGATACAAGTAAATTTCCGTAAATAAAAATGTGTCAACGGGACGGATAAGAGGGCCTCTCGGACCGTATTTGACTCGTAGGCCGTAGTTTGAAGACCTATGATCTTTTGCAAAATAAGTATAGTAACTATTGTTTTAATTTGTTTTCTTTTATTACCAATATTTAAGATTATTATTTTTTTGTTTCAAACTATAAAAGATTTATAAGCATTAATTTCACAGAGAAAGATGTACTTCTTTAAATTTTAAATTTTCTGAAGTTTAAATGTAATCTCCGTTTATTTTGTTCATAATAGCAAGATAATTTAGAAAAAACAAGTTGTTCTGAAGTACTTCATACATAAAACAGAAACTATTACATTGATTACGCCCTGTAAATATTTTCTAGACATCAGATTTCTATGTTGTAAAATATATGATCGTGTTTAAAAGAAATTTCCCACTTTTTAAATCGAAATTTTCAAATTCTTATTTTTAGAATCTGGAAAACGAATTGCAGGTGGAAGTATTTTTGACGCATCTGAAAAAATTCAAAAGAATAGATCTTAGTGGAAATCGCCTCATTTATATTAGTTTTCAGTCTGTATGGGAAAATCGAGTGATAAAAAGCAGATTTAACTTTTTGATTTTGTTCGATATAATGGAGCCTATGTTCTAAATGTCAAAACTTCAAAATGTTTTAACACAAAAAAGATATTTGTTTCTTTTAGGCAGCCGAAAATGAGTTGTTTTTAAACTAGGCATTTTTCTGTATAATAGATGTTTTACCATAAAGTTTTTGGAAATGTTTTCGTGCATATAAAAGAGATATTTCGTGCAAATAATATATGTGATAATACGAAATATATATTTTAATGTTTTCGCTTTCTTTTCTGAAAATATTTTAATGAAATTAATGTAATTAATTTTTCTAAGAGCATTTTCCCTTCAATCTCTCTTTTATTTCAAATAAGTGAAAATTTATTTATTTCCCTTTTCCCCCCGAAGGAAATGCTTCAAATCAATTACTTTATTTGCTTCTAGCTGTTTAAAATATTTTTATTTGAAAAAAAAAATAGTATCCTTTGTTTAACTTTAAAATCACGGAGGAATTTTATGTATAAAATAAAATTCTTTTGTATATGCATAAAATAGATTTTGTAAAGTTTTAGAAACAGTGTATATGATTTAATCTTTGAATTACTCATAACAACACTTGTGAAAAATGATTTTTTTCCAATGCATTTTTTTAATGAAATAAACTGATCCATAACCTAGTGGAGAAGAAACTTTTTGTTCATTACGCATAAAAAAAATGCGTGACTATTCTCATGCACGAAATCATTTTGTGAATGAATCAGAAAGCAATTTTCTTTTTTCTTCTATTTTATTTTATTTTCTTTAAAACGACATGAAAATTTCATGTAATGATACATATGATAAAACTACGTCTTACAAAATTAAAAATACCACAAGAAGCTCAACCCTTAATTTAATTACAATATAAAAGGTGTTCATAATTAAAAGACCCCATTTTGAAAGCCATCTAAAACTGAAACTGTTCATCAGAAGATCTTAAAAATTTGAAGGTCACTTAATAAAGACATAGTAATTTGTTTCAAAGGGTAGAAAAATTTGTTTCTAACGTATTGCTACTGTAAACTGTAATTATAAACTACGCTTATTATTTGCTATTAGTTAATAACCCAGCCTACAGAAGCAGCCACAATGGAAATCAGATATCCAAGAATTTTTCCAGATTTTATAACACCTACTGAGCGACGTCGAAAAAGAACTGCGAGATTTTCAAATTATTCTGCAGTAAACCAGCGATTTTATGTTTTTTTTTTGTTTTTTCCCTTGTGATACTTGGGGTTATTTTTTTCTCTGCAACAAATTCTAATGTCTTTATTCAGTAATTCTGGTGACTTGTTTTGGCGTCAGATTTTCTTCAAATTGGGTCTTTTATACGGACATCCCCGATGATTCGAACTGTTTGATATGAGCGGCACTTTAAAAGAAAATCACTTTTAACTCTATACTTGGGGTTTAAAAAAATGTTTGTAACGAAATTAAGTTATTTTTCATGCCTTAAATTTTATAACAGTCTTATAGTTTAAAAAAATGGGGGAAAATCAGGGTAATCTTTCTGCGCTGAAAAGAATTGTAGAAAAATCTCAATACTTATAAAATTCTGAATAGAAAAATAGAAAAAGGGAAAAAAGAATAAGGATGTAGACAAGATACGATATACGTATGTCGAAAAGGACACTAATAGCGTATTAAGTTGCGGTGGTAATGCCGTAAAGAAGATTAAATACTTGATTAAGTGCTTGATACTGATTAAATACTTGATATTACGTGAGTTACCACATTGTAATCAACTTCTTGAACTGTAAAATCTTAAAGGATTTTACAGTTTTTAACGAAGTTATTATTTACAAAATATTTGCACTGCTATGTATTTGTTTGTTGGATTACGGCCGGTTATCTATACTAGGGTTCTAGGCAGAGAGGGTCTTTCTAAAGAGTCCTTACCCATATTTACGATAAGCTTGGAAGAAAAATATAGAAAAGTCCGAACAGCTAGATCGATGGACGCGACCTGGGTTTGAACCAGGCACCTTGCGTCTCCTAATAATAAATTTTAATGACATATCATGCAATAAAATGGGAAATTACACCTCTGTTTCGTACAAAAATTCGTAAACGTCACAAATACAACGTTCCTTTTTAACAGTTTTACTTCAATTAGAAACCCCTTCGGTATATTAAATAGATATTATCTTCAATATAATAACAAAAATAATTGAAATTTCCAAGAAATTATTGTATTGTAAATTTCAAAATGCCTTAGTAGATTTGTTTATTATCGATAAGTTACTTCATTCATATCTACTGAAAAACAATTACAATACTGTCCAATTATTTATTTCTAGCGAAATTATATATTCGTTTTAGTTCTTAAGCTTTCGTCTTCTCAGAAAAATTATACTCCTGCTTTATTTTTACACTGAAACGAAATTTAATTTCCCCACGCTTAATTAATTGAACATGTCAACCAGCTCGCTATAATTTAAATCATTATTTTACAAATTATATAATTGTATACTATAAAGAGCTTCCCCGTTAATTAAATGTCAAGGCACTAATGAAAATTACTTCTGATTTTTAAGTTTAAACAAAGGAAAAAGTTTTTCACAAAATTGTTCTTCTTTCAAGTTAACCATACCGTGCGATATTTCCTTGACATGCAGTATATCAAAGCATTGAGTTGATCTTTTGCATGTATTTTATAGGCAAAATTTGTGTATTCTCGTTATTATTATCATCGAAATCACTTGTTAAAATGAGTAACAATCCAGTCAGATTTAACCCTCCAAGTGGCTGTGACGTAAAATCCCGTCCTCTTTATTCCACTGCAATGCATTTCACTGCAATGCATCTGTAATTTAAATTATTTATAGCACTGAAATATCAAGATATATTTTGATAGTAAAGCTTGTATGCAATTTAGGAGCTTATCTTTTAATAACTGCAAATTTTGTATCATTTTTTTTTATTTATTTATTTATTTTTTTAATAATTTAAAAGCTGAATGAAACTTTTACCGCGGAAACAACTTTACATTATTTGCCCATTTCCAAGACGTTCAGAGGTTAAAGGTCACGGAAATAGTTACTGTGATGCCAATTTATAGCTCAAAGAATCAACGTTCCCTTTGTGACTTGATAGCGACGTCTCTTGGTGACTGGCCATTAATGAAGCGTCACAATGACCACAGAGTGAAGTTATGTCATCTACCAATCATGATAGGACTGGTTTGTGACACTCCTGGGACCAACTGCGGTCCTCTGTGACGTCAGAGAGACTCTTTTGAGAACATCTTGTGCTGTTGGAGTTATTTCGGTCTCTTCTACCACCATTTTCATTTTCGTAGATATTTTGGGAACACTCAGTATTTCACTCATTAAATTTATCCTTAATATTCTCTATCAGTTTGTATTATTTTTAAACAAAGGTTTTGTGTATTAAAATTAAACTAATCTAATTATTTACTGTTTTGATCAACTTAAGCAAAATTTCCAAACATTTTTCAATTATTCAAATCTTTCGTTTATACACATTCGGAGAACTATATAATTTCAAAGATTTAAATTGTTATTTCAAACTATAATTTAAAATTTTATTAAAATGTTTGCACTGTATTACTCAAAAATAGTCAGACACGGAAAAGTTTTCTTTTTTCTAATATATAGTGTGACATTTATTAAATAAATCCATAAGAGAAATAAAACACATTCGTATTTAAAGTTATATTTTTCAAAATCGGAAAGTGACAACAGTTCTAAGCGTTATTTCAATTTTTTCTTTTTACTTAAGTACGTAAGCTTAGAAACACCTAATGATAAACTAAGTACATTGACAAATTACACAAGAAATTGAGCTTTTAAATTTCAGTAAAAGCTTTTCGATCAAATTATTTTTCAATTTTATTTTTTCGGTGTTTCTAAATAGCACTTAATCTTCTTTTATATTAATATCTTTTCTTGTCAGTTTAATAGCTTGTAAAAGTTAAATTGAACAGGATTTGAAAACTATATAATGAAAATTTAACAGCGCGAATAAAAATATTCATGTTTCAAAATGGAGCTCTATACTGCCTTAAAGCAAGTTACTGATGCGATTTAAAAAAAAACAAAAACATTCATCGTTATCCTAACAGACTTTTCACTCACTTGACATTTAAAAGTATTGGTTAAATTAAATGTCGTTGAAATACAGCAAAATCTCATTTATTTTTCATGCATTTTGACATAATACTTGTTAGAATATGCTTTCATGATATGTTCTTCTCCAAACATTAATATGAATAAACTCGCTTTAAAATATTCAATATTTTAAACCTCTTTTACTTGCCTTTAAGTGAAAAATCTCACAATCATTTTAACAAGTTTTTCAAAACTATTTTTCACGCTATAAAATTTATCAAACCGAGTTCAAAAGTATATAATCGAAGGACATATGACTGACAGAATTTTTTTAAACCGAAATATATATTAAATTATGCTTCAAAGTGACGTTACATAGCTTCAAGTTATTTTAAACACGTTGAATATTTTGAGAAAAAATTTAATATTCTAAATGTTATAATTTAATAAGCTACTTAAACGTATTTTTGCAGTTTCTGTGATTTTGCATGTCTCATTGGGTAGTGCAGGAATAGTTATACTAGTTAGGAATATGATATACATGTTCAGAGATTTAATTTCATCAACATCAAAATTGATAACATCTTCATAATTAAGATGGCACTAACATTGTGTGAATTTGACGGCCTTAATTAATTTAGGTGGTGTGGTTAAATAATCATTGTTTGAATTACAAATAAGGAATGTGGAATACAATTAAAAAATATTATTCACAAATAAAAATAAAAATATTTTTTTTAAGCTTTTTTTCTGAAACAGACTAACGGAATGAAATAATCTGCTAGATAATTTTAAAGATCAAATTCTTATTAAAATACATAAATTCATATTAGCAGTGGCGGTATTTAGGAAGTTCATTAAATATTTCTTGCTTTAAATATAAAATGATAAATAAGTTATAATAGGGGGAGGTTTTAATATGTCCTTTCACCTTATACATACACAATTGAGCAATTAATCAGCTCACCCATGCAGCACAAGTTGTCTGAAAGTCTATTAATGTTCAGAGAACGTTCAGAAGTGTTCTCTGTACGTTTTTTGAGCATATGTTAACATTCAGAGAATACTGTGCTGCTGCCTGTGCAAGCATTTATAAATTATATATTATTTTGAAGTGAAAAATCTAATATATAAATAATTCTCCATGGGCGTTTTACATTGATCTGTGAGATAGGGTGGTGTTTTATATAACACATGTTTGAGTATGTAATAAATTTTCGAGTTTGAAAATTCTCTCAAAAATTATTTCAAACCAAATGTATCAAAAATCATGGTTTACTACAAAAATTTAATTTATTAAACTTTTTTTTACTGAATTTTTAAACTCTTTTTAGTCTGAAAATTACTTAGCAAGTAATGCTGTCTTCGATATTATGTAACTGAGTACTGATGATTATTCAACAATTTACTTACTGCCAAGATTTCTCATTGAAAGTGGGAAATAACTAGTGTGCATAATCTACTCCGATCTCAGGTACATGAGAAATAAATCATGATAAAGTTTGGTAATTATTTATTTAATTTAATAATTATTTTATTGTTCTTAGTTACTTGTAACGTTGTTAGATATTAGCTTGGATAAAAAATTGAAGAAAGTAAAGAAGAAGAAAAACAGTTTCTTAAGGCAATCATTACGATTTACGTACATATCCTAGTCGGTAAAGTTCGAACCTCCATGGGTAAAATACAGTAGATATACAGTCTATCACCTTTAACCAGAGTTAGGCAAAAATACATTGAAAATATATTTTCGATTGAAAAAAGAGGATACATTAGTTACGACAAATGAAAATGCAATATGGAAAATACTTTCTGAGGTGAAAAAATACAGATACAAAATATATGTTTTTAAATACACAGAAAATAGAAAAAAAAATTCTTAAAGTATTATGAAATTTAAACTTTCAACTGAAGATCCCAGTTTATTTTATTTAAATATATATTAACTTGAAAATTAAAAAAAATCATATTGATTGATATTTAGCATATCTTCTGTTAAACTCTTTAGGTATTTATAAACAGGTCAAAGAAAACCTAACCACAGGTTTTTTTTTTAACTCTATTGCGCAAAATTTTACCTGTATGATCCGAAACAAATAATTCTTGGCATTTATACTGAAAACATAATTAAAACTGTATTGTTTCAGCATGGGAATAATGTACATTAGTTTGGTTCAAAATAATTCACAAAAAATTAATTTTGAAAAGTCATAGTGCGTAAAATGCAGCATTTGGGTAACAGAATAACCCCCCCCCCAAAAAAAAAAAAAAAAAATTATTAAAACAACATTATCTTTAGAAACTGTTACTCAGGACTATGATAAATAAATAAAAGTACATTTTTATGAACAGTTAATTTAACAGTTAAGTAGTGACATATATGTTTAAAATACGAGTTATATTGAGTCAATAAGATTCTAAAGTGCACTGTTAAAATAAAATAAATTTTTAGTTCTTTGCATGAACCATAGTCCGTAAATCCTCAGTTATGGGAAGATAGATCCACAACGCCCCAACAATAGTGCGGTAGAAACAAGCTGAAATGCCTGATAAAACACGATTTCTGGAGCAAAATATTAAATGCATTAATAATAATAATAATAATAATAATAATAATTACAATAATAATAATAATAATAATAATAATAATAATAATAATAATAATAATAATAATTTACTTTAATTTCTATGCATAAAAATATATATAAAAAAGTTTTGTTAAATAATTATTTGGAATATTTTATTCAAATAATATTTTTACGCGCGAAGTTTTTATTTACACTGTTTAAACGGTAAAACTGAGTTTCCGCTAGATTATATTTTCCCGAAAATTACTTATATTAACAACTAAATCATTCCCTGTAAATTTAATAAATTCTGCTTTACTGGAGACAGCAATTTTTGGCTGCTTTAATACGTAATACAATTAAAGGAAATGTTTAAAAGACAATTTTATCACTCCTTTAATTTCTACTTCACTTTAAGTAAAGAAGCACTTTTATCTCGTCGTTAATTGGCTGTCGATTGTATTGGAACATTATATTATAAGAACATTGCCTAAAATATTAGAAAGTTATAAAGTAATTTTAAAGAAGAAGATAAATTATAAATGTTTCAAGATTTGCTATATACTTTTTCTTAATACACTTGCTACATTTTATAATAATTATGCTTACACAGGTAGTAAAAATTTCCCGGGTATATGGACCTCTAGCCGCTACGTGCAAGCAATCGAGATAAGATTTCAGGTATAGTTATTCAGAGGCATGCACTCAAAACGGGGATTGTTGAAAACAATAGAGGTTACGATTATGATTACACTGAAATAAATTCGAAATTTTCTAATTGCAACACCTCCTTTTTCTGCGATAGATGATTAGCTCATTGCAAAACCATAAATAGTGTTGAAATGATGCACGTGTGATGAAATTTGGTGGCGTAAAATATTTACAAAGAAGGGAATAGTAAAGAACCAAAGTCAACACAAAGAATAAGTGCATTACCACAATTTCGCATTAACTCACTGGAATCGACAGTAGAAATGTTTAACTAGCAGTAGGGTACTTGAAAACTTTGAATTCCAATAAAATCAATTTTCTTCTGCTCTCTTGGGCTATCATGGGTTCGTTACAATTCTCTTTTTTTGCAAATGTTTTATGCCGTTTATATATGATTAGTATTTGTCATAAGTGCATCGTTCTAACGCCATTTTTGGTTTTTCAATGTTTTGGTTTCAATTTTTTGTGTGTGTGTTTTTTACAAAGTTTTGATTATTTTAAAATAAATTACTGCTTATCCACATTTTCATGTTTTAATGAACACTTAAACGTCCCATCTCGAAACAGAAAATAGTTCAACTGTCCCACTGAATGGGAAGATTCTAATAAATGAGTGCCTGTATTATTAACCATTTCATTTTGAAGAAGAAAGACGCACCATTCCGAATGCATCCATTATGAAACTCTTTACAATCAATTATAACCCATGGGTTATAAAGCTCTATACATGATCTTCTTTGCTTTTACACAGTTGCTGGCTGAACTGATAGCTCTCATCGTTGCAAAGACTAGACTTTAATCTTTTTATGGTTTAGAAAGTGAGGTTTGTTTGTTTTTCCATTTATAGAGGGCGACACTAATGTTTAAATTTCGACGAGGAAAAAAAATAGGTTGATTATTTTCTTTAATGGGCTTATTATTCCATCCATAAATTGAAACCACTAATATTCCAAAGAGTCGTTTCAGCTATCACGTCAACATTTTAATAATCTGTGTCAAGTCTTGTTCCGTATAGTGGTTTATATATTCATTTCTCATCAAGAGCCTTCGGTTCGAATCCATAAAAAGGAAAGGGCATTATTAATCGTGAGTATTAAAATAATGGTTTTGTCCATGTACGTGTAAATAAAAAATTAATTCTAAAAGTGTTAGAAATCAATAGTTGACTGGTCGTAATTTTCCGCGGTAACATTTTTTTAAGTGCAGAAAGGTTTCTTAACATCTTTCCGAAATATGCAGAAACGTTTCTGAATAATTTCTTCCTTCAGATGCGGAAACATTCCTGAAATATACAGATACGTTTGTGAATACTTTTCCGCCACCTCCGGAAACGCTCTTGCATATTTAAACTACGATTGCTGACCCATGTTTTGGGGTAACTTTTCCGATTTATTTTTTTTTAAAGTGCACCCGACATAAACATTCTTCAACTTTATTAGGGAGTATCAAAAAGTGTATGAGAAGATTGCAACTGCGTTTAATGTTACCAGATTCTTTAATATGCAGAAACGTATCTTAAGGAAAGACTTCCTGGCCCTAAGGATTTGCAATTCCATGATTGAGCACAACCTTTATTCAACGAGCAACACTGCTCTAGTGAAATAATACTTACAGTCTGATACATTTTCAATATGATCATGCTTTTTAATTATCAAATATTGCCGTTTAACAATCGTAAAATCCTGATATGGACACCATACAGCTTTCTTGTACGCCTATTAAATTATTTGCATTTTAGAAGGATTTTATTTAAGGTTGAAATTTAAATGTCTCTATTTAACTTTAAGTGAGATTTAACTTGAAGTTGAAAGTGAGATACTTCAATGGCATTATGTTGTGACGATTACTATCCTAGTAAGAGGTATCGCTGATATGGGTTCAGTTTTAAAAACTTTTTCTGTCGAAAAATTTAGCGGTATTTTGCTAAAAGTTAACAAGCTTGGAGAGATTTTTGTCATGCTTTAAAAACTGGACGTGCATAGACTTTAACATATTGAAACAGACTTTCATGTATCTTTTGGGTGACCTTGTAAACGAAACTACCCGGTCGATTGCAATCAGAAAGGGAGGTGCACAACTAAATGATACTCCAGTCCCAATTAAAAAAAATCAACGTTATACGGCTAACAGTTTTTTTTCAGCTGTACGAGATACATATGTACGTAAAAACGTACAGACTTCATGTCAAAACCAGTCAAAATAGATTCACGGTTGGTCAAAATGTATCGTACCTGCATAGGCACGTACATAGATATATTTGCGCACACACAGATGTAACGCAGTCATTTTTCTTCAGGGCTGGTAAAAATCGATTTTCTGTGAAAATCTGAATACCGTAATTTTTCCCGATAGCAATATTTTCTTTATATCTTACAAGGAAGTAAAAAATTTATCATTTCGAAATGCAGCTTTATTTCTATGATAATAATAAGGATTATTATGTAATTAATCCTTTTCTCCGTGTATTTAAACGAACATTTATCTCCATTATATTCACGCGTAACACTTATTATCTAATATTTATGTGTCTGGTTAAGTTCATTGCTTTTACATTACGGTAAATAGATCTGCTATAAGCCAAGAGCGTCTCCTGAGTATTAACATTACCATACTCGTAGAAATTACTGACATTCTAAAACTTCTATCTAATTACAGTGCGTAAAAGATGTCCCAGTGTAGTTTCAATAGAACAGACTGCAGCGCTGTATTAATTTTTCTGAATAATTTGCTCAGCTCTTCAGGACATTAGTGAGGAAAATGCATTCTATTAATTTAAACAAACGAATAACGTGACTATTGATTTTCTTAAGCATCCCCAAATCGCCCGCGGCGAAATTCGTTATTAAACTGTGGCCTCGGAGACTTGTAACGTTTTCCAAATTTATGTTATTATTATAAGCATTTCTGAATATGCTTTTTCCTCCCCTCCAGTAATAAGTACAATAATCAATTAGAATCCATTTAACTGATCTTTTACAAGTTCAACAGTATTTGATTGAGGTTTGATTTCTAATTTCTCTAAATAATTTTCTCTTCAAGTAGTAAATCAGGGTACATGAATATTCATTCTTCTTGTAAGAATTGCGAAATTTATTTCGCGATTCTGTAAGTAGAATAACACGATGTATCTGGTTCTCGGTTTCCCTTTTCAATAACTTTTTTGACACTCTTCCAAGGAAGAGAAATAGTACAAAAGTAAGCATGCTCGCTTCTAAAGTTCATCACCGACGGCTGTTACTAAATATCTTTCGTGATGGCTTAACCCCTTAACCCGTTTGAACCCACAGTGTACAGGCAAGTTGACCACAACTGGTTCGGAACCAGCGCCGTACTTGCATCCCTATTTTCTGCTTTCTTTTTCTAGTTTGCCCGCATTTTTAATTCTAGTAAAGCAACAGTTTAGTATTAATACTTTTAATAGATGGCGTAATTAGCCATGTTGCCTAAATGCTTTTCACTTGGGGTTGTGATTGAGAGGGAATTTTAGCTTCGGGAAATTCTCACTCTTTAACTGCAACAAAAAAGTATGGCATTTTATCAATATTTCTTGTAAAAATTTGACCTGCTAAGCGGTAATCAGTACTTTACATCCTTTTAGGACTTATTCAAGTAAAAAGCTCAGTCTCTTTAGTTTTAGGGTAGTTAATCTTTACAGATTGTGTTAAAGATTCAGCGTTTAAATGCAGTCAACAGAAGATGGAGGATTTACTTCAAAACCACCAGGTCTGCTTTTATAAACCAGATATTGTAACTCGGTGCAATTTTGTGAAGTTCAATACTTCTTTCTCTTTTTATGGCTCTTATAATAAATTAAAACGCCAACCTCGTTAGTTACATTCTCGCACATTGCTTGCTGAACATATTTATCAATACATTTACATGCACTTATTTCGCTTACCCGGGTATAAGGTAATCAAGTAATTTTGATCGAATAATAGCTATAAATATGAATCAGTGGTAAGAAACAAGACCATTTAGCGGGAAAATGTTTTAGATACTCAAACGTTATCACCCCGTTTGCAAACTCAAAAAAGCACACCTACTCAAAGTTCGTATTCTTCTGTTGAAATTTCAATTTTCAGTGAAACTTCGGCGTAAACGAGTGAACGAGAGTTTAAAAAAAGAAATGTCACGAATAATATTTGCATATTGATTGACAGGCATATAATCTCAACATCCAAAGTCCCATTATGCTCCAAACTTCTCACAAATAGCTCGAGAAAGCCATCATTGCTACTAACAAAAATCAGCAATATTAGAAAAGACTTCAGATTCTTTTTTTCTCCGAAAAGCTACTAACGGTAAATGTTTACGGGGATGTTTCTCTGTAGCATTTAAAATCTCAAAGACCAGAAAGTCATATACCATTTTTGAAGAATTAATTTGGACCAACTGCTAAAAGTAAGGTCTGGAGAGGAGAACAAACTGTCGAAATTCCTGGATTAGTTATCACTTTTGAATGATATAACTGCCCAAAGTATTCACGACACTACATTCATCTGTCGAAAATCAGATCGTGCAACAATTAAAGACAAAACATTCTTAGTTTGCAATTCAAGTTTATTGATCAACAGATATCAGTGGACTACTGAATTTACTTGGTTTTGTTAGGTGTGTAATATTGAAGATTTTTTGTTGTGCAGGTCTTCGGGTTCTACGAAAAAAAAGAGGAAGAACGCCGTCAACTCTTTTATATTGAAAAGGACATAACATAGATCTGACGGCATGTGTTAAAATATCAGCTGATGAAACGCAGGACCATGAAGTAATAGTATTTGGACTAACTATCATAATTAAAACTGTTGCTCTTGAGGCCAAAGATGCTCAAAGTGCTTTTGATTCGCGCATAGAGAAGCACTCAAGTGCTAGTAAAATACCTGAGGATTTAAAACCAGCACTGCCAGGAGTCGTAAAAATATTAATAAAAACCATAAAAGCACTTCTGTTCAATTCAAGACGTGCTGAATTATGACGCAGAGGCATGTGTAACGAACATGTTTCATTACCATTACATTGTAAAGTACTTATGTTGTCAAAAGTCTCGATATTAGCTCGGTTTGCCGAACCTCTTTACGAACTCTGTTAAGTTATGAAAAACAGCAATTTTTCTCTATAGTTCAAATTTAAATATTAAATCTGTCTTAAATGAGTAACCTGTTTGGCTCACAGTTTACCTTTTCTCAACAAATCGAGTGCTCTTATTCAAGGCTCCGCACACAGCGTATTTACTGTGCAGGACAAAATACATGCACTCATAGAAACCGAGTTTTAGGAAACTTTATTGAGATCAAATATATTTGAATGTTTTTGTGTTTCTTATGAACTTGTGTTACAATCAATACATTAACAATGTCCACAAATCAAACTACTCATAAACTTATTTTGAAAAGCCTGCCCTTACTCGATTTTTGGACAGCTAGAGAGGAAGAATATTCCGAACTTTCGCGAAAAGTTGTGAATTTCTTATTGCCCTTCGCGACAACTATGCAAGAGTGGTTTTTATACCTACTAATGATAAAAACACAATATATAAAACGAGTTGATTCTGAGTCAGGTCAAAAATAAACAAACAAAAATTCCTCCTAAAATTTACTCAAGTTGCTACAAAAAATAAATAAATAAATAAATAAAAGAAGAGAGAGCGAGAGAGAACGAAAGAAAAACTCACCCAGCAATTTAGATAGCAGCATATTGATTTCTACGGCTTTATTACCTCTTATTTAAATAAAATACTTTATTTTCTTTTGAGCAAGATTGTTTGAAGGAAGTATGTGAAATTTAAGAGAGGTACGTGAACCTAAAAATTTAGGAAACCCTAAAATATATGATTAAAATATTTTTCAATACAAATTTATCTGTTCTTATAACTACTTATAGCACATAATAATAAAAATTTTCAGTTTATAAATTCTTTCAATCATCACAAATATATACATACATACATGCATACACATATATCATGTATGACCAAATGACTCTATATGAAAACTAGTATAGATTATTTGGGACTTGGGACTTACAAAGCTTGGTTAAATATGCAAATTGTTAAAAGTATGCATGCTGTAGAAGCATATTAGTTCGAAATTCTAGCTTACAGTATCATTACAATGTTAAACTACAAGCGTGCTCAATTCCATCAGAACTACCCGAACTAAGAATTCAACAGCATTGCAATAACTCAACTATTTGAACACAGTATTCATTAAGTATTTGAAATTGCCCAGAATCATTATTCTGAGGACGAAAATACCATTTCACTGCTAGCGCTGGATATACGACCTTTTAATTTATAAATTTAATTACGGAAGCTTTGTCTGAATCTACCTTGTCAGGAATGCTACTCGATAAATAGAAAAATTCCGCGTGTTCTTCCAGAAAATAATCGAGCATTTCCTGATATTAAATTGTTTCTGAAGAAATATGGTGTGGTTAGTTTTGCAAATATAATGCTTAGCAAAAATTTATGTATACAAACAAAAACAAATGATATGATAGTTATAATTTTAGTTCGAAAGGATTAAAATGAAAATCATATGTATTTCAAAAAAGATATTCTTAATACGACCTTCCTTATAACCATCATTGCATAAAAGTTCTAATGTACAAGTTTTGCATAGGATTAAAAAATGCCCTGTATACATGAACGTATGCATGAGTTTAAAGTACACATAACATGGCTTAATTTCTATTCAAAAGGCAACTACAGGATAACGCGCGAGTAAATATAAAACATCACATTGTGATGCAAGTTTAAAACTCTTCAATTTTCAAGCGTAGTGCTTTAATTATTGCATTTTGTGCGGCATATCGGCACAATGGTACATTGTGCTGTAAACGTACAACATGATAGTGTAGAGTTGCATAACTGATTTTAAGAACCCTAAGGAAATGTACTAAGCACAGCATAGATAAGATGTGTTCAAAATTACAAGGTTTCTGAAAAAAGAAATATATATAATCTCGATTGAAAAAAAAAATATTTAATTTTATATTAGCGGAGTGACAGAAATCTACAGAAAATCACAATCGTCGGAACCTTCAAGCTCCTTGTTATTATGCTTTCAGCTTTACGCTCTTAAACAAGATCTGATACCCATGTATCTATATAAATAAAATTAGACTTCCGAAATCACAAACTGTTTACTTTTCTGCAGATTTCACTCTAAATTTAATTGATTTTGAGAATTCTCAATCAAATATCATCAGATTGTAAAACGTGCAATACCAATGTAAATTATATTTAATCACATAATTTTAATACCCAGTTTGAAAACTGTAAGGATAAAAACTTAAAAATTAAAATTACTCTTTTTAAGATTTTTCGTGCGTTATATCTATTATGTAATCAGCAGTTATGGTTACTCCTACAGAAAATACTTAATGTAAAGGCTGTGCTGAAAACTATAGTAAAGCTATAGTAACTAGCGTAAGAGACACCGGGATTTTTAAGAAAGCTATTCCTGGAATAGTTTTCATTTATACCACACGCTTTTGTGTGTGTGTGTGCTAAATAGAGTATTTTTCAAGCCAGTAATATTTAAATGTTAGGATAACACAATGTTCAAACTCAGGAATGCAAGTTTCCACCACGGTCGCTATCACGAAGGAAAAAGTAGTTTTACAGGCAATGTAAAGTATGAACGAGCGCAGCAATATAGGTTTCCAGCACGACCACTATCACGAAGGAAAAAGTAGTTTTACAGGCAATCTATATAAATAAAATTAAGACTTTTAACTGTACATTTCTTAGAATTCAAAAATTTTGCGATTTCTATCCGTTTCAAGCACCTGGGAATCCGGTGCGACCCTCAAAAAAAAAAAAAAAAAAGTGTGTCTGTCTCTCGTTCTGCCGTTCTGTCATTCTGTCATTCTGTCCGTGACGCTTTTTTTTTGTTCAAGCATCACGTAAAAACGACTGAAACGAATGATATGAAATTTGATATCATGATAGGTGGTCACTCAACTTAAAACACAGGCGGCGATTTAAAAAAAAAATCTTGATTAGATTTTAAGATTTTGTGAAAATCGTTTTAAACTGCGTAAATTTGTGTTCGCACATCACGTAATAACTGCAAAGGTGAAAAAATGATATTTGGTGAAATGATAGGTGGTCACTTACCGTAAACTATAAGCGTCTAATTGAAAAAAAAAAAGCGATCAGATTTCGAGATTTTGCGAAAATCGTTTAAAACTGAGTGAATCTTTTTTCACGCATTACGTAATAACGACCAAAGCGAATGATATGAAATTTGGTTGCATGATAGATGGTTGCTCAACATAAGCTATAGGTGTCCAATTTTTTAATCATTTTTATTAGATTTTGAGATTTTGTGAAAATTCTCTCAAAATACGTTTATATTTCTTCAAACATCACGTAATAACGACTAATACGAATGATTCGAAATTTTGTGATATGATAGTTAGTTGCTAATCTTAATTTATAGGCGTGGGATTTTAAAAATATTTTGATTGCATTTTGAGATTTTGCAAAAATTGTTTTAAAATACTGAAATTTTGTTCCAGCATCACGAAATAAATACTGCAGGGAATGAAACGAAATTTGGTGACACGATAGGTTGTCACTCAACTTAAATTCTAGCCTTCCAATTTTTCAAAAATATTCATTAGATTTTGAGATTTTGCGAAAATTATTTCATTATGCATAAATATTCGTTCGCGCATCACATAATTACGACTAAAGCGAATGAAATTATATTACTTAGTTACTCTCTAACCTGTAACATTTTAACGATACACAATATTATAACTTCGCTTTCTTTACTTTGGGAACATACTACATCCATTCTGTGTACTCCTACAATACTGACGAAAGTTCTTGCTTTTTGGAAATTTGCATTCAGTACTAGCCCGTCAACGACGGGTACATCAGATAGTTTCTTATAAAGTGACTGTGTCTTAGTGAAAATAATTTAACAAAACTTTACAAAAAAGTCACAGAACACTGTTATGAGTAGCACATTATTCATAATTGAAGTTCGAGAAAACAAAATCGCTTGTTCTTATCGTGACGCACTTTGAATTCGTCTCTCTCTTGCATCACTGAGTGTTATAAAACTATTGTGGTTCTAAACATTATCAAAGTATTTCTTAACCCATTAAGGACGGAGATTTTACCCTCCCTCCCCCACAATCTTTCACCTGAAATGAATTAACTTGGGGTTACTTGAGTGAGAATGTCCTTTTTCTATGTTTTTAGATTTCAGATGTGAGATTTAGTAAATATGGTCAGGTGACCATATGGTCACGGTAGTCCTTTATATGACCATACTATAAACCATTGTTTGCTGTTACCATACGGTAACCCTAGTACTTAAGGGGTTAATCAAGGTATCAAGGTATTTCAAGGTATTTGCTTAGGAGTGGGGAGGCATTACTTCTAAACTGATGGTTTGAAAATCCTTACGTGTAAATCCTTACGTAATTAATCCAAGAGATTCATTTTTACTATTCCTCACCATGGCACAGTGGTTATGTCACTGAAAAAGGTAGACGAACGAAGTGTGAAGGACCTGGGTTCGGGTCCCATCGCGCGGCTATCGATCTAACGGTTTGGTGTTTTGGTAGGTTTTCTCCAAATGTAACGTAGATACGCGTCATAACCCCTTAGAAAGTCTTCCTTCCAAGGCACACACCATCCTTGGCAGATCGCCCTGGCGTAGCGTTGCCGTAATCACACAAACCAAACATTTTTGCTATTTTTGACAGAGCTGCTTCATTTGGCTGGTTATTTATTTATTTTTATTATTATTATTTTTCCAATTTTCGGTGAGATTAGTGCTGCTTGTCTTTTGGGCGCAATCGAAGCTTTTAACTTTTGTAGTTTCTGCTCAGTGTGAAGAATTTAAATGAAATTGGAATTTCTTTAATAATTTAACGAGAGCACCTACTCTAAGAATATTGTTCATTGAATGAAGTTCAAAGACTATAAAAACTATTTTATGCATTGAAGTTTTGGATACTTTTAAAGCCTTCATATTTGTATGAAGTGTAGTTGACGTGTTAAAACAATTCTTACTTCTTTTATATGAATCATTTCTTGAAGATTTTCTACAGTTGCTGTTTTTAACAACCTATAATATTTTTAAAAAATAATTATGAGTTGCTTTATTTAGAAATTTATTTACTCACAATTTGACATGTACCTTTCAGATACAAGATAGAAAACGTTTCAAAGATTGAAGTGAACACTGTTCTCTAATTGGATTGAAGTATGGTTTATCATTAGTGTTTGTCCACAAATGTGAACAAACAGTTAGTAGTAAAAGAGTACACTCAGATAAAAGCTTCAAGATTCAGAATTTTTTTAGTAATATACATATACTGGAACAACTCTTTAGATTTATAATATTTAGCATACTTTTAATCTATTTGTGTTAATTTGCAGTCATCCTTCAATCGCAATGTCTGTGCTAAAGATTCCTAGACAGTACGCTGTCACATTCGGGCGGTACCCTTGGCAACAGAGTAATTTTCCAGTTTTTCTGCTGTATGGCGTTAGTGAAAGACTTTCTGCAAACAAGAATACTCGATTTCAAGTTACATAGTTTGGAACAGAAAAGTAGTTGCCTTTGACTATATATTTGATATGATTTGTAAAGAGAGAGAGACAATCAGATAACAACCAACTAAGAAGTGCGAGTCCTTTTTAAAATTTTCGCTATTGATACATAATTTAAAAGGAACTAGAACTATATCAGAGGAATTACGTACACTTCTGTATTTCCTGGAGATACAATTAAATAGTCTTACGTTAGTCCTAATTATTTTTAGAGGTCGTCTAAAGTGGTTTCTAAATATAATTTGATAGCATTGTTTGCTTCATCGCAAAAGTTCTGCTTTGAATAGAACATGTATGCTCTAGTACAGGAAATAAAAATGAAAAGGGAAACATGCTTCTTTATTAATTCGGTATTAAATAAACGCCAGTTTAAAAGATTGAAGTGGCTTCTTTAACAGTTACGTATTTAATAAACCAAATGAAGGATATTTTAATTTTAAATATACACATAACATGATACTAGACTCTGAAACTTTATTACACTTATGTTAATCGATTAAATACTATGTGAGAATCTAATTTTTTTTTATGAAACATATTCATTGTGTACAATAAATATCTAGTATGCTGTAGAACGAAAATGTAATATTGACAAATCATCATACCTAGTGACTTTACAATATCTATCCTAAAGTTTTTGTATGCTCACACATTCTCTTCGAGATATATTTAGCAATTATTGCTCGTTTTGTTTGATTATATCTGATTCTGTTTTGTATTTATAAACTATAAAAACATGCACATAAAAGTCATTTATTCAATGTTATTCTAATTAATTTTTGAGTTTCATAAGTTTGCAATAAACAAGCTGTGTTAAAGATTATTACCACCGCTTTTCACATAACTCTTATTTCTCGGTAACGAATTCGCCTAGTAAATCTTTATCTTATAAACTGACAAAAAACTAAGCATTTTAAATTCAAAATCTCAATTTTGTGAAAATCAATACTTTTGTGATACTTTTAAACAATAAAATTACACAATTTACACAGTGTAATTCTGTTTTGACACTCAGATTATATCTGTCTGACTGATATATTTATTTCTGATATGATAAGTTTATTTAAAAAATGGAATTTCAATGATGTGTCAATCGTACTTGTAATTTGATTATGCAGTTAAAAATATGAAAAAATTGAAGAGAAATTGAGAAATTAATTAAAAATTCTTAATAACAAAACGCTGTTTTTTCTTTTTTTCCCTTTCAAATTCACCTTCAACTCTTTCCAATAAGAAACTTTCGGGTAAAGTGATATAATTTTGAATTACAGCCTACTCTTATAAAAGAATTGGTTAAAAAAAACGAGGGAACCTTCTCTTTCCATAAGAAATAATTTATCTTAGTGGTGTTAAGGAGGTTTCCTGTAATCTGCAGACAAATTTGCACGAAAATATAATAAAATTGATTAGTATGTTTTTTTATTAACGCCAGCATAAGTTCATGGTTGAAAGGGCAGAGTAATTGCTCTCATATTCGCATGATGGATTTTGGATTGTTGAATTAAGTAAAGTCAGAACAGTATTTTGGACTTTGAGCTAACATAGTTGATTTGGTTTAAGTTAATATGTTTAGCGAAAGGCATTAGAAATAATGTGTAATAATTCCAGAATTTGACCATCGTACATTTAAGAGAAAATAGAAATAATGTTTATAGAGATATCAATGTTTACATACAATAATATATCTATGTATGTACACCCATTATTTCCTGTCTGTGGTATTCATTTCCTATACAGAGTATTATCCTCTGCAAGAATATTATCCTCTGCTTCGCCATTATTTCCGTTTTTTGCATTATCACACCTTCCTTTCCTGTTTAGTATACCACATGCCTCAACTTCTTGATTAATGAAAAAAATTATTAAATTTCACGCTATACACAACCTCTCCAACACGCAACCATTGTTCATCTGATCCTCATCAGACCAAGAACTCATACCAAGAAACAACTACAGTTCGTATGCCATATTTCCACTTAACCTTCAATTTTGTTTTATCCAGGAGAAAAAAATAACAAAGATGGACGCGGGAAAGTCAATTTATGACGAACGATACATGCGGGTTCCTTTAACGTTATTCAAATACAAGTTGTGCAGTTGGGAAAACGATGGATGCGGGAACGATAGATCGGGGTTTCACTGTATCATACTTTACTTCTTTACCTATTAAAAATAAGCGAGCGATGTAAATTTAAAATATGCTCAAAATAAGCTAGGAAAAAATACTTCGTTTAAGAAAACATTCCAGTCGTTGATTTTCAAATGTGCGGTTTTTAAATTTGTGTATGAGGCCCGTGCAAGGAAAATTCCCCGTTAGTAAAATGTGCTTCATACACTGATGAGGTGATGTGCAAAATTTCAGACATTTATCATAAAACATCTCAGAGATATCTGTAAACAGAAAACGATCAGAGAGTATACATGAACTTGAAGGTAAATGTTTATGTGTTAGAGCTGAAAAAATAATTTTCTTCGTAATTTCTGTACGACCTCTGAAATACGATCAACTGACATGGTTTTATCACTTCCCAAGGCATTGAAAAGTGGTTTAATTCAGCGTATATTTATCTTCATACCTCTGACACTTTTTAGGGTATAATTCTCAAATTTTGTCCATAACTTAATTAGTGTATGGGACACATTTTGCTAATTGAGAATTTTTTACGGTGTCGTATACAAATTTAAAAAGAGTTACTTTTTGAAAATTAGCAGAAAGATTTTTTTAGCGTACTCATTTTTCCTACCTTGTTTTTAAAAATTCCCAATTTACATTGTCCACTTATAGATAATTATTAAAGCGTGCTACCATCTTTTAGGGTCACCTTGTATGCATACACACATACATACGTATGTATACATATAAATATCTAGCGCCAATCTAATACATATACATATATATATGTTATAGATTGGCTCTCACGGTTGCAGCTATAGGCACAGAAACTCAAAATGTTCGAATGGCAGCGTTAATTTTTTTCCCGTCACAAAATGGCCACCTCATGCGAAAACTCTTAAGACCGTCGGAATGGTGCGTGCATGACAAAAAGTGGACACACTTTCAGCGTAAAAAGCCATAAAAAGCAGTGCGAGAATGTTGGTTCCACATTACTTAGCTTGCAGACGTCAGCACAATGATACTCAGATAGCGCGTTCGTTTTTTTATGATACACGTTCCATTCCAACGATATTTAGGATTCTCTCATGCGCTGAGCATCTCGCAACAGAAAACAATGGAAGATGCAAATCGAAAGTTTCGATTTTCTGCACCTATAATAGTAACCGTTTACAGAAATCCGAGCTCATAAACCTGAATAACTATATCCAGTATATCGTCTTGATTAGTTGAACGCAACAACCGCTAGAGGTCCATAGATTGGGATAATTTTTTATGAACACCCTGAATGAAGGCAATTGGTTGCACTCATAAAAGTGCTCTCTCGGCGTTTGAACCGAAAAAGATGCGGCGTAAAATCAATGCCTTCAGTTGTAAAGGAGAAAAAAAAAAGACTGACATCTGAAAGTAAAAATTTCAAAAATAATCTGTCTGGAATGGCAACATCTTCCATACGACAATTACTGCATCCAATTATCCGGAATCGAAAATAATGAAAATAAAATTAAAATAAATCCAGCCAAATCTGAGAATCTACAAAAGTAGCGAATTTAATTTATTTTAACAAAAATGCAATATTAAATCGAAAAAACAATTAATAAGAATATAACCATGGAGGAACTAATATAAAAAATATTATCTCATTCATCATAAAATGCGTAGATGGAAAAATCGCTAGGTACCATATTTTTATTCGTTTATTCTCAATAATGATGGTAATGGATGATTGAAAGGAAATATCCATAGAAGGTTATACGTGCAAAATAAAAACATGTATAAACATAAAATTAAATTTGCACCGCATGATATGCTTCAGTTGGAAAAAGATGGAAGATAATTCTTAACCCTTTAACGCGCAGTGCTCCCGCTCTGGGAACATCAAACTGACGTTTTGACTGTTGCCAGTCACGAAGAATAGATTTGATTTCTATATTAATAGTTGCGGGTGACATAGCTCCACGAGAATCCTTTACTTTTTAGCACATCATTTCTCGTAAAAAATTGTCACGATTATTTTTAACAGCACTGACATCTGCTGAAAAATGGAAGAATGCGAGAACAGCTGGATAGATTGCCCAATGCTGAAAAAAGGGCAGCCGTTGCCATCGCTCGACTTAACTCGCTCGACTTAAAGAATTAAAGCCCGTTACCAACTTTTTGGAACACCCCGTATATTCACTTGGAGAAATTTGTATTTTATATTTATTCGAGGAAAAAGAAAAACTAATGTTTTATTTATACTTTTTTGCTTGAAGAAAAAAAAAAATCAAAAACTCTTATACTTCAAGTGAATACATAAGTGCTCTTTCTACAGCTAATTAGAAGATAACACATAGTGAAATTTTCATTTGATCTCTTGATCATTAGTTCTGTTCAACTACAAATGTTAATGAGTTTTCCATATCTCCTGTGATATTTGCTAAATTTGTGCCCATTAAGTGTGCGCTCTCGGCAATTAAGTTGAGTGCTTTAGTAAATAAATCCGACGTTTGACTCGCGTTATGGTGTAATTACAGATTAAAACTGGTTAACATTAAACTTTGTAAGTACTAACTATCATAAATGGATTAATACTTCTGCAGTTGTTATATTTTTCTTGATTCTATAAGTAATATAACAAAGGTACTTTTTCAATCTTATATCGAAATTCTAATAATAATTTCGGAAAATTGGCCAAAATAAATTTTTGTTTTAAGAGAAGCATTAAATCCATATTTATTCCAAGACTATTCAATATAAACTCCTTTTATGAAAGAGTTAACTAGTCCATTTTTATAATTTGCATATAAATTTTATAAATATATTTTATTAAGTTAAAGTTATTTTTACGAAATTTTTTATTATGAGCTTAAAAAAAGGCTATTCGGGGATTACTTTTTATGAATGCCTGTGTGAATACTGCACAATAGATCATAATGCATGAGTTATAAGTGAATGAAGTTCCTTAACAAGTTTTTTATTTTGCTTAAATTGCTCATTTTATCAAACGGTATATATACAAAATAGTATTTGCATCAGAAAATGTTATATCTTTATATTTTATATAGTGTTTAGTTTTGCATAGTTTTCGTGATTTCTTCCCATTGAAAATTTATATTATCCTAACTAATATTATAAATACGACAGTGAGTTTGTTTGTTACGTTTTCACGCCTAAACTGCTGAATACATTATGATGAATTTGGTATAGAGGTAGATCGGACCCTGGAGACGGTTTCTACCTCTCCAGTAGAGTTTTTTTATTAATTTTTAATTATTATTAATTAAAAACCGTTTTTGCGTTGCCATGCTTGGTGAGTTTCGCCCGTATAAAATGATTCATGTTTTGAGGTAACAGAAATGCTATTACTTCAATGAAGTGTTGCGTGTGCATTTGAAGAACATAAAATACCACGGAAGTTTTGCCAGTTTTACGCCAAATCTATCTTTCTATGATAATAAAAATGAATGTTCTCCAGACAAATCTGCAGCAAGCAGAGCTTTGAAAATTTCAGCATATAAGCCCATGACTTCGGTAATGCGCACCTCAGGCTCAGAGTTTTCAAATTTTAATTACTTTTTTTAAATTATTGATTAAAAACCGTTTTTAGGTGGTCATGCTTGGCGACTTTCGTCCGCACAAAATGATTTATGCTTTTGAAATAAAGCAGAAATTCTATTCGCAGAATCCCCTGCATTTGAAAAACATGAAAAGGCATAGAAATTACGAGAGTTTTACGCGAAATTATAAAGCATAAGAAAGAAAAGTTGAAATGTGTTTTTTAGAGTTCAAAAATTTCCATATCCTACCAATAATATAAATGTGTACATTTGTGTGTTCGGGTTCTAATCCGTTACGCTCTATGGTCATTTTGTAGCTACTGAACCGATTCTAGAACTTTTTTAACGGATTGAAAGTTACACTATTCCTGAGTATTATTGTTTGTTTGTGGATAAAGGCCGATTGACTGCACTAGGGTCCTAATCCTATATTGGGAATGCCCTCTGTGCTGGACTTTCTAAGGGATCCTAGCCCGTATTTACAAAAACTACGGAAAAATCCGAACGGTTAGGTTGACAGGTGCGACCGGGGTTTAAACCTGGCACCTCTTGCCTTCCAGTTTCGAGAGCAGAATCTCTCCCCCAAAATCGGGCACTGAGTTTTATTGGCTAACTTTTATGCATATATTACAAATAGTTCTTTTACAGGGATACTCATAAGAATTACATTACGCTCAATGTGCATCTCTGTAACTACTGAACCGATTCCAACACTTTTTTCACTGATAGAAAGCTACACTATTCTTGAATATTATTGGCTAAAATTCCTGCATGTAGCATAAATAGTTCTTTTAGAGGAACACAAAATAGTTATAATACATTATGTTCTGTGGGTATCTCTTTAACTGCAGAACGGATTCTAAAACATTTTAGTTAATAGAAATCTGTACTATTCCTGATTAACATAGGCTAAAATTCATGTAAATAGCATAAATATTCATTTACAACAAAATAGTTCGCAGTGCGCAACAGAAATCTACATTTAGTAACTCTGCATTCTCTCTTATTTTAAATGAAGTATAATACCATGTATTATACTTCATTTAAAATAAGTAAACAATAAAGAACATTTAAATACAGTAACTTTTGTCTGTAGTGCAAACATATTTGTTATTTACCCATGCTTCATTTCTCTCTGGACCTTATTCTAAAGCCGACGCAGACGAAGTCGCGGGTAGTAGCTAGTATATTTATATATTTAAAAAATTATTTTAATTTATATTTATCAAAAATTAATATTTAAAAAAATAAATATAAATAAGAATGCTGTACTGTGAAAATTTAAATAGCAGCCAACAGCCATTTAAAAAATAATCAGACTTTAGCGTTTGTCGGATTGGGTAATCGGACTAAATAATCAATAAACGAATTAATCGTTAGGTTTTAAATTCATGAGAATTTCTCAAATATTTTCGCTGCGTTATCTTGGTAAAGACAGCTGCAACAAATCTGTTATAAAAATCAATAGAAAATCGAATAAAGTGTCTGAAACACTTTCTGGGGCAATTCATTTTCATCGATAACATTTATTTCGCATCTTTGGCATTTATTTCATACCGATAATATATAGTCAGCATCGTAGTTTAGCGGTTTTACAGATGAGCAAGCTTACAAAAATGTTATATAAGCTGAAGGTTGTAAAATTATTGATTCATTGAGGTTACTTCTAATATCCGTTTATTTACTGCACTGCAAAAAAAAAGTCTGTTAAACTAACAGAAGAGAACTGTCAGCCAGGACGTCAGTTTAATTACGTATATTTTACGGAAGTATTCCTTATTTTTTCCTTTATATGGAAGATTTCTGTTAAGTAAACTGAGAATCTGCAAAATTTATGACGTCTGTAAAAAAAACGAAAATAAACTGGCGTCCTGGCTGACAGTTTTTTTTTTCTGTAAATTTGACAGACAATTTTTTTTCCGTGTATGCTTATCTTTTCGAATTCGTACTCATTTGCATCTGTAAATTCGAAATTTTAGCTTACGGAACGCCGTGCTTGATCTCAACGACTGCTACACTGCAAAAAAAGTCTGTCAAATTTACAGAAAAAAAAAACTGTCAGCCAGGACGCCAGTTTATTTCCGGTTTTTTTTTTTACAAAAGTCTTCCATGAATTTTTTCAGATTCTCTATGTATTAAATAGAAATCTTCCGTATAATTAAAAAAATACGGAACACTTCTGTAAAATATATGGAAATAAACTAGCGTTCTGGCTGACAGTTTTTTCTGTCAATTTAACATACTTTTTTTGCAGTGTATCCATAACATCTGAGAAAACGGACATGTTATCTTGATGGCCTTAATGAATAGTACCACTGCTTCACGAGGCAGGAGTCAAAAATTGGGTCGTTTTAAAGACAAAGAAATGTGTGCACGAACAGTTCGAGGATGTTTCCAGTAGCATGGACTGTCAGATCAGCGACCATCGCTTCAGCTTTCCTTGACACTTCATGCAAGAGCGTCTTCATTGGTGCGACAACGACGAGCCTGGAAGTAGCAATAGCATGATGCCACTTATTCAGACAAATAAAGGCTCTATTTACAGCATCATGATGTTCACATCCGTATTTTGGGGCATCGTGAAAGCGTACATTGCCAGCATGCATTCGACAACGTCATACTGACCCATCAAGTGGAGTGGTATGGGATGTCACTGGATATACCTCTCAATCACATCTTGCTCAAATTAACAGCACTTTCAACAGTAAGCGTTTACATTTCTAGTGTGTTAAGGCACATGGCTCTACGTTCTGCGTTTCGGCAAGATGATGCACGACTGTGTGTTACTGATATTATATGGACCTTCCTTGATGCCAAAAATGTTCGCCTGCTGCCCTGGACAGCACATTCTCCAGTCTCTCACCAACAGAAAACGCTTGCTTAAAGGTTGTGAAATAACTGGCTCGTCACCATGCACCAGTACGGTTGGTGAAATGTGGAATCGTGCTGAAGCTGCTCTGGCAACTGTACCTACGCATGCCATGTAATCTCTGAATAAATTACCAGGCCTTATTGTTGCCTGATGTGGTTGTTCCGAATAATGACTTTTAGGATGCATGCTTCCAAATTTCTTGAATATTTTATTTTTAATATATTATGTTTGTCCAATAAATATCATTTTGTTATTTGCATTTCTTCGTGATGCAGAAATTTTAATGCCTAGTAGTGTAGGTAATACTCGCCATGATATCTATTAACGAAAATGTTCTCGTGTGGGCTGCCAAAAACCGATATAGACTTTGCCGGGCTGGATCAGTCTATGTTTGAGCTGACTTTTTTTAATCAAATGGAGACCACTCATGCCGGAGTAAAACACTTTGTAATTTGTCGGCCTTACGTTTTACTGATACGCTACGATTTTGTCACCTATTCTCAGATTTTCCTTGATTCCGGCGAATTTTTTGAAACCTGACAAGTATGAAAACTCAAGACAAGATTTGAAAATATAGTACGAATACCTGCACATAATGTTGTCTAGAACCCAGGGCACTCCTACTAGGACATTCCACCAGCCAGCCAGTCAGTACCAAATAATGATATGATACCTATGAAGTTTGGTAGGGTTTGTTTTAGTTATTTTCCAAAGGTTCTGTTTTTGGAAATAATGATAACGTAAAAAAAGAATATCAGTAACTAGAAACTGGAGCTTTATTTTACGTCAGTAATGAGAAGCTGGGATGTCCCTATAGGATGATCTGAAAATCTAATAACTAATTTTTTTAATTAAATAATAGATGCGACAGAAAAATGAAATACGTAAACCTACATCAAGAAACGAACGAAATGTTCGAAGATTATCCTCAACCAGAATTTATTCAATTACAAGAGAATGGATTTAAAAGTTTGTCAAATTCTGAAAAGAAAAATCGGAAATTAGATGTTCTCAACTGGTGAAAGCTCAGCTGGCATAATCTGAGAAGAGAAAAGCACACTTTCTCAATGTACCATTTTAGTGGATCGTCTGTTCTGTCACAAACATTGTTTTTTTTTTTCATTTTAACAGCGTGTATATTCTTATTCGGGAAAATTATAATCTAAAGATAACCTTAGCAACCATCGCTTGCCAATGAAGTACATAAGGCAGGAGAAAGATTAATTTAACCAGGCAACATAAGTATCCGTAGAATTTATTGCAGAAAGTTTTGGTGACTTTTGAAATAGCAAGACAGATTTTAGGATTTCTGTTTAATCAAGAACCTGTAGGGGGATCTGGCAAAAGAAAGCTGTGAACATGGAGGGGGGTATTACTAATCTGACGAATTGAAAGCAGCAGTTGGGAAGGAATTGCATAAAACTAATTCTGAATTTTCTGAGAAACCTGTTCACCGATGAAAACACGTGTACTTGAAATAATTATATGGGAAGTGCCTATAAGTTATAAAGATGTGTATCAGATTTGTCATGCACAACTTTTGGTGTTAATTGTAAATTTTTTACTCAAGCTTTAATATTATTCATTGAGTTTTATGTATTCTTCGCGAGAATTGAGGAATTCATTGTTGTATGGAATCTATACAGGGAGTCCGAAAAACTCTGACCTAGGCTTTTATTCTTTAAAAATTGGTTGTTGTATCGAATCTATACAGCGATCTCAAAAACTCTGACCTAAGCTTTTATTCTTTAAAAATTGGTTGTTGTATCGAATCTAGACAGGGAGTCCCAAAAACTCTGACCTAGGCTTTTATTCTTTAAAAGTTGGTTGTTGAATCGAATCTATACAGGGAATCCCAAAAACTCTGACCTAGGCTTTTATTCTTTAAAAATTAGTCACAGACAAAGATATTAATTACAAAGTCACAAAAGAAGGTTCTGAATTTTACGTTATTGTTTAAAATTGGAAGGAGATGTAATCTAAATAAACATAAAATTTAAATTTTTATATGGTTCTCGGTCCAAAAAATTCCCAATTAGTAAAATGGTAACAAATTTTCTATATTTCATTAAAAAAAAAAAGACTCAGATATGTTTGAAAGACGTTGGTAAGAGGCGATACATTACCGCAGGCGATATTCAAGGATTGCATAAAGCAAAAGTATGCATTTATGCAATCCTTGTTTCCTTTTTGTAATTTCTGTGCAGCCTTTGAAACGCGATCTTCTCATATGCATTTTTTCTCTTAGGGAGGCATTGAAAGTTACTTAAGTCAACATATATTTATCCGGTCATCGGTACATCCACGCACCGTGTTTTTTATGCGTGCACCGTGGTTTTTATGCGTCCGGTTTTTTTGTGTGTGATGCACGTGTCGTTCCAACGCTCTTTGGAGTTTTAGCATGTACGGATCACTTTGCCACGGAAAATGTATATATTGCTATTCGCCATTTTGTGCAGTTCACAAAACCTCGAGATCATACCTCTGAATAACTATCTCTGAAATTTCATCTGAATTGGTTGAACAGACCGCCAACTAGAGATTCATATATCAGCAAAGTTTTTATTGGCCACCCTGTATACATAAAAGGTGTGTGTCTGTGTTTGTACTGGTATTTAAGCACTATAATTTATACTCAGCAAAAATTTCAATTTCAGAATGTATCAATAGTATCATTAATATTTTATGCTGGCCTTAAAAAGTTTACTAAATATGAAGTACATGAGTGAAGTTTGGCGTGAAATATTTAAGAGTGTGTAATATTTCATGTGGTTTTAAAAAGAGAATCTACAACGTTTAGCCATCAACATTAATCTCTTTATTAATTTATGATAAAAAAACATTATAAAAAGATCAAAAGTAATGCAGTTAATTAAAAGCTTACATGAAATTATGAAAAAATCCTTCAAAAATAAAAATATTATAATAAAAATATTTTTAAAAGCTAAAAATAACATTTGGTTAGGATAACTGTCAGTATAGAAAACTCTTCTAATAAAGATAAACATGACGTGATCAAGAGTTGTCACATAAGAGAAAAGTTTTTCTGTTACATACATAGCGACGCGTTATGAATTAATGAAATGATTGATGATTTCTTGGAGGCGGGAGAATATCGTTGTTGTACAAGAAGTACAACTTACTTATTTATGTTATCTTATGGATAGCTTTTTTTTCTTTAGTGAATTATTACTTCAATATAATTGTTAAATAGGAAACTTACTTCGTATATCGTTAAATTCTTTTATAGAAACATAATTGTTTTTATTCAGAAGATATGTACTAAAATGGATATCACCCTAATGATAAATTAAAATATTAGTTTGTAATGCCAACAAAATATCTCAATTACTCTCTTTAGGATGCTCTTTTGCGATAACAGCACAATATTGGTTTATTTTACGTCTTTAAGCATAAATATGGCAAATGACATCATGCATATCTGAGAATTATATATTATACATAATAAATTTAAAAAGTATTTACTTTTCCTTTCCGTTTATATAAGTATTAGCACATTTAGCTTTTTGGGATTTTTAAGATACAT
The DNA here is from genome assembly GCA_038373885.1 of Cheiracanthium punctorium. Taxonomy (NCBI): domain Eukaryota; kingdom Metazoa; phylum Arthropoda; class Arachnida; order Araneae; family Cheiracanthiidae; genus Cheiracanthium; species Cheiracanthium punctorium. The sequence continues at coordinate 1,038,056 of JAWZYV010008634.1, forward strand.
TTTTTTATGTGTAGTATTTTATGAATCGAGCAATTCTATGTTCTATGTATGCATATGTGTACAGATATGAGCCATAATATGAAAACACTGAGGAATTTAAGATTTCTTAGTTGTTTTCTTTTTAATTTTTTTTCTGGGCTATTGGAAATTTGCTTAAAAGTCTGAAACTTTACTAGGATATACCTCAAGTATGCATACAGAAAAAAAATAGATTTGATGATTAAATCAACAAAAATTTTTCTTTAAAAAATTATCCTGTCGATATAGCGCCAAAGACATTTTACTGAATTAACAAAATTATTTTCTTCAAAATACTTGGTTAAATCTAAAAAATATTTTTTTTTATTTTAACTTGTCTATTTTGTTAAAATTTGCAAGTGCTTCATAAATTTAACCAAATTATTTGCTTAAATGGCTTATTTTGTTAAATTACAGTAAATTAATAGACTGAATTAACAAAACTGGTTTTACCATGGTTCATAAAACAAAATTAGTTTGTTAAACTATCGAAATCATTAGTTGATTTTAATATGTTATTTTACTGAACCAAACAGACATTTGTGTAAAAAGAAAAGTTGAAACAATCAGAGGTAAGTTTAGTTATTTCTTTAAAATTTACATTTTTTAGATTATATATATATATATATGTATATACATATTCAAACATTATGCATTGCTAGCAGAACATTAGTACTTACTATGATTGTATCTAGATCCAACAAAACTATTTGTTGATTTTAAAAGGCATTTTGTTGAATCTATTTGGTTGACTTCGCCTTACTTAATCAACAAAATGAAACTACCAGATTAATCTACCAAACAAATTTTGTTGAATTCCCCATAACACTTTTTAGCGCCTATTCATTTAAATGTAAACATCCTGTTTTAGTAACCACTGACGATTTTAAATCGTTAAAAATTACTTATTTTGGTGTTTGCTCTGAAAACGGTCTCAGAAGAAACTGCTCCGAAGATTTCGCTTCAGATTTATACTCAGTCTAAAGTAAATACTCATTTAGTCTGAGAGAAATATTTATTTTAAGAACAAAATATTTCAAAACTACGTAGCATTTCAAATAAAAACTAATTAATGTACTGGTATATAATTTAGAAATACATGAATCGATTATTTATGAATACAAAAAGGTCCCAAATCACAAACTGTTTACTTTTCTGCAGATTTCACTCTAAATTTAATTGATTTTGAGAATTCTCAATCAAATATCACCAGATTGTAAAACGTGGAGCACCAATGTAAATTATATTTAATCATTTAATTTTAATACCCAGTTTGAAAACTGTAAATGATAAAAAACAAAAAATCAAAATTACTCTTTTTAAGATTTTTCATGCGTTATATCTATTATGTAATCAACAGTCATGGTTACTCCTACAGAATATACTTAATGTAAAGACTGTGCTAAAAACTATAGTAAAGCTACAGTAACTAGCATAAGCACCACCGGGATCTTTAAGAAAGCTATTCATGGAATAGTTTTCATTTGTTCCCCACGTCTTTTGCTAAATAGAGTATTTTTCATGCCAGTAATATTTAAATGTTAGAATAACCCGATGCTCAAACTCAATGCAAGTTACCACCACGGTCACTATCACGAATGAAAAAGTAGTTTGACAGGCAATGTAAAATATGAACGAGCGCAGTAATACAAGTGTCCAGCACGACCACTATAACAAAGGAAAAAGTAGTTTTACAGGCGATCTATATAAATAAAATTAGACTTTTGTGTGTACATTTCTTGGAATTCTTTTGCGATTTCTAGCACCTGGGAATACAGTGCAGCCCTCAAAAATAAGTTTGTCTGTCTGCCGTTCTGTCATTCTGTCGTTCTGTCGTTTTGTAATTCTGTCATTCTGTCCGTGACGCATTTTTGTTCAAGTATCACGCAAAAACGACTGAAGCCAAAGATATGAAATTTGGTGTCATGCAGGGGCGAAGCCAGAAATTTTTCATGGGGGGGGGGTTACGACTACTACAACTCATATATATGTATATGTGGGTGTGACAATGTAGTGAAGAATATACATTTTGTATGGCAAAAAATTCCTCATGGGGGGTTATGACCCCCCTAACCCCCTCTTGGCTACGCCCCTGGTCATGATAGGTGGTCACTCAACTTAAAACATAGACGTCGAATTTTAAAAAAAAATCTTGATTGGATTTTGAGATTTTGCGAAAATCCTTTCAAATTGCGTAAATTTGTGTTCGAGCATCACTTGTAAACGACTGAAACAATTGAAATGAAATTTGATATCATGACTGGTGTTCACTCAACTAAAAATACAGGCACCGATTTAAAAAAAAATCTCGATTAGATTTTGAGATTTTGCGAAAATCGTTTTAAACTGCGTAAATTCATGTTCGAGCATCACGTAAAAACGACTGAAGCGATTTAAATGAAATTTGTTATCATGATTGGTGGTCATTCAACCTAAAACATAGACGTCAAATTTTAAAAAAATCTTGATTAGATTTTGAGATTTTGCTAAAATCGTTTCAAACTGCGTAAATTTGTGTTCGACCATCAAGTAAAAACTACTGAAGCGATTGAAATGAAATTTGGTATCATGATATTTGGTAATTCAACTTGAAACATTGGCGTCGAATTTTAAAAAAATCTAGATTAGATTTTGAGTTTTTGCGAAAACCGTTTCAAACTGCGTAAATTTGTGTTCGCACGTCACGTAAAAACGACAGAAGCGAATGAAACGAAATTTGGTATCATGATAGGGGGTCATTCAACTTAAAATATAAGTGTCGAATTTAAAAAAAAAATGTTTATTAGATTTTGAGATTTTGCGAAAATCGTTTCATACTACGTAAATTTGTGTTCGCACATCACATAATAACTGCAAAGGTGAAAAAATGATATTTGGTGAAATGATAGGTGGTCACTCACCTTAAATTATAAGCATCTAATTAAAAAAAAAAATCGATGAGATTTCGAGATTTTGCGAAAATCGTTTAAAACTGAGTGAATCTTTGTTCACGCATTACGTAATAACGACAAAACCGAATGATATGAAATTTGGTCACATGATATATGGTTGCTCAACATAAACTATAGGTGTCCAATTTTTTAAACATTTTTATTAGATTTTGAGATTTTGTGAAAATTCTCTCAAAATACGGTTATAATTCTTCAGGCATCACGTAATAACGACTAATACGAATGATACGAAATTAGGTGATATGATAGGTAGTTGCTAATCTTAATTTATAGGCGTTGAATTTTAAAAATATTTTGATTAGATTTTGAGATTTTGTGAAAATCGTTTTAAAATGCTGAAATTTTGTTCCAGCACCACGAAATAAAGACTGTAGGGAATGAAACGAAATTTGGTGACATGATAGGATCTCACTCAACTTAAATTTTAATCTTCCAATTTTTCAAAAATATTGATTAGATTTTGAGATTTTGCGAAAATTATTTCAATATGCGTAAATATTCGTTGGCGCATCGCATAATTACGACTAAAGCGAATGAAATTATATTACTTAGTGACTATCTAACCTGTAATATTTTAACAGTACTAAAAATTATAACTTCGCTTTCTTTACTTTGGCAACATACTACATCCATTCTGTGTACTCCTACAATGCTGACGAAAGTTCTTGCTTTTTGGAAATTTGCATTCAGCACTAAACCGTCAACGACGGGTATGGAAAGAAGTTAATTAGTAGGGCTGTTTTAAATTATTAAGACTTGCGTTCTGACACATGAAAATCCAGGTTCTGTACACTTAGTTGCAATATAATAAAAAGACGTTAAATACTTAAAACTGTTTTATTAAAAAGATACTATTCAGACATAAACTTATTACAACGGATGGTGGTGGCTCAGCGAAATAAAAAATACGTCTTATATAGACAGTGAAATTAAGGTGGAATGACTAAAAAAGTATGCCAGCACAGAATTACACATTGGCGAGAACAAACACTTGGCTGAAATTAATAACGCCAATTCCAGAGCAACCCTAACAGTTAATCCAATAAAATTAAACTGACGTAATCGCGAGCAAATAATTTGAAAGATGAGGCAGAGCAACAAAAAATAAAAACGCCAACATCAAGCCAAAGGAGGGGAATCCAAAAGTACGTTGATTTTGCAAACGGGCAGAAATATAATCTATTTTTAACACACCGGTCTGAAGAGACGAATAAACAAGAAAGAATAATGCATGGGGGAAAAGCGAAAATACAGATTTAAAAGCCGAAATGGCAGAAAAATGAAAACAGAAGTGATTTAGAATTCTTGATTTTTCATAGATAACATTAAAGAAAGCCAAATTAAATGATTAATAAATTAGATATGTGATCTCCATCACAGATTACTTCCGTTAGTGTAACATATAAACGAACGCAGTAATGCAAGTTTCCAACCAGCACGCCACTATCACGAAGGAAAAAGTATTAGGTTGTAACGAAAGTTTCCCGCCACCACAAACATCGTCAGCACACAGTTCGCGTTGGTGTATTTGCTCATATTTTGTCAAACGATTTTTGGCATTTGGAAGAAAGAGACTTACTTTATAACATTGTGTTGTGAAATCTGTAAAAAATATAATTATCTTTAAGTACACGGTTTCTGAAATGAAACTATCACTCTAGAGGATTAGAACCATCATTTACTTCCAGTTGTGCTGCAAAAAGTCAGATACAGAATATCAACGAATTATGAGTACAGCTTTAAGTACTATTGTTCTATCATGTGACACTGTGAAGGTTTGGTACCGAAAGTTCAAAAACAGTTATCTAAGGAGTTATAAGAGAGTTTTTCATTCAGATTTGGCGGAAAACTTTCGTTACAACCTGATAGTTTTACTTGCAATGTAAAATATGAACGAGCGCAGTAATACAAGTTTTCAGCACGGACACTATCACGAAGGAAAAAGTAGTTTTATAGGCTACCCACTGGGTGCCCCCATAATAAAATCGTCACACCTTCGGGCCGTTGTAAGGGACAATGCCTTATCGGCAAGTTCCCACCCGTTATTTAAAAAAAAAATTCCAGGCAAAGTTTTTTTTTTTCAACGGGCGGGCACTTGCCGATTAGGCATCGTCCACTACAACTGCCAGAAGCTATTGTGACCATTTTATTATGGGGGAATCCAGTGGGCGACTAGCGTTTCCCCAATGAAGGGACGGACAAGTTAACATCCATGCCCAAGCTAGAATTCGTACCCGGACCTAAGAAGTGATAGAATGCTTTCTAAGCCACTACACCACCTGGGAGTCTGCAATGTAAAACATGAACGAACGCACTAATACAAGTTTTCAGAACGGCCACTATCAGGAAGGAAAAAGCAGTTTTACAGGCAATGTAAAATGTAAAAGAACGCAGTATTACAAGTTTCAAGCAGGGGCACTATCAGGAAGGAAAAAACATTTTCTTCAGGCAGTGTAAAATTTGTCTTGCTAGTTATGTGCAAGATAATACAAAGAACAGTTCTTGCAAACTTTGTTTAAGAACACACTTTGTACATTTTACTTTAGTTCTAACTTATGGGTCAAAAACCTTGTGGACCAGGGGCGTGGATCAATAAAATACTTACAAGAAAAGAAAGAAGGATTAAGTTCTACATTTTTTTTTTTTTTTGCAATTTTTTTTTCATTTAAAATTCCCCTACAATGCTTACGTTTTCTCGTTTTACAACTTTTATATTTGCAAGCGAAGAGCTGCAAATAAAAGCGATGTCAAAACAATTGATTTAAGTGAGATACCATAAATTCCTGCTCCAGGTGATACCATGCTCCGTCGGCAGTCGCCCTTGGACTGAGTATTAGAACCAGGAATCCAGAAAATCATATGTTATGAAATATTATATATGTATTGGATATAGTTATTGGTATGCATGTATAGACAATGACCACTTGGACTATTTTGTAATAAATATTCTGCGTTATATATATATATACAGGGGTCGAGCTGTCGATCGCCAACGTCGCAAATTGCGCTAATAAAATTAGTTTGACGAAAGAAAATACGATTTGGCGAAAATATTGGCAATTGCATTTCTTAATGATGTCCGGCAAAATCTAATTTGGCTATTGGATTGGCGAAACTTTAAAAAAAGCCAGCGCGACCCCTGTATATATATATAACGCTGATTGATATATATATATATAAGTGTGTGTGTGTGTGTGTGCGTGAAGTAATGTATAAAAAGGTAGTTTGGGTTTTACTGGTTTGTGTATTGTTCATTAAGCGGGTATTTCAACTGTAAGTTTTGCTTTCCTGTCATACATGCCACACTCTCTTGGAGTTACGTGTTTATTACTTAATTAATTGCCAGAAACCCGGTCGCCCGATTCTGGTTTCTTTCCAGAGTACGAGTATGCACACGCCTTTGTAACCCCGGATGCAGGTCGTGTAAAATAATGTAAGCGATTCGATTAGAGATGAGAGAGGGCGAAGTTATGTCCTACTGAAGGGATAAAAGGCTGAGTGAACCTCGCCCAGCCCGGGAATCGAATCCTGGATCTGTGGCATGGCAGCGCAATGCGCTAACCGTTGCAAAACCGAGCTTCTCTCTCTCTCTCTCTCTCTCTATATATATATATATATATATATATATATATATAAACACTTTATTCTTTTAATATTTATGAATGCCTGTGTTCTGTTTTTTACGATATAAAATTATCCTTTAACTTATAAAGCCTGAATTGGTCAAGTTCTGACTATCAAATCGTACGCTCACCACCTCTGTTGTAAGGTAAGGTAAAATGGATAAGTATTTCCTTTTTATAAAAAAAAAATATAAAATGTTTGCTTTTAAATTTTTCTTTTTTATCCCATATCTTCAAATATTAACTGAGAATATCTATGGTGAATTAAAATTCTTATATTACAATTTATTGCATTTGGAAAAATAATATTAACGATGTTAACTGTATACGGAATTTGACACACCAACTTAAAATATAAATAGAAAGAAAATATTTTAAATATTATTTTTTTTCCTATAACAAGCTGGTTAAACCTTTTCTAAATTCAAAATAATAACATGAATTTTAAATTTCTTGAAATGCATTCGTTTCTTAGAAGTGTTTTTGGATACACAAGACAACATGGATTTAATAACGAGAAGGGGCTAATAATATGTTTCCAGGTGCAACTAATGAAAATTTTAATGAGTATAAATGTTGATAATTGATGCCTAAAAATACATGCCAAATAATAAATGTCATTTAGAAACAAACTATGTGAATTTTTGATAAAAATACATTTTATTTTATATCACGTGCTTTAATATTCTAAACTTCTACCAAATTATTATTAACTCTAATAAAAAGAACAATAAAACTCATTGAATATTCTTCAATGAGTTTTATTGTTCTATTCTGAGAATCATTTATTTCCCCTACGTTAAGCAATTTAATAAATTATAAAAAAAGCAGACATCTGTCAAAGTAATAATATTAATGATCCCTTTTAGAAAATGAGGAAACATCCTCTGAAAGAACAAAACTCTCTTCGGTATATCTAATGAAATTAAAAACGAGTTCAATTCATTATTGTAAAAACTAGATTTAGTTTTAATGAACTTTTGGCTTAGAGAGATAAATCTGTGTTTGCTATAGAACCTTTTACTGTCAAGCTTCCTACAACGTGCGCTTAATTATTTCGGTGCACTATCGGAAGAACTGAGAACGTTTCTCAAGTGTTATAAGGGGATGGAGATCGGGAGATATTGTTGAACAGTTTATCAATTCTTCCGTATAGAAATAAACAAGTTTTGGAAATAAGTTAAAGGCTTTCTGGAAAGGCTAGTTAAAATTATGTAGCGTTACTTTTTTTGATTATGGTAGAAGCTCAGTAGCAAATTTATATTGAACAAAAAATTAAAAACTGTCATCAATGTAAACTTTTTACGAGAAAAAAATTTAAAACTCGTATCGAGAATAACCATCTTTTATAATTGTATTTCATTTCTACTAAACATAGGTATGAGCTAGAGATTAGACACTGAATTTCACGATCTGTGAGTTCTCTTCCATCGCACGGGTTGCGCTGTAGCTCTGGCAAGGTTACAAATCTGGAAAGTTCTACACGTAGGCGCCGACTTCATAGAACTTGAAAGGGATTCAGCCTTTTCAGTTTTTTCCTTATATACGAGTACCGAGAAGTAATTTTTTTTTGGATGTCAATATTTAGCCCTGCCATCCTATATCTTTCTCCCCACCCCCTAGAAAAAAAAACATATCCATAAAAAAATAAAAATTGCTATAAAATATGACACTCGCTAATACTTAAAAATCCGTTTGAGTATTCTCCTCCAGTCAGGATAGACGGCCACTCTCCCTGTTTTAAAACTATTTGTCTTCAAAGGGAAAAAAAATCTATTAAGTTTTTGCTCTAAAAAAAGAAGAAAAATGTGAATTTGATGTTCAGAAACAGCTAGTTTGTAATAAGAAACTTTTTAAAAATTTATTTTTTTGCATTTTATGTAAAAAAAAAAAAACTCTCCGGTTCATCTTATACACGAAAAGAAAGTTTATCCTTTTTTACATCTCAAAAGTATCTCGTATTAGCCTGGTTGCTGAACACCGTTACCATAAGAGCAAAAACAAAAATGGAGTAGCACCGGCTTGGCCAGTGCTTTGGGGGGTTAAAACCTCTCACTGTCAGGCTAGCTGTGAGACCGTGTACGCTAATGGGAGTTGGTGCACCTAAAATCTGTCGTGGCTCCAATGTTCTCCTTGCTCAAACGATACCTCTGGGGGTGCCGATTTCAGGAGCTAGGTCTCTCATCTGGAATTGTTCCAAAATTAGGAGACCACTCATAGGAGGTCTGCCCAGTAGCTGCTTCCATGATGAAAGGAAAACATATGCTGCCCTCGTTGTGGTCAAGCTTCCAGTAGGCTGCTGACCCGGCCATTAGAAAGAAAAAAAATTATCTCAAAAGTTTCTTTTATTCTAAATTTTAACTATAGAGAATCTAAGGAGAATCTCGTATTTTTTATTTATCAGTAAGCCAACATTAAAATGGGAAAATGTTTAATAAAAATGTCTTACAAATTATAAAGAGAAAGCATGAAATATGCAGAAACATCTAGAAAAACTAATTTATGAGCTACATTTTAGAGAAAAAATATACAGACAAGAAAAAAATATGATGGTTTTACCCCGGAACACATATGTAAGCGTTTACGTAAATTACATTTTTTTTAGAACAGACTTTTATATATATCACATCTCATATCAAAAGTAGTAATTTGGTACATAAACTTAAACGATGGATAAAAAAATGTCATGGAATGTATAGTGTTTTGAACTTAAGACCGCCATATCATATTTTTGAGGACTCTTCTAATGTACTAGATCACATACGTCTGTAAACGGATGTCTCCTTTTAATCAAAGTTGTGTAATCTTATGACTTATGACTAACAGTTATGAGTAAAGACAAGCAATTTTAACATTGGTTGTAAAATAGTGGTTTATGAATTGTCTAGAGTCTATTGTCTAACACCTGGTAACAAAGCTATGAACTTGATGTTGGAGATCATTACTAGAATATATACCAGCTGAAGTGAGTCACATAATAGTGGTTCATGAATTGACAAATCAGAATCAAATTGAATTATTCAGACAATCTTGCGTTTTATGTTTTGATATTGTTACTATATTTTTCTTTGATTTTTTAACTAAGAGTTTCGCGACTATAACTTAGAAACAAAGAAAGCTTGTAAAAATAAAATGTAGTATTTCAAAGCATTTATCAATCAAGTGTCTTCTAAAAAATGATCCATAACTGTTAAGTGAAATGAACGATTTAATTTTACATGTAAATTCAAGTAAATGGCATCCAATATCACCAGATGAAGTTTTCAAATATATTTTAAAAATTTGTTACAAATTGAAATATATGAGTGTTTTATAAAATGAGAAGTTCTACAGTCCCACAGTCTCAAATGCAAATAAAAATGGTGGTAGCTGTAGTGTAGTCAAAAGCCATTTCCGATATCAGAAAGTTCAATCTTCGATTGGGGTGTTCCTGCATTACCATAATTGCCGATTTTCAGTTTTAAAGTCAACATAGCATTTAAAAAAATAAAATCCTTTTTTAACACGCTTTTATTAGCTTCACCTGTATGTATGTTTGTATGTTTGTATTGCTTGTATGTTTGTAACCGACTCCTTTAGACTCGATTTTGACCTACTTTAAACGGACAGATTTAATTCAAACTTTGTACACTTATCAAGAACCGGTGACAATACAATAATCAGTGGCGGCTCGTGATCAAAAAAAATAGGTGAAGAGCTTGATACCAAAATATTATGAAAAACACCTGATGCAGCCATTAATATGGGCGTCGGCAGAATATTTCCCAGGGGGGGGGCAGACTACTCAAGGGGGGCAAAGACTACTTTAACGTATAGTTACCATGTTGAAAAGAGCAAAAAAGCAAGGAAAACACTGCATACAAAAATCCAGGGAGGGCCATAGCCCCCCTTGCCCTATGGTGACGGTGCCCATGTCCATTAAGCATGGTAATTAGGCGGTGGCACAGGCCTTTCTGTGGAAAGAAATTTTTAATCTTTCAGCGATGCATTAATTCCTAATGCCTCCACTGGTCGACCCAGGGCCCTTTTAACCTTTGAAGTGAGGGGAAGCTCAGTCTCATTTTGGGCCTTCTATCCCCTTTTTGTTTGGATTAAGTAAAGTTTTTAATGATTTTCTTTGTTAAAGGGATATTTAATTGATTTAATTATTCTAATGATTTTATTTGAAAAAAATATTTTTTTAATTAATTTGAAATTTACCTTAGATAAAAATATATTATTCATTATCTTCGCAATACTTTACTTAATTGTAATGAGATTTTACAGTATTTTTGAAATTACTGTAAAAAGTAAACTAAAAACATTTTCTTACTACTGAAACAATAAACTTTATTTATTTAGTCATATATTTTTCATGAGATATGGGGCTTTTTTCAGGAATTCTTTGTTCGTTTTGTTGACATCATAAAAATCACAACATAGAAGTTCAGAATTAATTTTGACCTTTAGACGATTTTTAACATTACATCTTGAAAGTTTACCCCTTTCTACCGACCAAATGTTCCTGATAATAGAAAATTTTGTCTCAACTGGAACACATATCCCAAGTATAGACATCGCATACTGAACTAATTTAGAAATGTTGCTACATGGAGTATCAAGACTTCTAAAATGCCTTAAAAATAGCTTTCCACTTCTCTTAATTAAAAATCTTTACAATAACTTAGAAGATCATTTAAAAACAAAATTTTGAATTTTTATCCGTTTTGTAGTCATTTTTGAGCCCCCTTCAAATTATGACGGGAAGCTTAAGCTTCTCGAGCCTTTTCGCTAATCAGGCTCTATGTCGACCACAAGAAAAAACATCTCTTTTATCGTCATCATTCCACCGACTAAACGGTGTTTGTAATACATTACAGACTATATGATTTACAGGAAACATAATGAAGGTGAATAAACAGAAAAGAAACTAACTATTATTATCATTAAAATTAACACAAGAAGAAACTCTAAAATTTTCAAAAGACAGCAGTAAAAATCTCGTGTGCCAAAATCTCAAACAAATCACGTGGTTTCATTTTCCTACACAAATTTGTGCTTGGAGACGCACTACGCTGGGTTTTCTCTCACTTGAAGAGACAGACCGTTTTCTGAGGGATCTCTTCACCTGATAGAAAGTAAAGCTGTAAAAGTGAATGAAGCGTTTGGGGTTACCATGGCAACCCCCCAATAAGTGCAGTAGAAGAGATAATTTTTCCTTAGCACTTCACAACTCACCCCGTCAGAACCCGCGTACCACGTGACTCTAACAATGGACCAATCGTGACACAAGTCTTTCTTTGACCGCGCGGTTATTTCCAAAGAAAGCGCGGCAAGGGGAGGGGTGGGAAGAGAGTTTGTCTTCACTGATAGTAAGAGCATGATTTAGCACATAGTCTTATGGAAATTGGGCTTTCATCAGAAATGTAAGTGTATTCTTACAGACTAAATTTGAAAAAGGATTATGGCTTGCTTACGTTACACAATTTTTTGTTACTTACAATACTTGGTGAAGAGGCACTTCACCTACTTCACCTGAAAAGCCGCCACTGACAATAATCTTATAAGATTATCCTGATCAGGATCGCCAGGATTAAATAATTTCCTCATTTCTTATCCTGATTGAAAGTAGAACACTTCCAAGCATTACAATCTTAAGATAACCATTTCTTACTGTGGCCGTGATCGTATAGTGGTTAGTGCATTGCGTTGTGGCCGCAATAACCCAGGTTCGAATCCTGGTCACGACATCTTTTTTTTTTTTTTTTTAACAAAATATCGTCATCCATCACATTATGGAAGAGTTGAGTACAAGAACATGTTAAAGCCATTCTTTTTAACACGCTTTTATTTGTTGATTAGAGACCTATTTTTCCTTTTTAGTGAGGAAGGTAGCATTTAACTGCAGGTTGATTTAGGGGCAGAGCAGGGGCGTAGTCGGAGGGGGGGCTCAGGGGGCTTCTCCCTTCCCCGAAATGGGGCCCTTTACTTAGCTTACAATTTGATAGTTAGCTTACAATTGAACTTTAGCTTTAAATTTGATACCCAGCCCACCAATAAAATCCTGGCTACGCCAGTGGTGCACAGTGAAAATAAATTATCTCTTTGTACTTTCCAACTTAGTGCTCCTTTGTGTCTTACGAGAGATATCGAAAATTAAAAATAAATTTTAAATATATACAGTTAAAAAGAACTAAAAAACACGCTTTTATGGCAAATCAAACTAAAAAGTGAAAAATAAATATATAGTTTAAAAAACCAAAAAACACGCTTTATTGATAAATTAGTAGAACACTTCCAAGCATTACAATCTTAAGAAAACCATTTCTTACTGTGGCCGTGATCGTATAGTGGTTAGTACATTGCGTTGTGGCCGCAATAACACAGGTTCGAATCCTGGTCACGACACCTTATTTTTTTTTTACAAAATATCGTCATCCATCACATTATGGAAGAGTTGAGTACAAGAACATGTTAAGGCCATTCTTTTTAACACGCTTTTATTTGTTGATTAGAGACCTATTTTTCCTTTTTAGTGAGGAAGGTAGCATTTAACTGCAGGTTGATTTAGGTGCAGAGCAGGGGCGTAGTCGGAGGGGGGGGCTCAGGGAGCTTCTCCCCTCCCCGAAATGGGGCCCTTTACTTAGCTAACAATTTGATAGTTTGCTTACAATTGAACTTTAGCTTTAAATTTGATACCCAGCCCACCAATAAAATCTTGGCTACGCCAGTGGTGCACAGTGAAAATAAATTATCTCTTTGTACCTTCCAACTTAGTGCTCCTTTGTGTCTTACGAGAGATATCGAAAATTAAAAATAAATTTTAAATACATACAGTTAAAAAGAACTAAAAAGCACGCTTTTATGGCAAATCAAACTAAAAAGTGAAAAATAAATATATAGTTTAAAAAACCAAAAAACACGCTTTAGTGATAAATTAGTAGAACACTTCCAAGCATTACAATCTTAAGAAAACCCTTTCTTACTGTGGCCGTGATCGTATAGTGGTTAGTACATTGCGTTGAGGCCGCAATAACACAGGTTCGAATCCTGGTCACGACACATTTTTTTTTTTTTACAAAATATCGTCACCCATCACATTATGGAAGAGTTGAGTACAAGAACATGTTAAGGCCATTCTTTTTAACACGCTTTTATTTGTTGATTAGAGACCTATTTTTCCTTTTTAGTGAGGAAGGTAGCATTTAACTGCAGGTTGATTTAGGTGCAGAGCAGGGGCGTAGTCGGAGGGGGGGGCTCAGGGAGCTTCTCCCCTCCCCGAAATGGGGCCCTTTACTTAGCTTACAATTTGATAGTTAGCTTACAATTGAACTTTAGCTTTAAATTTGATACCCAGCCCACCAATAAAATCCTGGCTACGCCAGTGGTGCACAGTGAAAATAAATTATCTCTTTGTACTTTCCAACTTAGTGCTCCTTTGTGTCTTACGAGAGATATCGAAAATTAAAAATAAATTTTAAATACATACAGTTAAAAAGAACTAAAAAACACGCTTTTATGGCAAATCCCACCAATAAAATCCTGGCTACGCCACTGGTGCACAGTGAAAATAAATCATCTCTTTGTACTTTCCAACTTAGTGCTCCTTTGTGTCTTATGAGAGATATCGAAAATTAAAAAAAAGCTTTAAATACATACAGTTAAAAAGAACTAAAAAACACGCTTTTATGGCAAATCAAACTAAAAAGTGAAAAATAAATATATAGTTTAAAAAACCAAAAAACACGCTTTAGTGATAAATTGAACTAACTAAAAGGCGAAAAATAATTCTTAATATAGAAATAAATTAATGAACGAAAACTAATATTATTGTGAAAAAAGCGTGGGGTGCTCCATATATCAGTTCTTGAGAATATTCGATCGGTACGATTAGTACGAAAATGATACAAAAAATATAGCACGAAGCACCCCACGCTTTTTTCACAATAATATTAGTTTTCGTTCATTAATTTATTTCTATATTAAGAATTATTTTTCGCCTTTTAGTTGGTTCAATTTATCACTAAAGCGTGTTTTTTGGTTTTTTAAACTATATATTTCCTTGTTGACACATTTTTTTTAAAATTTATTTAAGAAAAGTGCAGTTTGCAGGTATCCGTGTAAACTCACCATAGATTTTGAGAAGATAGTTCTCTACTTATATTCTAAGTTTATCCACAACTCGATTTTCATAACTTAGCAAAATGCTGGAAAAGTCATCATCAATTTCTCATGCTGGAAGAATTCACATCAGATATCTCATAAACATATTCCAAGTTATTTGCACTCTTTAACATGATTTTGCCTCAGCTGAAGTAAAAAGAACCCACACGGAAAGACCTAAATATCCATTCCGTTAATTTATATTCCAAAATTCTTAAGATACTCTAGTCACATCTGGTAAAGAGATTCAGAGTATCTTGTTAATGTCGAAGAGAAGTGCAAATTCTTGACTCTTACAAAGCATCAGAAGACGTTTTCAGAAAATAATGTACAGATTTTAATAGAATATATTGTAATTTGAAGAATGAAACGATGGAGGAAAATTTAGCCAATGCTACTATGGTTCTAGTTTATTAGAAGAAGGATTTCTGGAGATTATACACTTTGAGTGGAGTACGCAATGTAGGAAGTTACTTTTAAGGACGTATGAAGGCAACCTAAATATAGTGTGACCGCTAAAGTTCTTTGTCACCCCAATAATTTCTAAACAACGAAAACTGTAGTCGTTAACGTGTGGCTTAGGTATACATTAAAGTTGTATTGCGTTACAAAAAAGAACTGCTTACAGCATCACCTGGTATCTAAATTTGGAATTAGCGTTCTTATCTCAAAAATGGTACGAGATAGGTGTAAAATGCCAATCACAAAGCAGCAGCTTCATCGATTAATACGAGAAGATACCTTGATAGCATAATGCTACGCATGGAAGGCGTAAAACGCGCATCTTTATTGTCAAGTTTTCCAAAACTGCACTTGACTACACATTAGGTGTATATTTCTTTCATACTCAAAGTGTTTTTCATCACAAAAATACACATCTGGACTCTGATATGCAATTCCCTCTGTACACAGCGAGACATGACTGGTGTCAAGCTGGTGCAAGTACAAGTAATACGCTTTTACCCTTTGCATTTTACGTTTTATATTTTGAACATTAATGTATACAGTGTGTCATCTCTTACAAAGCGATGATTCTGAACAACTCAGTACTTGACTTTTTTACCGTATCTGGAACCGTGTTTGAGATGAGAATGCTAACTCCAAATTTAGCCGGCAGTTGACGCTGGAAGCGAGTTCCAAGCGTAGCGCATGATACCTTTACCATACCTAGACCCCACTTTTATGGCTACAGCTCTTGCCGTTTAGTAATTATTGGAATGACAGCAAACTTTAGCAGACACAATGTATGCATTAAGGGGACCTTTGAATTGACTTCTAGATGAGCTTAGTACCTTTGAACTTCTAAAAAACCAATTTTTCAAAAATAATTTTAGAAAATAATTCAAATTGTTAGGAATATATTAAAACAAACCGCATCAAAATCAAGCAAAAATTACGCCTGCAGCGATTAAAAGCAATAAAGCTAACATGGACTTTTCCTATAAACGCAGTGTAAAGAAACTTGATTTTCTCAGTTTCTGATTTTGCACTTTCCCACAAGGTTTTAAAAATTTTACATATATGTTGTATGTATATATATTTATTCCCTAAACCTCACATTTGATAATGGTACCAAAATATTTTATTTTACAACATGATAAATCATAAAAATTTCAATAATTTTAAAATTCTGTTATTCATCATGCTATAAAATAAAATATTTTGATCCCATAATCAGATATGAGGTTCAGAGAATAAAGATCAATATGTACAACCTATACATAAAATTTCATAACTTTCCACTCGTAACTTTTTTATAAAACCTTGTGAGAAAGTGTAAAAATCAGAAACTGAGAAAAGCAAAAGTTTCTTTACAGCGCGTTTAAAGGGAAAGGTCCATATTAGCTTATTTGCATTTCATTGCTGTGGGCATAATTTTCGTTTGATTTTGATGCGGTTTGTTTTAAAATATTCCTAACAATCTGAATTATTTTTAAAAATTATTTTTGAAAATTCGATTTTTTGGACATTTAAATGTATTAAATTGCATTCATATGTTGAGACTTTTTTAAAAAACTTATTAATGAGATTGAATATTGTCTTTCCGTTCTCGTGTCACGCTTAGAAGTAAGGCGCCTCCACTTTATAGAAGTATTGAAGTTGTTTATTTAATCCTATTTGTCTGGTGGTTAGGCTACCTAGCTCTGATCTTGGGGACCCGTGTACGATTTTTGGCAGAAGAAGAGGGATTCCATAGGGTAATGGTCAAGTTTTACGATAATTATCAGAAACTTTTATAAAATAACTACAGTTTTTAGTTACAAATAAAATAATTGTTTTATTATTTTATGCCTTTTAGAGCTCCGTAACAAAAATCTTCTATTTCTAAAAATTGCATTTTTACTTAATTTTTATTGTTAATTTAATTTTAACCAATTAAAAAACATAGTATTGATGGAGAAAAAATCAATGCTCTTCATAACCTTTAAAAAAATCTTTTATAATCTAATAAACCTATAAAATTTAAAATAAGTACTAAACACAATTCATTTAAATGAGTTATTTTTCTAGTACAGAATTAAAGAATATTTTTAAAAAGGTTTCATTTTTAATTCAACACTTGTAAAAGTGCATTGTATAGATTAAGAATTTCTTTTAGTCTCGGGCCTAACTAGTTTACGTTTAAAGGTATTTTTTTTAAATGTTAAATGGGTCGTTTTCTCAAAGAATAAAATCAAGCGTTTTTGAAGAAATGCAGAGTAGCAGTAAGCACTAAAAGATTTTTTTAATTTAATTCGTTTTCTAATTTTAATTAAGCAAAACTTGACATGATACCTTATTTAATTTAATTAGCAGAAATTGTACAACAAATTTTTAATTTGTCACAGGAGAAATATACTTTAGTTATCATTAATGTTCAATTAATATTATTGATATTTTTAATATAGTTTTCTATTATATTATTTTTTGTATGCAGCATTTCCGCTTAAAGTAATCGAGCTAATTTTTCCGGATTTTCCCTTGATAATAATTAAACAGTAACATTAACATTATGTAAACTTGCACTTTATTAATCGTTAATTCACATCATAATGTTTCTCTGGGTAGAAAGAAAAGATAAGCTGCTTACTTACCATAATTAATTGCAGAAAATGGATTTTAGTAATTTCTTCATCATAATGTTTCGCTTGTGAGCTCTCATTAAAATAAAATGTCCTTTTGTTATTGCTGGCTGTTCATTTTCTTTTCTAAAATTTAAGTACATATTCCTGTTGGTTTCCGAAGAGAACAACCATTATTTCAAATAAATATCCAAATTAGAAAAAAAGTATCATTCTATAAATGGATTTCTGAGTAAAACTATAAAATCTTTTACTTAAAAATTCAACTTCAAACCGTTATATGTATAGATTGTAAGATGAAATAATAATAATTAACTATTGTCATTTGGGATTTATAAAAACACTTATTTTCAAAAATACAGTTTTAATGTTTAAAATGCAGAGAAATACTTAAAGGGTTATTTTTTGCATTTGATTATCATAAGCAAAGATTCCAGCCATTAAAAAAGTAAGACTTACTAACGCAACTTGTTTTTTATTAACGTAAAGAACAACCTTAAGAAATACTGTGAAATTAAGTAGATACTTTAGTATTAAAGCTGATTTACATACAAATCCATTAACCAATAAGTAGAGATTCGATTTAATTAGAATATTGGCACACATTTTAGATTTAATATTTCTATGGTTTAATAAAATTAAAAAGTATTTTGTGAGTATATTTCTTTAAAAAAAGTAAGAAAACATTTTACGGGATATTCATATACTTTTAATTGCCTTTTTGCATTTAAAAAGGAAAATACAGGATGATTCGCTACCAGACTTGCAAATTTGTAGGGGGTACAGAGACGGTTCAGAATCGCATAGAAATGCGGGACGGAAAACCATGGTCGGAATGTTTACTATCACTTCAACACTTCTTCCAAAGTGATTATTAACACGTACATGAAAACGACGTTTCCGACCCTGAATTGCTATGTGATTCTGAGCCGTCTCTGTACCCCCTACACCCCCTGCAAGTTTGTTAGTC
The DNA here is from genome assembly GCA_038373885.1 of Cheiracanthium punctorium. Lineage (NCBI taxonomy): Eukaryota > Metazoa > Arthropoda > Arachnida > Araneae > Cheiracanthiidae > Cheiracanthium > Cheiracanthium punctorium. The sequence continues at coordinate 1,056,822 of JAWZYV010008634.1, forward strand.
AAGTAGCTAATCACCCTGTATATTATTTATATTACTGTTAATAGCCGTTATTTTTTAGTTAGACTGATGATTATTTTTTCTCTTTCTAAACTATAATATGTAAAAATTCTACTGAAATAATTAAAATTTATTATTTAATCAAAAGGATAGATAAATGAAATCAATTATTCAGGAAATCAATCAGAATTATAAAAATCTGTGCTACCTTGATTTGTAGGTGTAGTAAAAAGAAATATCTTAATTAACCAAGAAATTAGGAAATTGTTAATGTATGCTCTAAAAAATAGCAATTTGTTACTACTCCTGTAGTTCCACAATGCTGTTCTAATAATTACATTTTCCTCTAAACTAATTAATAGCCAATATTTAACCAAGGCTGTAAGTAAACGAATTCAGACATTAAAAAATATATGTGTTACCTGGACTTGCAGATGTGGTAAAAAAGTATACTATGTTATTGCATTTAAATTAACCGGGAATCTATGGAAAACTGTTCATGTGTACTGTAAAAAGTATAATGTATAATTCCTTTTGTAAACTCACTATTTTCTTTTATTTTTCGTTTAAAAAGTACATGATATTGGGTTTTCTTCCAAGTTGGTAAAGCTTCAGTTTCTTGGCTGAGGAGAGTTGGGCAGTGGTCAGAGAATAACTGGTGGTTGATAATTTAGTCGTAAACCCAAATAAGATCGGCGGCCAGTTCACCCTGAATCTGAATAAGTCGTAATTTCAACTCCAAATGTATCTCTCAATGTGCGTCTTTAATCAACATTTAATATATTACTCACAAATATCCTCAAACTTCAGGCTACATAAATGTATGAGTCTAATACATTGAGATTGGGAATTTGTGTTAGTATTTTAACAAATGTAAAATCTGATATTCACTATAATTTTATTTCTTTAGACCTCAGCTGACAACATTAAGCTTACATTATGAATGTGAAGAAACAGTATAATGGATTTTAAGTGAAAGATATAGTTAGTTTATTTTTGCAATTGTTCAAGAGCCATGCCTCCTAAGTTGTTATTTTAAAGAATTACACTAATCCTTTCTGAGAAGTTATAGCAAACTTAAAGCAACCACCGCGAATTTTAAAATTGACAATTCACCAGATTTAACTAATAAAAAACTGTTATTTCCCGCTCGTATAATGTCAGTTATACGAGCCGTGTCAGTTGCTCACTAGAGGCTTGATCTCTGCGAGGGCTAGATATACTTTCCATTTTATTATGGTACACTTAGTAGGTAAGCCAATCCTGTCCCCTTTGCTTTCCTAATTTTGAACAAATCCCAGACGAGAGACCTAGCATCCGGATCGGCACTCCCCGAGGTAGTGTTTGAGCATGGAGGACATTTTCACCAAGATATACTTTCTTCCTTTAGCATGCGATTTCCCAGAGCGGTCCAGTCGAGAGTGGTTGTTGCATTCAAGCACTGATAGAAGCCTTCGCTGCTTCACTTTCAATAATCTCATGGGTACCGAGTGAAACCTACTGCGCGATTGTCCGATTAAAAATTTCATAGGAAACTTCGTATTTTACTTTTATTTATTAGAAATTGTGCAACAAATTTTCACATGGAGACAAAATAGTTCAAATAATCGCGATTAGCTATTATTGGAACTATTCTTCATATTTTAGTAATTATGTTATTTTCTGCGTAGAGTTTTTAAAGTATTTAAGGTAATATTACAAGACTTTTACTTCATAATAAGTAAACAATGACATTAATGTAGTATATATGTATGTATGTATATTTAGATATAAATTGTTTACTTGTCATAATTAATTGTTAAAAATTACATTTTTGTCAGCAAAATACTCTTTTGTAAGGTTTTCGTTGCTGATTCTCTTGTTTAAAAGTTTTCCATATATATATATATATATATATATATATATATGGAATGTATATATATATATATATATATACATTCTTCTAATTTTTAGTAGAAAATATATAAATTTTATATAAATAGCCAAATTAGAAAAATATAATCCAAAAGATTTTGTTCAAACTTTATTTTCTTCCAATTTAAAAAATTATAATTTTAAACCGACGTAACGATCTTTGATGTGATAATTAGTTATCGCCATTTTGGATTAAAAAATGCTCATTTTCAAAAGCTCGATTCATGGATTTGAAATACAGAAAATTCTGGGCTAAATGCTTGAAATATTAGTAAAGTATAGTGGGCCGCCCAGGTAGTTAGTGGCTTAAGAACCATTTTATCTCGGGTCCCGGGTTCGAATCCCAGCTTGGGCATGGATGTTAACTCCTCCGTGCCTTCATAGGGGATAACGCTGGCGAACCACTGTGTGCTCCCATTATAAAATGGTCAGTAATTCGGACCTTGGTAGTGGAAAATGCTTGATTAGCATGTACCCGCCCATTGAAAAAAAAAAGTAAGGTATAGTAAATAAATATCATTTAAAGTAGTTACTGTGTTGATATGTCGACAACATAAGCAGTGTTAAAAACCGTTAAAGGCAGTAAGTCTTAGTAGTAGTAATATAACTGTATCCAATACTTCTAAAGTAAGTAATGTTAGCTTAAAATGGAGACTTGGAAAAAATAACTGATTAAGTTCTTCGTGATTTATTTAATTAGAATTTTGATAAAATTTAATAATCTAACATAAATGTTATAACGTTTAGTTTATTTATGGAAAAAGTGTGTATTGTCAGTGCATTTTATAAGAAACTAAACTACAAAAAAATATGGCTTATAATGCTACTCATATTGTTACATATATTTAAGTTACACAAATATAATATTTAATTTTTTGCTAATTTTATTTTCTAAATTCTCAAGCATTTTGTTTTAATTTCAAATTATATACTGCAGAAATCCAGTAATTCACGTATTTGAGATTTAGACTGAGTTTTTATTTAGCATTTAAGCAACATCTGGTACTGCATCATTCATTGAAATTTTGTTTTATAGAGCTGAACTAGCGTTAGTAATGGCTGATTTTTTTAAATTCTTTGTACACATAAAATGCTACACATGTTGTCATCCCACACAAACACATACAAACCTAACCAGATTTATAGCATCAGCTAAATCGTTATTTTCCTCATTTGTCCTACAATAGACCTTTAGTACTTTCATTTAGTGCATTCGCCTCTATGTCTGTGAAGGAGCGTTCAGTAGGTTTCTTCTGATAAGTATGTAGAATTTGTAACTATTTCAAGTAAAGCCTTTGGTCATGAATAAACCGCCTAGAACAAGAATTTTCGTTAGGAAACGAGAGTTGTTTTAAGAGTTTATCAGTTTTCATCAGTCGAATACTCACAGGAGCATCTTTGATGGGAATTTAGTTGAAGGTACACAGAAAATACGAACGTACATCGAGCTGTAAAATTTAATAATGGATTCTTTCTCTGTGAAATGTTTCAAAATTCAAAGACTTAAATGAGCTAGCTTTGTCATTCGGATGAACGACACAAGGAAAACGAAAACACCTCGAGGTAGACTTAAACTTCGGTGACTAGACTGTCTTGAACGCGACCTTATCATTCAGAAAGTAAAAAGACCGGAAAACTGCATTTAAGAAAAGAACATTCAGGATAAGAAAGTCCAAGATCCTCCAAGGATTGTTAAGCCTGTAATAATGATGATGATCACTGGTCGCCACTCATTTCGTTCGGTGGTTTATCCGGTGAACCGCTTATGCCAGTGAAATTCGGTATGAACAGAAATTATTTTTTAATAAATGTACCAAAGTATTTTTCACTTCTTTTGTAAATAAATGTGCGCATATGTTAAACTATTGATTAGTACATTTCATATATTTTTTATTGAATTCTGACTTTTTTTCTTAATTTTTTTTCACTTTTACTTTGGATCTGTCGTTTATTTCGGATTTCAATTATTCCCGTCAATCTCAATCCGTCCCTATGTGACCGTAATAAGTGGCGACCACTGTATAAGTAAATATCACGAAGTCGATGTACAGTTTGCAATATACTTTTTGTACATGCTAAGTTTATTTGAAAAGTCATGTTGCTTATACTTTTCCGAGATGGTTATTCAGAGTTTTATGGAGAATGGCGATAAGTATGGTAGATCGTTTTATCAGAGGATCATTCTTTTTTTTCTAATCATCTTTAAGCTTGAACCTAGATTTAACATTTTCGTTCTCATCATTGAAAAGAAGTAGCAGAGAAGACTCTATTTCACCCGATATATTTAATTTTGGGTTTTTCTCTGATTTTCGGTAAGTCATTACTGTCATTTTATGCTTTTCGATAAGAGGAAATTCCTGTGTCTTCTGTTTCTGGTGTCTCTTTAATGAATTTCATGCTTCTACTGACTGTGATACAATTTCCACCCGCGTAGATTCTGTAGCTTTTTGATTTTTGGTCATATCCAACAAATGCACCTTCAACTGGTATTTTATCCAATTTCCTTCTGTGTTGATTATGAACACAAAGTATGCTGTGCAACTGAACTTCTTTATTTCAGCTAAGTTAGGTTTCCTTCCACTCCCTAACTCCTAAGGAGTCTTTCTGCAAGATCCAGAAAGCAGGCGATTTTAAATGTAATTTGCCGTATTCACATCTTCACCCTAGAACTCGTTTGGCTGTTTAGCTTGTTTTAATAAGCGCCTGGTTATATCTCTTAGACTTATAGTTTTGCTTTCGCTTACGGATGAGTTTGTCATATTTTATTTTTAGTGCATACCGAACAGCTGCTTTTATTGCGAGAATAGTTGTCTATTTTATTGCGCTTGAAGATTTTCTTGTACAATTTGATGAATTATGTCATAACTACGATGTCACAGCCTAGTGTGCCACAACTCAACTTTTATTTCTGCTCACTTGAGCAATATTGGCCTGTTCAGAACCGCCAAGAGCAATTTTACATAAATTATCGTCTTGATAATTTGTTAGCAAAGTTGTTACTCCATTCTTTTTCACAAAACAATTTTTATTCTCTAAGATAACCAAATAACCTTTACCAGTAATTTACTTAACACAAATCAAATTACCTTTTCATTTAGATACGGAACCCGCCTGTTAGCGCTGGCAAACCATTCTGTTTTTGAATCTAAGTCAATGGAAGGAATTCTTTCAGAAAATAATTCATTTTCATCAGCTAATAAAATATTCGTGGAGAAACGCGACAGTCTAATTGTCTAAACAAATGTTTATTCGAACACATATGAGAAATTGCGCCGGAATCCAAGAAGAAAATCGTATGTATATTATTCGCACTAAAAACTTTAGGAACGGAATACACGTTTTCGCGACTTTCACAATTTTTATTTTTAAATGGCATCGGCTTACAATTACAGCTTTCAGAAGCATCTACCGAAAAAAAGTGCCAATCGGATGCTCCGCCATATCTGGTCACACTCGAATCCGATTTAAATTACTTGTTCTTAGAATACGTATAAATAACATTATTTTTATTTTGGAAGTTAAAGAAGTTGTCGCGATTATGTCCGCTATGTTTACAGTAATTGCAGATTTTTTCTGGCTTTTTATTAATATTTATTCCAGATTTAAACGCTGAGGCTTATGCGTTAAAAGAATTTGTATCCAGTCGTTCTTCTAAACATATATTATTCACATCAGATGGTTTGTTTTTCACTACATCTGTGTTCTGAATTCATCTTATCTCACTTTTAAGCAGGGACGAATATAATGGAGGACAGAGGTGGCCCAGGATCCCTCCGAAAATGTAAAGCAATTGTTAAAAAAGTTATATTTTAAAACATTTATATTAACTGTAGTAATAATAAGGCTTAAAATACCTGATCTACCCCAGCCACCGAAATGGAAATTTATACACACCACTGCTTCTAAGACGGTAATAAGGTTATTATATGATTCAGGTTTCGAACCCAGTAAAGGCGTTGCTACATGCTGATCAGGATACTGTTCACCCACCGGTAGCTTTTAGATTTCCGACTAAATCAGCTACTTGTTCGTTTCGTGATTAATTTGTTCGATCATGTCACTATGCTCAGACTATTTCGCAGAATATAGCTTCCTCGAAAGATGTAAGCTTACATTATAACAACCGTGAATTGACTTTAATGAACTGAAAATCGTCGATACATAAACGTATTATAGTTATTGCTTGTTTGTCTCTTTTAAGAAGTTTTAATCTGGTTTATCAGGTGGAGTTGATTCTAAAAGATCATTTGACCCATCTCGCATCAGGCGCATTTGGATTTTTAATTTCCATAACAAATACTTTTTTTAGGCTATTTTGCGATAAGGGTGAAATCCTTAGAAGTTGATAAAGCCATAATTAAGCCACTATGTTGAACATATGCTCAGTTTAATAAATAATATCAATATGTAGAGCTTATAAAATTCAGCCTCATAATCAATGAAGGTAACATGTAGCAAATGAAAAAGAATGCTTAGCTGTCTTTGTAAGCACAGTAGTGATCTTAAATTTTGATCGAAATAATAATACTAATAACAATAACAACGTTGCTTGCTTGCTTAAAATGGCCATTTCGTTCAAGAAAAAAAAGTGCATTTATTTAGAACATTTATACCGAAACACGAACGTTTGCAGCTTTACGGTAAGCAATACGATCTTGAAAAAGGAAAAAAAAGAATAACAGTACCTAAAAGAATTCTGGAATAAGCAGATTGGGTTTTTTTTCGATTCTCTGCAGAGAGAGTAAACATGTGCTTGATTACATACTACAACAGGATGGTAATAGTTTCATAGCAGCAATTGCTGTTTAGTTTCGAATTTTTAACCTATAAAAAATGTTTAGGTTGAGAGATCTTTCTAGAAAATTGTCAAACACAAATCCCTCATGAAATACGCAGATGTTATTTATTTCTACATGAGCTCGAAAGTTCTAGTCACTATTGTGACGGCACGTTTCAATTCAATGAATGTGATGTCTATAAGAGATGCATAACATGATGCATTGGTGAGATCAATAAATAGTAAATGGCATATATATTACGTTCATGGAATGACTCCGAGAAGAAAATTTCTTCATACAAAAGATGAAAGTATAAAAAGAAATTGCGTACCAAATGAGGATATAAATATTAAAAGGGAAAACAATTAAAATGTCAAATCATTTATACTCCCAAATTTGCATCAGCTCCCAGTTTAGACTGACTTTCTGCGCCATCAAGTTTTAGCATAATGCCAATTTCTGCTTGATTTCAATCACTGAGATTTTTCATTGATAACAACAAAACAAGGAAGTCGATACAAAAGACACCAAAGTAATAGATCAAAACTAACAAAAATATTATAATGATTAATGTTTTAAGATTTTTAATGTTTAATTCTCCCTTATCAAAAATGAGGTATTCCGTTGAGCAATATATACGCACTCGTGAAAAAATGGTAATAAAAATAAATAATTTCCAAAACAGACCGTTAAATGCAGCTAAATATTGGATAAATCCTATTTCGTTGTCTTGGTGGTTTTGAAACAATATCTTTTGTCATTTTAACTAGTTTTGTAATGTTGCTCTTTTAATGTTAATTTTACAAAATGTTACTTACCTTACTTGCTGTACTTAAATGTTACAATACTTAAAAAATGTCAATTTTGTAATAAGGCATATTTATTGAGAAATGATATTTACTTTTGTATTTAGTATACCAGTAAGAGAGATACAAATATTTAATTATTATTTCGATGTAAGAACAAACGAATTTACAAAAATATTTTGGCGATATTAAAAATTAATTATTATAAAATAAGTAAATAAACAAAAAAAAAATCGAAGTAATGATTAAAAACTCTCAGAGTGGTAAATTAAGTTGACTGTGCAACTTAAAAAATATTTATATAGGAGCAAATTGAACGAAAATTAGTTTATTTATAGCAAAAATTTATGCAGTTTTTACATATCATGGAAATTTAAAACCTTAATGGAAAGATTAAAGGTGAAAAAATGCATTAATATTAAGGAAAATTATTTACTTAATTAACTTACTAATTCCCATATCGGAATATAAAATAAAATATATCTTCAAAAAATATTAATGAAAATTGAAATTCTAAAAGCATGTTAATTTTTTATGTGAATGTTGCGATTGCAAATTACGAAAATGGTTTTCAATTAGATTTATTTGGCTGTGGTGAAAAAAACGTTTTAGTAGGATTCTTGTAATTTATATTTATTTTTAAAGTTTGATAACTCCAAATTTGCTCTTTCATGTACATTTTTGTCCATAAATATTGATTAAACTTTATTTTTATGATAGAAATTCGTTTACTTATTTATTTTTATCCCATTGTTTTCTTTTTACTTTTCGGAATAAAAATTGATTTAGACAAGATATAATTTTTAACTTGTTTTATTACGTTGACTCTACAGTGAGTGGAGAAACTTAGGTACAGGTAGGGTTGGTAAAGCTTACTAAAGATACTTTTTTTTTTTTTTTTTTTTTTTGTATAGTGATGCGTGATTGGAAGTGACACGTTGAGGGACGAATATGAAAAATGAGATATAAAGGAAAATCTTGTTTACTTACATGATTATCGCAAAGTGCTTCTTTGAAACAATGCTTCATGTACATTGTGAAATTCCATTTATTCATACATCATTTATTTCATCCCTTCCACACGCTTGTAGTGAAATATGTTATTACAAGAATATACAGTACGTAAAGTCTAGAGAAGTTTAAAATGTCTTTGATACTGGGTGATTCAAGTGTCATTCAAAGGTGACTTTTTAAAATCTTGTAATTTACAATAAAACGGTGCAGTTTGCTCTGAAATGCTCAGTTACGTTACGTGGGGATTTTGGGGGAGTGGATTCATGGGGATGAAATAGGTTTATTTTAACTACATTTTTTTTAATCAATTGTTAGTGCTAGTGTTTCAAGAGGAAAACAATCTCATCAGGCGTAAAATATACAGAGGAGTTAATTGCACTTAATCTTGTCTCTAAGAATGCTGTTTTGATGGTGCTTTAAAAAAAGCTTCGACACAAGCGATTTTCAAAGATTCAAGAAAACTGACTTCTAACGAATTTCGATAAAATTTTGTCTTCTTAAACTTCTGTATTTAGATATGCTATCTTTGCGTGATAAAGCTTTATTAGTAAAACTGTTTATTAAAAAAATGAAGAATCCGCAAGTTTAGCTTTACGTTCATATCGCACAGTTCGAGGTATGAAAAAAATAAAAAGGTAGATGACTCTTATAAGAAAAGTCGGGGAAGCGAGCTCATTGGATGATCGTAAAAGAAGTGGGAGGTCTGGAAAGTCTGTTGATGCCTTACAGGTTGTGGAACAAGCAGACATACAGTCATTATCTTCATCCCATGGTGAATGGAGTGCAGGTTCATTACACAGCGAACTGGAATTTCTGATGGAAATGTGTGGCGATATCTCAGGATTCTTCTTCAAAAGTATCCGTATAAAATTCATTTTGTGTAAGAACTTAAATCAAGTGACTTAACAAAACGCCAAGATTTTGCTGACTAGGTTCCTGTACAAATTGAATGGGATCCAGATTGGCTTTTAAATAGTTTGTGGACGGACGAAGTACACTTTTCACTGTAATAACACACACAACCGCCATACATGGGCAAGCAAAAGTCCAGACAGTATTGTCGTAAAAAATAAAATAAAACAAAAAACGTTTCACGACGTAAAGGTGAAAGTGTGGTACGGTTTAACGCGTCATTTATCCTTGGTCCCTTTTACCTCGAGAAACTACATGGTGACACATTTCAAACTTGATTTATGGTGACACATTTCAAACTTGATTTATATTGACACATTTCAAACTTAGTTTCTGTCACAGGTGAAAGATATCAATCGCCATTGAAAAATAAAGTCCTCCCTTACTTGCAAGCGAGGCAAGCACTCCATTCAATAATGGATGGAGCAGGCTGGAGCACATTTCCGCGCATACGTACTTCTGTTACGACACTTCTGAGGTCGACATTTGGAGACCATCAAGTCCTGTGTCGTTGTTTTCAGCACGAATGCCCCCCCCCCAAGGTCTTCAGATCTTACACCTTGTGACTTCTGGTTGTGGGGCTATTTGAAGTCACATGTGTATAGAGATCCGCCTTCGTCCATACTCCGCCTTGTGTCAGGTATACCCTCTGAAATGCTTTTTAACGCTGTGGGGAGATGTTTTCTATCGTCTTACGGCTGTAATTCTCAATGACGGAAAACATATCATTGCTCAAAATGAACTCTTTATAATTTCTTTTCATTTTCTTTATAAGATCCATTATAATAAGAACTCTGTATAGTTCTTTATAATAATATATATATTAAGTCTATTAATTCATAAACTCCAGAGCTACCTTTTGGTCAAATATGTAACTAATGTTAAATATAAATTTTTTATTACAAACAAAAATACCCCTGTGTTTCTGAGCATTTTTGTGCAGACCGCATCGTTTTATTATAAATTATTTAATAATTGTAAGATTTTAAAAAGTCTGTTAACTTTGGGATCACCCGATATGTACAAACGTTTAATCATTCTTCGTTTAAACATTCACATACTTATTATTCACGAGTTTAAAGCCGATTAATTACTATGCGGTGTAAAAATCAAAGCATATGTTACTGAAGGAAAGTTTTTTAAACAGTTCTAACTGTCAAAATTTATGACAATGCATTTCCCATATATTAAACTCTATTATTTGAATAGATTTAAAATGAATCTGCACGTACATTTTCTTGCATTATTTTATTAGTTCTTCTCAATGTAATGAAACAGCCTTTAATGGTCTATTTTCAGATGCAATATATTCGATAATTAGATTGAAATTTTAATTATATATATTTTTTTAATTTTAGGGCCATACTGTGAAGCTGCGTGGGATTCATTTCTTTGCTGGCCGCCAATGGCTCCGGGTGAAGTTCTCAGCAGACCTTGCCCTCAGATGGATGCACGAGGATTTGTCATTGGGGAAGCTTCCCATCCTGGTAATTATTACTTTGAAACATTTTAAACGGAAATGTAAACAATCATTCTGGTTATCTGAACACATTATTATGCATATATAACTCGACCGTATTTAACTATGGGGTCATTTATCTGAAACTCATGGCTTAGTGAGTGGCCCAAGTACAAATGTAATGGTGATCCAAAAGGCAAGGTAAAATTAGACATCAGTAACAACAATAAATAAATCAAAGAATAAATGAAAATTTAAAAAACCTACTAAAAGCATCAATTATTAAACACTTTCAAAAACAGTTGTCTTATAAAGAGTACTAAAAAATTGTAAAACAATCTCACTAACAATGTCATTTCAACCACCGCTAATGAAATTCCATCTGTTTTCTTCTATTCTGACCTTCAATTAAGGCGAAAATTAATAATGCATGAGTGAAAAATATCCCAAAATTTACTACTTATTGCATATGAATCCGTCAATTAGGTTGTCAATTCATGCTACTTTAATTTATACAAGCTTGAGGCGTGAACACATTTTTTGATCTCGATTAATTTATAATCAAGTTAATTGAACGCCTGAAGCTTTTACACATCATGCATCAAATTACATAAAAAATAAATTTTGTAAGTAACTCTACCTCTAGTTGGCGAATTAGGATGGTTCTGTATATCACAGTCAGTGTTTGTGGTTGAAAATTTTTTCAAAAACAATTTTACACATTTTAGTTCATCTTTAAACACAAAGCTTGACGGGAAAAAAACCATATTTTACTTATACTTCTTTAAACCATCATTCAAGCGTTTTCAATCAGAAAGACAGCAAATAGTTAAAGACAGCAAATTAGCAAAAAAATTATCTAATTATATAACAAAAAACCTAAAAGGCAATGTGATAAATTTGTTTTAATCCACGGCATTCACTATTTATTCTGAAAAGCTTTCATTATTTTCATTTTCGTTATAATTTAATTATTTTTTTGTGAAGATTTGCAATGCTCTTTCTTTTACACGTCCAACATAAAAAGCATTTCAAGTGCTCTTTATCAATTTGTTGTTTCAAAATGAATGTAAGCTTTTTTATTCTTTTTAGAAACCAAGACGCAATTTCCAGAAAGACTAATTTTGTAAATATATATATATATATATATATCTATAATGATATGATAATTAAACTTTGAGATTCTCAACAACTGTACCATTTACCATTTTTAGTTTTCTTTCCCGTTAGGATATTAGGAGAAAGCAAGACTAAGCCTTTCTAAGTAGCTTAAAAGTCTTCAGTGTTTCAGTTTGTTTGTATCGCTGTCTATCTGTCCTGGTCCCATTGCTACCATAATCATGAACAAATATGATATTCTATATATGTTCCTATTAAAAATGTTGCATTTTGCAGGAGCCTGCAAAAGAGTTGAAATATTCAGCCGTTTACGGACAGTTATCAATTAAAGTGTAATTTAGAGAAGTTCTCTTCGAACAAAATGTTTTCTTGTTTGATCAAAGGTATAAATAAAATTACAAATAAAGTTACTTTTTCTCGTTACAGATATGTATGCAATACGAATATGTGACGAATATGGAGAATGGATTGACAACAAAACAAATTTTACCTTATGTGTGGCAAATATGGCGGTAAGAAATTGGTTCAGTTGCATTTTGAATATCTAAGTTTTGTTTTCCTACAGAGAAAATAAACTGAATTATTTAACTTTAATACATTTTTACTTGTTGGCTCTCATAAACATATGCCAATTTTGTATTGTAATTATTTTTTTAAGTTAACCAACACGTGTTTATTCGTCGGCTTCATCACATAAGTGAAATTTAAAAAAAAAGAAAAAATATTCAGTGCATATTTTGTCGAACATATTTCTTCATATTTTAATATAAAATATCATTAGGGATTATTCATTTACTATAACCCTTCATTGCAAGCTAAAGCTTCCAATGAAAATACGAATAAAAGCCCTCTAACTCAAATGCCTTCTATGTACAATTTTTTGACTATTGATTAATTTTTATAATTTATCACATTGAAACTAATTTTATGCTACTAAAGAGTAGAGGGAAAATAAAATTAATAAAATCAACTATCACTGATAAGTTTATAAATGCATTAACAACTTAAACTGATTTAGTTTTTTCCGAGTTGATCAACTTTGTTTTATTTTTTGGTTTATTGTGGCACCATTTGGTTTGTGTGGCATGACTCTAGACTAATGTATTATATAATTTTGTAATTGTTTATGAGCTTAATTATTTTACTTTTACTCCGTAAAATAATGCATGGTACTCTTTTAAAATAAGGACGTGTTATTCACTGTAAATATTTCCAGGATAGAAAAATTTGAAACTATGTATCATCGTAAGGTCGTCAAAGTTGATTTACTTTTAAAAGTATGTTAATGAAAATAAAATAATGATTACTAGCTTTATTTTTATATTATAAAATTTATACAATATGTTAGACAACGTTAATATTTTTTATATTATACAATATTAATAAGCAAGTTTCAGTTAATTGAATTTTTTAACAATATGAAAAGATGAATCATATTTAAATGAATTGACATTTGAATGAATAATTTTCATGTACAAAAGAAGTACTCGATAAAAGTTTCATCATACTGTACTGAATAGGAAGAGTAAAGAATATTAATTTTTTTCATGCAAAAGATAAGTACAATTACCTGCATAGATGGATTCAACAATATCAGTGCTTTTAAGGAAGAAGAATGACGTGAAAGCTCTATTATTAGTATGATTAATGTTCAATAAAGGAAATAAAGATTAGTGTGTTATTAATGTTGTAACTAAACAACAATCACTGTACTGCGACACAGGAAAGCAAAATATAAAGGAAAATGGAAACTACATTTTATGTACAATATATATAGATATATTGTAAGTTTTATCCTCATTACGAAGCATTTAGCATAAAGTTTAATAAGTATCCGATGCTCTATCTTTGATACTGGAATATGTTTCCTTCAGAATGATCTTGGTAATAGTTGTAATAGTTATTATGTAAATGTGGATGAAAACATGTTCCATCGTTGTGTTAAAAATTTTTTTTTTGAATTACTTTACAGAACTGTAAACATAAGTATGCGAGAAGTCTGGAAATGTGCATTTCACGTATAGGTTTGTTTTAGAAACTTTGTAAACTCAGTTAAAAAGAAAACAGTACTCAATTTTCTCTGCGTAGTCATTCAGTATTTGATATGTAATTGTAGTATTTCTTTGGAATTTTCAAAAATTCTATTTTACCTTTCTCTTTATTCGTTATACATATTGCTAACAGAGCAAACCATTTGATGCATTGCAGTATTGTGTATGTACTTATTCAAAAGTATGTCGATCGAAATTTAGATTTGTATCAATATAGACAATGAACGACAATAATTTACGCTATCTTTCTATGTTCTTGTTTGCCTTGGAAAGGCAGTATCAAGTACCTGTTATTTGGGCATTGTGTCAACCAAGTGTTGCAACAGAGAGTAGCTATGAGTCAGTTATAGTGTGAAATACACAGCACAGGATTTTCTTTGCCACTAGTTGTCATACGAGAGTCAAATTATAAACGTAAGGGATGCTACGCAAAATTGAGAAACGCAATTTAAAGCTTGATACTTAACCATTAACTCTTCTAGGAAACTTGACTCTATCCTACCATCCCGTAGCATTAAAGTCAAAGAATACATCAAAAATATGGATGTAGACTCAATAACTACCACACATAACAATACAAGTCAATGACAGCCCAAGAGAGAAGAAGGAAATTGTTTTATTGGAATTAAAAACTTTCAAGTATGTTCTGTTAGTTTAAAATGTCTACTGTCTATTCCAATGAATATATGCAAACTGTGCCTACTCTCTGTGTTCTTTACTATGGTATTCATTACAAATGTTTTACGTTGCCAGCTTTAATTTTGCGTGTATCGTTCTGACGCCTTTTATGATTTTTCAATACGCTGATCAACTTTTGCAGAAAAAAGTAAGTGGTTGCCATTGGAAAGTTTCGATTTTTTTTAACCTAACTGAAGCCTTGAGAACTGTATTGATTTAAAAAGCCCAAACTCAAGCGCATACCTCTGTATATCTGACATCTCATCTAGATTGGTTGAACGGAACTGTAGCTAGAGGTCCATAAATCGGGAAAGTTTTTTGTGAACACCCTGTATATCTATTTAATACTCAAGATGGTTTATTTTAACAATACATTGGTAGAAATTAAAGCCTGCATCTTCAGGCTCTTCTCCAGCCTCTCCGGATAAACGATTACCGCAATACTTTCCTGTAAAGAAAACTGTCTTTGAAAACTTCAAGACATAGAATCAACTATTCAAACCTTTCTTTTTTCCCTCATTTTGAAAGTATTCATCTAATAATATTACGATACCAAAATTTCTCTAATGCAATTTGAAGAACATTAATTATAATGGAATAATTGTTTTTCTAACTACATTAGTTAAATTTTGCATCGCAATGGAATTTTCGTCCTTGTAATTGCGTTAGAGGAATTTTGTATTTTATACTTATTAGATGAATGATTTCAGAATAAGGGGAAAAATAATGTTGAAAATTTTTCAGTAGCTTGTTCAAAAACCTTGAATTTGTTATAGCTGTTTTCACTGTAGAAAAGCATTGTGGTGGAGACACTGGAGAAGAGCTTTAATCATCATCTTTTTTCAACTTGAACACAGAACAAAAACCGGTGTTAGAATGCAAGATTAATAAATATTTTCTATAATAACACACTTAAATGGTATTTATCAACATGATGATAGTTTCGGGCGATACAACGGGTCTGTCCTTCTTTATTTGTAAAAAAAGAAGTCCATCCACACAAGTAGGACGCAAGTGTGTATGGTTGGACTCTTTGATGAAGGAAGGACCTGCAGTACCACTCAAAATAATCATTTTGTTAATATGCTTACGAACTATGACCCCGAATAAAAATTAAAATAAATTACTGTTTTTAATATAAAACGGGAATAATTCGCTCATTTTCGCTCGAAACTCTGAAGGTTAAATTAATAATATTGTTGCTATGTTACTGAATCAAAAGGCATACTGTTGTATTATTAAGTACTTATTTTGTAATTTCCTCTTCCTCTATTTTAAAATGAAGTAGAAAGCATATTTCATAAAAAGTAAATACATAAATATGTCAAACTGCAATTAATTGCAGCTAACGAATGTACAAGGCGCTAACATCCAAACGCTGATTTTTACTATTAATGGTAAACAGAGTTTGAAGATCTTACACCCGTATTCACGAAACTTTCTACCAGCTCGTAACAGCCGGATTACCATAGAATCGGATGGTTAAAAAAAAAATGGTATTCACAAGGCCAAATCGGCTGGTTACATCTCGTTTTTAACAGACGAATGTAACCAGCCGAATTCAGGTGGTTACCGGCCTGTTACATTCGACGCATGCGCTGTGAGGCTTTAATCTGTTAACAAACATGGCGGACTACAGCGCTGTTGAAGATAGAAGATATGGAAATTTTAGAATTTATTGATAGATTTGCAAAATTTATGTGTGAGGAGAAAGTAAACGGTTTAGAAGACTTGTGTGTCAAGGATTTTCCAATACATTACCATCAAAGTAAGTAAACAGTAAACAGGCGAAAATGGAAATGTTTTAAATTTACAGCAAACGTGTCAATGAAATTATGGCGCAGCGGTAAAGCGAGCGATTGGCAAGTAGTAGTTCTAGGGTTCTGGCCTCGCTGCGGCCAAAGTTTCCCTTCTTGCTCTCTCACCCCCCCCCCTTTTTCTTTACATCTCTTTTTTTATTTCTAAAAAAGTAAGGCCCTCTGGGATGAAGTACTTAACCATTTTAATTAGGTGTATAAATTCGACATTATACTACAATACCATCAAAATCAATCATGATCCCAATCCTGTCAGAAAAAAAGAAATAATTTTATTAATTTTTTCCCAGCAAGAGCATTGCAAAATTTAATAGACAAAGCCATGTGAATTAGCAGGAGTTAGCTGGGCTGGAACAGGTTTCTTTAATTAGTCCCCTTTCTAAAATTCCTTTAATTGATTTCCCACCCTCCCCCCGAAATTTTAGTCAATAAAATTAGTAGTTTTTTTATTTGCATTGATTCTGCAGTTCAACTATAGGTAAAAAAAATTTCAGCGCTACATACCCCCCATCCCCTCCCAATTTTTATTTGCCTACTATTTTGCAAAAGAAGAACATGTAGCTTTGAGACAAAAATTCATTGACATTTGTTTTATCTGTTTCAGGGGGGAAGAAAATGTAAATTTTAACAGAGTCTGTTTTAAGCTTATAGTATTAAATATTTATTTACATACATCCGATAAAATAACTAATATAATTCTTGATTTTTGCATTATTCCATTAATAAAAATACATGAGGCATTATTCACTATTAATATTTAAATTGAATACTCTTTTTCCCCGTTCCTGGTTTATTTAAATAAGTTGTACACTTCGTGCTAAGTTATTACTCATAAATTAATCACATGCAAAAAAAAAAAAAAAAATCTTATTTTAATGTCTGACTACAGAGTGATTAAAGTGTCTTTATTGGGGGAAAAAACTTGCAATTTCGAGTGGAGATCTGCAATTCCCCCTTTTTTTTTTGGGGGGGGGGGGAAGGGTCCAAAAATTTCTAGTCCTTGATATGAAAAATCAAGAGACAGCCTAGTTCATAACTTCAGTTAAAAATTGAGTAATGGCTACCTCATAAATCATTATTTAAGCAGAACCATCTCAGCACAATCACATTTTAATATTCACGTATATATTTACCCTTTACTGTATAAAATTACAAAAAATTGCAGAGCTGCTCTATGATCCATATTTTTGTGATTAAAGTATGGTCACCAGTAGGTTTCAACATTAGAATTATTACAATTGTATTAAAACATTGTAAAAATATTTGCTTTTTTATGCATTTGAAATTTTATTTGTTGATACTCAAAAAAAGAAGAAAAAACCCATACCATCTCCTACAGTAAAACAAATAAAATACCCCCAGAGTAAGCTCTTAAGTATGTATTCACAAATTTTTAAACAATCGTACTGTTTTTGACTGTCAGATACATTAAAAAATAAAAATAGAAAACCTTCGAATACCTTTAAAAATTATCTTTTAAAATCAATATATCTTTTAAATTCGTAGGAGTATATAAATAAAATATCAGTTATTAATTACAAAAAATTCAGCAGAAATCTCCGAAATAAATAATTGAAGCATTTGTGATTATAAAAATACATGAAAACACATTACACTCCTGCTTATTTTCAACTATTTTGGAGCGCTCGCGAAGAGGGGTCAAGGGTCGGCAATCAGCTGGTTGGATAGCCAGTGCCCTAAGCCAATCACAGACGAGCTTACAAAGCAGAATGCACAAGTACAAGTTAATCGGTGGTCAAACGTTGGTCAGGAAACCAGTGGTTTTAAATAGTTGGTGAATACCGTTCTGAGGTTACCGGTGTGTTACCAGCAAGTAACGGTCAAACGTTAGTTTCATAATCAGGCGGTTACTAGCCGTTTCGTGAATACGACTGTTATTGAATCGAAAGAAAATAAGTCACAGAATTAACATCAATAATTATTTTTACCATTAAAAAATAAAGCAGAGTATATCTCAAAAGCTATAAAAATGTGTTTGCACTGACTGCCTGCATTGTTGTTTCCAACTTTCATTCTTTCCTTTAGAAACGAGGCCTGTTTTTTTCGATTATGAAAGTATTTTATATAAAAAGACAGCTGTTTGAAGGATAAGCGTAATGGAAAAGTTTTATGTAGTATTTAAATGACATTTTATGTGCTGTTGGAATGTGATCGCAAATTAGCATATCCTTCCAAATCTTAAAAGTCCGACTCATTTTCATATAATCATATTCAAGAAGGAAAACAATACTGTAGCAAATAAAAAATTAAAATCGATTTATAAATTGACTGTGACAGTGATTTCTAACAGCATTTTGCTAGTTTTCTATTATTTTAAGAGGCTTAGGGTTTGACTCAATTCAAAGCAAAGGAAATGCTAACTTTTAATAATTTTAATGCTCGAGTTTTTTGTTGAATGCTCTCTTTATTATATTTTATCCTAAACATTGTGTATTTGTCGATTTATTTCAACTGTTGTTGATTATAAAAAACATGTGTGATAGATGTGGTTTTTTTTAATACAGAAGTTTTCTGGAAATGAACTTTTTAACACTGGATAAAATGAAAATATTAATAATTTATTCCAACTATAAATTACGTCTCGGTGTATGTAGCTCGGTGTATACAAGTAGTTTTATTGTAGTTATAGTGGTGCTTATTTTTGATACTTTTTTCCTCGCACATACGTTTTGTATCGAAAATCAATATTTTATTTTGACTTCCAACAAACGGTGCATCAAGCAGGCGGACATTTCTTTCAGAAGGGAAAAATGATACGTCTATACGTACAACACGATACGTCTCAGAGTTTCTATTCTTCTACCTTCAACTACCCTGAGATACTTAAAAATATACGTAGTTGGAAGATAGAAAAACATAAATGTTGCTATTCATTTGATATTATACATAAAACATTTTACATATCGCCGTATGTTTTGTTTTATTTATTACAAAACGACTTTTATGAACATTAAGCTAAATATAAAAGTAACACAGAAATAATCAAAATTTGTTGTGTGAACCAGTCGTTTTCAATTTTAATCGTCGTATTCAAAAGATAAGTAATCAATTCCTTTTTTTTCTAATCGCGTTCTCTGCTATAGTGTTTCATAAATTTGTCAGAAATTGTCATTTACATGCGAAATAAAACCTGATCTTTGGAAAGTTAGAAAGCAACATTATTTTTTCATTCTATATTTAAATACAACAAGCAAACTAAAGAAAAATCTTTAAGCATATACCTAATTAATAGCAAAGCACTGAAATATCAATCATGTAATGGTAAATATAGGTTTAAGACTTTATCATCAAAGCAATAAATATGTTTTATTATTCCTTTATTTAAATATTGCTAATTAAAACCAAAAGAATATTTTATAATAATTAGTAAAATAATTTTTCTCATAACTATAAGCTAATCAAAATATCATAGGAAGGAAGTAGATAAATTTTATTTTTTAATCAGTAGGGTCCAAATAATATTTTTTAAATCAAGAGTCCTGATTCTTATTTTTTACATTCAATTTCAGTTCTTAAATATTTATACTATCCTAAAAGACTAATGTGACTATTTTCATCAAGAAATAGACATTTTTTCCTGGTGCAAATTTTTGCAAACCTTACTTTAATTCAACACAACTGTCAATTCATCTAGAAAGTTTATAAATTCTGTACTACTGAGCGAATGTTCAAAGCGGCCAACTTTTATCTATCAAAATGCTTGCCATGATGAATTTACATATTTATGAACCTTTTGTTGATTCTGATCAACTGAAAGTATGTTTACTGACCACAAATTAATTATTTTTTAAGTGTGAGAAAGAACACCTCTGACAGAATATGTATCTTGGATAATGTGATGTACGAGATTTCGTTACTAAAATATTCCTTCTCGAAAAGAAATATTAAAATCACGAACAAGAAAATAAAATTATGGCAAACGTATCGATTCGCAGAGACATAACGGAAAAGAGTTTCCACTTTTTTCGTTGCTTCTAAGCTTTGGTCTTTGAAGAGCTCCTGCTGTTCGAAGCTAGGAATTTAACAGACATTCATCCATATTGGGAAGAAACCCTTGAACAGATGGGAAGCTTCACCGTTGTTCTTTTGCAACGCAGGAACGAACAAGTCAAAATAATAATGGGAAAGATTAAACTCGCTATAAGTACCACACCTTTCTTCCTCGCGTACTTAACTGTAAAGTAAAATTGGAAGGGGGAAAATAAATTTTGTGCTCCTCCAGGAACCTGATTGTTAAATAATTCGAGGATAATTACACAGATCTAAGCGTTGATCATCTGTGTCAACATTTTTTTATTATTTAATTCTTATAAGTGAATGTCGTCTATGTATTCCCCATTTCCCGGATTCTCATTGCTGACAAGAATCCAGCTTTGGCAAAACTGTCACGGGAAGTACGATCAGTAACATTATAGCTCCACGCTTTAGAAATTTCTGATACGCTTTCTCGTAAGTTGATCTTTGTCTTGGACTGATTGTTCTAAAGGGTAGTGATAACTTTTCGCATTATTCTCTTCCGATGCCGCACTTTGAAACTTTTGACCAACCCTTGGGTTGCGGTGTTGATGTTGTATTCGGACCCAAGTAAAAAATTGTAACATAATTTTCAGTTTTTGGTTAATTTCCTTCGAATGGTCGGAACAATTGTAAAAAACAAGACTTTTGTCCATCTCATCAAAAATTAAATATTTTTTCTTTGTACCGAAACAGAAAATTGGCAAAAAAAACTTGTGTCTAGGTAAAGATGAGACTTCTTTCTCCCCTTTGACTTTCTCCATTTTCTTTTTCTGGGAAATAAGAAATTTACAGAGAGGGCATTATTTTCCTGCATCACGGTAAGGGCAGTCACTCACTTACAGTCTAGTCAGATAGGTCATCAGATTTCATACAGCTCTCGCTTGAGGATGTCTCCATAAATATCTGACCTACGCTCAAAAAAAGGCGGAGTTCTCATTTTTGCGATTCATCGTTTAGTGCTACGATTTTCGATTTGATTGTTCATCAACCAAAAGGCGTCCATTTTTAAACACAAATCAGTGACTGATTGCATCACCCCTCTTTCACCGGGTTATAAGATCTCCCTTCTACTAATGAGTATAGCAAGGCCTAATTGCCTAAGGATTCAGCAACCTACGCTTCACACACTCCCACGTACAATAAAAACAAGAAATGCTCTTTATTTGAGGATTATGGAATGAAGTCGCGCGCTTTGACAGTTTGCGGAGCAAAAATTTGCAGGAATGACCTGTCTTGACATGGGTCAAGTGTATTAAGGTTGAAAGGGGGAAATGCTTGAAGAAAAAATAAAGATTGAACCTTTTGGATGAAATGCAAAGAATAACAGCGATTTTACAACTCTCTGTGAGTTAGACCGCTGGTACAACCAATCAAAGGTCACCGATAAAAATAAAATGTAGTAAAAGAACAAAATAAGTTTGAAATGTCCAGAACATTTTTTAAAAAATAGCAAAATAGAAATAGAAAAAAAAAGTTAAATCACAAGAAAATGTTCGTTAGATAGAGAAAGAACTTCGATATTTGGAGGTTTATTTACGAATAAATTTGGAAAATTTTCTGGGTTGAGAAAAAAAATTCGTAAAATAGAGGAATTCGCAAAACAGGGGCTCATTAAATAGGGTCCGACTATAATTTGATCCAGTGAAGTTGAGTTGTTATCGAAACCTAGTAGGTCACCGATAAAAATAAAATGTAGTAAAAGAACAAAATAAGTTTGAAATGTGCAGAACATTTATTTTTAGCAAAATAGAAATAGAAAAAAAAAGTTAAATAACAAGAAAAAGTTCGTTAGATAGAGAAAGAACTTCGCTATTTGGAGGTTTATTTACGAATAAATTTCGTAAATTTTCTGGTTTGAGAGAAAAAATTCGTAAAATAGATTAATTCGCAAAACAGGGGGTCATTAAATAGAGTCTGACTATAATTTGATCCAGTGAAGCTGAGTTGTTATCAAAAACTAGTTATCAACGTGAGCGAATGGTATGTCTGGAAAAGGATTAACTTCGGGGAATAAAAAGAAAAAAGAACCCTTCGAAGTTTCTTTATCTTGTGAAGGCTTATAATAATTAATGTAGTTATACCGATTGCCTGTCCAAGGTCCCTTTCTCTGGCTGGTATAATAGTATCTCAGCTTGTTGTCTAGAGACCAGTTGTATTTTTATCAGAATATGAATACACAAGGATTCTTTTTAAAAATATTCATAGCAATCTAAAGGTGTATAGTGTTTATTTCAAAGTGAAAATCGAAATGTTCAGACGTGCATCTGCAATTTATCATTTTCTTTCCAAATACTCTAAATACTGTCACTTTCAAACATATACATTTGCATAAGACAATCGTGCATTAAGTATTAGCAATTTTAGAAATAAATCATAAAAACCCACATTTGGTTATTATTGATTAAAATAAAATGTTTGTGAAGTTGAATATTTCAAAAAAAGTTGTTACGAATGACAAATAATAAACCGTGGGACGTCAAAATAAAGGATTAGCTTGAAAAATGAAGCACTGGTTACAATAAATAAGGATGTTATTATAAATGAAAAAAGTAAGACGTACGAAGTTGTAGAATTCCTTCGTAGATCAATTTTTGAAGGAAATACGATTTGAGCAATATTAGCAAAGTTATTGTACAGGGAAAACCGGTACACAATTTTCAAATTTATTCATTTTTATTTTTTTTATTTCATCTGTTTTTACATTAACAGGATATCACTGTAATTCCTACACCTTCATCTACAAACAAGCACATTTTTTAAAAAATAAATGTACTTTTTGGCCGCAAGTGGAAGTTAGTTCATCTTAAGCTGGAAAAAGTGCCCTGTATGCGGGGCAAGTTTTCCAGCCAAAAGAAAATGTACCGGGGCAAAATTTTCATAAATACGTTAAATAGAAAAACACAGGTAATAAATTTTGCTTGTTACTTAATATGTACTTTTTAATTTTAAACTAAGAAGGCATAGTAATAGTAGGAAAGGTAATAACAGAGTAATAGAGAAAGTAACTGTATATGGAAAACAAATTACAGTTAATGATTTTGCAAAAACTGTCACTTAACAATTTTGCAATAACATTTTTTGTTGTTGTTGTTTCAAAAAAAGATGTCACTGTCTGAATCACAGTGCATCCAATAAAAATATGTCACATACATTTTGGTGCAGTCTTCATACGCCCATTTCTTGCATTTCGTGCACCTCAACCACTTTTCTTTTGTCTTAGGTAACATACAATGCCACTTTTCTTCTCTATGATCTGATGTTTTAATGTTTTTTACACGGGAAAACGAAATTACAAAAAGTTTCCTGCCCAGGATTGGCTTTTGTTTATTCCCTTCCCTTTTATCTGATTCCTTTTGTAATTTCCTTTTTTCAGATAAATCGTTTTCTATTTTCAGCTGATATTTTAATGGAAGTATCGGTCAGTAATAGTTATTTGACCTATTTTATTAAAAAATAAGACCATTTTTTATACAAACGTCTAGCTGGTTTAGTCCGAAGCACATTTTCCAAAGCGATACATTTTTAAATATTTGCCCCGTTTGTTAATGGTAAACTTACCTACTCGCCATATTGGAAATTTGATCTACCTCGACTGGTAGTTGTGTAAGCTATTTGCAAAACAAACATTTTACATGAAGAAAGAAACCCCCTCTTTAGTGCAAGCAATACCAACAAAGTTTAATACTAGTCTGTTTACACTTTTAATAGAAGTAGTCCAATATTCAATAGAGCTAAATTAGCTGTAACTTTTCAATGGAGAAACGTTGAACCATGATTTGGTTCTTTGATCAATTTAAACACCAAATCATGTTTCATCGTTTCTCCATAGAAAGGTTGCAGCTAATTTAGCTCTATTAACAGTGCATTTTAAGTTTGATCTGAAAGTTTACTCAGTATGAAAAACTGCAGAAAGTAAGCGTCCTTCGCCAAAGTGACAGTACCGACCGAACTGAAATTTTACATGATCTGTGGTATGTCGCTACTTCAGCTAATTTCCTCCCTAGTATCATCTAACGACTTATATCAAAACAAAAGTGAGTTGGAAAACGTGACCTTATGGAAATACATTGGTCTCCCCTATTCGATTTGGTTCAATCATAAGAGAAATCTTAAAGTATGAAATATCTGATTCTCTAATTGAAAAACTTAATTTTACTTAAAAAAGAACTCAAGTAGTATACAAAACATATTCTTTAGGTAATATAATAATTTTCTGTTAGTTTTCAACTAAAATATGCTTGAGTACTCTTAAGTGTTCCTCAGTTGTCAAGTAGAACGTAAACGTGATGATTTACAAAAGGGTGTTCTATTGTCAAGCAGTTTAGGGATAAACTAATGCAAATTAATACAATTTTCGAACATCTCAATAAATAATACTTGTTAAAAATATTGAGAACAACAGAAATATTTAATTAATTTTTAGCGTAACACTAAAATTTCTTTTAAATAACAATCTGAAAGTGACGCAAAGCTGAAACAAATAGAACGAATAACTAAGATCAAAAGAATCTGGCAGTAATTTTCAGATTCAGAAATGTTCGTTGTCACGCAAGCCACACGTATTATGCGAAATCTTTGACATTTATTTAGATTACTGATAAGATGCCTGTGTATTTGCTTAGTTTTAAGATAAGGTAGAGCACAAAGTTTGACTTACTAATAAACGCATCAATGACATTTGAGTATCTTAATTTAGCATTCGAGGCAAATGTTTTTATTTCTTTGGAATCCTGTTTATTTCATATCAGAAGCTTTCATTTGTTTGAATAGAATCACATTTCACGTTGCTGTTAATAGAGAAAGATATTTCGGAAATGCTTCCCTAAGAAAAGACGAAAAACATACAGAGACATGACTTATAGTTTATATGTATTAAATTGTTCTTTTATGTACATTACAATTTAATGTATTATTTCTCAAGTGGCTTAGCCAGGAAAGTAAAAGCAATAAAAGTATTTGAATTAATATGTCGTCATAAACATGCATTAATTCGGCTCTACTTTTATATTCATTAAATATATTTCCCATAAATGTCAATAAAACTAAAGACTGATATATTTTTTGAACACAATTTGCTAAAGTATTTAATTAAAAAATTACATTTAGTGTTCTCGATTACCGGGAGTTTTGAATTACTTTTAGAGTTTTTCGTAAAAGTTCAATAAAAAAATTCTAAGACCGTCTTCATGCACAAGTTATTACGGAAAAAAGAGAGCGTATATCGCTTCTTATGCTGTTTCTTGTTTGTTTTAAAAGCTCTCTGTTCGATTACTTGATTAAAAAAATTCGAAGGATTAATTTTTGGAAAATACTTGAAGTGTATAGAAAGACTCGCGTAAGTTACTTCGCTCCAAAACACCATCTAATCAATATTTCTTAAAAAGTGGAAATCTTTAAAAATTAAAAATTCTCCATACATAAGTAATAACAATATGTAATAAACTATGAAACTTAGACATTTATCTTCTTATACAAGCAAAATGTGTTTTTATAACTACTGTAATAGTTTGAATAATAACTTTCAATTATCTTCATAATCGAACCAAGTGAACAGAAAAGTTGACTGCCATTGCTATTTCTTTAACTTTGCATGCATGTTTTCCTAAAACAGAAATAACAGTTCACTGGTGATTTTTGCTACTAGAAACTCTTCTCACGTTCACTTAAAATTTACTGCGTAATATAAGAGCAAAACTACGTAAATACATGGGAAAATTATGTAAGATCAGAAGCATCTCTTAACTATTTTTTAAATACCTTTTATTTTCTTAAGAAACTATTCCTCACTACAATAAAAAGTAAATAAACGATGAAATAAATTGAGTTCTATGAAAACATGAAACTAATTCTAAAAGCATGTGGCATTAATTTTCAGGTTCAGAAATGTTAATTGACCCTTTAACCACGCATATATGCGATATCTTTGACAATTATTTAGATTACTGTTTAAGATGCCTTTCTGTTTGCTTAGTTTGAACATGCGGTAGAGCGTTAAGTTTGATTTTCTAATTAATGCATCTATGAGAGACATTTGGATATCTTGATTAAGACTCGAGGCAAATGCCTTTACTTCGTTGGGAATACTGTTTATTTCGTTTAAGAAGGTTTCATGTGTTTTGCATAGAGACACATTTTATGTTACTGTTAATATTAGAAGATATTTCGAAAAATGGATTCACGGGAAAAGGAGAGATAAAGACCCAGAAATAATGAATTTATAGTTTATATTTATGTATACTAAATAGTCCTGGAACAGTTATCCTAATTTATTGCATATTTTTCAAGTGCCTTTGTAGAAAATGCAGAAGCAATAAAAATAAAAGTAATGCGAAATATTTTTACTGTAACATTTATCATCATAATTAAACGTAAATATATGATTCTAATTTTATTTTAGTTGAATACTCGCTATAAAAGTCAATAAAATGAAACAGAGATATTCTTTCTGAGTGCAATTTGGTAATACATTTAATTAAGAAATCACATTTTATATTTAAGATTGCTGAAGGTTTTGAATTACTTTTTCGATATTTTCTTAATTAAAGAGTTTCTTCTGTAAAAGAATTTCGGTAGTATCCATACACAAAGTATTACGCAAAAGACAGCATTGATCTCTATTTATACTGTTGCCTGTTGCTTTTGAAAACCCGCAGTTTCATTGCCTGATTACGAAAACTGAATTATTTATTTGCTTAAAATACATGAAGAATTTAGTAAGACTCGCTTGGATGGTCCTCTTTGAAAAACCACGTAATCAATATTTCGTAATCGGGTAAACGTTTTAAAAGAAAAAAAACTCTTGGTACTAAAATAATAAAAATGCATTGCATAACAAACTACTAAGCTTAAACATTTATTTTCTTATAAAAACGAAATGTTGTTTAATAACTAATTTAAGAGTTTAAATAACAATTTTCAATTGCTTTTAAGCTTTTCATAATCAGATTGGGGGGACCAGAAGTGTTGGCTACGGGACGAAAAATAAAAGACACACTGCACTCCATCATTGCATGCATATATTCCTAAAACAGTAATAACATTTAATGGTGATTTATGAAATTGGAAGTTTTTCCCACGCTCATTCAGAATCTTCCGTTTAACATTACAGCAAATCACCTCCCCAGCTTGCATGGTGGAATAGTGTTCGGTAATTAAATGGTACATTTAAGGTTAAAAATATCTTTATTGTCGCGCTATATCAGTTCTCTGGCATGAGAGAAAATAGACCCCAATGCGGAGGCAAGGTATCAGCCGAATGAATAGAATAACATCACAAGAGAGTCTTTAAATCACAAGTCGTTAGGTGGATAAACAGAGTGCGATGCCACATTTCAGTAAATAAGATCTACACTCATGTCCATAAATTAAGAATAATTCAGAATCACACAGAAATTGATCTCTAAAATAAAAATTTCACCTGCGGAATGATCACACACATCTTGAAGAAGAATATGCAAATTACAGGAAACCACCAGATGGCGTGGATGGTACGTCACAATGACGAGAGTGTAAGAGAGGGGTATATAAGGAATGGTGGCAAAGAAGTAAAATTGTTCACAAGCGCTGTGAAAGCCTTTCAGTGCAAAAACCGCATAGTTATGGCACAAAGGAGGCATTTGGATGATGTTTTACGTGGCAGAATTATCGGACGACTGGAATGTGGACGTACCCAGCTGGAAGTATCCGAGGAACTTGGAATCGCCCAGAGTGTCATCTCCAGGCTTTGGCAACGATTCCAAGATGATGGTAATGTGAGTAGACGTTACAGCACAGGTCACCCCCGAGTTACAACGCCGAATGAGGACCGCTATTTGGCAGTTACTGCCAAAAGAAACAGACGGAGTACAGCATCAGACCTGTCTCGTCAGCTCTCTTCAGCTACCGGTACGACAGTTTCAAGGCAGGCCGTGTACAGACGCTTAGGGCACATTGGTCTATATGTTCGTAGGCCTGTCAGATGTGTTCCACTTACCGCAACTCACTGTCGCCTGCGATTAACCTGGAGTAGAGAGCATGCATTGTGGACACCGCAACAGTGGTCTTGCACCTGCACCACCGTTACGGTGGTGCAGGATGGCTCGTTTGGGGAGGAATTATTCTTGGTTCCAGAACTGACCTGCATGTTCAGAGTGTAACGATGACAGGCCACATCTATCGGGATGTCATTCTGGAACAACATGTACGTTTGTTTCGGGGCGCCATGGGTGCTGAATTTGTGTTTATGGATGACAACGCCCGTCCTCACCGTGCAAACATTGTAGACGAATGCCTTCAATCGGTGGATATCACCCGTATGCATTGGCCAGCATACTCACCGGACTTGAATCCAATAGAGCATGTGTGGGATATGCTTGGCCAACGAATTGCAGCCCGTCAACCCCCTCCCACCTGTCTACCGAAACTTCGGAGTGCATTGCTTGATGAGTGGTGTAATATTCCCCAAGATCAGATTGCTCATTTGATACTCAGCATGCCTAGGCGTTGTCAGGCCTGTATTGCATCGTCCGGGAGACATACTCCGTATTAACCATCCTACTAACCATGTTATACTGTTTTTTGTAAATAGGTTCTTTTTTTAAATTTGGTCAAGGCAGTAAAACTTGCAATTTTTATTAATTATGTCAAACATATAACATCTTTTTTGCTCTTTACTTTTTGTTTAATAAATAGACTTTACAAATAAGTCAAATTTGTTTTGCTTCTTTCTCTTTCTTTGAACTTCATTATCCTTAATTTATGGACATGAGTGTATTTTATATCTGTTTCAATAACAGTGAAAGATTGCAGAAATTTATAAAAGTAGCAGTATATTAAGATCGACAGCAACCCTGTACTTAATATTTTATAATACACCGAGAATTCTATCATTTCGTTTTCGTGTTTTTACGTTTTTTATAATAGCTACAATTACAGGTAAATTACAGCCGCGTTTTTTATTCCATTTAAATCTTTACTATGGTATATTTACCATTTAAAAATTGTGCTTATAGTGTTTATATTTCATTTATAGGAAACATTTTCCGAATCATTAGGGTCTATGAGCAACAAGTCAAAGTGCGTTTCTGCTATGTTGCTTTAAATTAAACGAGCTCAAGTTAAAGTAATTTACTATCTTATTATTTGAAGGCAGCTAAAAAATTATTATTATTTTAGTTTGTGTATCTGTCTGTCCGCTTTCTGATTTCAGCAGATATGTTATGCTGCTGAATTTAAATGTGTTTCTGTTTAATATAGTAATTTCTGCATTAAACTTAAGATGCATATTTGCTTCATTTTTAATGTAAAACAGACACAAAATCTGCCGTGTTTCTTGGATAGGAATTGCCTGAATTTTGAGACATTGTTTATCACTTTCGTATTTAATTATGAGTAAGATCGCAAACATTTGTCATCTAAAGTGTTTCACAGTCATTGCGTTTCATGAGATTTTTCTTATTTGCTTGAATTTTTACTAATATCCCTCTAGCTCTAGCAAATAATGCAAAGTAAACTCCATATATTGTTCCTCGATCAGCGTATATAAAAGTTATCGCCATGCTTTTTATGAAGTCACATTAAAATGAATATAAATAACGTTTTCTTTCAAAGCAAATAAAGCCATACTTCAGGCTACGTTTCATTACAGTATTTTATAGATGCATAGAGAGTCTAACTGCATATCCATAAATGTCAAATATTTTAATGTATAGAGCTGCGCAACTTTCTACTCTTTTCCACAAATCGCAAATACGAGATTTCTAAACTTCATCTTCAGTTTAAACCTGTTTTATTCCTTTTATAGGGCCCTCGGGAATCAAGATAATGGTGCAGCAATAAATTTAGAAATGCACGTGCGGCAAGTAGTAATGTGAAGTATCAATAAAAGTTTCGGCTCAGCATAACGAGATTTTTATTTCCGTTTTAGTTTACATTGCTTTTAAAAATGTATGCTGAACACTATATCAATGCATATGATTCGTCAATGATTGTTCTATTAAAGATATTATTTTTCAATCAAATTGTTTAATAATATATTTTTGCACATTATTTATCATTTGAGAATGCTGTGAACGCCATAGGTGGGTGTAACATTTGTAGTTACATTTCAGAAATTCCTGAAGAACATAAAAACTGTGAATAATGCTGCTATTCAGACTCCGCTATTAGAAAAAAAAAAGGGGGAGATACCAATTTAATTCTGATTATTGAACTGAAGTTTTCTCTGCAATAAACAACATTAATTTTCGAACATAATTACTCGCACCGTAGACTATAGTTAAGACATTCAACTAAATTATTGCCGTATTAAAACTGTTAAAAAATGTATTTCTACCACACCGTGTCTGTCTTCAGTTGAACCCGTCGCACCTTTTCTCCCTTTCCTCAGAGTGAGAAGGATGTTCCGTACGTCATCAAAGCACGAGCGCGTCGTTTCGTTGATGGCGCCATCTCTTGTTAAGATTTCTAACGATTCGCGAAAATGTGCCTATGGCCTACATAACTTCGGTAAAGTGCACCTGAGGCTCAGAATTTTGAAATTTTAATTACTATTAATTAAGAACCGTTTTATCGTCCGCACAAAATGATTTATGCTTTTGAAATGAAGCAGAAATTCTATTTGCAGATTCACATGCATTTGAAAAACATGTAATGGCATGGAAATTATGTTGATTTTACGCCAAATTAAAAAGCATTAGGAAAAAAAGTCCAAATGGGATTCTTAAAGTTCATAAATTTCCAAATCCTACAAATAATATAAATGTCTGCGTTTGTGTGTTTAGATGCTCTTGACTGAATCACACAAAACTGGTTGAACGGATTTAGAAAAATTTGTAATGAAGATAACTTATGCCCTGGATTAACATACAGGCAACCTTTCATGCTTATAGCATAAATAATTCTTTTACAAAAACACTCAAAATAATTCTAATGCATTGCGCTCTATGGAAATTTTATAGTTTCTAAACCGATTCTAAACCTTTTTTTCACTGATTGAAAGTTACACTATTCCTGAGTTACACTATTACTGTTTGTTTGTTTGAGGATTAAGACCGATTGACTGCACTAGGGTCCTATGCCTAAATGGGGAATTCCTCTGTGGGGAACTTTCTGAGGGATACTAGTCCGTATTTACGGAAACCACGAAAACCACGGAAAACTGCGAACGGCTAGGTCGACAGGCGCGAGCGGGGTTTGAACCTGGTACCTCCACCCTTCCAGTTTTGAGAGCAAAACCTCTTAGTCACTGGTGGGACCCTGTGTGTTATAGGCTACCTTTTATGCATATATCACAAATAGTTCTTTTACAGGGATACTACCATGCATTATACTTCATTTAAAATAAGTAAAAAGTAAATAATATTTAAATGCAGTTTCTTTTGTCGCAAACATATGTGTTATTCACACATGCTTCATTTCTCTTGGGACCAAACTCTAAAGCTGAAGCGGACGAAGTCGCGGGTAGCAGCTAGTCATTTAATAAATGTTAATAACTTCTGAGAACTGTTGTGATCCACATTTTTTCTGATATTTTTAAAGTCGACTTCGTCTTTGTATTATCATGCACTAATTTTCATCTTTAAAGTTTAGAAATGTTTGGTACTTTTCAGTTAGAGGGACTGCACTTGGTGCAATTTTAATCTTGGTGACGCACGCATACAACACATTGCATTAGAGAATAAAATGGCTCCAAATATTGCTCTACCGTTAAGAGACACCCATGGGCGCCGGGAGGGGGGTGCAAGGGGGTGCACTTGCACCCCACTGGAGTTTGTAAAAAGTATAATTAACCTGAAAATATAAGTAATTTGTTTTAACCTTAGGACAGTTAAAAAGAGAGAGAGAGAGAGAGCCTGAATGTGTGTGTGATATTTTGAATTCTACTTGTAGCTGTCGCATTAAATTAGCTGTTTAGACCTGTGTTTATGGCTTAATATTTTCACCAATGTGCATAAATTTTAAACTTTTGAGAACTCATCCACATTTTTATTTTGGGATAATGTGGGCTCACGCGCATGAGCCCTCATAATGTATTGACTAACGCTTACGGTCGTAGTAGAGTTGAATGCCCCACGGCATGTGCCCGCAATTAGGAAAAGATATTTTGAAATAGTCTCGATAATATTCGAGGTAGACGGGACCAGGCTTGTCTCGAACTATCGAAATCATTAAATTAATAAACAGATATATCGAAATAAAGAAAATATTGTGATTTTAGTGCATATTTAAATGAAATATGTAGTTACATATTATCACAATACTGATTAGATCAGGTTAATAATATCGGAAAATAATAGTTAGTTCTTTTGAATTGACACGTTGACTCGTTTCCGTACAGCAGTATCGCGCCATTGCCAAAGCAGCCCTTACGTACCGAGTTCGATCCCAGCCGCGGACGCTTGATGGTAACAGGTTAAAATAACTTGAAAATTCAGCGTAGAGGGGAAAATGCGTGGGAAAATAAAATAAGTGGAGCGAGTTCGCCGACGGGCACCCCGTGTATTTAGGATTCTTTTTTTTTTGGGGGGGGGGGTTAAGCTCGAAATTAAGCTTGCTATGTCAAGCTTGATTCAAGCTGGTCAAGTGTAAACTAGAACATTTGATTCAAGCTTGCATTAAGCTTACACGCTTGAAATTTTCAAGCTTAATTCAAGTTTATTCACTTAATCAAGCTTGCTGCAAGTTTGATGCAAGTTAGCTGTGCTGTCTGGGAGTGGCTTTTAAAAATGTCCCGAATTGCTGTAGTGACGATTACAACAGAAAAGTAAAAATACTTGGATGACAACTTGCTTTCTTTAAGTATAGCTATTTTTATTTAAAATAATATATATACTGCTCTTCATTTTATATTTTGTAAAATTATGGCGTCATTCTTTTTTATTTTAAATTTTAAATTTTTTGCTTTGAAATAAAGTTCAACGCATCTACTGCAACAATGGGAGTGATAAAGTTATATCTTAGCTCAAAGAGGTAAGAATTATATCCTTTTATCATTTCCCTTGAAAATGTCCCTACCGGAAGTTACATCTAGTTCAAACCAATTTTACAGTTTTTGGTGCTGTACAAGACGCTCAGTGCATTAAATATGCGTGGTGTAGTTATTTACATACATAATTATGCTAAAGTTTTGATGTGATTAACAAATTTCACTGATATTCATACTTTTATTATTGTGGAATCTGAGCAAATTTTATTTAATCCTTGCTTACATGAAAGTTTGAATCACTTAGTATAACATCCCAGTAAAATAAAAACAAAATTTTGTTAATTTTTGTATTGTTATACTCTCGGTGCTTGTCACCGTGATTAAATTTACATTATAAGTCAAATTGAATTGTAAAATACTGATATGCATGTTGCAATTAAATATTTTTCTTGATGTTCTGGTAAAAGACGTATGATGGAACGTCGAAAATTATTTTCATTATTTCTTATACTTATGCACATCTTATGAGTACCCAAAGATCATTTTTTAAATGTATGTGCAAATTTATTTTTACTTCAGCATTTTCACCCAAATAAAGTGTAAATTTACAAAACGTGAAAAGTATTGTTACAGAAAAAATATTTCGATATAGAAACAATATTATTTCGATAAAAAAAGTAATAGTGTTTTTTTTTTTTTTTTTTTTAAAGTAAAGACTTCTCAACATTTTATTATCCATTCTCTTCATTTCATGCCAAAAAATTGTACATTAAAATCCGTTTAAAAATTCTCAAAATATTTTTGAAGTCATTTTATCCAGATCAAATTTAATATACGCATGCCAGTCAGTTCCTTAGGTGCCTGAAGCTTGAAAATCTGAGTAATTTTCATATCTGAATTCTAACTTTTGAAAAGAAAGGAAAACTATTTTTTCATCCTGAAAAAAGTTGTTCTCCAGAATTTCGTTTTCACACTGAAAACTAAGAGAATAACAAGTGTATATTTCTGCTTTCTGTTCTCAGCAGACAGATGTGCTGACTTTTGACGCCGTTGCCGCTAATAAAGTTTTGTTTTGTCTTGAGCTGTAGACATTGTATAAGGTGAATCAGTGATCTCATTTTATTTTATTCTGTTGTTGTTTAAAAGAAGATAAACTTCATTTCATAGCTTAAAGCTGATTGCTTAAAGAGAAACAAGGTTCTTATTTGAGTAGATTTATCTAGTAATTGAAATATACTTTAAGTGGAATTGTTATTCGTGTGCCGAAGTATTTGCGAAAATTTTATTTTTGGTTAAATGAAGAAATTGGTATAAATACTTTTAGAGAATATTTAGATATTATAAAAGTTGAATTATGGCGTACCTTGCTAAAGGAAAGAAGCAAGATCTAGTTAATTTAGCCAGTGAACTTAACATCGCAGTTCAAGAGGATTACAAAATAATAGATTTAAAGAATGCAATTCTTAAAAGTGCAGGGTATGATGAAGAATTCACTAAAGAATTGCTCGATAATTTGATAACTGAAAGGAAAGAAAATGAAGCGCGATTAATTCAAAAGGAAAATGATGACCGTATGTTTGAATTAGAGAAACTTAAGTTACAAAATATAACCCATGCTACAGAAACAGAAACCGTTCTTACACCTAGTAATTCAGATGTATCTAAATTTGAAATTAAGGGGTTAATTCCTCAATTTGACTCAAAGGTAGATGACATTAGTACATTTTTAAACCTTTTTGAGAAACAATTGACTTTTTAAAAAATACCAGAATCAAAATGGGTAGTATACCTGATCGGGCTTTTACCTATTGAAATTTCAAAGTTAATTGCAATAAAATTGGATTCTCAGAATAACCCACAGGAGTATGCGGAAATAAAAAAGATTTTATTACGCCGATTCAAGATGAGTGCGGAAAAATTTAGACAATCCTTCGTCCAACACAGGAAAAGTCAAGACTCTACGTGGAGAGATTACTTCTATGACTTAAGAAATTTTTTTGAAGGTTGGCTCAATGAGCTGAATGTCACTACGTTTGATCAGTTGAAAGATCTAATAATTTCAGATCAAATAAAAAAGAAGTGTCCCCCTGATTACAAAGAACATTTTTTAGACCACTGGAGCGAGTGGAACGATCCAGTTTCTTTAGTTGATAAACTTGATTCTTACGAAGAAATTAGAAACCTAAAAGGTAGAAACACAAAACAAGAACAACATAAGGAAAATTCTAAGTACAAGTTCAGTAATGAATTTAAAAATTGTAAGAATGGTGTTAATCATAAATACTCAACAAATAGAACTGTTAGTAAAAATTATGAAAGACCTATTAGCTGCTATGGCTGTGGGAAACCGGGTTTCGTAAAGGCAAAATGTCCTACGTGTACGCCAAACGCTAAAGTTGATTCCGCCCAGGTTAGCTGCTTGAAACTTCAAACGTGTGCGATACAAGAACCCCAGGCAATGTTAATTAAGATTAAAGTAAATGGTATGTGGGGTCTAGCATGTGCTGACACTGGGGCTAGCCACACTGTTGCTGGTGAAACCCTGTATAATCTCCTCCGAGAACAAGGGATAAATTTTCATAAAGTAAATTTAAATGTAACACTCGCGGACGGAATGTCGAAGTTCTCTGAAGTTTATAACACCGATGTAGACATTGAACTAATGGGGAAAAGAATTCCTACTACAATATACGCGTTACCGACAGCTAAAGATAATCGTACCCTCCTTGGTACTGATTTTTTATCCAAAGCTGGTATTAGCTTAGATACCCAAAACAAAAAATGGTATTTCAACTGTAATCCTAGGAAAAGATTCAATTTTGAAAAAGATGTATTTGTACTACCTTGTAAGCCACATAAAGACACTTTTGACACACTTTTACAAAACTGTAGCACTATGTCATCTGATAAAGTTATCGAACCTCCTAAACTGAACACTTGTGTTTTAAAAGAGACTGAAAGCAGTCACTTATCTACGGAGGAAAGGTTACAATTATGTAAATTGTTAGAAAAGTTTACAGGTATCTTTAGTCCAGGGGGAGAACCAACCCCTTTTATCCAGCACAAAATAGATACCGGCAACCACTCACCAGTAGCGGTACCACCATATAGAATCAATCCAGTCAAGAAAGAACTCCTTAAGCAAGAACTTGATAGGCTTTTGAAAGATGGAATCATCGAGGAGTGTGAATCTCCTTATGCTTCACCAGTGGTTCTCGTACCGAAACCAAATGGTAAAGTGCGTCTTTGCATAGACTATAGAAAGTTAAACGAAATTACAGTGGCTGACTCTTACCCATTACCCAGAATGGATGAGCTTCTCCATGAAGCCAAACAAACGTCATTTATGTCAACAATAGATTTACAATCAGGTTACCACCAAGTTCAAGTCCATCCGGATGACCAGGACAAAACAGCCTTCGTGTGTCCTTTTGGAACCTTTAAATTTCTAAGAATGCCAATGGGTCTCAAAACGGCACCAGCTACATTTCAACGCCTTATGGATCGTTTCAGGAATGGCCTCGGCGACATCCTAACTCTTACGTATTTAGATGACATAATCGTCTTATCAGAAACTTTTGAAAAACATATATCAGATCTAAAAAGTGTTTTCCAAAGATTACTCTTATTTAAACTTCGTGCAAATAGAGAAAAATGTCATTTTGCTGTGTCTAGAGTAAAATACCTAGGATTTTGGATTACGGAGAACGGAATCGAGGTAGATCCTGAGAAGACATCAGTCATCCAGAATATACCACCACCCAAAAACGTAAAAGAAGTTAAATCTTTCCTACAAACATGCTCATGGTACAGACGTTATATAAAAGATTTTGCAGAAATCTCAAGGCCTTTAAGCAATTTAACAAAAAAGAACACATCATGGCAATGGAGTTTTTCGCAGCAGAAAGCTTTCGAAACTCTAAAACAATGCCTCATTTCCCCACCGATTCTGAAGCAAGCGGATGGTACCAAACCATATATAATACGTATCGATGCAAGTAATTACGCGCTCGGCGCCGTATTATTTCAAGGCGAAGGATCTGAAGAACATCCAATTGAGTATGCCAGCAGACTGCTTACCCAAGCAGAGAAAAACTACTCTACAACGGAACGGGAAGCATTGGCCGTTGTGTGGGCGTTAAAGAAGTTTCGCGGATACATCGAGGGTACACTTGTTACTGTGGCATCCGACCACCAACCATTGAAATGGCTTCTTACCCTCAAATCACCAACCGGTCGCCTCGCCAGATGGGCACTGGAAGTGCAATCTTTTAACGTAGAAGTCTGTTATATCCCAGGAAAATCTAACGTAATAGCTGACATGCTTTCTCGACCAGTGTGTCCAGAACAAGAGACTGTTTGTGAAATTGATAGTATCGTCATCGCTGATATGCCAGCAAGAAATGTTAAAGATATGCGAGAAGCTCAACTTGCAGATGAATCACTAAGGAAGATAATTGAAGCGTTTGAAGATGTCCAAAAAACAGAAGCATATGCAAATTGGACTGAGAGAGGTTTTCTTATGAACCAGGGAGTTCTGTATCGCTATATCCCGGATGCAGACTCAGAAGAAGCGCAGTTAGTCATACCGTCATCAGAACGGGAAGCAATCCTAAAGAAACATCACGATGACCCCATGGCCGGTCATTATGGCGAAGAGGGTACGGATTTGTTTGGCCCTTTGCCCAAGACAGCTAGCGGCAAACAGTTGATTTTTGTAATAGAAGATTGTGCAACCAAGTGGATAGAGCTTTTTCCTCTTGAACAAGCTACAGCTCGAGAATGTGCTACAACTCTCATAGAAGAAGTTTTTATGCGGCATGGAATTCCACGACGAATTCTCAGTGATAATGGCCCACAGTTTGTTAGTGCAGTGTTACAGCAGATATGTTTTACCTTGAAGATTGATCAAAATCTTACACCGGTATATTTTCCCCAAGCCAACCCTGTTGAACGCAAAAACAGAGATTTAAAACCAAGACTTGCCATATTGGTTGGAGACGAACATGATAACTGGGAATCGAAAATACCAGTCATCAGATTTGCAATGAATACGGCGGTATGCGACACTACTGGCCATACCCCTGCTTTTCTCACGTTCGGCCATGAACTGAGAACAGTCGATGATGTAGTGCAAGATTTCACGGCTGTGGTACAGAACGACAACTTCGTACCAGAGATTACCCAGTATCTCAAGAGATTTGCCAAAATTACACAGGACATTAGACAGAGAGTGGAAATAAAACAGGATCAACGTAAATCCTACTATGACAAAAATAGGCGGCAATATTACTTTGTACCTGGTGGCAAAGTATGGGTTACAAAGCACCCGCTTAGTAAAGCATGCCATGCCAAGACTGCAAAGTTCATGCCCAAACGGGATGGACCATATTTGGTACTTACACAGAAGTCTCCCACCGCTTATGTCATAGCCAATCTAGACAAGCCAACAGTGCACATAGCTACGTACCACACGTCAACATTATCCCCTTATCGTGGAGTGGACACCTCCCCGATCAATCCACTTCGCAAAAGAGGTCGGCCTCCCAAGGTAGCACCACAGACAGAATTTTCACCTCAAACGAACAAGCAGACCATCGGAGGTCATCACACCTCTGGGAACACAAACCCCATGCGAAGAAGAGGACGACCGCCCAAGGTCAAACAATAAACACAAACCTACGAATCAGTGACTGTTTATGACTGTTTTCGTCAGCCTTAACGAACTTTCTTAAGGACTGTATGTTACAGAAAAAAATTATTAATGTCACTTGTAAGCACATTTTGTCTATTTTTTTTATCCTGGTCTCCTTGCCGGGACGTCGGCGGGACCAGAGGGGGAGTTTGTAGCGCGCCTCCTATATCATCTTTCTTTCATGCGACGCTCCCCCTGCCGGCGAGAGAACGTTCGTTCATCCCCTCTCTTCGCTCGCGTATTCGCGCGTAACATCTACCGTATGTTCTGAGATAGTGATTATTCATTCTAAATGTAACTTGTGTGTTGTAACCGTTGTTCTCGTTAGTAAAATGTGTTGTTGTCTCAAGTGGTCTGTTTTCATGGAATGATCTACGTCTTTTTCCCTTACGCCCCTGCTCTCTGCCCCAAAGCTAGCCGACCGGCACAAAAATAATAAAGTGTGCATTATCTACTGATTTAGTATCTACTAAAGTTTCAGCTTCAAAAAAACGGCTCTACAGATTGTGTGTGTTTTTTAACATTGTAGTATAACGAAATGACTATTCAATACAATATTTAGAAGCCTCACCAGTGGCTGAGCGCATTTGCGTTCTAAACTGGGAGACGGAAAGTGCCTGGTTCAAACCAGGTCGCGTCTGTCAACCTAGCCATAGGCCCCCATGGAGGGCAACCTAACACCCCCCCCCCTGGCAAAGATCCCTCATGTTGATAGTGTGCCGTAATTCCTCATTCCTTTTCATTTCATAGCATTTAAAAACATTAATCTGCCAGAGAATTAAGGTATAATATAAGTGATTGCGTATATAACACTCTAAATTTATGTCGTACCTCAAATAGAAAAAATTAACGATTCTCCCTAAATGTTACGATCTAGAATGCGCTACAATCTTTTGATTTTGTGGGCTTGTTTCTAATTTTTTGATATCGAGAATTTGATGCTTATTAATTAGTGTAAAGCCAGTCTCATTGTTTAACATTTTTTGTTTCTTTGGGACAGTTTAGTGAAAATAAGATTTTTTCCTAAAACTGACGAATCATAAAATAAAATTGCGTTTACGTATGTAATATAATATATATCAATGGGGACTTTTCAAAAAATTTATACAACCGATTGAATATCTGTATGTGATTGCAATTGCGCAGTTGTTTATATACATATTTTTTTGCTCATACTCTAAATACGATAATTCTTAGTTTATTTTTAAACTATTTTTGCAATTTATTGGTTAAAGACACATTTGCTGTGTTGATTACCTTTTAAAAGCCTAGAATATCATTTCAAATGATAAATATTCAGGAACCTACTTTGGAAAATAAGCTCTGCTTACGAATATATGGTTTCTGTAATGAATTTAAGATACACGCAAACGATATTTGCTTTAAAAGGTTCATGAATAAACTCCGTAAAGATTTAAAATCTAACTTAAGTGCTGATTTAAATAAAGCATTCAGAATTGCGATAGTTATTTCTTGTATAAGAATTGAACATTTTCTGAAAGTTAAATATTTGTTGCTATATTTTGTGCTGATTTGCAGAAAAGACTTATTTGCATTGAAGTGTTATTAAAAGTTTTATATAGAAGTTAAAGAACCTTATGGAACGGCAATTATTTATAGTATCATTAATAAAGTGCTTGTTAATAAACGCGAAAAAGGGATGTGTAAATGCGTATATAGAGAGACAGAGTAGTAAATATACTATCAAACGTATCATATTTATATAGAATTCAAAATTACCAAAGATATATACAGAAAAGTATGTATGTGTTAATAAGTTAAAGTTTATATGTGTTGCAACACGTGGTAGCAAAGTGCCCAAAAACATGTGTATTAGTAAAGGAATCTTAATTTCAAAATCCATTTCAATGAAGAGCTATCATGAAAACTGAATTTTTGGATACATTCACAAACAGACATCAGGCGACTACACAGTTGATTTTAATTTATTATGTGGATTGATATGGATTATGATTACTGTTAGATTTTAAAAAGATTATGCTTATAACCAATGCTAAATTTGTAAGAAATTCAGTAATCTTGACCTTAATAAAAAAAATCTAATAAAAAGAGAAAGAGAGTAATTCAAAATGAAAATATTCATGAAAAATACATATATTTACTACTTTTACAATAATGATCCACTTAAATCAGTTACAATTTGATAATAATGACAGTGATGCTCACAAATCGGTCTGAAATCTGCTTAAATCTATATGAACAGTAAAAAATCTCATAGTGCTTGTTAGTGCTTCTTAGTGAAGTAGCTGTTAGCACACCTAAATTAAAGTATAAGAAATTTGACCCCCGAAAGGGCGCTATTATGTGCGTCCATCAGCTTTTAAGACAGAGAAGAATGTATGGCCGTGTGTAATCTCCTTTGTGGGTCACACCTTCTCGCCTCATGGCTTAGCCAATCAGCATTCTTTGCACAATTATCATGGAATAATGGTGAGGAATCTTTCAGGAATTTGCGGGAAAATGCCAATATGGACCAGTTTGTCGGTTTTGCCATGGGCAAATTTATCACACGGATCAAATCTGCGCGTAATACTTGGATCATCGGGAAAGATGAACATGCGAAAAATTAAGGATGATCAGTAATGATGAGACGATGACTATCCGAGGAACCACTGATTGACCGGGTAAAGCCCGATTAAAGATTGCTACTATAGTCTAAGACAGGGGTTCCCAAACTTTTTTTACCCGCGGCACCCTTGCAGGCTAAAAGCATTTCGCGGCCACCTTGTCAGGTTAAAAACTTTCGCGGCAGATTTCCTTTAAAGTAATAGTATGTATATGAAGGTTAGAATGAAGCAGTTTGAATGCATTTTACGTTATTTTTTGTTTGTTTATAGGGTTAAGTATCAAGAAAGTACTCTCTTGTGAAAGGGATATAGAATTTTGACAATTCCCCCATTTCAGGGAGTTCCTACAAAAGAGAGGCTACAGGACAGACTTGAACTTGATTGAAATATTTTTGTTTGAGCCCACTTAGTGATCGGCTTGGTTCACTTTCTTGGGGATACCGGTTCAGAGGAAATTATTTGATTATACTCCACCAAACACTTTGATTATCTCCACGGCACCCCTGACATACGCTCGTGGCACCTTAGGGTGCAGCGGCACCCAGTTTGGGAGCATCTGGTCTAAGAGCCAGCGACCGCCAGACCTTCGTCATAGTATAAAAGCTGAAACTTTCTCTGCGCATACCCCCAACAGAGGTAGGAACAATCGGCCACTATAAAGTTTCGATGACCGTGGCTTTGGCAGGTAACTGGTGGCAAAGGTGTATAAAATGGCAGAATATTTTCGTCATTTTATAAAGCTTAATTTTTTATATGTTCTTCGCAATACTAGAAATCACTTTATCCCTTGCCAGACACTTTTCCATCGTGGCAAACCCCCGCCAGACAACCTCAAATTCATGGAAAACTGTTGTGTTCGTAAACTCCGCGACGAAGTACGTCAAGCTGTCACAAAGTGCCAAGCACATTTTATACTGCCACTTCTGAACTTTCTTACGATGCTGCAGCGCGCTCGTAATAGAATTACGTTTTCCATGACTTTGAGATTGTCTGGCGGGGGTTTGCCACGATGGAAAAGTGTCTGGCAAGGGATAAAGTGATTTCTAGTACTGCGAAGAAGAACATATAAAAAAATGAAGCTTTATGAAATGACCAACATTTTCTGCAATTTTATACACCTTTGCCACCTGTTACCTGCCAAAGCCACGATCATCCAAACTTTATAGTGGCCGATTGTTCCTACCCTATTGGGGAATACGCGCAGAGAAAGTTTCAGCTTTTATACTATGACGAAGGTCTGGCGGTCGCGGGCGCTTGCTCTACTAGGGTTAACTCACAAATTCGGGCAGGCTCAATAAGGCTTTATCTGATGGAATTTAAAACTGACGTTCTGCAAGTCTATATTATAACTTCATTCAGAAAGAATTAAACACAATCAAGTATATACATATCTGTTAAATCAGTGGTACATTTAGTAGCATTCTTGATGTCGGAATTTTTCTTCTTTGATGTACGGCGCAATTCAACTTAGTACTTTTCGTTGACTGTATAAATATATTACTCGATGGGTACAACCCAATCAATGGACTGTTGTCATTTAAGGCAAATTATAATAAATAAAAACAGAGCTTTTTTCTTGTTGTGAATTTTTTTTAATTAAATCAACAAAGCTTTTCAAAGGAAAGTGTTCCTATATGAAGAGTTTGAAAGTGGATTACATATATATCTTTTTTCAGACATTGTAAAATGACAGTTACAGACATTTCTCCGTTTCTTTTATTATTATCCTATTTTAATCGTAAAATATATACATCATGTTTTAGCGAGTTTCTTTTTATGCCAATTTAAGCATTTTTATTATTGTATGAAAAACGCTGTTA
Source organism: Cheiracanthium punctorium (assembly GCA_038373885.1). Classification (NCBI taxonomy): domain Eukaryota; kingdom Metazoa; phylum Arthropoda; class Arachnida; order Araneae; family Cheiracanthiidae; genus Cheiracanthium; species Cheiracanthium punctorium. The sequence continues at coordinate 1,100,412 of JAWZYV010008634.1, forward strand.
AATATTTTAAACATGTTTGCAAACGAGATTCCTCAGTTATATCGTTAATTGTTTATTTCAAATATTTTTTAAGAAGGCAGTATTTCAACTACATTATTAAGAACAATAAATTAAAAAAATAGTCTTAACTAAATAAATTTTGTGCAATATGTATCGCGTAAAAATAGAAAATGTTGTACCTTCAGGAACTATCTCATTTAAAAAAGAAATATTGATACAAGAAATAATGCAAGAAAAAAGCAAAACTGGTGTTGAAATGTTACTTTAAGAGCATAAAAGCAATGTTTTCACGAAATAACCGCGCTAATAAGCAACTAAATTACAGAAAATATTTTTATATTTTTCAAAATCCATTAAACCTTTCGAGAAATGTCGTTGCAAAGACTTTTGCATTTTGACGTTTTTTTTTTTGTTTGTTTGTTTTTTTTTTTTAGATATACATATAAATATCAACATTGATGAAACTGAATGAATAGGAATTATTGTTTTTTTTAATATGATGAATAACATTTGCGTTGTGGGTGTTTTTGTTTTTGTTTTTGTTGTATTTAGGACCTTAAACATCTGCATTGATTACTTTTAATTTAAGTACAATAACTGTCAATAAGAAAATGTAATTAATTAGTTTTTCAAAAGAAACGAGTAACAACGAAATTGCTTTCGATTACAATCTTGAAAATGCATTTTTCATCTCTCGTCGTCTTACCTTGAAAAAACATTTTTCATTTCTCGTCGTTGTATGTAATCACGACGCGTCTCTTTTCGACTGTAAGAAAATAATACAAGAAAACAACACAAATGTCATTAATCACAATATAAAATCGTTTTGTGTTTTGTAAATAAGGAACTACAGCATATACTTCCATGTGAACATTTTTATTAGATGTGTCATTCTTGTTTATCCTTAAAAATTTATTCTTAGGCCTTTCAAACCTGATAAAATATTTTCTCTTTGAATTAAATAACATTTTTTTATAATAAATATTAAATTGCAATAAAAAAAACCTGATTATTAAATTTTTAGGGAAAATATGCTTTCTTTATGTTCGTAAATTCGGACATTCATTTTGTAAAATGGTATAGGTAAATTTTGTGTTCTTAATTGTGAATGCAGGGCGTGAAGGAGTTATATATATATATATATATATATATATATATATATATATATATATATATATATATATATATATATATAACATTTAAAATTTAATATCCTCTCAAAATTTAAAATTTCTGTTAGTCCTTCAAAATTCTGTAGGGCATAGCCGCTATCGTTTTCAAACTAAGACTTTGTCTCAGGATCTAAATTTAATAAAAATGCAATTGATATATTTCCCCTCTGTCACACGGTTTTTCGTCTCCATACCTCGTAAGAGTTTCCTGAGATTATGAGACTCGTTCATTTTAATAGCCAATAAATGCACCCCTTTTTTTTGGAACATATGATTACTTAGGTAATCACATGTTCCAAAAAAGGTATTACTGGGTAAAATATGAGGATAAACTTAGTGACCCTCGATTTTAAAAGTCCGAACATCGCTCAGAGGGGAGATTTTTCGTGACTTCTGTTGCCATGTATATTTGTGTGAAAAGTTAATGAAAATATGTTCTGAACCAGAAGTGTGGAGTAACTTACGTCCGCAGCTACAGCCTTGAGGAACAGGATTGTCCCTGTGCCTCATTATCAACGAGTAGCGGCCTCGACTACTACAAAGTACCAACGGCGATCGGTCGGTCATCTTTCAACAAGTGCAGCTAAGGGATGAAAGCCAGCGTCACGATCGAGCCGCCTGTCTAGCCCGCCGCCCGATATTTCTCTCTCTCTCTCTCTCTCTCTCTCTCTCTCTCTCACACACACACACACACACACACGTAAATACATATACTGTTGATTATTGTTAGGAATAGTATTTGTGGCGGAATACTATTTAAATAATGTGTACCAATAAAATAACTATTTACATAAAAATGATTATTATCAATAGTGGTACACCATAATCATTAATCTGAGCTTGTGTAAATTAAACGGAATAAACTCTCACCATGAATTCAATACTTACATACAATAGTACAATAGTACATTGGAAGATACAATACTTGTATAAAGTATTATTAATCCAGCGGAGAAATGATTGTTTAATATGCATGCACTGGAACTATAAGAGCATAGTACCTTTATCCACTATTTTCATCTGCTAAGAAGAAAGCAAAGAATTTTTTTATCCCAACTCCCTTCTATATTGCGCCACTAGGAATAAAATAGCTGATTGAACTATGTGAACTAACTGGGATTTCTTTTACTTCGGGCAAAAACGTGGCGTCATAAATTAATAATTGCTTGAAATTCATAAAATCTCTCGAGAAATTTACGTTATATGAAAGTAAATTCACAATTTGTACAGTTCTAAATATCTCCTCCAGATTACACAGTTAAACCTTTTTCACGAGACTTTAATAAATAAACTATTTTATTCTACTGTACCATGTAGGATTAAAATATTTAAATCCATTTCATCATTCAGAATGTATTTTTTTTTTTTTTTTAGACATAATATCTTAATAGTTTTAGCTATGTAATGATAATATGGGATTATAATTTTTTTATAAATGGCATTTGTTACGATAATATAAATTAAAGCACAAGGTACCGTGTTAATAAATATTTTGTGTATATTGAAAAAAATGTGTTTATTATATTTTCGTGCATTTTTCAATGGGCGCCTTACAACCAACTAAATGATAAATGATCCTACGTTAATATATCCGAGGTAGTTTTAACAGAACAGAGTACCTGAACTTTTTTCTATTTATATAATATATTTTGTGGAATATAAAATTTATAATTTGCAAAAATATATTCAAAAATTTTACTCACACTTATCCTGTATGGAAAAGTTAGAATGTGGGTGGGTCATAGCAAACCCAGAGAGTGCCAAAGAGCTGAATTGAATTAATATTATCATTTTGAAAGATTTGAATAAAGACCTTGTTCTCCTCCAGTACGCTGTGACGAATATTATTCGCTTTCATTGCGATGTGTTCTGAAAACAAACAATTTCTCCACTTGTGATATCTCAAATAGGGTCTGATGATTCAATTATGGATGGCAATTGGTATCACATGCGAAAACTGTATATGAGATACGAAAACTTATTTGGTGACAGATAAAGAAAGTGCTTGCCATTCTTTAACCCTTTCTTGCCGACTGTCACATATATGTGCCAGCAAAAAACGCAATCATTTCTTGGTTGACACGCTGGCGTGCCACAGTGTTTTCTCTTTCACTCCCATTTAAGTATTCTACAGAATCATTTATGCCGTTTGAATACTCACTCTGCAGAACATTACTAAACAAAGCGTTCATATTTCGGCAATTTCATGGATTTAGGCTTAATAGCGAAAAAAAAAAAAAAAATCTTCAGTCCTGGACAGACAAACATGACAGAGACTGCCGGTTTCAACGATAAGCGGGGTTTGCGCTGCCCTTCACGAAGAGGTTAATATAGAAAGCGCTTTGCATGAGGCGATATACACGAAAAGAGACGCAAGAAATACTATTCTCGAAAATGCAGTTCTATACTATTGAAAACTTTTTGATAACTGTGTGTACGTCATGCATACAATTATAGTGAAACTTAATTTTTTAAATAGCAACTGAACCCGCTGATCATGGTAACTTTAGATTTAATTTTTTTTTATATAAACTGAAGTAACCTAAACCGAAGAAATATTCAGCAAAATTAAATAGTTTTCAACATAAAAAAGTTTAACCGAATTTAAATACGAACATAATACTAATAATAATACTTATTTAAGAGAAAGGAAAATAAAACAAGTATCATTAAAGATGTTTTGAAATCTAAGAAAAAAATAAACACCAAAGTGTTTGAAAGTAAGTGATGAAAGTCTTTCAATTCAACCAAACTTCTACAGTATACAAGAAAAAAGTGTTTCTGAAGAACATTCTTTAGATAAAATTTTCTCCATTTCTGCAACATTAATGAGTTTTAAATGGAAGTTCCATGTTTACAGAGTATTCGGTGCTTTTTTTTTATCGCTTTCTTCAAGAATACTGAAGTAAATTCCTTTGTTGCATTCCATATATTAATGTCGCGGTCACAAAGAACCATATTAACGACTCACTCATTCATAAAAGACATTTTAAAATAACAATCCATTTATTTCCCATTGGTGTAATTTATTAGGGTCATTATAGACATATAGAGTGCCTTTTAAAAATTTACTCTACCAAAACAAAACTTTTGTTTGTACATTTCTTAAAATAAAAAAATTAAATTTAAAAAAAAGCGCGTTCTACCTGTTTCGAGACTAAAAAAGAAGCCAAAGCAACCTTTAGAAACAAATATTGTTTCAAATGCCGATTTTTTGTTCCTACATCACTCGAAAAAGTCTTAAGTGAATGGAATGAAATTTAGGAACATGACAGTAGTGACTCAACTCCTATTGAAAACAATAATTGAAAATTTGGTAAATTCTTGCTCGCGCTTTACTTAAAAATAGTTGAAACATGTGAAACAAAATTTGGAAATCCGATAGAAAGTTACTCAACTAAGCCAAAGGCCTGAAGTACTTTCAAAAACATTTTGAGATCTTGCAAAAAGGATGCAATATGTTTTCGATCAAATACAACTATTTCACAAGGCAATCGTGATTGCTCTATCGGCTAGACATACACAAAATTACTTTAAATGAGGTAATTTCTTATCGTCCAATCTCCATGGCGGGAATACATAAAGATTTTGATGCTCGAGTGGCTTTGTATACTCACGGTGGATACCAGAGACTTCAAAACACGAGTCAATCGCCAACACACCAACTGAACTCACCAACTCACAAAATTTAGGGACAAAATTTGAGGAAGTTTTCATTAAAGTTTGTAACAATACAAAATCATCATCAAGTTACCTGAATACACACTTAAAGTGTCCGAAGGAGCATCTCTACGTTCGATGCAGCAGTATATTCTGATACAGTACTAGCTGAAGTACCAGACTTTGCACGGGAATGAATATTATTAAAGAAAGGAATGAAAAAACAATTATATAAATTTATATCTTCATATGTAGAACCATATTTTATGTTTGCGAATCTATATTGATCGTGGTTTAATTAATTTCGTCAAATTTTGTTAGCATTTTACTTACAAATATTCTTTTAAACGCATAACGTAAAAACAATGTCAAAGAGTAATGGATTTTGTTTCCAATTACATTAACTGTAATTTTCATTGATAAAAGTGAGAATTATTTTGGTGCCCAAATATTGCTTTTTTACACTCGCTGATCGTAAAATACAGCCACACATGCGCACTTACATTAGCCCCTTGCTCGAATCAGCGGGGTCTAGTGATAAACTTTTTGAGACCATTTTCAGATCTTTAGCCCTGTAAAAGATCCCTATCCTTAAGTATTGATACATGGATCTATATGTTATAACTCTTTTTTTTACTTTTGACTTGTAGTTGGCAATGCTTCATTCGACGATTAAACGAAGAAAACAAAGTTCAAGTAATGTAGTCTGTATTCAAACTTTCATATTCTTAAAGTCTGTAAATTCTCAAATTTTACATAATTTCACAAAGAAAATGATCAAAACAAATTTTATTTAAGTAAACCTCAATTTCTTTTTTGAATTTTTCATTAGCAAGTCTGTGTCTAAATATATTAAATAGAGAAAATGTTTTGATGTCAACCTAAACTCTTGAATCAAACATTCATTTTATCATTAAATATTGCATGTACACACTCACACTGATAATAAACTTTTATGTGCATTAAATGAAAACAAAAGTATTGTATAATTCCTTCGAAACATTGCAATAATAATTTTTTATTCACTAATGAGATACAAAATTTTTAATACTTGTTAACAAAACATTTTACTTTAATGGAAACATTTGCAACTTTTAAAACTATTTTTAAAATATCCTTGAAAATTTTTCGAGCTTACTTCGCATAATTTCTAATAATAATGAGATTAAGTTAAAGATTGTTAGTAACCAATTTTTATTTTTTTGGTATTCTAAAGCTGGGAATCATTCTAACTTCTATAATAAGAAAAATGTATTTTAAAAGTTCCGAAGATTACAGAGCTATAATGGAAAGATCTAATGAGATCGAAAACTTATTTTTCGTTCACAAGCAAACGATATTTGAAAATTTTATAGAATTACAAAAATTTACGCTAACGGTTTCATAGAATTATAAAACTTTTGGTGAAAGTACTGCCATTTTTGCACAGGTAAAAATTGTTTAGTGAAGCATTAATATTAACGATAACAGAGACAAAAAAAAGACTTCACTTAAGGGATCGTATTTATGAAACGACAGTTTTGTAACTGTTATTTAAGTCATTTGTTTGAAACATTGTAAAACTATAAGTGTAGCCATTGCACTTGTGGTATAACGGTTAGCACATTGCGCTGCCATGTCACAGGTCTAAGGTATGAGTCCTGGGTTAGTGAAAAATGACTCAGTCAATAATTTCTTGAGTGGGTCGATAAAATGACGACCAAGCTTGATTGAGGACTAAACACTGGGGGCTCTGCGTCAGACTGATCATTTGCTTACTCATCCCAGACCCGTTGGTCGTGAAGGCGTACAGACTTGGGCCACGTGGGCTGTTGCGCAAATGTTCAGTTTATTAGAGATTTGCACTATTTCTAATATGGAAATTCGTATTATTTTCCTTTGAAGTACATCAAAAATGCGAAATTAAAAATCTTTTTCCATAAAAATTCTTTGACATTTTAAATATTTTGTAACTTTCTTTTCATATCTTATTCAGGAGACACGTGTTTCTGTGTTTACAGTTGTTTCATTCTCGTTATTTTTATTTATATATTTATTATAAACTTGATATATAACTTATTGTATACATAATTTATTATTACATTTGAAGTTAAAATGTTTTTCTTTTTTCTCTCAGACCCTGTATCCAAGTCCTTGGATGCCAACCGTAGTTGCACTGATTGTCGTCATTGGGTCCATCATATCTCTCATCACACTTTCTTTATCTCTTTTCATATTCTGTTATTTTAAGTAAGAGATATTTAAATTTTATATATTATTTTAAATGTTATTCTGCAAGGTATCTCAGTTTAAGACGTTAAAAAATTGTCTTTCAAATCAGAAGACATATCAGCTTAGATTTATGCAGTAGAAATTAACACATATTTTCCTCCGATTTCTATCGAACTTGAACTGTTATAAAACAATTCTTGTTAGTTAAAATTTTTTATTTGGGAATACCTTATTCCCCCGTACATGATATATATTTCGGTTACACACATAACCATCTTCAGTCGTTTCTGGATCTCTCACTAATGGCGGCATCTTTTTATATCACTTCGTTCTTCTTCTTGAAAGTTCGATGAATGACGTCATCCCATGATTGGTCGATTGTATGAAGCGCATCGTTGATGCTGCCATCTGTCGTCATTATTTCTAAGCTCTCACGAATGTAGGCATATATACTATTTTTAAAGTTGGCTATTTTTTTAATATTTTTAAAATCAATGGTAATGGGCTCTTTCAAAGCAAGACGGGCCAGAGCGGTACTATTTACTATTTCGTGAGAGCTTAGAAATAATGACGACAGATGGCAGCATCAACGATGCGCTTCATACAATCGACCAATCATGGGATGACGTCATTCATCGAACTTTCAAGAAGAAGAACGAAGAGATATAAAAAGAAGCCGTCATTAGTGAGAGATCCAGAAACGACTGAAGATGGTTATGTGTGTAACCGAAATATATATCATGTACGGGGGAATAAGGTATTCCCAAATAAAAAATTTTAACTAATTAATCCGCCGTATTAAATAATGTTTTATATGTTTTTATCAATTCTTGTTATTTTAACGTCTTGCGTATAGACTATTTATAACTTTTCCAAAACTAAAATGGTATTGAATTTGCTTTTCCTAAAAATTCAACTTCGTGATTTCAACAGACTTAAGAATTGAGATCACTACTGTAGCAGTACTCTCATAAATGAGAGCATTTTTACAACAGTTGCTGTATATATAACAACAGCTGAAGAAAAAAAGCAGTAATGTCTCATTAAAAAAAACGTAAGCAAGTATATGTGAAAATTTTTATTTTGTTTTCACAAGAGTAAAGTAATTCGATTAGTAAAAGTTTTTTTAAAAAGTTTTATAGGAATAAATTCAGACTTTTTTCATCTGCACATTCTTTTTGGAATTCAAACATTTATATCGGCAGGTCGACCGTTGCAAAAAAAAAAAAATTGTCTGTCGGTCACATTTTTTCGAAATTTTTTTTCAAGTATCGCACAAAATGGGCTGGAACGAATTGAAAAAAAAAAATCTTGATACTTTGCGAAAAGTGTAAGTTTTTTTAGTGCTCCTTTTAAAACGGCTGAAGTGAATCAAATGGAATTTCATGTCATGGATAGGTATGTTACTAAACTTAAAAAATAAGCTTTGCATTTTATGAGCGAATATGACTAGATTTTTTTTCTATATTGCGAAAATTATTATTAAAACAAATTTCAACCGTATACGAAATGATTGTCATAGACGATCTGTTTTTGTAAACATTTTGGAATTTCTGTTTATGTGAGTATTTTAGAAATTATTCAACGAAAATTGAGCGATCCACACAGCATAATCTAATGCTGCAAACTTTTCCTAATGTAATTTTGTTTTTTCTAGTTGCCTCAAATGCAGCCGATTGAAAGTACACAGAAATCTGTCCATAGCGCTCCTGTTGAACTTGCTTCTGTTGATAGTTTCATCATCACCAGTTTTGTTAGACTTTTCTTATCGCCACAAAGTAAGACCTGTTATAAAATCATTCAAACTGTGATTTCACTAATTTTATTTCCGTATTACAAATTTTTAATTCTATTGTGATAAACAAAAAAAAGACAATGTAACAAATATTCCATGCGAAAAAAATAGTTTATTATAAAGTATGTAGATTATTAATAATCCTTGAATTTGAAAATCTCATTGACTGAGTCTTGTTGAGCCGGAAATTGTGAAAAACTGCTCAAAATATATTTTTATATTTTTGAAAGTAGCTAACAGTTTTTCCCTTAAAATTACTAGCAAAATAAGGGTGGGGGAGGGGAAATGAAAAAAAAAAATCAAGCTGATTTTTCTTATAATGTTGTACTAATTTCTTCCAAAGTTAATCGTTAAAAAATTTTTAAATATCTGAGACTATTTAACTTTTTCGAATTTGAAATTAAGGTTCATTTTTTATTTTCTGTGCATATATTTGAAAAATTTCAAGCTTATTAGTTTAATGATATTGGCGACGATTTTACCTTTTCTTTTTCGAAAGGAAAAGTTACAAAATATTGCTATAAATCCGAAAGTAATAGATTTTTCAAAAAGTATAACTTTCTGTTGATATTTTTCTGCATATTTTTAAATTTTTTTAACGGATTAACTGCTCAAACGGTGTCGAAGACGCTATTAAAAAGTGATTTTTTTAAATTGTTGTTATTGAAATTCATTTTTTATATGTTTTTTACGGTAGCTGAGATTTTTTCATAAGTTTTTTTTTTCGATCATAAAAATTTTCATAATTTTACTTCATTTTAATTTTTTACTTCATTTATGCAGTTAAAAAGATTAATTTACTCATATAGATAGAAATATTTTTAAACGAGTGGGCACTTGCCGATTAGGCATTGTCCACAGCAACTGCTATTTTATCATAGAGGCACCCACTGGGCGGCCAGTGTTACCCCCTATGAAATGGCGGACAAGTTAACATACATGTTCAACACACACACACACAGAGATATTTATATATATATATATATATATATATATATATATATATATATTTCTTTGCGCGTGTGTGCGGAGTTGTAATTTTCTAGTTTGGATTACTTGAAAAGCCCTACCATGTCCGAGGAGTGGATAAGACACTGAACATGATAGACGGCTGAAATCTGAATGTCCCGCGTTCTGGCCTAACGAGCAGCTGCCGATCTAACCGACTGGAATTTTGGTCATAACGGTTTTCACCAGATGCAATGTGAATACGCGTTAGAACCACTTAAATGTCTTCCGACCAAGGCACACGTCATAGGCAGATGTACCTCGTTCAGGCTTGCCATAACACAACACATACACAAACTATTTGAAAAATTCATTAATGGGGAATACTGTGTAAAAAATTCACGCTGCTTAAGTGACTGCGGTAAAGACGCCGAACCGTGTCCAAGTCAAGTGGATATGGTAGATGGCTGAAATGTGAAGGTCTAAGATCCTGGTCTATCGCGGGGCTGTCGATCTAACGATCTGGATTTTTGCCCTAGATGTAACGTGGATACGCTCTAAAACTCCTTCAAAAGTGCCCCGCCCAAGGCATGACCGCTAGTCAGATACCCCCGATTATGGTTTTGTTTTAAAGCACTGTACGCAATACACAACGTTAATTTTTTAAATTTAAATTTATACAGTTCTCTCCACCATATAAATAAAAGAGATTCCTGAAAATTAATACTCATAAATCCATATACAATTGCAAAGCATCACTACAAGTTCATTTTGTATACACGATGCAGCAGATGTACTAAAGATCATGCACGGTGGTCAGTAACGTATGAGGACTTATCCGCCAGTGAATACAGCGATTGATCAGCTATTGCAATTAAGGAGGATTAAAAGGTTTAACCGGAGAACCAATATTCTGGATCTATACATCAGATGCAGCTTGAGAATTTGTCGATCAGGTTCCGGAAGGATAGGTTCATTACATAACCTTCGTCTTATCAATCGATTACTCAATGGTTTTGTAATGAGCTAGCAGATATAATTTTAAGTTAGTCCACGCATATATTTTTATGTTTATACATAGAGAATCGACTCATGGTACAAAATATTGCTATAAATCAAATAGTAATGGATTTTTCCAAAAGCATAAATTTCTGTGTATACATGTTTTTCTGCATTATTCTTCATTTTTTTTAATCTGATTAACAGCTCTAACGGTGTTGAAGAAGCTGTTAAAAATAATTTTAAAAAATAATATCTAATAGAGTTCAAAAATTAGTTTTTTTTTTTTTTTACATCCAATTATACAGATTTTCATATACGACACAAATTAATTTTTTGCTTTGTACTCTATATAGATAAAACAAACATTCATATCATCATATAGGGAATTTTTTTTAATTTTCTAATATGAATAGTACTTCAAAAAATCATTAATTAGGAATACTTTGTAAGAAATGCACACTGCTTAAGCGTCTGCATTAAAGACGCCGCACCATGGCCAAGTAGGTAAGATACTAAATATTGTAGATAGCTAAAGTGTAAAGTTAAGATTGGAAATATATATCAAGCCAGTTTCCTCTACTTTAAAAAACTTTTCAACTAAAATATGTGTCTTGATTTTACAATCGAGTCTCGATTATTCGAGCTGGGAGTGACCGGGCTGCTTTGAATTATCGAAAGCTGAAATTGACGAAAGCATAAAATTTAATAAGCAAATAAACAGCAACTTTTGTAATTTGAGCGCATATTTAAATGAAATATGTACTTACATATTATTACATTACACATTATTAGAACAGGTTAGTTATAGCGGAAAATGATAGTCAATTTTGCTTTGTACTGACCCTTAACAAACTGACCCGTTTCCATGCAGCAGTATATTTCCATAGCCAAAGCAGCATGTCAGTACTGCACAGAAATGTCTCTGAATGCATCCATAGAAAGAATTACACTCATTTTCTGTGGCAGGGGGATTTTTGATGCAGCTTCCGGGTGAGTCAGGTATGAGTTTTGTGGTGCTAAATATGTAATTCTTTCACCTGCTCTGTATGTGTGGGTCATTATTTGGGAGCTAAATCGTTTTTTTTTTTTTCACTAAATCGGATTTATGGACTAGGTCTGCATGGCATATCGCACATGCAATGTTGAGCTGAGCGAATTTCATTAAGTTATCTCTGCCTCAAGTTGATTTTTTTCGGTGAGCATTCCTCGATGGTATGTCCGATTTCGGAATTTCTTTTTTTTTTAAGTGATCAGTATCGTTATCTTGACCAATGTCATAGGTTCAATGAGCGCGAGAAGCGAGTAATTGAGAAATAGAATAATTCTTCTATTATCTCCATTGAGAGTTAATGGCAGCAGTTTTTTCGGTGATTATTCCTCCGTGATCAGCCTGATTGGTTTGATTTCAGATTTATATCTTGCCACCATTGATACGTATAACCATGCCAAATTTGAACTAAATCGGTCAAGCGGTTCATGAGGAGAAGCGTTACATTAAAATGCCTGAGTGTAGTGTAAGAGCTTCGCTCACTTCGCTCCGCTCAAAAACTCGAATTACCTAGCCTCTGCTGTATATGATCTGTCACATTAACTTACTGCAAAAAAGTTGCTTTTTTTAATTTTAACCATTTCCCTGGTGTAAATTAAACTGCCAGTCTATTTTTGGGCGCTCAAAATTAATTTATTTTCTGCTCACATATGCTTTAAAATGAATTTCCTTTAATTGTGTGTTTACTTTCTTTATTTCATCCATATTACTCTTCCAGGATTGGTTGTGTAAGGCAGTACTCACATTGCAGATGTACTCAGGAATGGCCAGTATTAACTGGATGTTCGTTGAGGGCCTTCTGTTGCACAGCCGAGTGACAGTACACATTTTCAAACAAGATGCACCATTTAAGCTGTATTACTGCATTGGTTGGGGTAAGTAGCTAGTAACATGTTTTTTAAAAGTTTTAATTGTTGTTGTGGTAGACGCTGTTGTCTTTGTCTGGCTGTTAATTAGAAATAAGTATCGATCGCAACGAAATGTGTTGTTACCACTTGCAATATCGCATATCCAATGAAACACAGAGTATTTTTAGCCTCAACGCATAATTTTAAAGCACACATAAAAGACTGGCAATGCATGTTACGGTCTTTGACCAGTCACTGCTTAAGCCAGGTTTTAGATACTTAATCCATGAAACAATATTGGTTTATGTGCAAACCCATATTCACAGTTTGAAACAGACGAGGCACTAGTCATCGCTGCACTTTCCCTATGGGTGCCCATTGAAGGGAGCTCAAGGAGCCTCTCTCCTTAGACGAAGACTCAATGAACATTCGATTTAGTTTTACCATTACCGACATTATTTTTATGACAACCAGACATGGCATTATATAGAACTTTAAAAATTAAACATGAAAACTAACTCAATTCAAGTTACAAAGGCATAAGTTGCAGTGTTATAGTAACGGAAACAAATGCAAGACTGATTTCATTGATGAAGGGATTTAGCTGCGGAAAAAGGTGGAGTAGGTGTATTACAAACTAGTGGGGGAAAAAGATATGGCCGGAATGGATCTGATTCAGTGGTCGTTGTAATTAACCGTCTACACAATAAGCCGTAAATACACTGTAAACGCAGCCGCCCAGGTGGTGTAGCGACTAAAGAACCATTCTATCACTCCTTGGATCCGGGTTGGATTACCGGCTTGAGCTTTGGTGTTAAATTGCCCATTCCCTCATGGGTAACGCTGTCCTCCCACTGGGTCCCCCACAGTGAAATGGCCAGTAGTTCGGGCCTTAGTAGTGGCAATTAAAAGTTTGATCAGCAAATGCCCGACCAGTGGAAAAAAAAATCCCTCTGAGAGCTTTTTTTGATCGGAGCTACAAAGCAAATTTATATCTATAAAACAATAAAAATTTCCGAGCAGATATTAAAAAAGGAAAAAAAAGAAATAGTAAATCACAGAACAACTAGTTTCTCAAAACTTTTTTTCTCTAGGAAAGTGCTTAGCGTGTCTAATAGTAAATCTGAGACTGATTATATGTTCGAGGCATATAAAAGAATTCACGCCATAAAAAAAGATGGATGTTGAAGTCGCCAGTAACAGGTGGAGTAGATGTAGGTGGTTTTGTAGGTTTTTGTAGGATCCCACAAAATCACTTACATAGATTATACAGGGGTGTACATCACAATTCCCTCGCGGGTTCGGAAGGCTTATAAAAAACACATATTATCAATACAGCAACAAAGTTGACTTTATTGGAGAAAGAAATGTTAGAAGTTTTATTCGAGAAAGAAATGTTACAAGTTAAGTCCAATATGTGAACCTTTCGTGACAGCGATGGATTAATGCAATTTTGTCGGGAGTGGGGGTGGATGGAGGGCAGTTAGCTTGTCGAATCATCAGCATCACGAAACAAGGACGGATTATAGGGGGTGGGGGCGGAGGGGCGACCGCCCCAATTGAGAAAAAAGAAATTAATGTAAAAGATCCTATTTTACTTCCATAAAATGGATGTATTTGTCAATCTTCTACCTAACCACCCCCACCAACAAACTAACTGCCTTCCAACCCCACTCCCACCACAGACAAAATTGCATTAATCCGCCGGTGACACGAAAGGTTCACATATTGGACTTATGTGAAATAAAACTTGTAATATTTCTTTCTTCAATAAAGTCAACTTTGTTGCTGTATTGGTAATATATATTTTTATAAGCCTTTCAAACCGGGAGGGAATGTTAATACATCCTGTATTGAAAAGGCAGTTATTAAAAAGTATGCATTAGTCTTTTATTTGTTTCACGAATTTTGTTGCAAACACATGGAGGCATATATTTTGTGACCACTATTGCACTTCGATACATCAGATCGTTGAAAAACCTATAAAAAAAAAAAAAAAGCTGATGTAGGTTTGTAACAGGGTGGCTAGATATCATTCGTACACTGACACAGTTTTAGAAACGTAAGCTAAAACTAGTCTAATAAGCCAAAAGAAATAAGCACACTGGATTCTCCTTTTACGCGGCTTCAAAATAACACGGTGTAAAAAAATTACAAAAACCATTTTTGCGATCTTTAGTTTACGATTGCGAAGTGGTAATATTATTCATTGGGAGTTTTTAAAACTGTTGCACATACATTTACTACTCACCATGAGCAGACTGGTACAGGAGGGGGGGGGAGGAGGAGGTTATACAACGAAATCTATCCATCATTATTCATTAAGTATACTTTTCTTTACACTCTCTTGCGTGGAACGTAGATCGTGTAAAAAGAGAATCCGGTGTATATTTATTAGCCTATAAATGAAAAAGACTTTTATCCATACGTTGTAATTACTTGTAACTGCAGCACAATGTACTACATTTTACCTCCACATTCAGCTGTTATTACTATAAAGTGCAACACATAGTGTGCTTTTACAAGTAACGCAGTAATCTTAGTACACATCTTACTTTGTTTTAAATTTATAATAGTTTTCTTTTAGTATCATATAGAGCTAAGTACTTTCCCCAAACCAGTAAGAAACATAAAAATAAAATAAAGCACTTTTACCATACATGCTGCCATTCATTCTAATTTTTTTTTTACAAATTAACTAAGATTTTTATCCGGATATCATTCAATATCTTTCGGGGAATCTACCAATTGTAATTATGGTATAAGTACCTTAATGGGTTTGCTGAGTAAGTGAGAAATATAATTATCATTTTATGCTCAGAAATCCAGAAAACTCAATATATGGTTATCCTTTTACTACCCTTTTTGATGGTCAAAATATAGTTAACCTTTAAAAGGCAAGAGCCCCAAAATACACATTTTATCGTAAACTAATACATTTTTATAATTGATTCAAATGCTAATACAATTTTATGTATAATAGTTTTACTTAGTTTTAAGATGCATTCCATTAGCAATGACGTTTTAAGTAATTTTAAGCATCTTGCTAGACGGGTTGCTTTATAAAATTTAGCTGTATTTATGCATATGCTCGTTGGGTGCGCATTTTTCTTACAGAAGGAAACATATATTTCTCTATGACACGAAATTAAACTTTATTTAATTGGGACAGAACTGCCAAATCATTTTCCTCGTAGCCTGACATTTGCATCACAATAGCTAACCTAAATTTATAAAAATTCCTTCACTTTGCCCGACCGCACAGCCAGCTGTGTCTAAAAAATTTTTAGCGCTTTAGCGCCAGATCCGAGATTCAATCGACCGCCATGTTGTTGGTAGTTAAATGGATCGATGGCAACGCCTGCACTTTTTCAGCTTTGGGACTATTTAACCAGATTTTCTTATGACAAGCAGTGAAAACGCTGAAATAAAATGGGGTTTTTTTCACGGCGCGACCACCGTGAGACAGAGGATTAAAATACCATTTTTTTCTAAGATATTTAACTAATTAAAAGCACAAACTTCAGTTGATATTTTCCCTATATCCAATTGTGAACAGATATATATCCCCCCAAAGACTTTTATAAAAGACACATTTGAATCTTAGTTTGAATTTCGACCACGTGGACGAGAAATACATACTGATTACTATCACAGTGATTTACGAAGTTTCACTGTAAATAGCACCATGTTCTATTTCTGCAGGTATCCCGGCCATATGCATTGGTATCTGGTGTCTTCTCATGTTACATTATCACAATTCAAACTGCTGGACAGGCTACGGAGACCTGCCGTACATATGGGTTATCACAGGTCCAATGATGGCTGCTCTTCTGGTAATTATTCCATTAGTATTAATTACGTTTGATTACACATGCAATTTAGATTATCGGTCATTGCGTACTTTACTAAATTTTTTAAAAGGGGTTTCAGAGGTAACCCTGTATTTCTCGTGCTTCTTCTAGGGCCATTGATGATAAATAGCAAAATGAATTTGTATATTTTATATGTTTTTTTTTTGAGAATGAATACCAAATTTATAGAATTAGTTTTAAAATGCTACTTTGGATAATTTGTATCCCTTCAGATTTCGCAAAAAGCTCGTTGGCGGTAATAACAAACTACTTAAAATGAGCTTTATGCTAAATTAAATATTTAATACGATAGAATAATTGTACCACAGGTTTTAAATATTATAATTTTATGTCGTTTTTTTTATAATCATATGAAAATTTATTTAATTAGATTCAATGTTTAAAAAATAATTTGCTCGGAGAAATAACGCATTTACACATCTAGCAATATTTAGATAAGATGTTTTGTTGGTGAAAGTACACTCTCTACTTTACTGTCTAAGGACGTAGAGCAAATTTCGAATGTATTATAGTAAAATTCCAATCTGAAGAGCTAGAAAAGAGAAATTTTATAGTATAAATTATAATGTTGTTTAAACTATATCCGGATATGCCCTTTTTGAGGGCATGAATACAGTGAAGTCAAATAAAAAAAGTGTGTGCGTGTAATCGTTACGCGCGATTGAAGTAAAACTTCTTTGATGTTGGATTCAGTTGCAGCCAGATTAATTTTCTTTGTGGCGTTCATCCCCATGTTCTTAAACCGTTGTTCCGTCTGGAAGTTGGGTTAGAATCCAGGGAGTGTCCATGTATTATCCTTTAACTGTGTTCTTAAACCGTTTGCAGCCGGGGTTTGTTTCTTTGTGGTGTTCCATACCTGTGTTCTTAAACCGTTGTTCCGCCTGGAAATTGTGTTAGAATCCAGGAAGTGTCCATGTTGTAGTATTATTCTTTAACTGTTTTCTTATGCCATTGTTCAGTCTGGAGGTTGGGTTTGAATGGGGAGAATGTCCATAGTCTAGTATTATACTTTAACTGTGTTCTTTAACTGATGTTTTCCTCTGTTTGTTGGGTTTGAATGCAAGTAGTGTAAATTTTTTTTGTGTTTTCCTATCACAGTGTTCTTAAGCGTTGATTTCGTCTGCTGGTAGGTTTCGAATTATTATTCTGTATCCGTGTTATTAAACTGCAGGTTCTGCCTTGGGATTGATTGCAGCCAGGGTCTGTTTCTTTGTGGTGTTCCATCCCCGAGTTTAACTGCCTCCGTCTTGAGGTTGGGTTAGAATACACGGAGTGTCCATTTGTTATTCTTTTATTCTGTTCTTAAACCGTTTGCAGCCAGTGTTTGTTTCTTTGTAGTGTTACATACCCGTGTTCTTAAACAGTTGTTCCGTCTTGATATCGGGTTAGCATACAGAAAGTGTCCGTGTTGAACACGGAGATATATTATAGGAGTGGACACTCTCCATAGCTGCTATACTGGATTTTTAGTACCCCAAATAACTTTCAATTATGTAAACATTGGAAATCTAGTGACGTGCAGCAATCCTAGCGGTAAAAGAATAAAACATTTCCCGTGATGACTAAAAACCAATTTTACTTGTTTTTAATTTTCCAACCTAGCATGTGAACGAGATTATGAACGTGAGCACTAAATTTTAATTATATTTTTTCACTTTTGCTTACCTGGTTGCCTTAGTAACAAATGAGTAAAAAAAAAAAGATGTTCTATCTTAAGATAATTAAAATATGGGGTTTATATTTGTTAACGAGTGCGTATATCGTGGCTGACAGAAAAGAAGTTTTTCGTCTGCCACGGTATATATTTACATTAGAAAATGGCTTAGAATTCATTACTGAGTTCTTTATGTAACATGAATTTAATATTTTAATATGAGTTTTTAAATTTAAAGCTGTGTTAAAATTTGTCGCAGCATGAAATAAATATAAATACTGCTTGTTTGAGTATGATCGTCATTATAAATAAACACTTTAAATATTGCATTCACACAAACAGCATTCTTCTAAATTTACTAATATTTCTTAAAATACAGATTTTGGGCAAAATAGTAACACGACATTACTTCGCTTCGAAACAATTGCCTGTATCAATTACGAAACGGTATTCTGATACAATTATGTAATTAAAACACACCTGAAGCCAGTAATTATTATATATCACGTTCACAAGTCGTATTTAATTTTTTGAAGTTCTGCTAATTCAACATTCCCCATTTACTTCGCCTCGAAGGAAATATAAACAACCTGAGATGCGCAGAAACAGAAGATGCGCAGTTACCCAGTGTGCGTATCGCCATCTGTTTACAACAACGAAGTTATACAACTTTCTAAGAGAAGTGTCCTCTCCTATGAATTTGCCTTCGTGGTTTTTCCGTAGGGTTTGAATCGAGAGAATGTCTATGTTGTGGTATTTTTCTTTAACTGTGTTCCTAAACTGATGTTTTCTTCTGTTGGTTGGTACGAATGCACGTAGGGTCTATTATTGTGTTTTTCTATGGCAGTGTTCTTAAACCTTTGTTTTTCCTCTGCTGGTTTTGTTCGAAATATTATTCTGTTTCCGTACTCTTAAAATGAAGTTTTCGTCTGCTAGTTTGGCTCAATTGCAGGTTCCATTTCTTCATGTTTTTCTATCACCGTGTTCTTAAACCGTAGTTTTCGCCTGCTGGTTGGGTTCGATCGCAGGCAGCTTCCGCTTTTCCAAAACCATGTGAGCGTTACTTCTGTCAGAAAAAAAAATCTGAGTTACTCCCTAGTTTCGCCTAAAGAAGTTTTACTTAAAAAAAATTTCTGTTAGCGTAAGGAAGAAGGGAAAAAATCTAAATATTTACTTCAACAAATAATTATTTTATTAATACTTAAACAGCAAAAGGAAAATTAGTGTAAAACTTATATGATATGCATCACGCGTGATAAACAGGCACGATTTATGAAACATTGAACTCGAAATGCATTAATTGCTAGTCAGAAATTGCTGAGGTAATAACACAACTAGTAAAACACGGGTTAATTTTTTCTGAAATATTCTTAAACTTCATAGATTAGTCCTTTGTCTGATTGCAATGTATAACGATAAACCGGTCAGTGTTTACTCAGTTAGAAGATTAGCTGTCTAGTTACATTCATTGAATTTCGATTCACGTAGGTCAGTTATGTTCACAAATAAAGTGTGTGTGTGTGGGGGGGGGGCTTCTTAATACAGTTACTCATATGATAATAAATATTCAAACTTGCTTATTTATATAGTTACTATTCAGATACAATTTGAATGATTTTACAGTATAAATGTAATAATTATGTAGTAAGTCATTTAATTTTTATATATGTGACATATTTTATTTATGCTTCAATTTACCACATGAAAATATTCATAATATGGATCGCACAAGCAAAATGAAAAAAAATAATAAATAAATAAATTTAACTGTTTCTGCATATTGATTAAATTACGTTTTCTTTCAATAACCACGTAGTTGTTTCCTTTAAAAACTAACTTCGTTATTCAATTGTTATAAACATGAACATTTTCTCCATTTATTTGCAGAACTTAAATGCAATTATTTTGTTAAACAATTTTTAGAAAATAATTGTATTACTAAATTTCTCTTAAAACGTAAACATTTTCCAATTTTATTTATTTTCAAATAAGATTTAGTTGTTTGCAGACCTGCACTTAACGGATGTTTTACATTGTTATTGATTATATAATATCAGATAAAATTAAATTAAGCTTACACATTAAAGAAACGTAATTAACTAAATGCACAAATCACAGAGGAATTTTGAGAGGACTATATATCTTTTAATGAGACTGCTACTAGTTACTAATTAAGAGCAAGGTAGTATTTTGTGAATTGAAAAATCTTTCAGATAACTGTATTTCTAAGTTTCTCATTCGTCGATTTGGCTTATAATTGACATAGACTTTATTTACGTGTGCCTGTTTGGACAGTTTGTACTACATTAATGCGTCTCTAGAATCGAGTTTATTTTTAACCGATTCATAATGGAGTTATTTAGTCTCGTTCACATAATTATAAAGATATAAATTCAAACTTTCTTCTTTGTGTGTGATTTGAACTTTAAATTAACCTGAGCCGAAGTTTTGCAACTCCTGCGATTTACGAGCAACTCACTTGAATAAATTAGCAAGTAAACATTTAAATGTCATCCTCTGGCATTGTTGCTTATATCTGGAAATGATCAGTTAGTTATTTTTAACTAGTCATATTTTTTATCAAATTTAGAAATATATTCAAAATTTCTTTTTTTAATTATAAAAATATTTTTTGAGTGATGCTAGAAACACATTAATTAAATCACTGGGTTCCGGCTGAGCATTTAATCCTTTCGCGCCGACTGTCACACATACGTGTCAGCAAAGAAACAGAATCATTTCCTTGCCGGTGGCATGCGAATGAGAAAACGTTGTCGTGCCACAGCGTTTTTCATTCATTTCCGACCGTCACACATTTGTGCCAGTGTCCTGGAACGTTTCCAAAAAAATTAGTAACATATTAAGTTTTCAAATTTATAATTGTAATTAAAAGGTGCCTCCCGTCGCAAA
The DNA here is from genome assembly GCA_038373885.1 of Cheiracanthium punctorium. NCBI lineage: Eukaryota > Metazoa > Arthropoda > Arachnida > Araneae > Cheiracanthiidae > Cheiracanthium > Cheiracanthium punctorium. The sequence goes on from JAWZYV010008634.1 coordinate 1,121,535, forward strand.
AGGTTTAAAAGTCCAAGATGATTAGCAATACTTGTCATAAAGGAGAATCTTCTCCGCTGCATCTTTAAATGATAGCCGGTTAAACTTGGGGTCAAGATTAAAAATGAATCTTAGAAAAAAAAATAGTGATCTCTGATAAAATGTTCAACGATACTTATCGCAACCACCCCACTGAAACATTTATGCTTTGCAGCAGTGTTTGAAAACTGTTAAAAATTGAAATATGAATATATTTTTCTCAAAAATGAGCTGATACTCTATATATTGCAAGTTATGATTTAAAAGATTTTTTCTCCTTATCCAGGTCAACAGTATATTTTTGATAGACATTATCAGAGTCCTTCTGACAAAACGACACACTCATTTTACAGAAACTCTACCATCACCCAGGTACGACGGTGCTCAAACTGTAACTAACTATCCCTGGAGGCCCCATACAACTAGTGCATGTGGTCGAAGGTAATTAATTTCTTGAAATTCAATCAAGTTTAATAATGATGGGGGGAGGGGGGGTCTTGCAAACTCTATTTGTATTAAAAGACTATTTTAAAGTTGCCTGCAGCCGAAAACTGTCATTTAAAGAAAGAAAACAAAAGTAAAAATCTGTGGATCACTTAATAAAGATCCGGGAATTCATTTTAGCGGAAAAAATAGTTACGTATAATATACCACCAGATGGCATAGTAATTTGAATACTGCTAGTAAAAATACGATTTTTCCCCCTCATCAGTCAGAAGCCGTTATAAAACCTGGAAATTTTCTAGATCTTATTTCTATACTTTTATAGTTTTGCAATATATGTAATTTATAGATAATTCTCCTCTCGAATGACGCTGTTTGGAACTAAACTTTTTGTTTCCTTGAAGTAATTTCGCATGTTTTTATTAAATGATTCACAGTTTTCTGAAGGCTGGTTTGAGCTGTAACAAACAGATTTTGAAAAATGTTAAGGTATTTTAATTTTGAACACCACATACGTTATTCCTTTTGTATTATGTACAGGAATTAATGTTTCATAGTTCTTAGCCAGTCAGTTATGTGTGTTTGGAATTATAAAGAAAAATGCGTTTCAATTACTAGGAATGCAACATTTATCTATTATTGTTTGTTATAAAACTCTAATGAGCCGATAATTCCTTATAAAAGTTATTGTTAGTGTCCTGTAAATCTTGTATAAGGTATTTGAACAATAATTTCTTCTCAATTTGATCACGATAGCAGTCGGATTATTATTTGTTATGAGACACATATTCTCAGCCTTTTTTTTCTCTGATTCATGTTTCCTAACTGCACAAATAATTAAAATACTAAATTCATTAGCCATAATTAATTCAACTGTTAGTTTATAAAACACGGAAATTTCAGGCTCGTTTTCTTATTTAATGCAATGATTTTTGTAAGAAAATCATTCAGATTTTAAACTAAATTAATGTTTTTTTTACTGCAATAAAAGAATCAATTATAAAAATATTACGTTTACAAGTTTCAGTTAATTTTTACAGAGCATTATTTAGGTCTGTGCAGTCTCCACATTACGGAATGATCGGAAAGCTGCAGTTGGGGCGTAGCGTAGCTAAACATTACAAAACGTGTCATCAACACAAATGTAATCGACAAAACGAAATCAACAAAAATGTCGTTTGGCGTGCTTGGAACGTCTTTCAAACCATAGGTACATCTGTTGGTTGGTGGTGGATAACCAATATACCGTCCTGCAGACGAAAAGAGCCCGTAACCAGTCAGCAAGCGCCATTACTCAACAACTGTGCACAGCAATGGGGCGACAAGTGTCGCGGTTTGCTATGTCCAGACTCCTTCTCGAAAGTGGTCTATTCGCCTGCCGTCCTGAACGCTGCATTCGGCACCACCTTTTAGAGTGGTTCAAGGAGCACAAAAACATCTTATCAAATGGACATCTTATCAATGGTGTCGTGTCCTCTGTACGGATGAGAGCTGTTCCAGTGCTAAAAGCTATTCACAACGTCTGTTGATTTGGAGAGAGGTTGGGACTCGATTTCATTAACAGTAACATCACGGAAAGATACCTGCGGAAGTCCTTAAGTTCTCGTCTGGGGAGGCATTATGCTGAACGGGCAAAGTGAGATCCGCAATTTCGACAGAGGTTCTGTAACCGGAGATCGCTATTGTCAGGAGTTAATCCCTCCCCATCTGCATCTGTTCCGAAGTGCCGTAGGAGCAGTCTTCGTTTTTATGGATGGCAATGCACAGCCACACCGGCCTCCTGCCGTTCAGGAGCTATTGGAAAATGGAGATATCAATCGAATGGATTGGCCAGCGTACTCCCCTGATTTAAATTCCATAGAACATGTGTGGAATGCTTTGGGGATACGCCTGGCGGATCGATTATATCCTCCGGCGAACATCCAAAGACTGAAACGGATGCTGATTGAGGAATGGGCACTATTCTTACCTCAAGAACTGTTGGACAGTCTGGTGCTGAGTATGGAGAGACTGTTCGAAGCAGCCTTTGCAATAAGGGAAGAGCATATCCCATACTAAGGAACATCTGCTTGTTGCACTTCCTCTTGTACAGACAATCATGTGTAACGATGATTTTAATAAAGCCTTTTCCTTTTTCTTTTTTTTTAATTCCATGTCTCTCTGATGATTTTTCGTGAAGTTATGGCAAGAAGAATACCTGTTGCTTACGTTTTGCACACTAGTGTAGATGGCGCTATTTACCGTGTGAAAGCGATAGCTGCAAAGTATAACGTGAGCAGATTCATAATTTTGACTATGCTCTATATAATTTTATTTAAAATGTATAAATTTTATTTAAAATGTTTATATAATTTTATTTAAAATGCCATATTTTTAATCTATAAATAGCATAATAATAATAATAATTTTTTTAAATAAAATACTTAAAAGTTAACTTAAAATGCTTAAGTAAACATAGCCTTATACAGTATAATTATATACGGTTCGAAATGGAAAAAGTATAGATATTATTAATATGTGTATTTAAGAAATCAGATCAGTGCATCAGTGATTAACGTCAGTTGATAGAGTATTTCTCGGTAAATTATGTCCGAACGCCTGATGCATCTGGGCTACACACGGGTATATAGCTAGTGGTAAATAAAACCATGACCATTTTCCTTGAAGGCTATTACAACACCAATGCGTACCTGGCTTTTTTACCTTGCCAAATGCTCTAAGATAAGGGTTCCCAACATTTTTACTACTTAGACCAAGGCCGTACCCACGGGAAGATACCAGGGGTCCGGTCCTCCCCGAAATTTAAAATTTTGTTATGAAAACAATAATAATGAAGCATTTTTGTGTAAAATTTAGCCTTTTTCACCTTTTGTTCCCCCCCCCCCCGAAATTTTTTTCTGGGTAAGGCCCTGACTTTGACCCCCTTGAAAGAATTTTTTTTTCAATAGACTCCCTAATTTTTTTAATACCTAAAAAAAAGCATGCATGAAATTGAAGGATAGCTCCTTAATAAAAAAATCCCTGGATTTTTTACTGAATTTTAGTATATGTAATTGTAGCATATACAGTGTGTCCGCTAAAGACCGTTGCAACCCCAATAATTACTGAATGGTAAAAGCTATAGTTATAAATGTGGGGTCTATGAATAGAAATGTTGCCACACGTTACGGGGGAAAAAATGCCTGCAGCGCCACCTGGTTGGCTAAATTTCGAGTTAGCGTTCTTATCTTAAAAATGTTGGATATACGGGGAAAATATTTATTGCGAAGTTGTTCAACATGAGTGATTTCAACATGAGTGATTTCAACATGAGTAAAAAAGACTTCTTGATCTCATTACTGTTAATAATTGAAGCCGTAAAATGCAAGGCGTAAAAACGTATTACTGATATTTTGCCTGCGTGTCACTAACCAGTTTATAAAATTTCCAGCAGAAATTGCAGACCAGCCTCAACTTTAGATATGTGAATTACACCGTAAATGACAATCTATATTCTGTTTATAAATAGTAAAGCGGATATTATTATCGATCAATTATACATAAAAATTAAATAAAGAAATTTAAATCTGATAAATTTATCATCGACCCCCAATAGATCCCCTAGAACACTATAGACCCCAAGGGGTCCACCTGGACCCCGTTAGAAATCACTGTTCTAAGACATGATGTCCTTTACCTCCGGAGTAGACTTACATTTTGCTTGCATCTTTAACCCTTTGAGGCGCAACCCTTTCCCAATGCTGAAAAAAGGGCAGACGTTGCGCACAGCCAGCTGCGTCAAAAAAGGGTCTCTAGATCTGTGGCACTTGATGAACGTTTCGATCGTCCACCATCTTGCTGGTAGTTAAGACGAGCGATGGCAACGGCTGCCCTTTTTTCAGCATTGGGCAATCTATCCAGCTGTTCTCGCATTCTTCTATTTTTCAGCAGATGTCAGTGCTGTTAAAAATAATCGTGACAAATTTTTTATGGGAAATGACGTGCTAAAAAGGTAAAGGATTCTCGTGGAGCTCTGTCACCCGCAATTATTTTTATAGAAATCAAATCTATTCTTCTCGACTGGCAACAGTCAAAACGTCAGAGTTTGGTGTGCCCAGAGCGGGAACACTGCGCGTTAAAGGGTTAAATGTTAATATTGTACTTTAAACTCTTATCTGACGTAGATGGAATGTGGAATCAACATAAAGCTTGAAAAACATATGTAATGACCATATCGACTATTTTAAATTCAAGCAATCTATTACTGGGAAAAAAGAACAACTGCAAGTCAGATATATAACAATTGTCTGAAAGTTCTATGTAATAAATTAATCCCATATGTGTAGTACATTTGTTTTAAAGGTTCACATAAAGATCTTTCTTCAGTTAAAATATAGAACTCTTGAAATCGAACCGAAAGATTATGGGCTTTCAGCTGAAACTATAAAATATCTGCAGTAAAATTGACAGTTTTATTTTCTAAATTATGATACATGATTTGGCTATAAAATTTAACGTGAAATGTGAAATTCAATTGATGTTTCAAATACAAAAGAACTTACGTCTGCGTAATATTTCTATGGCAATAAAATTTTTAAAGATTTGTTTGCACCCAGTAGAATTCAGATCTGAAGCAAAACTTAACAAAGTTTATTAAGCATATATTTTTAAAAATCGTGAAGTTATTTTATCTGCTTTTAGTTTTATATAAAACTGTATTTAACAATTTTTTTTTTCTAGTTCTCCACAACCAGCATCTTACTGAAATTTTGTTGAAAGAATAAAATATTTCGTCAATGCTGTTTTAGAAGAATTTTTTGTTTGAACAAACAAAATATTTTTGTTAAAATGATCAAAATTTCCCTTTTTGTTTTTCACTAATAAAAATAATTTGTAGTTTGTTAGTCTAAATAAATTCTTATCTAAACAAGATTTTCCAATGCATTATTTTGGTAGTTTCGCTGCGAGGAATTCTCTCATTTCAAAATAAAAGTAAATAAAATTTCTCTTTCTTAATAGAGCGCATTTTCCTAAGCATTTAATTTATTCTCTGGTTTAAATAATGAAAATTAACTGCTGCTCACTTTAATGAAATATATGAGAAATAGTCTTACGTTAAATAATGGGTTTGCAAACTATAGAAATGTAGAAGAAAAACGCGCATTGTGTAGAGAACCTTGGAAATAGGTGTTGGACGATATGCGTCGTTTGGAACTGACGGCGGCGGCGGAATGTTGCTCATTTTAAATACCACACACACCAAAATTTATACAGTTTATCTTCCAATAATATAGAATAAGTAGCAGAATCCGGTGAACGTTGTCCCACCAGTGTATATTTATCGATTTCAAAAAAGGAGTAAGTACTATGTTCAACGCGTATATATAGTACTAGCTGCGTACCCGTTCTTCGTACGGAAATGTTTTTCTTACTCATGGAAGAGAAATTAAATCTATCTTTACGAAATTTCAAAACACGAAATTTCAAAACACGAAATTTCAAAACATAAGCTTTGCCTTACAGATACTTACTGGAGATGGTATAGTACAGCGAAACTGCAGAAAGATAACTCAAAAAAATATGTCAGCGTTATTTGAGATCAAAGAGAACGTAAACAGTGTTTTGTAAACAAATCTATTCACTTTCAAAGTGCTACTACAGGATAAACTTGGGTCTTTCTGATTTAAGTTCTAAAATAATGTCACATGGTGTGGACAATTGTTTCATTTTGTCTTCTAACTCCTAAAGCGTGAACGTTGTGTAATCTCAGTGATACTGCACAACACCTTGATAAAACTTTACGAAAAATGTTGGCGATATCATAGACATAGAAATATCTACGTGAAACATTCATAGTTTAGTGAACTTTTTGGCTATTATGGCTGTTGTAAAAGTAAACCCTAGTGAAGTAATTTTTTTCATGCATTTTGAAATTCGTGACATCAAAATAAAGTCTAATTCATTTACGATTAGAATTAAAAAAAAAATTAATATCATATTTATCATATTTGTTACCATGGTAACAGAATTCATTACCAAGGATATATTTAAAGGGGAGGGGGGGGGTCTGGTCTTCATCCACCTTTCCAAAATTTCAATTTTTGTTAACAAAATAAATTTTTTGGTGAAAAACTCTACCTTTTCTACCATTTGGACATCTTCCGAATATTTTTCCTGTGTACGTCCCTGACCATTACCGCCAATTAAGCTGCCAAATTCAATATTGAACTGAAAATTACGCTAACTTTTAGAGTTCTTAGTTTAGGAAAATGTGATATTAATACATATTATGATACAAATATACATTATTTTAAAAATGATTTTTAAAATTTCTCAGATTCTTAATGCTACTGCAGCTATTTTGCAGTTTTTCTCTCGTATATCGGGCAACAAACTTTTCAATTTAGCCGAAGATGTACATGCTTACGATGATCTTACTCATAGCAGATGAAACGAACTTTTAGCTTCCTACACGATGCTTTTCTTTAATATAAATTCATGCTTTTTTTTTTTTTTACTGCAGAATTATTCAATCCTTTCGCTGTTTAGAAAACGCAAATAAAACAACTTTTGTAATGACTTCAAAAACCCAACGAATCAGCTAGTTAAATTCAAAATGTTGTTTTACTTCAAAATTTGGAAAAAGACTCTTAATTGATATTTCCTTCTCGTTTAGCTTCGAATGAAGGACTAAATATGCATTTCATTATTTGACGAAATTAAAAAAATGTAACTAATAGATTTGTGAAAATTCGTAAATGATGATATATAACCTTAAATTTTAATCTATGGCTACTCAGTTAATCGGAAATATAAGAATATGTGAAATTATTTCGTGCGTGGCGTATGTTTTGCTTGAGAGTATGTTATTCTGATTGAGTTTTGAAAAGGGGTTTAAACTCGTTAAATCAAAATGACGTAGATTTTACTTGCGAAATTTCGGAGTCTCGTTTGAAAATAGTTTTTCAACGGCAGCTATTCAGTTTCCGTTGCCGTGACGGCGAAAATCGCAAGCTTAGTGTCAAACGAAATCTTAAAGCTGCAGCTGTTGTATTCAAAATCTTTCTTTACTTAAAAATTCGTAAAAAATCTGTTAACTCATATTTTCCCCCGTTTTTCTTTTAAAAGAGGATGAAATGAATGTTCTGTCATTTGTCAAAATATCAAAAATTTATGACGGATAGAATGAACGATGCAACTGTTTTAAAATTATTTTATGAAAACTTTCGTCAAGAGTGATCTAAAAAAGCAGTTTTTTAGAAACAAAAAAAGCAGTTTTTTAGAAGTTTTGCAGTTTTTAAAGAAAAAATTCTTTAAAATCTCCAAATTGTGTTACATAATCAGAACAAACTGTTTTTAAAAGACAAATTGCTTCTCTATCCGATGATGGAAGTATCGTTTTACTGTGAGTGTAATTACCGGTGTTAGTACGTAATAGGCGAGAAAAAATGCCAAAAATCGCATAAAACATAAAATAAAAAAAAGGTTCTGATTGGAATTTCGAAAAAATTACTTGAAATTTGTTTAGGACCGGTCCTAAATGAAGACATTTACAAAATTTGGTGGGTCTACGATCACCTCTTTCAGCGCTGTGCTGCGATCGAGAGACACACACACAAGAAGATCGAAGGTAACAAACCAACATAGCCAACCAGCCCGCTACAAACTGTATTTACTCTCGGATTTTACTATATGATAAATATGCATATGTATGTGTTTTTTTTTTTATATGCATAATGATTAATTTTTACAACCTGGCAATATTTCAGTTTTTAGCACTAGAGTGCTACTTCGCTCAGTACGAGAATTTTGTCTACGCGATCTTGTCGAGAATTTTTGTAGATATCGTGAAGATCTTTTCAAATGTGTTTGCCTGATAACGTGGAAGGGGGTGGGGGGGCGTTAGTAAAATGTTGAAAGTTTCACAAGGTTTGCAATTTTTGATAATGGATCACTAAATTGGGTGCCAAAACACGGCAATTTATTATAAATAGGCGTAGTATAGTTAGAAAATGCCTCACGAATATTGTAAAATAGCTGTAGTAGACGATTTTAATATAGATTTTAATTCCGGAGAAGTGTTTCATGGAACAGAGAAGACAAATAAGGTACACTCATAGATTATGATGCACTTTCCAAATGGTATTTATAAAGGTGAAGTATAGTTTAACTATGCCTGGTGAAATTTGTTAAACAGTGTTGGTAGGCGATTTTAATCTAGATTTCTATTCCGAAGAAGTGTTTTATTGAACAAGGAAGGAAAACACGGTACACTCATGGATTATGATGCCTATTCCAAACAGTATTTAAAATGATGAAGTATAGTTTGAATATTCCTGGCGAAGATTGTAAAACAGTTTCAGTAGGCGATTTTAAGATAGTTTTCGATTCCAAAGATGTGTTGTACAATCGACGCGTAAATTACGATACGCTTTTAATATATAGCACTTTAGTGCATATTTAAAATCTGAAAGTATTTCAGATTTTCTTCCTTTTTATTTATTTATTTTTTTATTTATTTATTTTTTTACATATTTTTTAAAGGAAATAACTTAGGAGATGATCCCATTTTAATTTGGTTACGTTCTGACGATATTATCATTCGTACAAACGATAGGGGTGGCTGTTTTTAAATCAATACCTAAAGGTTTGCCAGCAGCGGCATTGGTAATATGTCAAAAGCCACCAAGTTTGAACACTTTCCTAATGGTAATTTATCCTTAAGTGTAGCTTCGAAGAATAAGTTTGCTAACTGAAAATAGATTGAAGACAAATTTTATATTCAGCGAGGAATTGCCAAACCGTATTATTTTGCAATTTGCGGTAAGGTTGACAGATACAGAATATCAAGAATATCATTTCAAATCCTAGTACTTTTAATCCATTAAAATAATGTTCTATTTTTTTTATACTTATGTATTTTCATTTTCCGATTGTAAAAGCTCAAGTGGTGGTATTCTCAGCAAAAAGAGATTCAATAAGATTCTGCAAGCACCATGACAGGAGAAGTTATTTTCACATAATATTTTCCATTAGTCTGAGTGTCTTTGTTTTTCACCTAGTCGCAATACCGAAGCTCGTTGTGCAAAATTTTCCTTAAGCCTGTTAACCTAAATGGGATTCTAATTCATTTTTAAACTCTTGGTGCCAAAATCTCACATACGATATCTAACTAGAACTATTGAAAGAAAATAAATTATATCTCACCTAATTAACGATATCCACTGATCTGCTCAAATTGGACATTGGAGTATCCTTTTGGACTGAAAATTACGAAAGAACGCTAAAAAAATCAGGGAACGGGTGGATTTTCAAAATATTAAAGTCGTCTATATGTTAATTCAGGGTATTAGCTATCTCATTTTCAAATTTCATCCAAATCCGTCCAGGCCTTTCAGTGTAATAGAGTAACAAATAAACTTTCGCATTTATAATAATACTAGTATAATGCTTTACGTAATATGTTTATTTCTTCGCAGGAAGGCTCTTAAGGCAACTGCCTTATTATTTCCACTGCTTGGAATTCCACACCTGCTGTTTTGTATCAATCCGAAAGATAATGGAAAGCTAGAGGAGGCTTATATGATTATCAACGCTTTCATAAAGTCCTTTCAAGTAAGTACAGTTCTTTCACACGAAGATATATTTAATTCAAGATTAAAACAATGGAATACTGTACGTGGAACCCTTCCGAGAACTCAGGTCATGAAAATTCCGTTTTATTTACGAGGACAGATTCCTCTCCCTCTAAAAAGAATACATAAATATACGAGGGAAATAAAAAATTACTCATTTACAGTACACAAAAGTACAAAATGGAATTAAGAGACATACATACCGATACCTTTCCTACATAAGCACCTACAGTAATGAGGCATTTATTGAAACGCAAGATCAACTTATTAAACCCGTTTTAGAAGTAAGCATGTCCCTTCCACTGATTCAGCTTTTTTCACATCTTTGTCTGCCCTTATTAGTGAGGGTGTCTCCCCTTGCATGTCAATGCCAGCCCCATAGTGTTCGAAAAATTGAAAAATTTTCTATTAAAGTTCAAGTGGGAAGTCTAAAGACATCCACTACTACATAGTCCAGAAATAGCAATCAGTGATCATTTCCTGTTTTTCCGAAATTGAAAGAAAACTTATCTGGTGTAAGGTTCTCTTCAGACAGTGATGTGAAAATAGCTGAATGAATGGTAAGGGATAAGATTTCTACGACGACAAGTTAAATAAGTTGAGCTTGCGTTCTGATAAGTGCTTCAATAGTTTTGGTGGTTATATAGAAAAGTGATCGACTAATATGCTTTTGAATTTTCCTTTTGTATTTTCTGTGTATTGTTAATAAATAATTTTTTAATGTTCTTGTAAGCTTTGAATCCATCATCGTTTAACAAAGTTCAGAAAACCGTTTTACCGGTTGTTCCAAAAATGACCGACGATTTGAAAATTCAATTAAAAAAAAGGGGGGCAATAGAAATGTGTGGTTTGCTGCATTCTGTATAGTGAACCAGGGAATTTATCCTCATCGATTTTCAAAATTAGTTAAAAAGCTCATCGTTAGATGCTGCTGCTATTCTGTATTCATTCTGTCCTTTCAGATTGGTATTATGTCTACATTCTAGCGTATGCTTCGAAAGTGGTTTATTCGCTAGAACAGCGTATATTTCTCGTTTTGAAATTTCATCACCTGGACCAGTTTCGTCGAAAACCTGGACCCCAGTTTCGTTCAGTTTTCAAGGAAAATCAATGTCAGAAACGGTCCGGCAAACAGTATATTGACCTTGACTATGAAAAGCACACGCAAAGTGGCATGGATTGGCCTCCCTATTCGCCAGATTTGACACCATGCGATTTTTAGGGGGGGGGTACCTAAAAGACAAGGTGTATCGTGATAATTCACAAACAGTAAATGAACTGGAACGATACATCTCTGCTGCTTGTCAAAACAATCCAACTGAAATATTTGCATGGGCGTATTCGCAAACTGCGTCACATTGTTGCTGCAAATGGTGGTTATTATGAAAACATTGTTTTAAAGTTTTTCCTAGTCAGAAACGTCATCTGTTGATGAACTTGGTGAATAATTTTGAAAATACTTAATATTAAATCCCCTGGCAAGTAATTTTGTTTAAATATTAAAACTTTGAAATGTCATTAGTGTTAAAACTTATTCTTTAAATACTTATATTAAAACTTGATTTAAAAGAGAGACGCGACACTGATCGAATAAACGGTCAATTTTCATCTCTAAAATATAATTAATATATTTCCCTAATTTTCTGCAACAACGTAATGACTCAAAAATCATGATATTTCAAGAAATGCGTTTGAAGATCTGTGAAAGTGAAAAGAAAAGTATATTCCCCAAAGAGACACGCCTACTATTCCACAAGTAAATTTTAAAAACTCACAAATGACACTCTGTAAGTTAAAAGCTCACATCATTGTCCCAATAGTATCAACTGAAGAATTGTGATTTTTGAGTTATGACGTCGTTTCAACAAATGAGCGGTTTTTAAAAATCTGTTATTCTTTGATACATTTCGACTTTTGAAAAAGCACAAGGCATTAATTTCAAGGACATTACATAAAAGCTTTTAAGAATTGGAAAGCAATATCTTTACAAATGTATAGATATCATATGATTCTGAAATGAAAATGCTACTACTAGTAAAAATAAGTTATGTCTGCTATCTTGATCATTATTTTTCATCTGTGATTATAGTTATAAGCAATTCTTCTGATTAAGTATTTTGTAAATATTGTCATTTTTATACCTTTAATTAATTTTACTCTTTGCTCTAAAATTACAGCTTCATGACTTCATATTTTCATACATATGCTGAGAGTTAAAGGCCTGTCACTTAGTTTTTAAGACGTGAGAATGAAATGTTAACAACCTTTAACAACATTGCTAAGATTTTAAAAAGGTTTCTAAGGTGGATAATTTTTCATATAGTACAGTAAAAGAAAAAGGATATGGTCGACATACACTGTCGATCATATCTGCCTCCAGTCAAGATTTTAATCCTATGGGGAACGTGAGAAGAAAACTCAAACGAAAACTTAATGATATTGGAAGCCAATATTTTTCGATCTACGAACATAAAATGTAGATTGGTGATCTATCCTAAGAATTTTTACAAAATATAGTAGTTTCTAAAACTAATCATGGGATAAAAAAAATGAAAACCCTCCAGTGATTTAGCATTCGTAAATAATATGTTGTTAAACTTTAAAATTTATACATAAAACCTTTTGCTTGTATAAGTATAGGTACACTAAATATTTAAGAATTTATTAAATAAAATAATACGATTTAGAGAATTCCAGTAAATAATATCATCCAATAATGACATTAAAAATGTTATTTGTTAGTATTTATAATCATACTCAATAATTTTATTACTATTTTTCATGCTTGTGAACGGCATTTAAAGCTGGTATTTGCATTAAAGGACACAATACAGCAATTAGTAGTCATTAAAATTTATTTCTTTATTTAGAAAAAAATAATAATCAATACTTTAAATTAAGTTATTTAAAATTTAAAAAACAGTAACATAATAATAAGCCAATAAAAAACGTTTTATCATACTAAAAAATAATAATTTTACAAAGCATTTTCACTCACTATTAACGTAATTTAGTAGTCTGTTATGGAAGTATTTTGAATTTTCAGATTTAAAAGGTCTTTTTTTTCTTTAGTGTGGGGAGTGGAGGATTTCGGGATTCCAATATTGATGAATGAAAATATTGCTCATTCTGACTTCACTTTTATTCTCAAAAAATGGACTATGTAAGTCGAGTCAGAAAAAAAATAATGAAAAAATACCTTGCAAGAAAATATCTAGCTCCATATTCTCAATAGTTTTGAATTAATGGATGAATATATATATTTTTTTTTTCATAGTATTTGTTTTAAAAGTCTAAGAAATGTGAATTTGTTAATTCACTCTCACTTAATTAATTTAAAGGAGAAAAATATTAATTAACATAGCTCTTTATAAAAGCTGCCGTATAGGACATTCCAGTAACTCAAAGATGTTTAAGGGGTACACTAAAGGTGATTTAGAAGAGTCTAAATAATGGTTAGAGTATTTGAATCAATCTAACGAGATTAAAATAAACAGAAACACTCTATGAAAGGGTTGAGACAGCAAAAGACTTTTAAAACTAATATTTTTTTTCAAGTTGATTTAGTTTTGAATTAAAATTTTATCCGCAACCTATAAGTGCAAAAATAGTCTCCTATAAAATGTATTTTACACCATACTTGTGATTGTAAACATTCGCTGATTACGGGATAATTAACAATCACAATATTAATGGGTTTTTTTTCATTTACATGCGTATACCGTGAAATTTCACTGACGTTCTAGAGGATTATTAAAATTTTTCAAGCATATGCCTATTTTTCACTACAAATGGGGGGGGGGGGTAAAGATCTAACTTTCCGCATTTTTAATAAGTGTTTGTGTCAGAAAGCAATCGCTGTATTAGGGCAAATAAAAATATTCAATATTTTTTTTTTTTTCTGTGTGTGATGTGCAGTAAACAAAAATTATCTCAAATTACCTGAAAAATAAGAAATGCTCGTGTAAGCATTCTGAATTGGTTTAATGTATGGTAATGATAAGTTTAGAAACCTATTTATAAAAATAACCTAAACAAGATGGAAAGGTGAATATTGAAAAATTTCATGATAATCAGTTTTTCTCATATGGCATTGCTTTTGATTGAAACTTTTGAAATGCCTTCAACTGAAGCTTGAAATATGTTATAAAAAACATGTGTTTGTGTTTTATTCATAGCATACCATGCGGATTTTTTCTTGATAGAAGTGCAATCGAAAATTTGCCAAGAAAAAATATTTTTTTAAAGGGCTACTACAAGTAGCCCTTTAAAAAACCTGAACGAAAAGGTGGTTCTTTTGTTGTAATTAGGTCGACTAAAAAATGTTTAGTTTTCTTTTGGTAAATTTTACCTCTTGAGACAGAGTACTTATTACGTATGTTGGTCGTCTACATATTAAAACAGAATTCAAATTTAAAGTGCAATGATGATCCCATCTTTTTACTACATACTCAAGTTCAGAATGCCAAAGCGCCCTAAAATAGTAAATTTCATTAAGTTCCAAAGAACAGCTTTTAAGTTAAAAGTACTGAAAAAGGATATATTCTTTTAATCCATAATTACTGAAATACTGGATTCTTTTGTTTTACATTCTACTAAGAACATGCGTTATAAAAATGCATAGATAACCGTAACGTATTTCGTTTTCGGTATGTTTTCATATTAATTGTGATTTATTAAATAATATTTCCAAAAAAAAATCTTGAATATGAATTTATTTTGTTTTATTTTTGAATCGACGTGTTTCAAACATCAGAAAACTTATTTCGGTTCCACTCAGGCCAATAGTTTTAAATTATCAACTAATATAGTTAAATATAGTACGCTAACGTATGCGGTACAAAAATCGACGATATTTGCACGCTGCGAACGGCAACAGCTAGATGTAATCATTAGTGCAATAACAATAACGCATCCAAATAAATCCAAATTAACAGTTCAGTGACGTCAAATGGAGCAAGCATAGGTCACGTAGTAGATAGATTACAAATAACAATAATGGATACACAAAAATGCAAGATCTTTCGGACTTTTTCACTGCTTTAAAATATCGAATTTACAATACTTGGCACATTTATAGCCCATCTAAAAAATGTCACCGTGCATGGGCTAAAGCACATTTTAGCCATTTGCTGTTTCAACATCGACTTTTATGATTTATTTAGGTTAGGGTTGCTTGCTCACCCCAAATGTGTAGCAGCCCTAACCTAAATAAATTTAACATCAAATAGTGCTAAAACGAAGAAAAATGACTTTCACTGAAATGCGTCCAGAAATTTAGTAAAAATACTACCCTGACTATAAAGAATAGTAAGGTATGGGGCGGTTAGTATAGTTAAAAGCAAACCTTGAGGGACCGTAGCTTAGACCTTCCCAATATGCACATTTTAATATTCAAGTTTCTTGAAGAACAGATGAATATTCAGATAGTTCCTAATCCCTCACAATTTTTTTTCATAAAGAAACGAGACTGAATAGTGGAAATGATCCAATTCGATATGATAATTTATACTGGACATTTAAAATTTAGACCAAAAATAAATATGTACATAGCCCATAAAGAAGTTAAAATTTAAAAATACAGAAAATATAAGGCATGCTACATATACGTCTTAACAGTGTATTCCTTTGACAAGCTTTGTAATTGTATTTATGTTACTGTGTTTTTAATTATGCATAGAAATTTGCTAATCTAGCTTTCTTCTCAAAATTTCTTCTTTGCAGGGTCTGTTCGTCTCAGTTCTCTACTGCTTCATGAATAATGATGTAAGTACAGTGTAACTAAAAATTAACAAGTTAGTCTGAAGATAAATATTGACAGCTAAATTAAAATACAGCTGAAAATAGCAAAAAATCGCTTGAAAATTAGAGAACGGGTGGATTTTCAGATTTTTAAAATAGCGCAGATTATTTTCTATATTTTTATACATAATTATGAGAATTTTCAAGTGGATCGGACAAACGGTATAAATATTATTACGTTTAGGCCAGAATCCGTTTTTAAATTTGCTTCCATAGTGGAAGGCAATCCATAAAGCGGATGATAACAAAACCAGGGGATACAGCTTGATGTTGCAGCTACATATCTATCATCTAGATCCAAAATTTAATTAAACCTCTCGATAGCTAAAGGATCGAAGAATTCGCCGCCATTTTGAGGCCGTTTCGCTGCTTCACATAATGTTCGTTTAGTATAAATTTTGACTCGGCGAAACTAGAACGTTCGTTTGCATGTCAATCATCAGCTCTTGTCAAGATCTATCGATTGCGTGAATAAAACATTAGTGTGAAATAGTTATAGTGAATATATATAGTGTTAAAGTAAAAAAATAAAATAAATAATGCTATGCCGGCCTGTACTCGATGAAAAGCCACATCAAAATGTAGAGAGCGTTTACGGTTGGAAAGGGCTTTTCAAGAACAATCCAGTGATAGCCGTAGAACACCATATGATGGAAGCGTAAAAGAATGAAGGCGTCGGAGCGGATAAACGAAACATAATGGAATACATACGCTTAAACGGTCGGACAAACCGTTAGATTTCAGACAGCTCTCGCGTGGGGATATCGCCATAAATCTCTGACTTGCAGTCAAAAAGACAGATTTCTCCATTTTGCAGTTCATCGTTTATTACTATCGATTTGATTGTTTGTCTACCGAAATACGCCCTTTAATTACAGAGCAATGATTTATTGCGTCACCTCCCTCCTACTAATGGCTTGTAAGTGTGGGGCCTACACAGCAGTCAATGCAATCTTCAAGTTCATACTCGGGTATGTGTGTGAGTACATCCACCCACGCACAGCATTAAAAGAAATTAAGCTTTGTATTATACAATCGCTGTTAAAGTATTCTAAAACAATCGTTAAGATTTTACCCGAATAGGAGCCAGATCTCACTGCTCCAATCATGATGGTCGGAGACTTTAATGCTGGTGCCTTGCAGGACCTCTTGTTTCCCGAATTCGCCCTAAGCGAGTTTAATTTGTCTTTCATCGAAGCTTATCCAACATTGCTAGGTAATACCTGTATTGATTCAGCGTTTACCAGAAATCTCGAAGTGTCCTGTATGCCATTTGTTTCGTACTTTTCGTATCAAAGTTATAACACAGTAATAATTTGTTTACTTGATTCATTTCCTGAAATCAATGAAACTAATACCCCTGAAGAAAATATTATCCCTAACGTACATGTACTCACGTAAAGCATACCGTGTCCGCGACACAGCCACACCCCGTTTCTTTCTTTCTTTCTTTTTTGTTCTTAACATTTTTTAATCTTTTTGGAGTAATGGTGGTAAAAGTTTTATCTTTGAGTGGCTAAGCGGAATTGTTATAGAGTCAGTGAGCTTTGTATTTTACAAACGCTGTATCAGCTCTGTATCAGGGATCAGCGTATCTATACAGTAAGATACTTGTACAAGAAATTGATATATATATATCTCTACTTATTATAAAAGAAGGTGTCTGTGTGTGTGTGTGTCTGTCTGTCGGCAGCATTACGGAAAAACGGCTACACCTAGAAACACCAAATTTGGTACTCGGGAAGATGTAAATATGTAGTTGTGCACCTCGAAGCGATTTTTTCAAAATTCGACCTAGAATTTTTTTTATTTCATGTTTTATGCGATTTTTGGCATTTTTTCTCACCTAATTCGTAATAACGACGGAAATTATGCTCGCAGCAAAACGGCATTTGTATCATCGGATAGAGGAGAAAATTTTCTTTTAAAAGCAGTTTGTTCTGAATACGTTACGTGATTTACCGATTTTTAGGAATTTTTTTACTAAGCATCTGCTTCGGCAAATTTTTTCGTAAAATAATTTTAAAACTGTCGCATCTTGAATTCTATCCGTCATAACTTTTTGATATTTTGGCAAATCGTGAAACACTCTTTTCTCCCTCTTTTAAAATAAAAACGAAAAAAAATTATGTAAATTAGATGATTTTTTACGAATTTTAATGCATCCTAATGTTTAGAATTTAATAGCATCAACGCGATCTTACGCCATTCATTACATTGCGATCACGGCACGCGAATTTATGTTCGGTTGTTGCCACAGAAAGGATTAGAAAAAAGGGTTTTTCAAGCAATCGAGTTTTTAAATAGGATATCGGAATTTCAATTCGCAAGTGAGGATCTATGACGTCAAATGCTTTAAGATACGTAAAAATTACGCCATAATTTTAACTCTTTTATTCCAGCTCTTTTTTCAACACAAGGAGACGATATTTTGATTAAAATTTACTGTAGAAATAAACTAAGATATTCACGACTATTATTATTAGAAGTGGTATTTTAATCCGGTGCTTATTTAAAAATTGAAATGTCTTCACGGTGCTGAAAATGTTCATTTTAAAAGTTATAAAGTTCGTTTCAAAGCGCGATATACTAAAATTTTTTTATTTAATATTTTTATTTTTCGCATTTAATTATGGCGCAGGCGTTGCCTAAGATATACATGCAGGTTGCAAGTATAGTTTTATTTTAACGTTGAATTACGTTCCTCAATAAAGGTCCTACATAACGCAAAGTTTTAATGATACCGTTTGAAAACTACTATGCGAATTATCGAAATTAACTCCCTCAACCAACCGGGGTGTCCTTTACGGCAGTCAAACTGTGACGTCATAAAAATAAATGCGTGAAATTTGTAAACTCTGCAACTCTAACGCCCTGTCACAATTAAAGCGGGAATAAGTAGCTCCTCGAGATTACACAGTTTGATGTTTTTCAGGAGACAGGACTATGGAGGTTTAAAATATCCAAGGGGTGCCATTTTAAACCTCCATAGTCCTGTCTCCTGAAAAACATCAAACTGCTAAATACGCCAATCTTATGAAACTATGTATAAATTAAATATATATGGAGAATTTCCTTAATGGCAACTATTATGTGAAATGATTATTATTTATTCTAATGCGTAAATTGCAAAGAATCTCCATAGAATAAAAAGATCCCATTGAGGCCAAATAATCTAAGCTGTTTCTTTTAAGGGGGAGAAGGGAAGATAGATAGTATTAATGTACGTAATAGGTAGTATTATTAGATTTGTAAGTGTAATATGAATAAATCACAATATACCACGTTAATAAATATTTCATGAAATTAAAAGTGTTTATCCTTTTTCAACGGTTACTTACTTACGGTCTTACAACCAACTAAACGAAAATTAATTCTAATTTGCTTTAATATATCCCGCAGTTATTTCAACAGAGGAGATTACTTGAACTTTTTAAAAAATGAAATTCTGTTTTGTCATATGCAGATATCATTTTAGTAGTAACATATTCGCTTCTTCCCGTATGAAGAGCGGGTGCGCAGCTATTTTAAAAACATCTCTTGAAAATAGCATAAATGAATTCAGAAGACACACCACAATGCACCAAAATCTCAAAGTCGAATTTTTTCATGATTACAATACTTTCGTTATATGATGCATGTTCAGAAATAAATAAATGGTTGTAAATTTCATGTAGCGTCTTATAGGTATTTAATGCTACAACTTTAGCTTAAAAAACAGTATGATGTAGAAATAAGACATTTTGAAAGCCAGGAGTTCTCTGCAAACCATTAAGCTTTCCACTTTTTTGATAGTGAATGACACTGACGCAGTTTTTTGAGTCATTATACTGCAATGATGCCAGGTTAGTACTCATGACGCAAACTTTACATCAAGAGTAAAATAATTTTGCTCTTTTTTTTTTTTTTTTTTTTTATTCCACATCACGAATAAATTCGAATTACACATATTAGGAAAATTTTCGTTTCCCACCGTGCGAAGAACGGGCACACAGCTAGTATATATATATATATATATATATATATATATATATATATATATATATATATATATATATATACTCTATAACAAAAAAATCGATGCACCAAGGAACAATCATCCGATTGCTTTGAAATTTCGTATGCTTGAATGTTTTGAACAGATATGCAAATGATTCAAATTTGGTGTCCAATGAATGAATAGTTTGATCTCTAGCGCATCGGAACTGCGCATCCAGCAGACGTATATAAGGATCAGTTCTTCAACGGTTGTTAAAACTTTCGGTTTGATTGCGTTTCAGATGACCTTTCAAGAACTTAAAAAATGCCTCGCTGCAGGATTCGTGCTCATTACGAGCAACTGTCAGAGTTTGACAGAGGTCCTATCATTGGATTGAAAGAGGCCGGTTGGACTAATCGGAGAATCGCTCGTCATTTGAGTCGAAGCGATGCGACGATTCGAAGATGCTGGCAAGGATGGGTAGAAAATGGCAGAGTGCAGCGTCAAGATGGTAGCGGTCGACCTAGGGCTACAATCAGGGAGTAATACAAGATCAACAGATCGTGAGGACAGAGTGATGGTGCGATCAGCTGTCACAGCGCCTTCTTCATCTCTATCAACTATCAGACGTTCCACCCAAACACCAGTGTCCATCATGACCATTCACAGACGGTTAAGAGAGCAAAATCTACGCTCGCGCCGACCGTTACGCCACCTGCCACTCACGCCTGCACACTGCCGAGCCAGATTACAGTGGTGCAGGGCTCGAGCAGATTGGAATGATGCCGTCTGGGGACGTATAGTCTTTAGCGACGAATCCCGCTTCCAACTGTGTCCTGACGATCATCGAAGACGTGTTTGGAGACGCACAGGGCAGAGGGGTAATCCTGCTTTCACTATTGCACGCCACACCGGTCCTCAACAAGGCATTATGGTCTGGGGTGCCATTTTCTTTGACAGCCGGACCCCTTTGGTCGTCATTAGAGGTACACTTACTGCACAGCAGTACGTGGACGACATCCTAAGACCTGTTTTGCTACCGTCTCTTTTGCAGTGCCCTGGGCGGGTTTTTCAGCAGGACAATGCCAGACCACATACGGCTCGTGTTGCTCTAAACTGTCTGCAAGCTTGTCAAACTCTTCCTTGCCTGCCAGATCGCCAGATCTCTCTCCCATCGAACATGTCTGGGATATGATGGGAAGGCGATTGCATCTGGCACGGACTGTTGATGACCTCGTTCGACAATTGGAGCGAATTTGGCAGGAAATACCGCAGCAGACCATCCGGGAGCTTTATCGGTCTATGGCACGCCGTGTGGCAGCTTGTATCCAGGCTAGCGGCAGGTCAACACCTTATTGAACTTGTTACTGTAACTCTGAAATAAATTATTCAATTGTTCTGAAATTTTAATCATTTACTATTGTGTACATTTTCTTCCTATCCACCAATTTTCGTCTCAATCGGACGCCTCCTTCTTGGTGCGTCGATTTATTTGTTATAGAGTGTATATATTAGTGCTAAAATAAACTTGTATAACTATTTTTGTGTTACAGTGTTTTTTCATATTATTTCCTGCTCATATTAAACCGCATTTTTTCATTAATAATATTATTATTTGCAGTCAACATATATGATCGAAATTATATATTGCTGAAACTCAAATCAGAAAATCTGAAATCGAAATTAATTCTGGTTTTGTAAAATAATTTTTGTCTCTTAATTTTCATACAATTGATGATTTAACATTTTCTATTAGATCATTCTCAAATTACAGCCTTCCTACTTTGTTAAATAAATAAAAATAACGTCCAGCTGCGGAAAAAAAATGTCCCACTTGCTCTTTATTTCGCCGTCGTTCGTCATACAGACTAGGTAAGTTATATATACCATTCGTTTGCAAATAACGCATACTTTAATTTGCTAATAATTTAATTTGCATAAGGAGCCGTCTTCATATTTAATTCTGCATCAACTTCGTTTTTCTCAATGGCAACACTGTATTTGGACTTCATTAAACGAAAGAAAACCTTCAAATTATCCTGAATATAAATTTTCATCAATTTTCTACGATAATTTCCGGAGATATTGCGAATTATTTCTTGCGCGTTTTTAAGGGACTTTCTGCACATTGAAAAACGCTATTTGCAGGTTCCGAACTTTTCGCCTTTCATTCATTTCGCTCAAGAGAGTTAAAAGAAATAAACATTATTTTCAAGGAAAATATTTTTTTCCATCTCTCTTAAAGTTTTTTGTAGTAAGAATATCAAGGGTAGAAATTAGAATATTTAGTCAGTGGTCCAAATGACCCGTGAGTTAATAGGTTTCTTGGTTCGTACACATGACTTAAAGGAAAAATGCAAAACGACTGCTCACGATTTTGAAAATCTTTCTAATTTTGAAATTGTTATTGAGTATTTCCCTTGATGGTTCTCTTAGACAGGTGAAATGTTGTCAAGAGTGAGAGGCTGATCTCTGCTCTTCTGACTACAAGTATGAATGTTACTCAGCTACGGTCAAACTTGAAGAATGGTTTCATGATTGAAAATTTATTTGTTTGAATTCCATGTAAAAAAAGCAATTACTTTTTTACCGACCCAATATTATCACTGTGTTTGTTATTTCACTTTCTTCATTTAATATTATCGTCTGCAAAGTGCAATATTCTTATAAGACTTTTGGCGGAATTTTAATTTATATTCGGATGAAAATTTAGACAGAAAAACGTGATTTTTAATGTTTGATAGAGTATGGGAAGTCCAAGACCCAGTGTTTCCAATATTAAAAAAGGTCAAATTCATGCCTCGAATATTGAGGATGTTAGTTTTTCAGAAATAGGACGTTGTATTAGAAGACATACATCTACTGCATCTAATTCTATAGCTGGAAAATATTTTATTTGGGGGAATATGGTATCGGACGCAACAATACACGCTTTATAGAATCGCCATCAAACTGTAAAAACCTCTAATTTATTTGCTTCAAAATTTGATATTTTTTAATACCGCTATCTTTTACTGTGTTTTTGCACAAAGAAATCTAATTTACTTTTATTTTAAGCAATTTTCAAAAAATTGTCACTTAATAAATTTATATATGGTCTCTTAACTCATGAAAATAACATATTTTATTTAATATAAATTAAACTACCGAACGTAAAAATTTGAAATTTTGCACAGCCATGTAAAATTACTTTCTGCGTCTATTTCCATCGAAATTTGGCTATGTTTCTATTCATATTTTTTTAATATTAATTTAATAATTCATAATTCATATTAATATTTTATTTAAAATCATAATAACATTAAATTATGTTTGGGTCGTTTAGTTCTAATAGTACGAATAAAAATCAGCTTCTTATTATCAATATTATATGAGAAATGATTTAAAGTATGAGAAAATATTTTAACATATGGGGAAGGGGAATTTGGGTGCTCCTAACTCTCCCATTTTCAGTTCAAATTTATTGAAAATGGGTATCCGGGGTTAAAATGAGCTAAATTTTTGAAATATGAAGTGAAATCTAGGGGTTGCTATTGGGGAAAAAAAAGTTGGTGTGAATTTTAATATGTAGATGGCAATTTAATGTGTAGATGCAATTTTTATGCATAGCAAATTAAAGTGTACGCCAGTCGAAAACGATTGGTATCTGTAACTTTGCTGTACGGCGATCGACGGCCGAAAAAAGTACAAGTGGGACTTTTTTTTCCGCAGCTGTACATATCAATTACATAAATGATAGGGTAAAAAAAAAAGTAGGTATTTCGTTTTAATGAAAAATTTAAATCAACCGTTTTTAAATTACATTGTTTTTTAGCCTATATTTTTAGAAATTAGTTGGCAAGATTTATACTTCTTAAAAAGTTTATTACTTGCATTTGGTAACAGAATATTATATTTTTTCGGTTTATTGATCCGCATAATTTTCTTGTGTTTCCAAAAGATTTTCAAGAAACTAATATATTCTTAAAAATTTAAATTCTGTTATTATTTTCACTTTAGAAAAGTTTCACACAGCCTTTTATAAAAATGAATGAAAGAAATTTTCTTTCTGTATATATTTTAGTGTGGTGGGGTAAAATGGGTATACAGTTAGGCTTAGTTAATATTATGTTCCAAATGATCTTAATAATTTTTAAAGAGTATAAATGTTGCCTACTAATGTCTGAAAATATAGGCTAAAAAAGAAAAATAATTAAAAAGAAATTATTTAATTTTTTATAAAAAGAAATGCATGCTCATTTTATCCTCGCCATACCCATAATAAATAAGATTTTAAAGCACAATGTTTGACTAGAACTTTAGCAGCCCTGGCGATAATATTTTTTAATTTGATTAATTTGTAAATCATGATATTAAATAAGATTTGAAAATAAAATTTGAAAGCGTAGGTTTTTTTTACTTATTTTACCCAGCCTTTACGGGATAAACAGTTCTAATAAAGTGTAATACTTTTGCATTTAAAGCTGGTACAATTTAATGAAATCTTTTCAGGTATGGAGAAAGAGAACGCTTAAGTAACACAAAAAAGCGGCATGTTTGATATTAGTAACAGAAAACAGACAATGAATTAAAAAATTGCTTGTTTTCAACCCATTATACGACATTTTATCGTATTAAAATTCTAAAACACATTTTGATTCGTCAAAACTAAGAAAAAACCAAATAAATGCTAGCCAGAAACAATCGATAAATAAAGGAGGTTCATACAAAAGCAAATTGAAATTTAAATTAGTTAATAAAATAATAAATAATTGCTATTTCAGAAATTTACTGAAAACTGAGTTTCAAATCATCGCTTAATTAAAGTAATTTAAAAAATCTTTAAGATAGTGTAAAAGTGATACTTTCTATAGCTATAAGTCCTTGACACATACCGAACATATACTTAGAAGTAGATGAACATTATTTTTTAACCTGTTTACATAAAACTGAAAGTCATTCTTTTTTATCTTGGCATTAATAAAAATTATGCAAATTCAACTAATGCAAAAAAGTTTCCAAAGAAATTTCCTTCAATTTGTCAAAGGAAAAAAATTATACTAATAATAATTATTTTGGGGAATTTCGATTTCTTTAAATATACTTAAGCTTAGTACATGACAGCAAATTTAGAAATAAAATATCAGTGGCATTAATTACCTGAAATAACAAAAGAAAATTTGGAAACCAAGCATTTCCTTTTTTGGTTATTTTTATTTTAAAAAATTGTGTCGTTTATGTCAATATATTTTTGTTATTAATCTTCTCTTCCTATTTCATTATTTTATATATTTGCTTTGGAAAAGGTATAGCTAAAAGTAATATACGACCTTTTAAATTTTTATTAAGCTTGAGAGAAGATAAAAGAAAATTTTAATTTTTCAGCTGTCCAGGAAAGTTTTCTAGCATACTAAAATTGGCATGCGTGCCATGTAACTACCATCAGTCTGAATTAGTATACATATGAGTTAATGATACAAACGGATTTCGAATATTAAAATAAAAATAAAATAATTTTAATGATATAATATATTTTAGAACAAGTTTAAATAAGTACGCAGTTCTTCAATTCAATTTTGAAATTCTTTCTAAATGTTTCATGTTTCGAAAACGCAATAGCAGTCAAAACGTGGTTAAAATGCTTGTGCCTTACAGAGGGTCCCAAACTAACCTAGTGCCCGAGGCCCCATTTAAGTATCCACCGTTTAAATTCCTTATAGCCCAGTTAAGGGGCTTAAGTGGGCTGCCCTAAGTATTAATACAAAGATTAAAAATTACCTAAACTACCCTTTAGATCACGTCACTAAATAGTTCTTTGCAATTATTCAGTGTATAGAAGGGCCAAACTATCTTCAAGTACCGGACAAATATTTTCATTCACACCCTAGAGGTTTAAAAATTTCAGCATTCCCTCAAAAAGCAGGAGTTGTGATGAATTAACTCATAAATTATGGGGGGAGGGACCTTTTGCCAGTATACAGTAAAATGCATCAGTAAATTACATACACATAATAAACTAAGTTCATTTTTTTTTTCCTGTAACTTTCTTATATTATTGGAAAATATTTTCTATTCCACAAATTAAATCTTTACGTATCCGAATTTCCTTTATATTATTCATGAATAATTCTTACTGTAAAGCTTTCCGAATTTCCTCTGTAACGTTATCATTTAAATATTCTCCTATCCGTTTTGCCTTAGGTCATATTAAAAAATATATTTTCTACACATTTTTAAGTAAAATTTTGACTACTTTTTTTCAGATTCATACATAACTATGATTGATTAACTTTTTATTCATTTTGATTTAATTCCCTTTTATCATGGAGTTAACATATTGTCTACTAGCTTATTCTGAAGTTCCATGGTACGTACCAGGGCTGTCTAGCTTGTTGTGAGACCAGATTTAGTAAGCATCATAGGTAACGCAATTGGCTTAGTAAAAAAAGAACATCTTTCTAAGAAAAGCTACTCCGTAAAATCAGAGAAGAATAGGCAGAGGCCAACAATAAGCAGAAGCCGATTGTTGACTTTATCTAAATTTGCTGGAATGCACTGGTAGCTGGTATGAAATGTTAGCTTGGCCAGCTAAAAAGAAATATAAATTAAGGATAATAACGGAAAATAAATTTCTAGTGCTGCCATCTGTTGCTGATGTCTAGAATCTTTTCAGAGATGAGCCACCTTGTCTTAAGACAGAAGACGAAATTTTCCCTTGGAAGGCGAGTTTGCTAGCCACCATACCATAGAATACACGTCTAACTTCGAAAAGTTTAAATGGTGAAACGAATGTTAATTTTTTTTTTTGAAAATCGAAATTTTAGTGATGTATTTTATAAATGAAGGAATTACGAACTAATTAATATAAAAGAAGAAGCCTTTTCTTCCACACAGATTTTTTTTTCTAGTAATCAGAGTCCTTATTTATTTATGTATTCAAAACTGCTATTTTCTTGAATTTTTTCCCTGCTGTTTAGGAACATACCATATTTTTACAAGATTTGATGCATTACACAGTATACGAATGTAAAGGTGTAGACAGCTAATAACTTTGGGGGCTCAAAAGATGAAAAAAAAAAAACAGAGTTGCTTGCAAAAGATTTAAATATTATTTTTTAACAAAACTCTTGAGTTTTAGGAGTGAATGAGCATCCTAGCGATACCAGAGAAGTCCAAAACTCTTTTAATCCCGTAAGAATACGGCGCAATCTTTGCAATTCGCAATCGAAACAGATTAGAGATCAATGAACGATATCGATATGGTGCTTGCTTGTGGTGCGACTTACTATGCACTTTTAATAAGTACTAACAAAAACGATTAAGTTGTTAACCAAACGCATAACATCTGTAAAAACTGCATAATGCAATACGATTTATTTTATTTAGTCTGTTTCATTTACTTTAGGAACATACTTATTACACTTCATTGCAGGTTCAAACAGCACTTCGGAAAGCTTATATGAGGTGTTTAGTTCGTCGGAATCCAGATTGCCGGAATCATCAGACTTGCCGTGCCAGGGGACTCTCCCAGACTTCTGGTACCTACGTCACGTCCCATTCTGTAGACTGTGACGTTATTGGAAGAACTACATTCCGACTTCAAAAATTTTCTGCAAGGACTCGATCTGATTCTGGAGCTGTAAACTTTTGAATGGTGCTCATGTCACATTCTTTGTTTTTTTAACTGAGTGCCGACTCACAAAACCCTGAAACATTTTGTGTAATTCAGCGATTTTACACGTTTGTAAATTGTCCAGTGAGATCTTTAACTTCTTTATCATAATGCGCATGTTTATAAGTTACAATTTTGAATAAAATTCTTTTTTTTTTTGTCATTTCACATTTCATGATAACGTTTTAAAAATACTTTTAAAACTAGATGTGATATTTTGCCAATAATTTAAAAATAAATATAATTTAATAAGTTTTTTTAAATTTTATAATTAACAAAGTTTTAAAGTTTTTTCTGTCTTGGTATTTTTCTCAGTATTTCTATACATCAAAGACTTGTTAAAACATGAAGGCATCATGAATCACATTCCCTTGATGTAAAATTGTATTCGACGTGTATGGTATTGCTCATGTGCTCAATACTAATCTCAATATAATACATGTTTAATGGTCCGATACATGTTATACTATTTTTAAATTTTACTATTTATTTATTTATTTATTTTGGTCTGTTGTCTGATACCGTTAATTATACTATATATTTGTGAATAAAGATCATACATAATGCTAAAATAGTATACTTTTGTGTGGTTTTTAATAAATGCTTACATTTATGACAAGACCCGTTGTGTTATTTAATACTTTTATGTAGCTCAGCCTGCGTAAAAATATTTCTGCGTATTCCTGGCAGTTTTGGGATGTTCTTTTAAGTAGTCTAAAGTGAATTAAGAAGCCTGTTTTTCTATTTAAGACCACTTAAGCTTCGTTTTATAAAGTCAAAATAATGTTAGAAGTTTACTACATTTTTACGTGCATATTAATGTAGTTTCAGCGCTTAATAAAAGATTAAAAGAATGGCTCTATATACGAGCCGGATTGCTAAAGAGTCAGATCAGCGAATTCGGATCTGAAAACGGATTAATTGTTTCTTAATATGTTTCTTTAAATTTTGTAAGCGTGGGTATGGTTATGAAAACGGATCTTTTGTTTTTATATCCTCTAAAACGGATCTGTTTTATTTGGATCTTTTTTTCTTTTTGAAAAACAGATAATCATAACTCCATGCATAATTTGCCAAATGCGTAAAATATTCTGCCAGAATAATAACTGTCAGATCTTTTCAATTGCATGAACTTTTAAAAATATTTTTACGGTTAAAATAGCATTTTTAAAAATTTAGTTATTCAGAATTTTATTTGCGTTAAAGTATTGAATCGCTACTACCAAATCAAGTACATTTCCAAATCTTCAGAAACGCTCGTTATATCTCATTAAAACAGTAATTCGAAAAAAAATCATGCGATTTTAGTACATAAACAAGACTAACAATGTAAGACACATGAAAACTTTTAAAGTGACTCTTCACAAGTTGCACTCGACCCTATTATGAACAATAAACCTGCGCTAGTAATGAAACTTTAGTAGTTTGTAGTAAAGCTTTTGAATATCCATGGATATGGATACGGGTCACCGCTGCACGCCTCTAATGTCTCAAACTTTCAAACATGAGACTCAATTTTAATAAATCGAATTTGCAGCTGACCACGTCAGCCTCAGAGCGAGATACTTGACTAAAGAAAGGACATTTTTATTTTTAAAAAAAATTAAAATTTAATTTAAAAAGAAATTATTCGAGTGATTTTTTATATAAATAGGTAAGTGCAGTATGACCTGTTAGTGGCGTATCAGAACATATTTAATTGTACTCCACATACTAACAAAAGATAATATAAATTCGCTAGAATAGGTAAAAAATAATTTGAATGACTGATAAATGTCACTTTCTCACCAATATATTTCATTTTAATATGCAAAGAATTATATATAAATAGATTAAATATCTAATCCATATAATATTGTTTTTTCTTTATTTAAAACACCAGTCGATAAACACTAGATTAATAAATTCATAGATAATAAACATCTTTTCATATAGCTTCCGGGCAGTAGCTATTAAAAAGGGGTAATGAAAAAAAATTAAATGGATAAAATAAAAAAACACTCATTTTTAATAATATCACTCAAAAACAGTTGAAATAGGAGAAATAAGGATTAAATGAATAAGAATGAAAGATTTTCTCACTCGATCTCTCATCTTATAAAAATATATTTAATTTCAATGCTTTAATGTATTTTTAGCAAGTCATCATGAGCAGAAGCAATGAAAAACATAATTTACTTTAAGTAGTTAAGTAGGAAGGGGAGGGCAAATTTCTTTGTTCCAATATATACGAAATATAAAACTTTAGAATGAGAAACACTTTTTTTTATTATTCCAATCATTTCAAACGAAAAACAGCTTAAAAAATGCTTTTTTTTTTAATTACACTGAAAATCCAGAAAAGGTCTAAAAAGTCAATACAAATGAAAGAAGTATTGAAGTGTAAATTAAAACATAAAATTAAGAAAGACAAGTAAAATAAAAAATTTAATGGCAATATTATTGTTTAATCCTTTTAAACATTTTTGTCTTATTCACACTATTTAAGCTGTTTTTCTTTAACATCTGGCACACAAAAGTGGAAATATCTCGTTGCGTATGAGTGGAAACACGTGAATAAAAGGAAATGTTTCATTATCAATGCCTTTAACTAACTAATTTTCCAAACTATTTCCACTTTGTCCAATTATGACAACTCCAATCGTAGTGTTCAAGGACGAATCCTTAAAATAATTTTAAGTCATAAATATAATTGTCTCTTTATTTTAGGTTCACTCATTTTGGAAAATACTTATCATTAGAACATAGTTGAATTTGTCAATACTAAAATATTATCAGAAAGCAAGGGAGTTACTTAACCTTTATGCAGAGACATAGCCAAGGTGTGACTCATGAAAGCCTGAGCTCGTCCCAAAATTTTGAATTCTCTTAATTTGATGTCAATCATGAAGCCTTTTGGAGAAATTCTACCTTTTTCTCTTTTTTGAACCCTTCTTCAAATATTTTCTGGCTACGTGCCTGCCCCTAAAAGTATCCTTCATAAAGCTGTCGAGTTTGACAAAACTAAAGTTTGATTGAAAATTCTTTTTAAGAAAACGGCAATGATTGAAAAATGTCAAGTTCATTTCTCGCTCACTAGACTCCGAACTAATCCACAATTTGGTACTAAAATCTGAACTAACTTACTTTGTACTGGAATTTTATTCAGTATGCATTTGAAAAATTTTTCGATAAAAACAAAAATTAATAAGTAAACAAGTAAATAATGCATAATTTACATCATTTAATAAACAAGTTACTGTATATAATTTATTTAATATGGTACGAAATTATTCCATGTTATGCATTGGCCGAGCCTTGATTTGAATAGATTTATCCTCAAAACATCATTTTTATTGCATTTATAAGAAAATAAAATTTACTAAATTATTGTCCGTGGTGCATCCAGATTTTTTTTTTTTTCAGTGGATACCTAGTTTCTTTCTTTTTCTTTCTCTTTTCTTCTAACTTTACAAGAGTCAATATTTTATCATAATCTTTTGATTGTTGAATCAACAATAGCGTAAAATAATTGTATTGCTACAGAATTCAGAGGGCTACTCAAAACATATTTTTTATTGACATTTTAAACCTGGCACTGGAATAAAAATTGTTAGTGTACTACCCACAATAGACATAACTTCGATCGTGTGGTTTCCTCGTCAAAACAAACTTTGAAAAACCCTTGTGTGCTTCTTCTTTGTTAAATTGAGTTTTAATTTGTAGATTTCCAAAACATCTCAATTTTATGGATAAATCGCAGAATTCTGCTTCTTTGACGGCGATGCTTCCCTGACTAACATTCATCGAAAATTTTATATTTTAAAAATGACTTTAGAAACAGATTCAGAAAAAAAAAATATCAAGACTTACAAATTGGAAAAGAAAATTCATGAATAAGCTGAAAGCTGGTTTTTTTTTTTTTCCAAGCTCATCTAAGTCCAGGGTAATAATAAAAAAACAAAATCCCCCTCATAAAATCTTAAATATTTGAACTACTTTCGAATTACCAACGAGAAAATATGTTTCTCTGTTCGTGTGTGTAAACATCGGCAGTGTATTTTTTACGCGGTCCCTAAGTATCGTGACCAGTGAAAGGTCGTTTAGAAGTGGGTTTTCCAACACTTCCAATCTCATCGCATATCTCTGACGCTACATTCGCAGAAAAATGTCCGTTCCTGCTTAGGAAAGGATGAAGCAGCGACGAGAAATAAACATGGGTTCCGGAGTTTACCAATTGTGTTTACACTGAAAGGATGCAGGTTTTCTTCATATCCGTTGGTCTGACTGTTGTTTTATTTTTACCTACAACCCGATGCAGTAGGTACCGAATTTTTTCTTTATATTTTCTCTTTATTTGTGGGCTTTGTCTGACTAAATGCGTGATAAAAATTATAAATATTTGGTCAAAAGTCTGCTCTATGTCGGCGATTTCCATTCTTTTAACCCTTTGACGCGCGGTGGTTGCACCATATTGTTGGTAGTTAAATGGATCGATGGCAACGGCTGCGCTTTTTCGGCGTTGGGGAGTCTATTGAGTTGGTCTTCTTTATTTATTTGAAAATTCTTGCGCTTCAAAGGGTTAACATTGTGTCCCTCCCCCCCAACAAAGGATAACTTTCGATGGCTCCCCCACCCCTCACATTCCTCAGCATACATGTTTTTTTATTCTTGAACAATGAACATTTAGTTATACCTTTTCTACAAAATTATGTTATAGGTAAAGTCTGAATAAACATTTTAAACGAAAATAGGTATGTTTTGAAGTAAAAATAAGAATAAATAAGATGATTTTTTAAAAGATGCATTATCACTTGCTATTTTCCTGCTTTTCTCGCACCCCCCTACAGACACTCTGCGTCCCTCCAATAATGCGCGCCCCACCAGTTGGGGAATAGCTGCTCTATATAATGCATGTAATGGCCTGTGATGCACAGAGTAATTTCTTCCTTAATAAATTTCTTCACCTTTATGTTACGTAATTCTGTGTCAGTATTTTACTAATTGAACTGCTAGCATTAGGTTAATGTAAATTAAGAATACACAAGAACTAAACAAAGACAAGGGTCCTAACACTTGTTGACTGTTTCCGGATGGCGATATTTTCTTCTGAATATGTTCAAAACATAAAACTTAGGTGATGAATTAGAAGAAATTGTTCGCAAAGTTGAATAATACCCGACGCCATTACGAATAAAACAAAAAGCCAGGTTTAAATCCAGAAATAGTAATCCTGTATAGGAATCCTTTCATAGTAATTTTTCATAAAATATCTACTGTAATTTAATCTAATATTTTAACTGATGTAAAGGTATGCAAATGTTGAACACCTTCACTTGATTTTCTAGAAGGTAGCTAACGTGGCCATTTAGAGCTACTGGTGCTCTTCCTGGAGTTTCTCATCAAAATTTAGATGCTCATCAGAAAGGGGAAGGGGAATTTTGAATGTTGGCACCCCTCTTCGCACCCCGCTGCCAGTCGCGTAATCATTTCTAATGACTCTCATTACGAGAGATCTTTCGGAACCATGCACTTAACGTACACGTAAACTGAATGTACGTGGTATTTATTGATAGATTCGAAATCGTACCTCTGACACATAGGTTGCGTGTCTGTCAGCCCATAGGTTGTCCTTACAATTTTAATAACATAGTTACTGCGTCCCACTTATATTTACTACTGATTCATGTTTGCATTTGAGCGTGTTTCACAATTAAATCAATTTCTTATTTTTCGCAAAATTTTTGAATGGTTAGAAGGACTAGTAAGTGTATAAAAAATCTGATAATAACCACTTCTTACTTTAAAAAAATAAGCTTAAATTTCACAATAGTCTTACGCAAAATATAAGTGTTAAAAATGATGGTCGAAATAATACAGAACGAGCCTTGTAATTCTTGTGAAATACAAATAAAGTAACAAATCGTTTCCACCAGTTCAATGATATCAACACCGCTCATCACGAGGTCACGTGGTCAATACCCCTCTGTATTATTTTAATGTATACAGAGTGTCTAGATAAGGTTCTTAAGCAGATTTCGTAAATTGTTTATCTTAGAAAAATATTTTTTACCATCAAAAATGCCACAAATAAGAAAAACATTAAGCTGACACAGTTATGTGACCAAAATAACGTTTATAAATACTTCTACAAATTCTTAACTCTTCACATAGTTCTCAGTGTGCTATGTAAATATTTTCCTATTAAAATGTAAGCAAAAGTTGAAAAAAAAAACAGTTTCGACAGTGTGCAACAAAAGCTGAAGGAAATGCATTAATTAAAACCTGATATAAATGTACAATTTATCTTTGGCGTCACACTCAAAATCTAAAACTGAATACCTGAACACCGGACGAATGAGAATACTTTTAGAATCTGAAAGCAAAATAGAAGTGAATCATTAGTCTCAACTTTTTCCTTTAATAGAGAGAAAAAATTGAATGGAAAAGTGCACTGTAATGTAAAATGTTAATAAATTACAAATATATCACTGAAAACATATGATTTCAAAACACAGGTTCTGTAACAGTTTATTACAAGACAGTTATATAGATGTAGAAAGCAATTCATTTGATGTTTTAGAAGAAATTTACCTCTTACGAGATTCTTAATGATAAAGAATGTAAAATGACACTATTGTAGTTCATAATTCAAATGCTTTCAATAATTAAAAGTACAGGGTGTGTCGCAATTTGCTCCTGAGTTTGGAAAGCTTATAAAATATATATATGTTACCAATACAGCAACAAAGTTAGCTTTATTGGATAAAGAAATGTTACAAGTTTTGTTTCATAAAGCTTCAATAGGTGAACCTTTTGTGATGCGGCAGATATCAAGTCTAAAGTCAAATTCTTCCCTTCCCACACTCGCCTTAACAAGTTGCGATTACCGGCAGCGAATGCGGCTGTGATGCTTTGGCGTAAATCTTTTGAATCGTGAAGCATAGGGGCACGAATACGCGATATTTTATGTTCACCAGATAAAAAAAATCGCATGGCGTTAGCACTGGAGAGCAAAAAGGCCACAGAAGAAGGCGATTGTCGGCGTCAAAACCTGGACCAATCCAACGACAAGGAAGCTCATTGTTAATGAAAGTTACTCTGCAACTTAAGCCGCGGTGAGCATTGGAAGTCCCTGACCACTCGTCCTATTCCTGGCCACCTGGAAAGGTGCAAGGCCCTTGCCCTATTCCGTCTTGCCACCATGACTACCTCCGGCCACGACTACCACCAGGCCTACATTTGTCGCTTTGGCCTGGCGCCTTCTGACAATTGCCCTCTCTGCCCCGATGAACGGAGAGCCTCTGCATCACTCCAGCACCTGCTCTCCGACATTTGCCAACGGTACTGGGAGGCTCGCAGGGAAATGGCCCAACAGCCAAGTCCTGGCGGCGTTGGCTGAAGAAGAAGGTAGTATATATATATATAATTACGGCCTATAGAGAGAAACATTAAAAGTGCTAGGTGATGCGGAGAGGAGGATGGAGGGGAGAGAATAAAATGTTGAAAGTCGCTAAAATTTTGCAGTTTTTGATGATTCATCGCTGCGTTTGGTGCCAAAAAAGGACCAAGCTAGGCGATATCTTCCGAATTTCGTTAGAAACTTGAAAACGCTACAGTTTTTTTAGGAAGGAGAACTATAATTAGAATAATCCCAGTAAAGTCAACTTTGTTGCTGTATTGGTAATATATTATTCTTTATAAGCCTTCCAAACCCGGGAGGGAATTGTGAAACACCCTGTATTATTCCATTCTTTAAAAATGAGAATATTTCTAATGAAATAAATTTTACTATAAAATTACATTACGTTTCATTAGTAGAAAGAAGTTAACGTCCGTTTTGAACATAGTTTTAGCATTTGAAAACACTTTTTGCAGGAAATGACATTATTAATAGCCTATTTTTATAAATTACTAGACGCCTTAAGCGACCAGATGATTTGTCATCATAACGAGACACATTCTGAATGGTTATGGTTTCACTTCTCTTGCACGTTAAATACCCCTCAATTTCCGTCGTATTAAAAACGCAATATTAACCTTGCGTATTACTTTACCATACGCGCTTTCCAAAGGAACTATACGCTTAAGGTACGCTTACAAGTACTTAAAGGTATTAAAGGTACGCTTTACACATTTTAACAAATGTGTAAAGCACATATTTACACATGTATAAAGTACACATTTACACTTTACACATTTTAACAAATGTATAAAGCACAACATCAAATATGTCGCAGAATGAAATCCTTGTTTTCTCTGGCAGAGGTGGTTTTTAAAGTGGTCTTTTCTGATTTTAAAAAAAGAACATAGGGTAAACGTACAGTAGTTGACAGTGTACCAACATTTGATTTGATTTTGATTTTGAGAGGTTGGTTGATTAAGACCCTCAGACAGGAGGCTGTCGTCTGGATTATTCCGATAGTTGAATCAATATAGTCTACCAATAGTTGAACCTTTTTAAGTAAATAAATAAGAAAATGGGAAGCTATAATGTATCAAATTCTGTTAATCTATAAATTGGTGCCTTCTAACGATCGAACTGCAAAACAATCAGAATGTTCCAGAGATCAGCATTGTCGTGGTCAACTGCTAAATAAGTTCGATCTCGTGTCGTGTTAATTTTTGCTTGTTTTACAATTCAAATTACGAAGGACTGAGTACAATGAAAGTATTGCAAATTTACTTCAATTTAATCTGCTTGAGAAAATATATTCATTTGCGTTTTTTTAAGTTTATGAAGGGTTCATTAATTAAAAATGACAAGAAAGTGTTGAAGCTTGTTAAAGTTCACCCCCCGTCAACTATTCATGCTTAAAATTTTCAATTATTCCGACATGTTGTTAACATGGGGTTTCAACTACTCAGTTATTTTCTAATTTCATAATATGGCTTGAATTTGAGTTGTAAGTAGCTTCTTACACTTAAAACTAAACCTGATACTTTGTTAAGATCCTACTACCATCTAGATGAGTAGTTGACATAGCATGTCAACTATTCAATTACAGAGTATCAAGTACTGATTTATTGATATTTCAATATGCAAATGCTTCCTTCTAAGGGTAAATTTATAAGGTATACGGAAGAAGCTATGAAATCGGCTTCTTCAGCCGTTGTATGTCGCAGCTTTTTGAGTTCTAAAAGAGCACTGTAAGATAAAGGTTTATTCGTGAAACCTGTCGAATTTAGAAAACCCTAATTGAAGTAAAACGATTTCTCAAAATTGTTAAAAGAAGTGATTGTTAATATTGTCTAAGTATTCTAGAAAATGGCTTTAGGAACTGTGCTTTATATCCATGGAATCCGGAAGCTGTAAAACTTCCTTTTGAAGCTAATGCCAATAACGCAATTGCTAACACAGATGAAAAGCAAAAATTGTAAGAGAAGGGTTATCCTTTCTTAACAAAATGATTGGCAAAAGACTAAACAAGGCGTTGACCGAATGCGTACTTCTCCAATTTCACCTGAGGATGTGGATTTTATTCAAAGTGAACTGTCCACCTCTGGTGCAAGCAATGCATCTGCCCATAATTCCTGTGCAGCTGGACTTTCTTTGGCCTGTACACAAATTCCATCTGAACCTAATGATGAACCTTTCAAATGGAGCTTTGGGAACATGGATATTGTGGGAACCCAAGCATCCACTTCTCTTCCGATTAATTAGTCTGCTCCTGATTTCTGTACAGCAGAACATTCTTCAGAGAGTATGGACACTTCAATTGAAATTGTTCATGAGCCTCTCGATTGGAGCTTTGGGAATATGGATATATTGTTCGAACTGAAATGTCAACCGCAATTGCATTCGATAAGCTTGCTCCGGATTTATTTACAGCTGGACCTTCTTTGTCCTACGCAAAAATTCCCAGTCTCTTCAAAAGGCACTTGTTCTTTCAAAGAAAAAACGGAGAACCAAATAAGGAATGTGAGGCTCTAAAGAAAAAATATCCTCTATTATTTCAGGATTTTTATTCAGAGAATATTAGAACGTGATGATGAAAGAGAAAAAAAGAATCGATAAAGAAAAGGCTAATGTAGAGAAACTTAAGGAAAAGAAAGTCAAGCGAACGGTCAGATTTGATATGAAGTATTCATAAACAGCTCTCAAAAATAAGCGTCTCCAAACAAGCGAAAGATCTCTTACAAAAGCACACAATACAGAGCCTCTAACGCAGTGAACTCAACGAGCACTCAATCATAACTCAACGAGCATTCAATCACTCCTCTAGAGCCTCGTGCTCTTTTATATCTTCTACCGATGATACTAGAACATTCTACGATTTTCTTCTATATGTATATTCCAGGAATCTCCAGTTATTTGATTGCGCAATACAAATGCAGTTGAATAATAGTATTAATGCTATTGCGTAATACCAGTGCAGGAACGCAAAAAACACAGAACCTATTAATAAAATGTCGCCAATTTTAGGTAAAAAATTACCGAATTTGGTGCCAAAAATAAGTTTCCATATCCGAAGTCAGCTTAGCGATAGCGCTAATATTTCTCGATAGTTCGAGAAACCCTATGTTGAACAATGGGGAAACCCAAACCTCCCTACCTCGCGTTCCAGTTAATCGATTTTCTTGCAATAAAATGCAAATTTTAATTTTTTGACGAGACGAATTTTAGACTATAATTAACCCCGAAGAGCAGGTCACTCCAGAAGTCTTAACAGTATGCTATCAAAATTGGCCGATTCAGTAGTACATGTTAAAATTTACCAGTCCGGTAATAAAGCAAACGGTTGTGAAATGGTGGGTAGGATCAATAAAATACAAAATAGAACAAACCGTGTAATTTTATTTGCCCATTAATATCTGACTAACGATAAGATAATGTACAGGGTGGTTATTAATTAACGTGAGATGTTCAGAGCCCTCTAGCGAGTAAAGTATTGGACGAAACCTAACCAAATTTGATGAGCATGCATAGTAGACCATGGGATTTGGATTTCCAAAAAAAAAAAGTAGTTCAAAAATTTGCTACTGGGGCAATTTTGGCGCTGCAAAAGTGCCCCAGAGGTCTCCCGATCTCAATCCTTGCGATTTTTGATTGTGGGGATTTCTTAAAGGTGTTGTTTATCAAGGACATGTCTCCGATATCGCAACGTTAAAGGATCGAATAACGTTACACGTGAGGCAAATCAACTCTGATATGCTGCGAGCGGCAGTAGAAAATATCGTGCATCGTATGCAGTTCTTGGAATTTACAAATGGTGTGCATATTGAACCAAATTTGTAAGTAAAGTTGGTGTTTTTTGTATTGTTTGTCAATTAACCATTCAATAATTACGCTAATACACTTTTGCAGCACCAAAATTGCCCCAGTGGCAAATTTTGGAATTATTTTTTTTTGGGGGGGGGATCAAAATCCCATGGTCTACTACGCATGCTCATCAAATTTAGTTAGGTTTCGTCCAATACTTTACTCGCTAGAGGGTTCTTAATTAATAACCACCCTGTATATTTCTCTGACTTGAATCTAAATTCAGCAATGTTCTTAGCTTTTTGTTGATAATATTTTATAAGTATAATTTTAGTTTATTGTTTAATATCTATAGGAGGGTTTTAACGTTAGCTTATAACCTTTATTATTATTATTATTATTATTATTATCATCGATATTTTAAAATCTATAACTGAACACATAATTGTTTTGGCACTAAACCATATTTCATGGGGCAACATTGAACATTCTTTGATGATCTTTTGATTACTAAATACAATCGATCGGAAAGAAAAGATTATTATTTTAAAAGACCCTAATTTGAGTTGTTTCCCATTAGTGTAATTTCAAGCAAAAAGTACGTAGGTCAGTCAGAAAGTTAGTTGCACCCCTTCATAAACTTTTTTTGCCAAAGGCTATTTTAATTTAACTGCCTGGCAACACTTCAGACATTTAGCTGTATTCTGTGACGTAGTGGCTTTCAAGAGTCATGTGTAGCGTAAATACCCCTTGTCCTTCTGACGTGGAATTATAGGCGGGCTTCGGACCAACCGCACAAATCCAAAATACATGTTACACAAACAAACAAATAAGAAGGAAGTGTAGTTTGCCCGTTAATCTGTTGTAAACATGTCTCGGCAGCTGCAAGTGGCGTCCAAATTGGAAATGCGTGGCACGTTTTATGTAGGCGAAAGGTGTAATTACCACTTAAAAATAAGAAATAAACTGTCGAAAGGCATTGTGCTATTGCATGAAAATGCAGGACCGTATGCAATAAAACAAACGTGCGATCTTCTGAAAAAGTTTCGGTGGGAGGTGTCGGATCACCCTCCTTATAGTCCAGACCTTTCAGCGTATGACTTCCATGTTTTTGGTCCTGTGAAAGAAGAACTTTCAAGCGACGATATCAGTCAGAGGACGTGGTGAAAGCTGCAACCCAAGCTTAGTTGTCGGGTATTGAATGGGATTTCTTTGTATAAGACATTGATAAAGTTGTACGACGCCTCGACAAATACTTAAATAATGGAGGTAATTTCGCTAAAAAGTAGATTTTTCATGGAACTTAAAGATACAAATAAAGTTATCGGAAAATGTCTATCCTGTTTTGTTCTCTTAATCAGTGCAACTTTTTGACTGACCCTGGTAACTTTTCACAATGTTATGTAGATTACATTAAGATTGTACGACTAAAAGGAATGTAATGTTAAGTTGTTAAGCAAAAAAGATAATAAACTTAAGTTCCCAGAGGTATATCTTATAGGTATTGAGGATTTCAATTATATTTTGAAAACAAAATAATTCTGCAAGCATAACTGTATGGTCTCAGCACTCTGATTTAACAGTGAAGTCTGATATCAATTTAGTTAAATAATAAAAATTTAGTCAGCTGAGTAATTTATTCATATTGTTTCAGATTTTTAAAATCTGTGCAATTTCAATAAAATATAAAATTTATATTTTTTCTTTATGTTTTATTTTATTTTTATTTTTTTTTGTGTGTGTGTGCAGAAAATTCCTTACATTGGACAGGTTTGAATATAAATCCTTTAAAATTAAAAGCTTCACACCAAATTTAATATATGTAAAGAACTTTTCCCGAGCTTTTGGTAAGGCAATAAATGACTTTCTCATATAACATTTAAAGTACATCAAATATAATTAGAATAAATGCTGATTTTCTAAAATATTTTTAAACTGTGCCTCCTCTTTTTCCTATATATGTTGAGGACGATAAGTTATTAACGCCTGCCTGTGTTTGCTGAAATTTCATTTCAAACAATTGATTGTCTTTACTCGTGCGTTTGATCACTTTGAAAATGATTCACGAATAGAAACATTTTGTGCGTTGTATTCATTAATTTTTTTCCGTAGCTAAAATATCTTGTAAAGAGCCTCCTAAAATTCCATTGGCAAGTGTAGAAGAAGTATCCGATGATACCTACGCCATCGGGGCAACAGTAACGTATGCTTGTCAATTCGGATACACTGCCAGGGGAAGAGACCGAAGAGTGACGTGTGAAGAAACAGAAGACGAAGACGCTCAGTGGACACTTCCCCAGTTTTCATGTGCACGTAAGTAACAAAAACAGTTTTCAGTTTCATGCATTTATTAAAAAAAACTCTTATTTCTAATAAATAGCTTTAATATTTCTTTTAATATTGTACACGCTCATCTATTTATTTACTACTTATTTTGATATTAAGGCTTGTCACATCAACTTGCGAAACAGTAACATATTAAAATTTTCTGCTATTGCGTTTATCTTTGTGGTTTGCCACATAAACTTAAGAAACAGTAGCACATTAAAATTTTCTGCAGTTAGCTTTTCTTGGAATATTTGGTTTCTTTTTGCTAACTGCACCAAATCGATTTGTTTTCAGGATGGGTTCTGTCTTTTCAAAGATGGAACATTTTCGCAGAACAGGACATCAGCCATTTACATGAACATATGAGTCACTTCCATAGTGAAAAATAAAAGGCATTTTTGAAAACTTGGTCCATCACTTGCAGGCATTTTTGCATTACTTACTTCGAAGACATTTTCACATGCCTTGCGTCAATTAAGGAAAATAGTGTAAACAGAAATTTATACATAACTGCCTTTTAAAAGTATATTCTAAAAGTAAATTACTTATTAAATCATTTTTTTTTTCAATAAGGATTATTATTAACAAAAGTAGATGCTTGCTTTTTTTGGTAGAGATATACACTCATGTCCATAAATTAAGGATAATTCAGAATCACACAGAAATTGATCTCTAAAATAAAAATTTCACTTGTGGAATGATCACACACATCTTGAAGAAGAATATGCAAATTACAGGAAACCACCAGATGGCGTGGATGGTACGTCACAATGACGAGAGTGTAAGAGAGGGGTATATAAGGAATGGTGGCAAAGAAGTAAAATTGTTCACAAGCGCTGTGAAAGCCTTTCAGTGCAAAAACCGCATAGTTATGGCACAAAGGAGGCATTTGGATGATGTTTTACGTGGCAGAATTATCGGACGACTGGAATGTGGACGTACCCAGCTGGAAGTATCCGAGGAACTTGGAATCGCCCAGAGTGTCATCTCCAGGCTTTGGCAACGATTCTAAGATGATGCTAATGTGAGTAGACGTTA
This sequence comes from Cheiracanthium punctorium, assembly GCA_038373885.1. Lineage (NCBI taxonomy): Eukaryota > Metazoa > Arthropoda > Arachnida > Araneae > Cheiracanthiidae > Cheiracanthium > Cheiracanthium punctorium. The sequence continues at coordinate 1,163,591 of JAWZYV010008634.1, forward strand.
CAGCAAAGGTCGCCCCCGAGTTACAACGCCGAATGAGGACCGCTATTTGGCAGTTACTGCCAAAAGAAACAGACGGAGTACAGCATCAGACCTGTCTCGTCAGCTCTCTTCAGCTACCGGTACGACAGTTTCAAGGCAGACCGTGTACAGACGCTTAGGGCACATTGGTCTATATGCTCGTAGGCCTGTCAGATGTGTTCCACTTACCGCAACTCACTGTCGCCTGCGATTAACCTGGAGTAAAGAGCATGCATTGTGGACACCGCAACAGTGGTCTTGTGTGATGTTTTCCAGGTTTAGTTTGGAGTCTGATTCTCGCCGGACATTCATCTGGAGAGCGCCAGGTACCCGTTACCACCAAGAGAACACCATTGAAAGACACCGTTACGGTGGTGCAGGATGGCTCGTTTGGAGAGGAATTATTCTTGGTTCCAGAACTGACCTGCATGTTCAGAGTGTAACGATGACAGGTCACATCTATCGGGATGTCTTTCTGGAACAACATGTACGTTTGTTTCGGGGCGCCATGGGTGCTGAATTTGTGTTTATGGATGACAACGCCCGTCCTCACCGTGCAAACATTGTAGACGAATGCCTTCAATCGGAGGATATCACCCGTATGCATTGGCCAGCATACTCACCGGACTTGAATCCAATAGAGCATGTGTGGGATATGCTTGGCCGACGAATTGCAGCCCGTCAACCCCCTCCCACCTGTCTACCGGAACTTCGGAGTGCATTTCTTGATGAGTGGTGTAATATTCCCCAAGATCAGATTGATCATTTGATACTCAGCATGCCTAGGCGTTGTCAGGCCTGTATTGCATCGTCCGGGAGACATACTCCGTATTAACCATCCTACTAACCATGTTATACTGTTTTTTGTAAATAGGTTCTTTTTGAAATTTGGTCAAGGGAGTAAAACTTGCAATTTTTATTAATTATGTCAAACATATAGCATCATTTTTGCTCTTTACTTTTTGTTTAATAAATAGACTTTACAAATAAGTCAAATTTGTTTTGCTTCTTTCTCTTTCTTTGCCTGAACTTCATTATCCTTAATTTATGGACATGAGTGTATTTTATGTGTAGTTGTAAAAAATATATCTGTGAATTTTGTTCTTCATTTAGCTCAATCATGCGGCGATCCAGGATACCTCCAAAATGGCCGGCGCTTGGGATCTCTATTCACATTTCCCAACTATGTGAAGTATGAGTGCGATACAGGGTATAAGTTGAAAGGATTAGCTACCCGTTACTGTCAAACAAGTGGTGCTTGGAGTGGTCGAGTGCCAGTTTGCGAACGTGAGTTTGTATTAATACCTAGTAAAACTTGTTTGTATTAATACCTAGTAGAGTCATGGCAGCTTGATACAAGATAAACATAAATCCACGTGCGTGTGTGTTTGGTACAGGTATAATTTTACCTAAAGTTTATTTTAGTTTGATAATTTGTTTTCATTGAATATCACATATTATGATATACAGTAAATATTAAAAAAAAATATTTATTTAATCTATTTTTGAAAAACTACAGCTGACCAATAGAACTATTTTGTTTCACTCTATCAAACCCTTCCTAATGCATCACTGAATCAGAAAGTATGCTGATTTAATCTTGAACCGAAATTAAAAGATTCTCGAACGGATTTTTCCCGTTATAATTACTTTTTTCACTCTCATAGATCAGACATTTGGTAACTACCGTACGTTCTCTTGTATTCGTACCAATTTGTTTGGCACAGTTTTTTTTTCTACTTACTGATAGAATAGTAGCATGTTTTGAGTTCCAAATACATCTTAAATTATACCTTTTCTCGACAACAAAAAGTACTTATTAACTTTCTGTATGAGCTGTATCCAGGAAAAAATTTTAGAAGTAGGACATTTTCCCTCTAATTGGCGGGCATTTTTGCTAATCAAGAATTCTGCAGTTACTAAGAACGAATTCACTGTCCATTTTATTATGGGTGCACCCAGGGGGCGCCCAGCGTTGCCCACCCCCCCCCATGAAGATATAGACAAGTAAACATCCAAGTCTAAACGGGGAGGATTGCGAAAAAAAAGTGCTATGTTTCAAATAGTAATTGCTTTCAATAAATTTCGACAAGTAATAATTTATATTCTTGAAAGTTTCGGTGAAGGATTTTGAACCACCAACTTCTCTCCTCCTTATCTATTGCTGTGCTTTTTGTCGTGAATACCTATTATTAAAAAACTGTACTTCTAGAGTCTTCTGAAAGATTCAAAATATTTAAGGAATCATTCTAAACTAGGAGACACAGAACATAAGTTCTGTGAACTTATGTTCTGTGTATCTTTCACTCCGTATGAAGTTCAAGCTGTGTCCTAATCATGATCCAGTGGCGTAGCCAGGGTTTTACTTCGGGTAGGGGGGGGGGAGGCAGCGGCTGTGTATCAAATTATTAGCTAAATTTCAGTTGTAAGCTAAATATCAAATTTTAAGTTGAGTAGATTGTGGATTTTGGGCTGCAGCCAACTGAAACCCTCTGAATTTATGTCTGTAGTGATGTACTCAAAAGAGAAAGGAGAAAGGTTATGGAATGTATTATCTTTTTTCTTGAAGTGTGTACTAAAGTATGTTCCAGATAAAATGCAACCCACAAGGCTGAACTTCGTTTTACTGTATAGCGTTAAAATGTTCTGCGTAAACATTAAAATCAATAGAAGAAAAACTATAACTACCAAATATAAAAAAAACTCTATAAATAGCTGTTTAAAACTTTAAAGCCGTCAATTTGGTTATTAAAAATAAGAATTTTAACACAAAAAATGAAGTGAACACTGAAGTTCTGTAAATCAAATTTTAACGCCTCAGAAGTTGTTTAGTCAACAAAGCACGTCTATGATTTTGAATAAGTTATTACTTCTTTCATCCAAAAAAATATTTGAATGTAAGTCAAATCTTATGCGAAATTATCAAAACTAAAAAAAATTCTTACAATCTTCCTTTAGCTGTCACTTGCAAGCCACCGAAAAAACCTGATAATGGGCAAGTCTCTTACACATCGCTTGAATATGGATCTGAACTCATCTACACTTGTGATGCCGGATTTCATCTTAACACTGCAGAAACAGTATATTGCGAACACAACGGAAGTTGGAGTGTTCCAGATCCAGACTGTGTTGGTATGAACAAAGTCATTGTTTAAAAGTTGTAATATACTTACGTATTATACCGATAGAGGAGGAGGAGCTGGAGAGAGCAACTGTAGCCCTAAACTGAAACAAGTATATAAGTCACATGACTTGTGGAAATGGTGCTTCAAAAATTATTTCATTATTTCCCTCGTCTCTCGTTATTTACTTTATAGCATTGTAAAGTGCTTCATTTTGCAAAATAGATGGCGATAAAGAGCCAATTTCATAAATTTTCTTTCCCTGCGACGCTGTTGTCTTGGCTTTAACTTTCTTCGGAAAATATGCAGGAAGCTCATTCAACCTAGTTTTCCTCTAAGATTATACCGTCGATCGTTTTCACGGATATATTCTTCCTCAATAAATAGGCTAATTTTTGTAAATCCGCAGATATGAATTTTAGCTAGCTAGATCCACAAATATGGATACGGATCTTGAATTGGATAGCATTTGGACGTACATATCATGTAAAACTGGTAATTTTAAGCATACTGTGCTGCGGAAAAAAGGGATTTTTTTAATTTAAAAAAAACCGTGATTTTACTTAAAAATTAACACACATTAAACATTAAAGGTATCGTTTTACTTCAGTAAATGTATTTTGTTGTTGTAATTCATTAGTTGTGTACTTTTGCAGGGAATATATTATTTCTTATGGAGTCGTCTATATGTTATTGCAGAATGCAAGTCTCGAATATTTAAAGGAGACACCAGCTTTTTATTTAATATTTAAATAAGGATTTTACAAGGAGAATCAAGAAAAAAAATTTCATTTGTTTAAAGCCAATAGCCAATGGACTATTAGGCATTGAAAATTAGATTTAAAAAAATTTAAATTTCCAAAATAAAAAAGTATCAACTTACTTTTTGTTTCAAAAGGCCATGCATAAAAACTCTAATATAACAGAAGGACTTCTTTTATTGAATACATTTTAATTTTTTATTATGAAATTTCGGGTTAGAAAATAAAGTGCTGTCAATTTTGTTAGTTCTAATGGTGATCAAATATTGGGGAACGGGTGTATTTTAAGTTTTTGTAAGTAGCCTATCTTTTTTTCCCGCATCTGTTCGCATATTTGTAGAAATTTTCAAATTGATCAGTCAAGTAGTTTAGGAGTAAATGATGAACATATACCTGTGAAAATCGAAATCACCTCAATATTAGATGACATTTCATATATACACACACATACAGAAAATCATAATACATAAAGGAGTAGAAACAGACATAATTTTTTATTAGAATCACAGAGGTTCAAAAATCTCACCAGGGAATTTTGAATCATTTTGTATATAACAATTGTTCTACATAATTGTTAATACATAATCTTTGGAAGCAAAAATATTTAAATACATCCATTATTTTAAAAATACGATTGAAAATTTTTTCTTAGAATCAGCTGACTTCTTTTTTGGTCGCCTAAGTCCAGTTGTTGTTTTATACCTTTGGTTAAGTCATAATCATTCTTCAGGAAGTTAATCTTTCCGTTTTAGAGTGACAGTATATTACGTGTCACTCTTTAATTATCCTTTAATCTTAACCTGTCACTCTTCGTGTTACCTTTTAATTATTTATTAAAGGAAATTACGTGTTAATCAGTTCAACGCAAATTCTTCTTTCGACATAGTAATACTTGAAACATTCAACAATTTTCAGTCACGGTAGCGGCATGTTTTAATAGAATGTTGTGCAATGCATATGTTTAATCAAAGTAAAGTTTAGGATTTTTTGAATGATGAAATAAATAAATGTTTTAAATATGAAAGAGCAAATATTTAAAACTGTCTGCGTGATTGACAAACTCTGTTCTTAGAATCTGTGTGCCCTGCCCTCCAGAAACCAGAACACGGATCGTTGAGCCTCATTGGCACCGATGACGGCCGTCTTCGAGCGGGCAGCATTGCTATATTCTCTTGTGATGGGGACAGAATTGCATATGGCGCTACAACTTCTAAATGCCTGGATATTGGTCAGTGGACTTTTCCGCCGCCAAAATGCCTTGGTAAGATAAATTTAAATAGACTTTTTTTGTTGTCGTTGCTGTTGTTTCATCTGTTCGCACATTTGTAGAAACTTTCAAACGGGTCTTTCAAGTAGTTTACAGTAAATGTTGAACATATATTCGTGAAAATCCAAACCAAAACAATATTATTTTATTTAACCTTTTCGTCAATGACCGGGTGCCAAGGTATCTTTTGGGGAGGGGGGTATAGTCATGGTATTTTAATCATTTCTAGTTAAGCCCAGAAAAAATCGTTTTTAATTCTCGTTATTTACAAGAATTTTAACTAAATATATCATTTTAACCCCTTTTGGAAAAAATTACTTTACGTCTTATGCGTTATGCTTTCCTATATTATTATTCAATAGCCAAGATACTGAGGTACCCATTATTGTGTCTCTTATACATACCGACTGAAATTAATAATAATTATTATTATAAATTATTCATTTTTCTTATTTATTATTATTATTAATAATTATTGGAGTCATTCAGTAAGTTATTAATTGATTATAAAATCGGTAAGAGGTAATGAAACAAACGGGGAGCATAGATATTCGATGTACCGCGGGATTCGGTTTATTAAAAATACTGAAAGCGTTTTGTCATTGACGTTAGGATTAACCAGGTTTATTTAACAGCAGTAACTAGGCAAGCTGTAATAAAGTCATCCTATTCTATCTTCTAAGGGAGGTTTTTCAGTGCAAACTCCCTCAAAATTAACTCTCTGAGCTTCTCTGGAAAGGGCATAATTCTGCTTATAAGTTCTGACAGTTAAGCACATGAAGAGGAGAAAGGGTGTTTGTTGGCTTCTTAGAAGCAGATCTAGTAATTTAGTGTGTGGATCCTTATATAAAGGCCTAGAATAGCTATAGATCTAGAAAAACTATCACTTACAGATGTCTAAAATGCTCGAAAGTATGTACTGTAAAATAATTAAATAGTGTTCGTCCATTCTGTTTAAGAAAATAATTACTGAACACTAATATTTTTTTAAATAGGTGGCGTCTGTTTTGACAATGTCTGCTATCTCATTACAAAAATCGATATTCTGTATAATTTAAAGCATTTGTTCCACCTTTATGTTACTTGTTTATTGATTACTTTTACTGTCATACCAGCATAAATTTTCCTATCATATGTATGAATCAAATGAAACATAATTATCACCTGAAACAATCAAAAATGGAAAATTATTCTCCGCAGGATATTTAATTATCAACAATTTTCTAGCTTATTTTTAGGTTATTTCAATGAATACGCAATCGTTAACTATTTACCAGTGCAAATGATTTTGACTTTACTCTTGCAATGCATTTTAGAGCTGTGGAATCACTTACTTTTCTTTTTCATTGCATTTTAGAGCCGTGCAATATTCCATTTGTGAATAATGGTGCTATTGGAAGATATGTGCGAGAAGGATATAGACGTAAAGTCGTTTTCAAGAAGGTGAGAGGATACATTGATAACAACCTAAATCAAATTAAATCTGGTTTTTTTTTATTAATTTTCTTGAAAACTTTTTGGTTACATGACATTAAAATACAAAGAAGTTCTTTTACTGGCGAATTATATTGAAATGAATATGGCATTTTCTTTTTCCGACATACGCATATGATGCTATTACGATAATTTTTCAAGAGTTGTCCATTGTACTGTACTGAATAAAAATACGAAATCTAATATTGAGTTATTGTCTCTATTCGCTCAGCACCACATTTAATGAAACTTATAATTTATTGTACAATAACTGAGTTAATATTTTTTGTTACTTTCATTTTATAATAACAAATAATAATATTTAAAGGGTTTAGATTTAAGAGGAATTCTAGGATAGAATTTAGAAGGAATTCTAAATAGTACACGATAAAAACACATACGGATGATACACAGCAATACTTGATGATTCTACAGAAAAATAAACAAAACTTTATTAAATTGTTAGAATTATTTCATAGAATTTTAGTAATAAATGGACGAAATAAAAATCCTTTATTTTTTTATAATTACACTCAAATATTCGTAGCAGTTTCCAATAAGTATTAAAATAAGGCAATTCTAACAGCTTTAAAAAGATCAAATTTTAAAGGAGTTTAAATTTGCTATGAGTTTTAGGAAAAAATTCTGTATTTGAGAGAAATAATGACGTAACGCTGCACTACCTCTTTAAATAAATGTAACAATTATAAGAATATTAGTGATGTACAATTGTGTTAATGAAACAAAAAAAAGTATTCTACAACACGTAGCGTTCCTTGATGGTTACTCAAAAGCACCGACCACTACCGCTGATACTTGATTTAGATTATCGGATGAAATTCTACTTATCATTGTCCAGAGGTTGAGCATGCACAAATATGACAGTTTTGGTCTTAATTTTTCATTTTGGTTTCTAATATATGAGGTTTAGTCATTAAGCAAGTCACAATGCATATGGCATAATGTAAGGTAGTGACAAATGTATTCTAAGAATGCAAACAGATACCAAAGTTATAAGAGACATACAGAGCCCCAAGCGATTTCCATCTGTTCGGTCCATTAAAGCAACATTTTGGAAGCAAACATATTGCAGTTGATAACGAAGTTAAACACAAAGACCTACTGGGGATAAGACAGCAGCACAAAGAATTTTATACAGCTGGAATAGGGGCGCTGATAAAACGATAGAATAAGCGCATCAACATTGCTGCACATTATTTTAAAATAAAAGAATTGTTTCCAAATGATTACCACAGTAAATTATCTTTACTTATTTTTGTGATTTACTGACTGACTAAATGACCTTCTTGTACGCATTTACTTCTCGTAGGATATTTACGGTGCATTACTATTAGCGAAATCTAGAGGCATTTTCTCGTTTCTTAGTAAATAATTAAGAATGAATGTTAATGACTGATAATATGTTATGAATCACCTACGGTTTAGATCATGATTGGACGAAAAGTTGAAGATGATGATACAACACTTTTTATTCGTTGCCATGAGGGATATGAAGTTTCGGGATCCACGAACATTGAAGAACAGATTTCATGTAGCCGTGGAATGTGGTCTCTGTCACCTAGCTGTCAGCCAGGTAAAGCTAACTATTTACTATAAGAAAACGTTTAAGCCGGACAATTCGCAGTTTCTTTTTAATTTAATGCGAGTAAGATTTAAAACTAGGAGATGGTGGCCAAAAATGATCCTAGCGGGCAAAACGATCCATATGTTTTTTTCTATACAGGTAGTGCTATCTTCCGGATAACACATAAACTAGTTGTGCCAAGTGAAGAAGAACCAATGACGGTATTCAATCGATCACAGTATTACGTGTATGAATAAAATTTTTTGTAAACTTGGGTTTTATAACATCAGTTACAAGGCAAACATTAACTTTCCTATTTATTTAGATATACAGTCTTTCACCTACAGAAGACTTAGTTTACTGAATGGAGTATGTTTTTAGATGGGAATTTCACTTGCTAAGTTTGTTATGTTTCTCGACGTCATCCAGTAATCTGACCTGAAATAGGCAGCCATTTTGCCGGGTAAAATGATCTACCGACTGAAGAAAATCCAGTACCGGGTCCTGGACATCATGGCAGCCCTTCAACCTCTCTCAAAATGCATGACTTTCCCAAATCTTTCTCTTTTAGTTCGCCTAATATCGAACAGTTGCCAAAGAAAACGGAATAAAGCACTTCGAGAAAAAGACACTTTTATTTATTTATGATACTTTTTATTTTAAAATTTTCATAAAATAAAGTATGTGTGCTATTTTATTGTAAAACTTATTTTATTCCATTACGCATAGTCATAATTTCTTTTATATTTTTAATTATGCTGATAAAAACAATTTATAATTATTTTCAAATAAAGGCTCATTTTGCCCTTTGGTAAGGGTAAAATGATCCTTTGGACAATTTTTCAAAATTCTTTTATTTTTTCATTACTCAATGAGGGTTTAAAATAATATTAAAATATGTTTATAATACAAAATATAGTGTAAAACATACTTGCCAATGGCCAAAGTTTTATTTATACATTTATGTTATTTTACAAAAGTTTTTCCCTTGGGGATCATTTTAGGCCACTTTCCTCTAAGTGCTAATATAATATTTTTAATCTGAACATTCATAAACATTCATAAAAAAAATTTAATCTGAACATTCATAAACAAATTTTTTTAATACTTATTTAAAATGACTTTTCTGCAAACTTATAAAATCATCTATTTTCCTTGCACCAACTTTCATTAATCATTTCTAAAAAATCCCAATTTATTTATGCAAGCATTTTTTAAGAACGCTTTTCAATTAAATTAAAATTCGTTAATGATTTCGGATGTGTGTCTCTCCGTTTTCTGGCTATCGGCTGGTTAAAATTAGTGACCCTATTTAAATATATGTAGAGCAGATTCTTGTACACATATTTTGTCGAAACCTGTTTTGTACATTATATGAAATATGGAGAAAAGAAATCTAGAGTACAAAGATTATTTTAAGTTCCCATCACAAGGGAAAAACCGCGGTCGGAGTATGAAAAATAAAAGAAACTTGGGGAAACAAGGACTTTATGGGTACCATTTTGGAGTGGACCTGTCGTATTGTAGAACAAGGAAGAGGAAAAACAGATATGGCCTACTGAAATCTGCCCTCCAGAGGTATCGTTTGAACATGGAGGACACTGGAGCCATGAACAGATTTTACGTGCACCAGATCCCATGAGCGTGCACGGTCCCAAAGCAGTCCAGCCGAGAGAGCAGTTCACCCTACCAAGCACTGCTGATCAAGCTGATGCTGCTTCATTTTCCGTGTTCTCACAATAACGGAGATTTGTGACTAGACCACTTCGGGATATCTTACAATTATAAATCATTTATTTTTTTCATCAAGAAGAAAATCCAGTACCGGGGTATGGTGACACTGCATTTATGGCTACATAAGATACATTCCTTGAAATGGAGTTGCTGGAGTAAAATGGATTGTATATTCGACCGATAACAAACCAGCAGCTAAATGAATTGGTCACTTGCAATAAATCGGACTCTTTTACTTAAATCAAATCAAAATAAATTGCTCACAGCACCTGGCAAAACAGCTGGACTGCCTTAGGGTAGTTCAAACCGAGGTTATGCATCGATATCTCAGACATTACATCGGGCGGAACGATTGAATCAATTGTAGGGTCCAGAGATTCAGAACTACGCTGATATGGTAACCTAGAGCTTATGAGGGAGTTGTCGTTGGTCGAAAAGGATTTTTCCGTTGGCCAGTTTAGACGTCGTATAATGGTACTAAAGTCCATAACGCTTAAATTAAACAAAAGCGAGAAGAGACTTCCATACCGTACGGGCTACCTGCTATTGAAATTAGAAGCAAAGAAACAGTTTCAAACATAATTTCAATGAGCTTTAGAAAAAAGGTTGATACGCCAGGTTCATATCTAATTGTGATGCATAGCCACACGGCAAGCCGGAGATCCTTAATAACAAAACACAACCTCATCGTACGGAGAACCAGGGTTGCCAGATCAAAATTCTTGAAAATAGCCAAATGGCTTCTTAAAATTAGCCAAAAATAGCCACTTTGATTGCAGCGCCATCTTTTGGACTTTCGAGAAAACTTTTAAAAAGTCTAGAATGTAGCATAGATGTGATTCACAAGCGTATTTTTGTGATTAAATTAATAACAATAATAATAGTTTAAAGATTAGTAGATCGCAAAAATAAAGCGTTATTACTTAGAAATTTTGCGGAATGATAAATTGAATTGAATGCATTGGTTAGGAAACACTTTCCAACGTTTGAGAGGGCGTAGGCGATTACTATTTGAGGAAAAAAAATATTACACACAGGCATAAATGCTTTGTTGCGGAAATGTCGGTAGATTCATCAATATATAAAGAAAACTTAGCCTCTCTTAACTCTTGAATCATCTCTTCGAATAACGATAGGCTTATGACATTCTTAATGAGGCATGCACACTTTGTTCGGAGTTTCAGATCCTCTGGTGCAGTACCTTTTGAATACGTTTTCACTATTTCACCTAGGTGATCAACGGATTTAATACTGCAGTGGCACTCAATAGCTACACTAAATTTTATATCAAATTCTTTCAATGATTTATTTACAGCTGATTTTTTTATAAACAGTGAACAGTGCAATTAATTTAGAGGATTTCAAGTCTTTCTCTTTATTCTTATGTTTGGCTAATTTTTCGTGAGTCACTAAATTATGCTTTTTAAGGTGGGATATTGAGCAAAGACACAACTTGCAAAAACACGCCTTGTCTTTCAGCATTAACCATGGATGCTCAATCTCCCATTCTTTATTATATTTTCTACTCATTATAGGCTAGCGTTTAATAACTGTAACATATAATTACTCAAGCTTACCGTAACCACGGCAACATATTCAATGCTTAGTACAACCGCACAACAAGGGCCGACAGAGTTGTATGGTGGGTAAAGCACCGTACTCCGGTTTCGGGTTCAACTCCCGGCGGTCGGGGTTCGATCAGCGACTGGGCGCGGCTGTCATTGTGTCCGTCCCTTCATAGGGTGCGACGTTGGTCCACCTACTAGGTGCCTCCATAATAAAGTGACCAACAATTCCGGCCTGTTGTGGCCAAAGTCTTCAAGGCAGAGGCCGGCCATTAGAAAAAAAAAACCGCACTACAAATAAATGTGCCCTAGTCAGCTCAGCTACTCCGTAAAACCCTCTTTCGCTAAGAATCAAAATCGAACAAAAAGCCCGTCAAAACTCGAACTAAAACCAAAACAAAGCCATCCCATCTGTATATATATTGTTTGTTTGTTTTCATATTCGCCAACAATTACAGAATTAAGCCATAATTAGCTAAAAGACGAGTGGTTAAAATTTTGTTTTTCTTTTTAGCCAGCAGCTTCTGAAATTAGCCAAAATGGCTAAAATTAGCCACATCTGGCAACCCTGCGGAGAACCACGAAGAAGTCTATAAATAACATTTTACAAAAACAGCCAGCGTTTGACAGACTGGCGAGAAAAAGAGGAGCCACTCATAAGCCACTGCCCACGTGACCAGAAGTGTCCGGTAGGCGTAACAAACATAAAATATGTGAAATTAACGGTTTAAAAGCATATCGCCTAGGCAGAAGTGCCATAATTTGGCGTCATTAAAAAGCCTAGGAACCCTGCCAAACCAGACAGCCTTAGAGAGAAAGACAACCCGAAATTACATTGTATAAACTAAACCGATAACTACTTTAGAAGGGGAATACCCCGAAATCGCAGACACACCGGCTGACAAAATATGGAAAAGGAAGAACATTTTATCAAGCAGGAAAGCTAACTGGAGAGAGATTATAACTGAGTACAGAATAATTGATTTACAAAAATGAAACGAAAGAAAATTGTTTTAGACCCGAAAAAAAAGTGAACTGTTTCACAGAGCTATGATTAGTTTTTCTTGAAAGTGCGTCTGCACAAAGGATCACATTGCCCTGAGATTATTACGATTCTCAGATTTATAAACGTCCTACAATTATCACACTAACACTATTCAAGCTTCTATGAGCATTCATTGGAAAATTAAATAAAAACTATGCCTATAAATCGCTAAAAAATTAGGATATCTTTAAAGTCATTTCAAAATTTGGAATTATAGTAGCTTCAGATATAACCCTGCTCCTCTATAGTAGACGGTCATTTTATTATGTAAAAAATTAAGGGACTAAAACAATTCACTAGACTATTTTTAAGGTGATATTTATTATGAAATATGTTGATATTTGATAATAAACATGTGTTCATACTTACTACAAATGTACTACATTTATATGTTGATATTTATTACCAAATATGTAAATATTATCTTAAATATAAAATACCGTCTTATTATCATCACGGAACTTTTATTAAATACTGCACTATTTGTTGTCATACTAAGGAACTCATAGATTTCTTTTTTTCATGACTAGCTTCGTGCCTTTCGGAACCTCCAGCTGTTAAAAATGGTCATCCAATAGCTCTCAGTCCGGAGCATGGCGGAAGCGTCTTGTACGTGTGCGACTCGGAGTTTGTGAAGATCAGAAATGAAAGCGTAACTTGCAATTATGGCAAGTGGGAAGGAGATGAACCTATTTGCAAAAGCAGTAAGGTTTTTAATTTCATCCTTTTAAGTATTACATTTACAGTGTTTTTATATTTAAAAAAACAAATAAACCCAAGTTTAGATATTAACTTTGTGTGTGTGTGTGTGTGTGTTGGTTTGGTTTATTTGTTTGCCTGCTTGTTTGTTTCAGTTTGTAATGAGATTTCAGCCTGGACAAAATGTTAACATTCAAATATGAGAAGAAATTATATTAAACGTTTTGGATGCAAGTAAACTCTATACACTAAAAGCAAATTTTGACAGATAAAACGAGAGTTAGCAAATAAGTGTTTATCTATGTAAAAAAGCACCATGATCTAAGAGCGATTACAATTGCCCCTCGAAATAAAATTTTAGAAATTTGAAGTCCTAATATTAAACGTTAGGAGGAATAGCAAAAAATGAATAGGTACAAAGTCTTTTATTTTAAATATCATTTTTGTTTAGTCTGTAGTAATGTCTTGTATGTAAAAAAAATTTCATTAGAAGAACTGAAATGTAAATCATTTTTTTCTATTCATTCAGTAGTTTAAGTGCGTTATCTTTGGACCATACAATTTTCAAGAGCATTTTTCGTATCAAAACTGAAGGATGAATGTAACGAAATCCAACTTAAAAATCTAACATTTTCAATAAATCCAAAACGGTTTTTAACTTCCATAACGTATTCATTATCATAAAAAATTAATCAATTTTATAATAAATCGATAAAATATAAAAATATGAATATTGTTATATATATATATATATATATATAACTATCTTATATTTTATTTTACTTATTTATTCTCAATAATTAATTACATCTAGTTTGAAAGCAGCATGTCAGTAAAAGCCTCAACTAACTGCTTTAGATGGAATAGATTTACATTAAATGATTTCGCATGCAGGTGCAGTCTGCACATTAAAATTGATTTCAAAGGTGGTGAAGACAAAAATATCATCGTTGTCAAAACGTCCGCCAATATTTATCGTTTCTGCAGCCGCAGGTTCTGAAATTGCAAATATTTCATTAACTTTTAACCTTTTCTCAGTCTAATCTGCACGTTACATTTCCTTGACAAACCATTTTGGGAGGCATTTTCCCAAAATGAACATTTTCTCATATTCGTCAGTGGATTTTACGAAGTTACTTAAAGTATTAATAGTTTTTAAACTACACTTTTTCAATTTATCATAGAGAGAGAGAGAGAAATGCTTGTAAAAAGAGCGAAAAATAATTCAAGAAATTGAATACTTTTAACCCTTCTAGCTATTTTATATAAAATTCAGTTTTGCTAAGTAAAAAGAAACGAGCAATATAAACATACGTACACGATAACCGTGACAAATTCCTTTATTCTGCGTAAATTCAATTAGGAAAAAGAATTTTCATTTAACAACAAAGTGATGAATGTTGCTGACTGTTTCTTTCGTTCTACATTTGAATCTGAACGGCTCTTTTTTTACACATTTATATTATAATCTAAATGTGAGTTATTGAAATAGCTTACATTAAAACATTTTAGGTAAGTTATAATTAAAGAAAAAACAGCCGTAAGTATTGAACAAAATTCATAATTTAACATGTGTAGTCTTGCTGTGTGGTTAATCAAGCAAACTGTTTGTGTAAGCGTAAAAGTGAAAGTTCTACTGTATCAGATTTAAAAGATAAAAATTTAAACTTTATTTAATTAACCAAGTTTAAAATTTATTTAATGAACCAAAAGTGCCTTTGCGCTAAATAAATTTTAAATACATAAAGCTTCCTACTTAGTAAAACAGCTTTTACCAAGACATTCGTCCAAAATGCAACATATTTTCAACATGCATTCATTCAATATTTTTAGATTACAGTATGTCTTATTATCTAAAATTGATATCAACTTATCAGTTATATTCTTCTAAAAAGAATAAAATATTTAATTTAACACAGGTATTTAAAAGCTATGTAATACCGCAAAATTCAAACCATACTTTAAATTGGCATTTTCTCACTTATTCTTTGAGTACTGATGGATAACCTGTATACTTTCAAAAGATATTTTAGAAGTTTTTTTTTATTAAAGGACATTTTTATTTTCTAGCGAGATGTTCAGTTGAAGATCTAAAATTTCCCGGTCTGGTGATGGGAAGAAAATCATTTTATAGTGACGGACAAGTGTTTGAAGTTGAATGCGATTCTCGTCATAAGGCAACTAATTCAAAATTCGTGAGATGCGAAGCGGGTACTTGGAAAGGAGATTTTCCACCATGTGTTCCTGGTAAACGAAATATAATTTTTAGTATAAGCTTTTTTTTTAATTAACGCAAAACAATAAAGTAAACTTCAACATATTAATTACTATTTGTAAAACTATATTAAAAATACTACCACATTGAAACATAAAACTTGAAACCCTCCCAGCAGGAATTGTAAATTACGGCCCTTGCTACCAGAAAACAGATAAACCAATGATTTTTTTATTTGTATTCAATAAATATCTACCTTTATCTAACACACCCCAGAATCTACCCTTAGCCTATTGAAAAATATTGACATGTGTTCCACTTACCCCGAGAATGTTGTAAGTGAGCCACCTTGGCTGAATTTTTATTATTTTTATCCCACAATCTAATATTTATTGCAGTAAGTCAAAATTTGCTAAAAAATAGACTGTCCCTTTTTACCCCCCCCCACTTATTAATTTATATTTTTTAATTGCTTGCTGGCAGATATTTTTTTCTGTTTCAACAATTTCTGTTTGTTTGTTTTTTTTTTTTTACTTAGCTAGTTGTACAAAGCCACCACCAGAAATTGCTTTCGGAAAGTCAAAAGTTACCTCAATAGTACACAGTACAGTACTGAAATATGTTTGTGAACCACCTTACATACTCGAAGAAAACTCCGAGTCACAGGTTCAATGCTTGTTTGGAGAGTGGGAAGGCAAACCTCCAAAGTGTGTGGACAGTGAGTAAATATGCATTAATTTTATAGTTACAACATTTTTATTAAGGTCTTTTGTTTCATAATATATTGTTATTCCTCAATATCATGAAATTTGTCTTTAGTGATCCTTTTTGTCTTTCGCAGTAACTCTCATTTGCGAATAATTTGAATACGACTACAGATATTTTATTTCTTATCACTTACTTAATTTTTTTCCCTTCAGTAACTAAAATTTTCTGGCACATTTTCTATAAATGCGTTTAAGCATATGAGCATAAGAATTTAATCAAATTAATTTAGTTTCAGCTACAAAAATTTCATTAAGTCAAAAATTTACTTGACATTTCTAAATGTAGAAATTTTAAATTTATCCAAAACTTTTCTTGTATTGGAAATTTATGACCTGTTGAAAATGGTTATTGTTGCTTATGCCCTCTGACAACGGCATGCGCTGCCAGATCCTCCCCGAAAGGAAGGCGATGGGCAGAGGGGGGGGGAGGCGCCCTTCCTTTTTAGTAGGCCCCAGTGAGAGGAAGTCCGATTTTAGCCCGGTGTCAGCTAATTTTTAACAAATTTTAGAAGAGGGACGAACCCCTTGAAATCGGCTCCCCCAGAGGTAGCTTTAAACCTGGAGGACATTGGAACCACGACGGATTTTACATGCACCAGGTCCTATTAGCGTACACGGTCCCATAGCAGTCAAGCCGAGAGGGAGTTGACTAAGCCGGATAAGACCGAAGCACTGGCTAAGCCGGATGCTACTTCACTTGCCTTGTTCTTATGGGAACGGAGTTTAGCGCCCAGAACACTGCGGGACTCAAAATTGTCTGCAGCAAATTAATTTACATTTCTAATTTTCTAATTTGCGACAAATCACATGAAATTTAGTCCATTGGCACATTACATTTTGTAGATCTCTTGTAGAATTAATACACGCAATTACTTTTCATGCAGCTATTTTAAACAGTTATATACATTTTGGAATAGAATACACAGTTCATAAGACGAAAGAAGTGAAAATTTTGAGACGAACGGTTTCTAGAAAGACTATAGCAAGTCTACCAGCTAATTTTCATTCTCTTTTAATGAGAACTTTCAAAAATACTTTTTCCAAAATAACGTCCATCGCTAAAACACATTTTTTTGCATTTCGCTGGTGGTTTGTGGATGCCAAAGTTCATGCTTTTAAGATATAGTCAGAGATTCATTTTCCGACTTTCTCGTGTGTGTGTGTGTTTCATCTTTCTTTTTTTATAAGTACTTGTTTAGTCGATGAAAACAGCATGCATTCAGAAAGAGCCATGTCTGGTATATAAGGCGGGTGGGTAACAAATCCCAGCCAAATATTTTGAACGCATCCTCAAACGATTTTTCTTTGTGTCACTGCACGTTGTCATGAAGTAAAATAACTTGAAATCGTTGACAATGTGGTAAATATTGTTAATATGTCCATTCTTTCTAGTCCATTTTTTTAAATCAAGGCTTAAATTTGATAATTTGCTGTCGTTATAGATGAAATTTAACAGTTTATCAGCTATTTGATAACTTTGAACTTTTTTGGTTGTTTTAGTAGTTGTTTGGTTTACCCATCAAAATCATCATTTTTAAAGGCTTGAAATACTTCATAATTATAATAATAATAATAATATATAATAATTCTCTATAAATAATATGAGGACAAGCTATAATTGATGGAGGGTATTGGTGATACGCTTCATGAAGAATACGATATATTTCAGGAGCAGATTTCTTCAAAATAAGGTAATTAAATTTCTCGAAAATGGTTTTTATGTTGTCAATATGTCTACTGGTTGTTAATATGTCTTGTCGTCTAATTTTCTTAAAAGAATATCATATCTGCCAGTAGATAAGAAAAACAACCACTTTTATTCACTATATTTGTGCGTAACGTTGTCTAGGTATATGAAGAACGTAAATTAACATTTACACCCGGTAATAATTCCGGATGGTAATTCCGGATGAGATGGACCACGTTTTTTTCTTCGTTCCCTAAAAGCCATTTATTTATATATATTTTAGTTTTCACAGTATATACATATAGTATATGATATTTCTTACAAAAGTCCTAATCCAGAAGATCATATATATAAAGGAATTTTTTTGTGATTTTAAAAAATATTTACTATGTGATCCCTCTCGCCCGGGCTACCTCGGGTGAGATGGACCATATCAATGGGGAAGATGGACCACCATAAAATAATGAAAAAGTTGTACATGTATTAAAAATTAAAATTAAAATTAACTTACTTGCAATTAAATTAATTTTAATGAATTAATTAAGTTTACATGAATTACTATGTGACATTTAAAACATATGAAATTGTTTTTATGTGCTATGACTTATGATTGACACAAAACCTGGCCCATCTCCAGCAGCTAGACGTGGTCTATCTTTCTCGCCTAGCCGTGGTCCATCTCTCCCGATCTTCCGGGCGACAAGTACAACCCACCCTGACTCTACATTGTGGGTTTCATGTCGACATTTTAGGTTATTTGGAAGTCTACATGTTCTCCGAGACTTCACCATCGAAACTGGATAGATCACATATAAAATAAAACTTATAACTGTATAATTATAACCATATGAAAAAATTATTTGACTCACCAACAGCAACAATGATAATTAGCTGAAAAATTATTATGTTTTTTAAGTAGCAAATAGTAGCACTCCTTATAAAATCTCTTTAAGTGTCTCACTAAGATAGTTGCGCCATATATAGAGAGGTGCATTTACTAAATATTTGCCTGGTCCATCTTGATGAGATGGCGATTCTGTATACATGACGTCATATTGAATTCGCGATCATCAGGCTTTGAAAGGAACATTGCGATTCCTATTCGTTTAAACTAGTTTTTACAGATAACATAGTTTAATTTTTTTATTAAAAATGATCGCCTGCATGAGGCATTGATATAAGAGGGGTTGTTTACACAAAACGAAATCGTTCGAAGGCGAAAAGTTTCCGCGCATTTCCAGAATAACATGAAATTCGATTACAGTATATAATAAAAATTGAATATGAACTTATTTATTTTAGGTGGACGAAGATACAATACATTGAACGTAGACATATTTTTATCCAATGTTTTTTCTAGCGCCTGTTGTAATTGCCTCTACAACAGGCTTTGACTTCTAGTAATAAATATTACCGCAATTTTATTCTCCTATAGCATTATTTCGTCTGCGTAAGGAAGTGTTTTTTTAATTTTTTTTTATAATAATATAAAATGCTCACGCAAATAGCAATTATGCTTAAATTTTGGATTCTGTGTGTATGTTTTATTGCAATTCAAAAAATTTTACAGTCTTAAAAACGTTGAAAACAAAGTAAAGCATAATAAACTATTTGAGGATGAAATCATACCAAATTTTGTGTGTATATTTTATAGTACTTACAAGTACTAAGATTCAAAATTGTCTTCTGACATTTTTAAAAATTCTACGCATAAAAAGAATGTTTTTCAGTATAGTAATATTTTCAGAGAATCTGTGGTGGTAAAATTTTCAACGAAGTTTTGCCTTCAAATGTCTTAAGTATTGTCTTTCGTGAAATTTGTAATATTTTTTACTTACATAAGAATGCACTTATCTCAAGGTAGATGTCGTCTTGAAGATCTTCCAGATTTATTCCATGTGTCAAGGATAGAAACACCGTCCATAACTGTTTCTGGAGAGTTTCTCCATGTTGCATGTAAAGATGGTTACTCTCCGAGACAGAATAAACCATTTTGTTCGGATGGAAAATGGACTGAGTATTACAAATCACCTTGTGAAGAAAGTAAGTACAACATAATTTATATGGATTACTTCATGTTTTTGTTAAGCTGATCAAAATAATAGTAGAGTACTATTATTACAAGTTCCATATACATAAGCACAGACACTTGGTTCAAGAAAGGACGTTCTACTGTTGTCAGACATAAAACGTTTTCCATGATAGAAGTTCCCAAACATGCAAGTGCAATTCATCAAAAATTGTGATTAATTAATATATTCCAATCGCAATATGCATATTTAACTTTATTGTCCTCTTCTGCGGCACTTGAAGGTATAATTTGAAATGATATCGAAACCGCGAAAAAGTTGAAATCAATATAATATTAAAATCATTAAACTTTTCATTGAAGAGTGCTCCGTGTTCTAATATTTTCCTTAAAAATTATTGACTAATATTCTTAAAAAACGAAATTTTACTTGTTGGATAAAAAATTGAAAAACATTTACATGTGTTCTATACCTCTAGATAATTGCACTGTTCCTCTTCTGTACCACGGCGATATGACAGAGAAAGTGGATGGAGAGTCCTATTTTGACTTCTGGTCGTTTCGATGGAAATCTGACGTGGATTATAGAAAAGTATATTCTCACTCTTATAATTTCTTTTAAGAGTTCATAGTAATTGTACAATGTTTAACATTTTGAGGCGCAACCCTTTCCCAATGCTGAAAAAAGGGCAGCCGTTGCCTTCGCTCGACTTAACTACCAGCAAGATGGCGGACGATCGAAACGTTCATCGCGTGCCACAGCTCTAGAGACCCCTTTTTGGACGCAGCTGGTTGTGCTCGCGCACAGCCAGCTGCGTCAAAAACGGTCTCTAGATCTGTGACACGCGATGAACGTTTCGATCGTCCGCCATCTTGCTGGTAGTTAAGTCGAGCGATGGCAACGGCTGCCCTTTTTTCAGCATTGGGCAATCTATTCAGCTGTTCGCGCGTTCTTCCATCTTTTGGCAGATGCCAATGCTGTTAAAAATAATCGTGACCATTTTTTTACGCGAAAGGACGTGCTAAAATGTAAAAGATTCTCGTGGAGCTATGTCACCCGCAACTATTTTTATAGCAATCAAATCTATTCTTCGTGACTGGCAACAGTCAAAGCGTCAGAGTTTGGTGTTGCCAGAGCGGGAACACTGCGCGTTAAAGGGTTAATTGAAGAACATTTTAAAAATAGTAAAAATCTTGATGTTTAAAAATATCTACTATTTATATAAATATTCCAATAATATTTAGATATAATATATGTACTGCATTAAATCTTTAGTAAAACTTTTTAATTATAATTATTATAGCACATTAAACTTATTATAACCTTATCAGTTACGTGAACTTTGCCCCTATCCCCAAACGTTTTCGAATGAGTGATTGAATTCAGATATTTTCCTCCGATTTTGTAGAATATTTTCCTAAAGTTTATTTAGCTGAATTATTAAGCTGAGAAGAACAAAGCTGTATTCACAAAAGAGTTGTTAAACTATAAATTTTGGTAATTTACAAACCAAAATTTCATCGCCTGTACAATCGTATCCACAAATGAGCATGGACTCTGAATTCCTCTTCAGGTGAGAATTGAACTTTGATATATATTACAAAATCGATGCCTACAACTTAATTTATGTTTTATTTAGATTCCTGAAGGAACTGTCATTCCTCGCGCTTTCTACCTGTATTTGTTTTGCCATAACGGATATTCATTTCAAGGAACTAAAGAAAAATGGAAAGAAATAACTTGCACTGAGGGAAGATGGCTACCCGCTCCTGTCTGTTTACTGGGTAAATAAAGAGTAGCTCATATCTACTTATTTTCATACTTCCAAGCCGCAAAGTCTTTGGACTATATATACCGTATTTTTTGGCGTATAACACGCGCTTTCAACTTCGAAAAATTACTTCATTTTTTCCTGTACGTGTTATACACCGAATATAAAATGCAGAATACAAAATATAAAGTACATTGATTCACATAGCCTAAATTTACTGATACGTGTAGTACGCCGGAATATATGGTATGGGTTTTGTAAGTCCATGCATTGTGGTTAAACTAAGCTAAAAATTGATAAAATGAAAAAATACTGATATCATCATAATATCAGAAATCCGATTTTTACGTTTCGAAAACAGCGTAATATTAGTAATTCTTGAATCTTTCTGTACGCCGAGGCATCTGTAATATGATACATATGTAATCCCTTCTTCCCTTGCTCGGGAAAAATGAGAGTCCAGGCATTCCATCGTCCTTCACCGTGTTCATATGCATATCTGTGTGCTCCCATAAAATTGCAAAAATATCCAAAATAAAGTTGGATTTCATTTATTCAATTTCTCTGACTCACTGATTTGGTTCGGAATGGAAGAAGCTGCGTATTTTTAATCTCATGCATATTTTTAAAATGTTGACAAAGTAAAAAATTCCCACCCGACAAAAACATAATTTTTTTTTTTTTAAGTTTTACAATACTGAGTAATAGAGTTGAAACAACAGTATTAATAATTTTCCGAAAGTAAGTGATATTTTCAGTTAAATATACCTCAGAAGAAAACTTTCAATACCAATATTCTTATATGTTTACGATTCAGTGTTGTCTACCTTCTTAAATTAGTTTTAATTTTGAAAAGCCTTTTTGTTTTTAATTAACAGTGAAATAACTCTTACACTTTATTTTGTTAATTTATATCCTAAATCTGCATGTTAGGTTTTACCTTGTTTACCCAAAATATAAGATTATATAATTTGTACGATGAAATTTGGGTGAATTAACGTTAGAGACTTAACGTTAGAGACTTTGTACTCGATTAGTATTTAGATAAAGAAATTAAATCCCTTGAGCAAGTAACAGCGGATGAATATGTGATCTCTTCAAACTAACTTTAAGTATATTACTAGCTGATGTTCTCAAAAGTAATGATGATAATAAAACAAAACATGCATATACAGCATAATCAGAAAAAAGGAACGCTTAACCACATTGATTCAATAAGAAACAAAAATTGTTCTTCCTGTTGATGAATTTTTATTTTATGATTAAATAATTCACTCTCAGTTCAAAAAAAATTAATAGAATAAGAACATTAACTGATAAAATTTTTTGAAATTTTGCATTAATATTTGACACTCCATTTTTCTCTGTTGTGATTCACTGGGGTAAAAATTAACGAAAATTTATAGTTTGATCTTTCTTCGTCAAGCTCAATTTAAAATAATGTGTAATATAGTTGCTCCTGAATTTTTGAGAATTTTAATTTTGTTTTTATCTTTAACTGAGCCTGGTAAAAAATGGATTGTAAACGACATTTACCGAAATAAAACAATGTTCTTACGAATCAATAGAAGTGTTGTTTATTATGTACACTTCGATAAAAAGCAAATAATTTTGCTTATGGCCGAATAGATAAGACACTCAAAATGGTAGACGACCGAAGTGTAAAGGTCCCAGTTTCTGGCCCAACCGCGCAGCTGTCGATATAATGGTCTGACGTTTTGGTCGGTCTTTTCCAGGTGTAAAGTGAATATGCGTTAGAACTTTTTAAGAAGTCCTCCGACCAAGGCACCCCCCCATCTCTGGCAGATAGCCCTTGAGTAGCTTTGCCATCACACAATACGAACAATTTTACTTGTATGATTGAATTTTTCTTTTACTTGCTTTGTATTTTTATACATGTTCAGTTAAATGTTAATTCTTTATTTTCTTTTTTTTTACATTTTTGTTCTCTATTCATCTGTATTTCAATTTCTCAACATTATGATCCATTTGCACTTCTCGTATATCATTATTTTACTTATAGTTGGTCAGAGATACACCCCCCCGAGAACAACCACTCGGAGACCCGTAACAGTCACTAAAACCATACTAACAGTACAAAGGACATCAGAATCTGGTGAAAGAAAAACCACTGATGAGATATCACTATCAAGCCAAAGAACTGTATCGGAAACTAGCACAGAAAGAATTCTAAGTGAAGTTACCCCTGTAGATAGCAGCGCTTCACATTTTGAAAACAAATTACCCGAAGATAGCTGCTTCTGCAGGTATCCTATAAATGATGAAAACTTGCTTGCTCACGCTGATGGCAAGAGACTCAAATTTTACGACGTAGTGGAAAATGGCAGCGTGGTGACATTTCGATGCAAGCACGTGGGATTTCACATTTTTAAAGGAGTTAAAGAAATAAAATGCGAAGGGTGCCGAAATTGGCATTCGGATGAATTACCGACCTGTGCAGAGCCAAGTACTGGTAACTACATTTTATTACTATTTTACGTTACTGATGGCCAATTTTTGAGCTGTTTTAACCAATTAATGTTTTGATAGGTTTTCTTTAGCGTTTCATACCTCAAAGTGAATATTTTGTTTACATTATGTAAACATAACTCAAACTGGTAAGATCTCATATAAAGGAATTAAGTTTTACATGTTTTGCATGTTGCATTTATTCCACTTCTTTTTCCAGCACCTTTAACTTTCTGATTGCTAAATTTTAACTTTCTTAATTGATGATCAACTTGCCTATCTTTGCTGAAATTAAAACAATTTCGTAGCTTAAAATTTAAGATTGTGTCTATATTTTTATGTAAGTAGTTTATTATGAATGTAACTCTGAAATTCAGAGAAAATATAAAGTTCCTGTGCAAAAAAATGAAATTTTATGCAAGAAATTTACGCCATTTCTCTGCTGGATTTTCTCACTTAAATTATGCCAGTATTATAATATATTACGTTCTAAAATAGAAGAAATTCTTTTATTATTATTCAATGGAAGCTGAATTGGCAAATCATTCCGCTTACTTTAAAATAAACTTTAAAGATGATGCAAGGAAGTGTTATGCCATTTTACCTAGTTTCCTTCGCAGAGAACTTATATTGTTACTTAATGTAATATATAAAGTGTTTAATATAAATGAAATAAATTGGAAACGAGTTTCTGTAGTGGCGGATAGCGAAACACTTTCTTAGTCTTAACGACTATCAAAAAACGCTTCTAAAATATAAGAGGCACTTAGCTTTCGTGCTACAACTTTTTTAGTTTCGACAAAGGCTGGCGAACAACCTTAAATGTGTGTTACTGCAACAAAATAGAAAAAAAACTAAGCTTTGTAGAGCTTTTAAAAATAGTTTGAACAAATTTCTTAAGCTTAGATAGGAACAAATGTCTTTCAAGGAGACAAGTGTGTTACAAATACAATTCTGCTGAGATTCAAGATTAAAAATAACGGAGGGATTATTTTGAGTGACGTATATGTTTTTGAAATTTTACACTTCTGCAATGCTGAAAATTTACTTTTATTCTTTCAAATTTTTTTTAAGGTAGTGCAGTCATTCTTTATGGTAAAGCATTTAATATATCGATTGAAGGAAATCTGGAAGTAAATCTCGGACAAACTATAAAACTGATGTGTGTTGCAATGGAAAGTTCAGAGTATCCTCAATGGACATTTCCAACTGAAAATGGAGTGATTATAACTTGTAAGGAATTCTTTTCCATTCAGTTGTATGATTTGATGACACATTTTTATATTTCATGGATTTTGTCCAAGAAATGCGTAAAAGTAAATTCTCTTCTAAAATATCATGTGCATTTTACAAACTGCAAAGTGACATTACAGTGCTCTCAAAAGTAGTTGAAACCAAAAAAAAGTCTTTAAAAAATATTTTAGCTAAAATATTGTACGTTGAAAGTTTTACTTTAACATTTTAACTCAATGTTAAAAGTAGACCAAATTTTCCTAAAAAGCATTCAATCCTGTAAATTAATTATTTTTTATTGATGAAATCGATTCCCTGAAATCTCATCTATCCATCAAAGCTATTTAAAAGAGTTTCTGAAGTTTTTAGTTGAAAAATATTTAAATTTGATGAAATTTAAAACAATTTAAAAAATAAAACATTGTTTAAATTAATCGAAACTTATGTGCATATTATGGTTCAATTTGTTTAAATAGACTTGTCTATATTTTGATTAAATAATAAAATACAGAATGTGCCGATTACTCGATTGTTTTATTTAAATGTATGTTTTGAGAATATACTTTCTTAATTTCACAAACTTTCTCTTAAAATATAAGTTTTTAACTATTACCCACTGTTAAGGATGTTTGCAAATAGAGAAATGCATTTTTCCTAATAGTACAGAAATACTATATTTAAGTAAGTTAATGAGAATTCAAAAGCCCAAGCATATGTGGTTCTGGTAATGGAGAACGGCTCAACCCTCGACAAACCTGCGCAATTTTGCTTCCCAAGCAAAGTACCACCAGGTGACATTGCAAAACATCTGACTGTGGTCCACTTGGAAAACAAAAGTCTCCAATGTGTTGTAATGGTTACGGGCTGCACCCTTCAGTGCAATTATGTAGAATAGTGAAGTTGAAATTAGTTTAAGTAGGAAAACGTAGCTTGTTGCATAAGGTAATACGTAAGCAGCAAAAGAACGGATAAGAGAAAGAGTACGAAAATTAAGATAGCAGTCCGGTGTTCGCAAGTGTGATATGCCGTTGTCAGAGCAAGAATGAGAATGGAAAATATTGCTATGCTTATATAGAAAAAGTAGGTAGTCAAGATACTGTTTATGAGGACCAATAGAAACGTAGGGAATCAGATAGGCGGGTAGGGTGTTAGATGGTCTGTGGGAAAACAAAAAAGCAAGGTAGAAGGGTTCTCAGCAAACTGTTCTCATTTACATTGATTTCCTTCTATCCCACTGGCCCTCTAAAACTCCCATCTGGATAACTGATTTTCTATTGGCCTTCCTAAACACTGTCTTAATTCCCTATTTTTTCTATATGTTAAGTAGAGTAAATTTTTCCATTCTCATTTTAGCACTGACGGCTGCATGCCATACATCCTGAAACGGGTCTCTTACCATAATGTTCGAATTGGGGCTTTTATACATTGTCTTTTGCTGCTCAGGTAATGAAATCATTTTATTGTGTTTTTCAGAGGCTGAGTCAAATATATTACTTCCTTCGTGGAAGATCGCTCGACTATCCGTGAACCATAAATATAAAACGCCTGAATCGACGAAGAAGATTTATTCCCGAAGGAATCATGTTCATTTTAGCATTTCCGTTAAAATGATATTCTATAAGCAATAATTATGGTCATTTTTTTATTTTTAAGACAATTAATCATATCCGTTAAATAATGAACGTATTAAAAAAACTAAAAGAACTATCTATTAAATTCTTAATCCGACCACATTTGAGCGAAGAAGCTCATTTTATTGAAATTTATCAAGAAATGTGGAGGTAAAATTACTATCTGATTGAACACACAGACTCACTTCTATTTTAGGAAAGCAAGGCCTACAAGTACCATTTACATTTATAACGGCGTGTTTTGAGAAGACAAATTTGTTCCCCATGCTTGAAAAAACCAAAAACTATTTCATGGCGTTTTTTTCTGTGAGGTGTCACTGTAAATTCTCAGTGATACTTTCGATATGTCTAAAAAAATTATTAAGAATAGATTTATTCTTATAGTTGAAAACCTTTGCAGCGGAACGCATGGAGCGAGAGTCCCAAGGTGATGTTCTATATGTATCAAATCTTGAAATACAGACTGCTGATTTTGAGCATGAAGGGCCATATGAGTGCTCTGTTGGAGATCGTCCGAAGAACACTGTGGAAATTCTAATCATTGGTGAGTTTCGTTTTCTTTGTGGAACACCTGGAAAATTATGCTTAAAAAATGTGGAAGCTGTTTCATTACATAACTTCTTCGGACTCGACATAAATCTTACATCTCAAATTAAAGAACAATTTCATATCTTTTAAAAAACCTATTACACTTAAAAACGAATATTCTTTTTTAAATTTTTTATGAAAAATAAACCAATTTTATAGATGGGGGCCCCCAAATTATTAATGCCCGGGGACCCTGTTAGTCATAATCGGGCCCTGTTTCCACCCACAAATGAAGATTGTCGAGGAACTTTTAAAGATAAATAAAGGGTCTACAGGTTCTTTTCAGCTACAAGAATTTTGAGAAAAACAAAAATATTCACAAATTCAACTTAGGAAATTTCAATAACATTCAAATATTCTTTTGGGTAACGGCAAACGAAAATAACATGTGTGCGCCAGCGTGCAGAATTTACACATTCACAGGAGAAAAAATTATTTTATTCAAAATTAAAGTATCCAAAGAAGTGTACGTCAGTTGAGAGCTTACAAAAAATCTTAAAGGGTCGTTTTAACAGTGTAAACGCGAAAATACACATATGTATACCTCTGGAGTGAAGGGGATGAAGAAGCTGCTGTCGAATGGCCAATAGTTCATCTGATTATGCATGTTCATTTTTTAATTTCTAAACTTTATGATTTGATGATTGATGTATTTGGGTTTTTTCATTAAACTGATGTTTAGATTTCAAGTCACATAGTCTATATCTGATGTTTATATTTCAACTTAAATACTCTAAAATGGAGTATATATATTTTTGAAATCTTACAAACTATATTTTCTTTTGAGAATATATTCTGGAATCTTAACAAACTAGATCTATAGAATGTGGTTCGGCTTGTGACCTTTTGAACTGCTGTATCGTCGGGGGTTGGGTTCCCCTAGCTCGTTCATTACAATGTGCGTGACTTTGAAAAAATGAATAAAAAACGGAAACTCCAATTGAATTAATAGTTTTTTTTTAAATTTGTTATGTCGATGTATATTTGGAAGATGTGAAAAGTTGATGTCTATTTTGAGAACTTGAATGTTGATATACGTAGATGTATATTTTGATGTGTATGTGATAATAAATCCCTTTTTTTTTCAGGTCTTAGCATGAACCCCCGGATATAGATATTCTAGAAACTTTTTTTTTTTTTTTTTAGAATGTATTCTGAAATCTTACAAACTAAAATCTAGAAAATGTATTATGAAACCTTACATACTAAAATCTAGAAAATGTATTACGAAATATTCAATCTAAATCTGAATGTATTATGAAATCGTACAAAGTAAATCTAGAGAATGTACACTGGTGTAAGAAATTAAGAGAATTTGTAGGCTTGGTCGATTATCACTAGAACTACTATACCGATTTTAATGAAATTTAATATGTGCATACATTGATTGATATATATATATATAATACAAAACAAATAATCATTCAGTAATTGCAAGACACACGCATGATCGTGCGTAACACACGAGTATAGAGTTGGAAGGTATGAAACAGCGGTTGCAGAATATAAACAAAAACAAAGGGGACCATACCCTTTATTAACAAAATGGGTTAATAAGGGGTATGGTCCCCTCTTACAGATATACAGGTCTCGCAGCGGGATTTCATCCTTGAAATAAGGAAGTTTATCATTTCCTGTGGCAATTGGTTCCACTCGTTCAGCAACGCTGTTTTCATTCGCTGGATGGTTCTCGGGGGCGGAGGGGGGGAGCGAGTTGCCAATGCCCTCCCCAGAGCGTCCCAGGCATGCCTTATAGGGTTAAGGTCTGGAGATCTGGCTGGCCAATCCATCCGGCGAATATCCTCACTCTCTAGAAATACGGCGACCAGAACAGCTGTATGTGGCCTCGCGTTATGTCCATTAAAATGAACTTGGGGTCAATTACACCCCTGAAAAGGCGAACATAGGACTCCAAGACCTCATACCTATACCTCACACCAGTACAGTGCTTCTTTCAAAGACATGGAGAGGTGTGCGGCCATGCAATATGATGCCTGCCCAGACCATTAAAGCTCCTCTGCCATAAAGGTCCATTTCGCGGACATTGGAAGGGTAGGTAGTGGGTCCCTGGTTTTCTCCATATGAACGTACGGCGAGAATCTGCGTTTAGGTTGAACCGGGACTCATCAGTGAAGAGAACGGTCGCCCATCGATTAATACTCTCTATGCTTTCTGCAACATGCTAAACGGATTCTCCTGTTCTTAGAAGTGAGCAGGACGCAAACAGTAGGTCTTTTTGCAAACAAACCTCTCTCATGAAGTCTTTTGGAAACAGCCCCCCTTGATACACGGGTTCCTGTGGTTGCGTGCAAGTCACGAGAGAGCTGAGAAGCTGTAGTACTCCTGTTACGCCTCGCTATAATGGACAAATGGCAATTTTCTCTGGCCATCATGGCTCTTGAACTACCTTGTCCAGGCTTTCTCTCAATGGATTTAGTATCCTGGAACTGTTTCCATAAGTTACACAAGACGCTGGTCATTAAATTGAACTCTCTACAAATCTGGACTTGAGATTGGCCTGCTTCTACTCCCCCCCCCCAATTCGCCTCCTCATTCATCATCTAAAGGTTGGTGGTTACTCATTTTTACAGTTACAATACTATTTACGTTTTTACTGTTACAATGCTGCAAAATAACACCAAGAAATTCTCCGAGGTGTACTAGCGAACGAAATGCGTCTTAACTTACGCGCGCTTATAAAGCCTGTTTATCTACTGGCTCCGCCTACACACATGTGTACGCTTACGTGTTTGACGTACAAGATTTGCATTTTAGTCTAGAAGCAATGGTTTTACATTCAGTTCAGTTCTTTTCATGGAATTATGCGAATTCTCTTAATTTATTTCTCTAGTGTATTAAGAAATCTTACAAACTAGATTTAGAGAATGTAGTCTGAAATCTGCAAACTAGATCTGTGGAATGTCGTCCGTAATCTACAAACTAGATTCTGTAACATCTCAAGAAGTGTATTTTTGATTAAGGGTTCCAGCATTTGTTTATATAATTGGCAGACTGTATATGGCGACTTAAACCGAATTATTTTACTTTTATAATTTAACAGCATGATTCGTAGGCAACGTGCTTGCAACTGAAGACAACTAATAAAAAAAAAATTTCTTATTAGAAGTAATAAGAAATCATATAATTTAGAGTAGAATTACTTATGCAAATAAATCATTATTAATATAATTTTCAAAAATAGATATAGCGAGAAAGAACAATGTAACATGCAGCTAACGTGCACTTCATTTTAAAAAATGAATAGTTAATGAGAGTGTCGTGGGAGGGAGAGCAGAGATACGGAAGTACTTCTGTTTGGAGACTATAAAAGTGTAATGAGACATTGCATTTTAAGAGCGATCTGATCTATAACGATTTTGCAACATAATAATAAGAGGCTGAAAGAATTTTAAAGAATAAATATCCAAGAAAACCTATCTGAACAGACCATTCCGTTACGCGAGAGACAAAATAAACATGCCAAAAAGACTATGCATTCCTGCTAAAAGTGTAAAAATAAGAATATTTCAGTCCTAAAAGTATTTATATCCCAGCAAACACACAACTGCCCGCAAAATGACGGCCGGGTACCCGTCGTGCTGGCGAAGTGCCGTATACCGGGAGCAAGATAGATTGCCATCGTCTGGAAGTCACTGGAGTACCAGCGCCTGAAAAGTGCATATGCGCCGGTACATAACTAGTAACGGCGAACTGCCATGTGTCTGTGACATGCACAAAAAAGTTAACGGCGTGGTACTGCTTAAAATGTACCGGACCAGCACTATTTGGCAGTAATGGGCCTGTATATATTTCGTAGTGTTGGCATAAAATTTCGTTATTTTAATTAAATAATATTGTTTCACATTCATACGGTGTAGAAGTGTTAGGGGATATAAGTTCCGGGCACCCAAAGGCAGGGTCACTGCTAAGATTTTTTTTTTTGAGGGGGGGGGGCAGAGGCGGATCCAGACATTTTTTTTTGGGAGGGGCTAAAGTTTTTTTAAAAAAGCTTATTTCACCCAATTAAAATGTACTATAATTCAAAATTTTAGTCTAAATCAATGTGCATGCTTTTGGGAGGGGCTAAGTAATAAAATATGATCATTTTAGCATTTTAAAGTGTATAATAAAGCAGAATGTTACCCTTCAGCAATCTTTAGGGGGGGGATGAAGCTCCCTAGCCCCTCCCCTGGATCCGCTACTGGGGGGGGGATGTAAGGGGAGAAGTTCATATTGTGCCTTCAAATATTTTAGTACTAAAAACTAAAATAATACAAACGAGTTCAGTATGCTATAAAAATATTTACTACACCGACAGTGTAACCTCCACTCTGTATATGACAGATATAACCCCCACTATGTACAGAATTATGAATTTTAATCTTAACATTTTTATAATTTATATTAATATTTTACGATTTTGCCAAACTTTTCCTGAAAAACATATTTGGAGACTTTTTTCTACGTTAAGCCCCTTTTAAAATCTACCGAATTAGGGTGCAGAAATATGTTAGAGAGTATTACACAAAGACCAGTCAGGGTTTTGCATGAGAGCTCAGCTCCTGTAGTCTTTTTTTTTTCAGAGAATTTTAGATTAAATTAAAAATTTTAACAGCCTACATAATTGCTTCTATTGACATTTTTTTATTCAATTAAATATAGCAGTGATAAAACAAAAGATAAATATAAATTAGGTAATTAATGCTCAAATTTACAATAAAACAAATTAGAGCTCCTGCAGCTATTTTGTTAGAAATTCAGCAATGAACCAATATTTACATATTATATTATTTCATTCTGTTTCGATTACTCCTGAATCAAATGTTCTATTTCGCACCCTTTAACGACCTCTTTACGGAAAGCAAGTGGTCAAAAATATCTACCCAGGGTCAACTAATATCTCACGGTTGCACGATAAGGCACCAAGAATTCGAACTGTTATCGCGGATTTGGCTATATTAATTCAGATTATTTATACGAAGTACAAATGAATTTTTTATGCATTTGAAGATTGGCGAGTTTTACTGTCGATTGAGTATAACCCATTCTTTTTTCTCTTGATGTTTCATTTCGACTTGCAAATCTTGAAACGTTGAGCGGGAAGCCAGTTATGAAATACGCTTTTTAGGATAAAGTTTTGTTTGTTGTTGCAGACTTTCGAGAACGTTATTGCTATAGACTAGAGATGGGCGGTTCGACTCATTTTACTGATTCGAATCTCGACTCACTCACTACTTCGATGATTCGAATCAGTGATACAATCTTGAATCAATAAAACAACTAAAGAAATTTTCCCTCTCTCTGCGCCGAAAGCCGTACTATTTAAACACCCTTCATCGGGTTTCTTCTCCGCTGAGTTCTCGGGCAGTTAGCATCTCTCTCTCCTTGCTCGAGTAAAACTAGTGTTTAAACTGCCCGAAATGAAAATACAGGGGAGCTTCGTATGACCCCCTGGGCCTGTAAGATTAAAAGGTTAAGTTTGGTGTCAAAGCATTCGAAATTTTATGCAACGATAGGGGTTCCTAAGGGGGGGTCGAGAATCAATAAAAACGCGTTCCGATGGATAGTTTCCGAGATATACGTTAATTAATTATGGTAATTAGACTAATTAACCATGATTGAGGCTTAAAAGGACTGCAAACATGTAGAAAGTGGCTCTGGGATGGTTTCCAGGCTTTGGAGATGCCGCCGAAGCAGGCTAGTGTTTAAAATGCCCAAATTGAAAATATAGGGGAGCTTCGTATGACCCCCTGGGCCTGTAAGATTAAAAGGTTAAGTTTGGTGTCAAAGCATTCGAAGTTTTAAGTATCGATGGGGTGTTGAGCCTATGGGGGATCGAGAATCAATAAAAACGCGCTCCGGTGGATAGTTTCCGGGATATACGTTAATTAATTATGGTAATTAGACTAATAAACCATGGAGCTGTTTTTTCCGCGATCCGGCATCGTCATCAACGGAGAGAAAGCAGTAGCAAAAGCATCACAAGCTGGTATTGATCTCAGGTTTTTCTTATCGTCGGCCTCAGAGGCGTAGCCAAGGGGGGGGGTTAGGGGGGTCATAACCCCCCATGAGGAATTTTTTGCCATACAAAATGTATATTCTTCACTACATTATCATACACACGTATACATATATATGAGTTGCAGTAGTTATAACCCCCCCCATGAAAAATTTCTGGCTACGCCCCTGGCCGGCCTGTATTTTTGACCTTTATCGAATTCGAGATTTCACTGAAATGAAAATCGGAATATCGGATATTTGATGTTGAAATAAAACCGATATGTCGATATTTATCGATTTTTGGCCCAGTCCTACTGAGGGGCTGCTGCCCCCCCCCAAAAAAATGGGACCCTTTACTTAGCTTACAATTGAACTTTATCTTGATTTGATACCCAGCCCACCCCGAAATAAAATCCTGGCTACGCCACTGTCAATAACACTAACTACGCCACTGCTTTAGACCCTATTTTGTATTTCTCTGACTTACGAAAGAAAAGAAAATAATTCCCTTAAACGACAAACAAGGTAAAAAAAATATCTTAAACGAAATCTTCAGCAATAAAGCGAAATGTTATTTTGCTTACTACAAAGTCCTTTTGTGAGAACGCTTAATACCGCCCCTGTATCCTTCATTAAAAGTGACAAGCACAATCCTAACTTTATTTCATTCTATTTCCTTTCACATGAAAACCCGCCACCATGTAAACTTAACGTTCCGTTTTTTTTTTTTTTTTTTTTTTTTTTTTTTTTTGAGGGTGGGGGCAGGGGGACATATATTGAAGTTAAAAGTAGAAAAGGGATGTTACAGAAAAATTTTAAACAAGCATTAAATTAGCCAGACAAGTTGGAAGGAGGGAGTACCCCCGAGGGAAAAAGGTTTAAACAACTTTGAGACACCCCCCGCTCTTCCACGAGCATTGGCGTAAATTGGCATGTAATATTTGGATGGGGTGACAAAATGTTTCCGATTGTAGAAAATATCGTTATTATAAATAGCTCTGATACTTGAATTTTCTTAATTTTTTTTTCGGGGGGGGGGGGATTGACCCCTCTTGCCCTTAGGAAGTAACGCCTATGCCCCGCCAAAAGCAAACGATGTTCGACCCACTCCACACCCACAGACAGATAAAACTTTAAATCCGACCACCAACCAAGAAATGAAACACCAAAGATTCGAAAAAAAAACTTCAATTAAATGAAACATCCTTTCAACTCTTTTCGACTCCTTTCGACTCTGAGTCGATAGAAGATTCGAAAAACTAACAAATCTCAACGATCGTATACAATCACCGAAACAGAGCGAAACACTGAATCAGTAAAGATTCGTTGCTGCACCAACTCAGTGACCAACTCAGCCACACCCACTCATTTGCTGTTTCAAATCATCTATCGACTCAGAGTCGAAAAGAGTCGTAAAGAGTCGAAAAGAGTCGTAAAGAGTCGAAAAGAGTTGAAAGAGTAAGGGAAAATCTCTGGGAACGGCAAAGGGAAAATAAGTTTTCCTTCCCTTCGAACTTGGAATGTGTTTCCCCACAGTTGAGGGCTTGAGATTCGAATCAGTAGAGAGTGAGTGTAAAGACTGAGCCACTCAGTACCAAGATTCGAATCACTGATTCGACTCATCGAATCATTGGCCATCTCTACTATAGACTAGTAAGATATCTCTGTTAAAAGCAATAATAATTATAATAAGATTTGCTTCTGCAGTGATATCTTGCTGGTTATGGATACAGAAAGAAGATTTTACGGTTGGATTTAAGTTTTTAAACAGTCAGGAAAATATTACAGGTAAATTTTTACTTTTACTGTTTTTAATGTACAATGGACTTTTGCAACTAATTTAAAGATTAGGCGACTTTTTGAACCAAAAAAAAACGTCATTTTCATACTATTTTCATGTTTTACCTTACTCCAGCGACTCATTTGAAAATCTAGTGTTGGTTTTTGTCAACTCCCTTTTTTTTTAAAGCTGCTACTGAGCTTTCGGAAAACATTATAATCTTTTTTTTTAATCGTGCTATAAAAATAAATGTATTATATGTTCTGTTATATGAAGTTTTTAAATTTATCATTTTATTCAATCCTTCTTAAATGAAGCTAAATTAAGCATGTTTATTTCTTAACTACAAAATCATTCAAAAATGTTACTACTTTGGGAACTAAAATTGAGAAAATGGCTACTAAACCGGTGACTTTTTTTAAGTCGGTGATGTTACTAGATACTTATTTGAGTGTATAAAAGTACTTTCCTCCATATTATTTGAATCATGCAGTATACAACAGATATAGATACAGAAAATTTCTTTTCAGAATAGCTAAGATTTAAAAAATAATTTGATCTAAACAAAATGTACAAGAAAGCAAAATGTTACCCTAAAGTTATGAGTGTAATCATAGTACAATTTTATTTATTATTACTTCCTGTAAGATTTTGATTAGTACATACACACACACACACATATATATATATATCAACCATAAAGTATTATAACTCATTTATAAAATCTCTAACTCTGAAATATTGAAATTAAACTGTTTATAAATGATTTTATGTTGTTTCTGAAATGTGTTACCGACTTTCTTACAAAAAAATCTTTTGCGACTGCAAATTTGTAAGAAAATTGCTGTTTATGAAAACTGCACACAATTCCTTAATGATAGGCGCACATAATTTGCAAACGATTGACCAACGGATTTTGCTGTTTTTTATCTTTCATTTATGTTGTTTTTTATCTTTCAAAATGTTACCCTTAAGGAATGTTTTTTTTTTTTGCTGGGTGGGGGTGGGGATTGATGAATAAGCCCCCTACCCCGAATCCGCTACTGGCTCATATTTTAATTATGGCAGCATTACTGTAAATAGGCACTAATCCGGTACCGTACCATTACATTGTAGTCACTGTTAAGGTACCAGGCCAGTGCCTTTATATTTAATAATAGAGGGCACCCGGCCGTTTCATTTCGGGCATTATACACTTAATGGGCCAGTGCCTTTATTGTGAGTAACGGCCGGCACATGTAGTATGCCAGTATGCCAGCAGAGTGCCGTTGCCTTCCCAGGCTTCTGGCAAGGTACTTCTCGGGCGACCACTTTTGGTATGATTCAGTTACTTTTTGCAGTGCCGGGCCGGTATTGGACGTAAAGGCAGAAAGGCACTGGCAAGGTACTCCGCCAGCAGGTGTGTGTTTGCTGGGATGTTAATTTTTTCCTTGCTGAACACGGGGCCTAAGGATATACTCTATCTTACACAAGCGCAAAATGCGCGCATAGTTTTATTTAAAAACTGACATTAACTGGAACAGAAAACTGAAGTATTTCATATTTACTGTTTACAATAAAAATATTGAGAGATAATTTCTCACAATCTTGTCGTCAGTAATGTTCATGTGAGGCTTGTTCTATGAAACGTGTACGTATTTGCAAGTGTATCGATATCCTGATCCAAATATGCAAATTTCTGTTCAACTCGTAATCGTGTATACAAAAAAGCTTATTTATCCATACATTTCAGCCAATTTGATGCTATTCGTTTAATGCCTTGCTATTAGTAAATACAAGAAAATTAAAAAACTCTAATTTGTTATTAATTAATTTTATTTTAACTTAATATACATCTTATTGGAAGAATTAAATGTTCTTGAATATTAATTCGTTTTATATAGTTCATTTTTTGTTTAAAAAAATCAAACATCTAATTATTTAATGTATACTATATATTTTAGAGATAGCTAATGTTTGCATACGTATATGAAAATATGTATTATTAATTGCAACTCATGAAGAGCTGTTATACTACGATATCAACAAAAAACTTGGTTGAGTAATACACATCAGGAATAACACGCTTCACATAGAAAATTCAATAATTTAAAGTAGAGCAAAGCTTGAACATCTGATTTAAATTAAAGTTTTAGCAAAATTATTTTGATTTTTAAAAATTTGCTTAATTACTTTACACCCTACTTTTAATCGGTCCTATTAAAGGAACAGAATAACTAAAGCTTCAGTTTGAGTAAGTATATATATTAAAATTATGCATACAATGCTGTGAGCTAAGAACTATCAGTTCGAAGTAATACATATGGTTGACAGCCTGATGTGAAATAGTACATAGATTATACACTGACAAAATTTACTGTTCACAGTTCTAGAGTACTTTCACTGAAGTAAAACTACACCCTTGTCTTTAATCAGAATCATAAACGTTACTAAGATAGAGAAAAGTACTGTACACATAGAACCATATCTGTTTTTACTTTAGTCCCACAATATTGTTGCTCCTAGCAAATGCAACAGAATTCTGAAATGCTTTAAGGGGTTAGGGGTAGTCAGAATTTTCAAAAAATTGATTTTTTTTTTTTTTTTTTTTGCATTTTCTTAAAGTATAGTATCTTAAAAATATTCTCTGAAAGTTTGAAGTGAATCCGACAAATATCTTTCGAGTTATTTAGCGAAGAATAAAAGACTCTCGAGCGGTCTAATATTTTCGAGAACAATTAGCTAGCAGCATAATTCTCCCTTACCTCCTGAAGTTTTAAAAGCAATCAAGCCTATTTATGAAGATCTTAGTAATGAAAATTTACTTTCAAGATGTGTAGGTGGATTTAATCAAAATAATAATGAGAGCTTCAGC
Source organism: Cheiracanthium punctorium (assembly GCA_038373885.1). NCBI lineage: Eukaryota > Metazoa > Arthropoda > Arachnida > Araneae > Cheiracanthiidae > Cheiracanthium > Cheiracanthium punctorium. Next base: position 1,201,885 of record JAWZYV010008634.1, read on the forward strand.
CAACTAGTGTGGAAAATATACCCAAAAACTATCAATACTAGTTTTACCATTGTTCAAATTGCTGCATACGTAGCTATGAGTATATTTAATGAAGGGACAAAGTCATTATTAGTAATAATGAACACACTGGGACTTAGTTGTGGGCCTAGTTCGCATCGGTATACTGAAAAAACCGATAGTGCACGTGTAAAAGTAGCTGATCAGCGTGCTAACGGCAACACTCGCGAAGGTAGAATGCGACGTAAGACAACAACAAATTGATGTTTTAGAAAGTTCTACAACGGCTGAAGAACTCTTATATGGTCCAGGAATAGATGACTCAGTGTAAGTATTGAAATTATTCGTATTACTGTACATCAATCGACTGTAAAACTTTAAATGCGTTTTTCTCAAAACTATGTTTTTTTGAACTGGTGACCACTGTAACTCTAAAACCGCTGGATAGATTTGAATGAAACTTATACAGCTTTTAGAAAACATAAAAAGCTAGTGCCTGATCGAAGGATTTTTTTTTTTAAACTTCGATCTTTTATAAACAATTAATTGTTGGTTTTTTCCCGAAAATCTGCAAAAAAATTTCCAGAGACCGCCATTTTGTTAATTTTGAAGAAAAAAAAAAGCTTCGATCAGGCACAAGATTATCTATCCATAAAAATAATCTTTTTTGTTTCATTGATTTTAGATGAATCTCCAAGGAGCTGTAATGGTCACCGCAAGGACCCATTATTAAAACCTGTTCAACTTAGACCGCCATAACTTGTAAAATAATAATTATTATTTTTTTTAAATTTAACTGAAGTAATGTTAAAGTATGATGAAATGATACTATGTTTTTACTTATGTGAAATAAACTTAATTACTAGTAAAAAAAAAAATTAATAAAAAATGGCATTTTTTCACGCCTCTGACTACCCCTAACCCCTTAAGACATTATTTTTAACAGTATGGAGTTAAGTAAAATTATTTATGGATTGGTCTTATTAGTTCACTGCAATAAATAGTTTCTGTCAGTACTGATTTATATGTACAATATTTAGATCCTCGTGTAACCTGCCCAAGATTTCCTAACACCAGTGAAATCAGTGTCACTTATGAAAATGAAAGAAGACGTGTGGGAAGTCGGGCATCATTTTCGTGCAAGCAGCCTCATCAGCGACTTAATGGGAGGGCAGTTGTCACATGTCTGAGGAACGGAGAATGGTCGGGTTCTTTGCCTCAGTGCACAGGCAAGTATATACGTATTTTTGTCCACTCATTAACCCTTTGAGGCGCAACCCTTTCCCAATGCTGAAAAAAGGGCAGCCGTTGCCATCGCACGACTTAACTACCAGCAAGATGGCGGACGATCGAAACGTTCATCGCGTGCCACAGATCTAGAGACCCTTTTTTGACGACAGCTGGCTATGCCGCACAGCCAGATGTCGTCAAAAAACAGTCTCTAGATCTGTGGCACGCGATGAACGTTTCGATCGTCCGCCATTTTGCTGGTAGTTAAGTCGAGCGATGGCAACGGCGGCCCTTTTTTCAACATTGGGCAATCTATCCAGCTGTTCTCGCATTCTTCCATTTTTCAGCAGATGTCGGTGCTGTTAAAAATAATCGTGACCATTTTTTTACGGAAAATGGCGTGCTAAAAAGGTAAAGGATTCTCGTGGAGCTATGTCATCCGCAACTATTTTTATAGAAATCAAATCTATTCTTCGTGACTGGCAACAGTCAAAACGTCAGAGTTTGATGTTCCCAGAGCGGGAACACTGCGCCTTAAAGGGTTAAAGTAATCGAAACTGCTTATGCCAACTTCTAAAGAAAAATAGTAGTAATATTTTTCAATTAATTGCGTTTTACAACTTGGAGCAACTTGATCGAACATTTTCATTGAATTATTATGTCACATTCAGCTATCGGGTATTTTGTCTTTTAAAAATACCCAACTGTACCAACGTTTGGTTGAAGCATGGATTTAAAAGTAGAATGACTTTGGACTTTATTAGCGACATAAGAAGCGATAAAGTTTCGTCAAAAGAAATGTTAATTCATCAACATTATATTTCTTCCTTACTTTAAACAACACCACCTAGTGTTAGGTGGGCCCCTCAGTTTAAGATCTTAACTCATAAGAGGTTTTTAATATGTTTTAATTAACTGTAAAATATAAGTACTAAAGCATTGTGAATTTCCGCAATACTGATGGGCCATAAAAAAAGACATGAAATAAATGGATTTAAAATAAACATAACAAAACATTTATTAAGCGTAATGTTTACATTTTCGTTTATATTGATACGGAATTACTCTGCTCCTCCTGGGGTTCGTCGTTCTAAAGTCCAGTTGGTGTAAAAAGTTCAAGTAAAAAAATTCACTTGTCAGGATGGAACACAAACTTTATTTCTTCTAGAACTTTGTAGATCAATCAATCAGCTGCACACAATTCACAAGCACAATCCAGCAGTAACGTGCTTTTAACAATCCGCTTGGATCAGAAGCTCTCACAAATGCTGTATTTCTCACACAAAATAAGTCACTTTTACAGTCAAAAATTAACTGAAAATATACGAGAAATAACACTAACAGTCTCTCAAGACTCAACGATGAAAAATGTACACACAGCACTTTAAAAACAGCTTCACAAAGCAAGCTAAAACACAGCTTCTATAGCACTATCAGTTCACACAAAACAAGCGTACTGAGAACTCTTCACACATTGAATGTTCAACTCGCACTGACCGACTTCGGGGCGATGCCCGCTTCTATAAATAGCCGACGCAGGAGGTACAAGAGGTTTCCAGAAAAGTCAATTTCTCGAGGGTTCTACATAAAGCGTGAATTTTGATTACGTCATAGAAGAGAAATGTTAGGTTATTATGCGTTTTTAATGCAGGAAAAACAACTTCCAGGCCCCATTGGGAAAATCGCGCCAAATGACCAAAAAGTCGCCAAGCTTGGCGACTTTTGGCGAAATATCGCCAAATTTGGCGCCAAAAATAAGTCCTCAAAAGTGAAGAGATCTTAAGCTCTAGGACTAATATTTCTCGAGATTTCTAGAAGCCCATAGAAAAACATATGGGAAAGCGAAACCTCCGTATCTCCGGTTCTAATTGGCCGATTTTGATGCAACAAAAAGCAAAATTTATCTATTTGAAGCGTAGAATACGAATTTTAAACCATTTTAAGCCCCAGAGCAACGGGTTGCCCCGAAAATTCGTAACAATATGACTATCTAAACGAAGCTCAAATTGGAATAATCAGGGATGTTAATTCTGCGCCGATTGCGCCGAGCTGCTCCAAAACGCAAATCTTGCGCCGAAACTGCGCTTTTAGCCGATTTTTGCGCCGAGCTGCGCCGAATACGTCATTTTGACTCTTTGTTAATTTTTTGCCACGCTTGCAAATTTTGCTTTTCTTATATGCATTTATTGTAAGTGTTGACTCTAGATTGATTTTGCAGGGCGCAGCGCCCGGCGGCCCTTTTATCGTCTTTTTAGCGTCCGGCGGCCCTATTTCTCTTCTTAATGCGCCCTCCTGCTTTTACATTTTTATTATTATTAGTCAGCAGTCACCACTTTTTATTACTTACATACCATTTGCGGCCCATCACGAAAATACGTTAATTAAAACGGCTCCTTCACAGAAATACGATTGAGTACAATAACTCCATCATAAAAATAGGTCGATTGAAAGCGGCCCTTTCACGAAAACCGTCTCTGAAATCGGATCTTTCCCACAAATGCCTTTTTCAAATATTCTCTTCTTTCAGATCGAACTGCCTTTTTCATTGGATTTGCGCGAGCCGAGTAACCCGAAAAGGGGCCTCTCTAGTATGTTTTGTTTTTGCTGACTCAATGAGGAGCCCGATCGAACGGGCAGAACTACCTGAGCATTTCACTTAGGAGTTGGGGGAAGAAAACACGGTTGGGAAAATCAAAATTTTCTTAAGTTATCTAAAAATTTGCGACTCCATCTGTCAATCCTCAAATATCGGTAGCTACGTTTGATAAATAAGTGGTTGCGAATTATCAAACAATCATTATTTCAGAGTTTGTCGCCAGCTGTATACAGTTATTGCCCTTTATGTTTTTAATAATTTTGCGCACTAGCAAGTTTTTTTTTTTTTTTTAATTCCCCCTAAACGATTTCCTCTTTTTAATCGGCTTTCTTAGTACATAATGTATAACAGCTATTTACTAACCATACATAATTAAGGATGATACAAAAAGTATGCCATAGCAAAACGACGTTTTGCGATTCGAAAATTTTGCAGAATTTGCTTTTTGTTATGGCAAGCCTAGACAAGGGATATCTCCTAAGGGGGTGCCTTGGTTGGGTGACTTTTTAAAGAGTTCTAACGTGTATTGACGTTACATTTGATGAAACCGACAAAAACTCCAGACCGACAGTCGCGCGGCCGCGCTTCAACACTTCCGGCGTCTACTATGTTCAGTGGCTGATTTGCGACGTTTTGCGAATAAAGCAATTGAAAGACATTATACTTTTGCCAAGAAAGGAGCATAATAATGATCTTTTGCTTTAGCATTGTAGCGCTAGGGTTATTGGCGCCTGGTCACTACCCGCGGGAGATATATAACAAAGCCTGCGCGTAATACATCTCCCGTGGGTGGTGGCCTGGTGCGGTCCTTTAGTTTTCCACCATATTATTGTTAAGTGTCCTGACGGCTACCATCTTTTTTTTTTTTTTTTTTTTTTTTTAAATCTTGCCAGCCGGGCGCCCCCCCTCTTATTACGACACAGTTTTAATTATATAATTAGAGTAACTGCAGAATTTAGTAAATCAGACTATTGACAAGATTTGGTATTCTAAATATTCATATTATATGTTTTCTGTTTATTTTATTTTATTTATTTTTTTTAATTCTCAACATTTTAATGAATGAAGAAAAAATATTAAAAGCAAAAGATAACTAGTTCTTGGAAAGGATGTCTTAAGAAAGCAAACTGTGTCATAAGTTAACAGCTAGGTTATTCATAAAACAAACTGTCACCACTTTAAGCTTATTTTCAGTTTTTAAAAACTAAAAAAAAAAAAATCGAAATAATTCTAGAAGGTTTTTTAATATATAATTTGAGTACCTCTGGAAAAAGGATGTTAATTATTTTTATTATTTTAATTATTTTAAGCTGACTAAAAACATTTGATAGTAAAATAAAATATTAATGCTTCTTTCATTTTCAAAAGATTAAAGCAAGGTTTAAGAAAGAAAATTTTTAAAGAGACCTTTTTAAGTATGTTACAAAAAATTAAAAATAAAGCTTTATGAAAAATAAATTATTTAAAATATGTTAAACTGTACCTTTGGACAATTCTGTGAGTTAAAAAAAAATATTTATTTTATGCCTGCTAAAATACCTACATGTAGTAATTATTTTTATTTATTTTAAAGAATAGTGCTTTTTAAAAATCTTATATTCATTTTTCATGAATGAGCAAACATTAAATTAGAAGTGAAAGAGGAAGAGCAAAATATATTTCAGTGATTTGATATGGTTTAGTACATTTCAATCATTGGATGTAATACAAAATTTGCATGTCTATGTCATTTATTCTAGCAATCTTCTGTGTTCTGAATTCAATTTTCCCAATTTCTATAGTTATCAATTGATGGATGAGTTGAATTGTTTGATGCAATTCCAAATAATGTCTAATAGTAATAAAGGTATATATTCAGTAACTTTAGAAATCTTTACTTTGTAATCATTCAATAATTATTGCGAACAAAAGAATTTAAATAAAATTGTGATTTATATTTTTAAATTTTATACATCCTTCACTGCATAAATTTTATTATTTTTATTAGATGCTAAACACATCTATCCTAATCCACTTATACTGACAGTCCTTTTCTGTTTAAAAGTTTGTACCAATATAGGTGAAATATCCTATATGAATGTGATTCAGTAATTGTGGTCCAGTAGTGATAGTGTGATAAAATTGAGGAACAAAAATTAACAGTCCCCCTGCCTTTCCCTACTGCCTAACAAATCATGTCTGGCTAAAAATTTCTGAAACCTTCTTCAATGAATTTACTATTCTTATAAGTAATAAACATCTACATCACGTAATTTTGAGAAAAAAAAATTAAGCAGAAAATTCAAAATTACTTAGATTAAAACTTCTTTTTTTTTAATCAAAAACTTCTAGTTATGTACAGATTTAATTCACATATTTATGTCATGTTTAGAGCAAAATATTATCAACAAATCATTTTTCCTATTTAGCTTACACTTACTTCTACAGGATATTTTCTCCAAAAGAAGCGGGGGAAAAAAACTAAGGCAAATTGGAAAAAATCTAACTATGCATTGTAGTCAGAACACATATTACAACTCTACATGTTAAATTTTCGGGGATCAGATAGTTTCAAACCCGTTTCTAGATATGTTATCTACCTGTACATTCTCGTGGAACACCAAAGTGCCCTTTTTTAGAACAGGGTGCCCTTTTTGAAATTTCCCCCCAGGCGGCCCTTTTTTGTAGAGTCAACACAGAATCTTCAATTTTATGCTCCAAAATCATGTTAATTCTGATCCCAAATCTTAGTTTTCCTCGCGAAAGCTAAATTTTTTGTGCTCCCAAATGGAATTTTTCTGCTCCCGAGGTGCTCCCAAATGAAATTTTTTTCTGCTCCCGGGGTGCTCCCAAATCGAATGTTGGAGTTAACATCCCTGAATAATTTAGAACAAATTAAATTCGTACTCTTTACTAGAACATTATATAACTACTTTAGCAATTATTAATATTATTATATACGATTAAAGAAAGTCACTCAAAAAAAAAAAAAAAGAAAAACTTAAGTGATGGCAGTTGGATTTACCTGTAGTCTGGTATAGAGAAGAGTTGAGCATTTTTATTTTTAATTTTTTTTTTATTCTAAACACAAACTTATAACTGATCACAAAAAAATATACATGCAGACTTCGAAAATGTTTTTTCGAGAGCGTCAATCTACACATCTAAAATCTAAAAATATGCCCTCTCTGCCTGTGCAGCGCGGTTTTGCTCTGCCTTCGTTCCCCTTTTCATTCCCCTAAACTCGTAAGTAATTAGTTTAGCCACTCTGTGGATCCTGATTCTCCTAAACCGCCCAATTACCAACTCTTAGACCTGAAATATTTCTCACTCTTAATTCGCAATTGGTCATTCCTCAATCTTATATATTTTCTCATTGGATTTCAACGGCCTTATGGCCAACACCTCCTCGTTTTTCTTATATTTTATTTTCAATTTCTACCCGTTCATGTTTATTAGCACCAGAGTACTATTAATTTGAACCTTGCTTTTTGTGTAGACACGATTTTGGTACAATTTTTGCGTCGAGTCACTTTTCAAATATGTTTGCCAGATAATGTGGAGGGAGGGGGGGGGGGCGTTAATAAAATGTTGAGAGTCGCACAAGGTTTGCAATTTTTGATAATTGATCGCTAAACTGGGTGCCAAAACGCGACAATGTATTATAAATATATTTTGAGTATAGTTACAAAACGCCTGGCGAATATTGTAAAATAGTTTTAGTAGGCGATTTAAATATAGATTTTAATTCCGAAGAAGTGTTTTATTGAACAGTGAAGACAAATACGGTGCACATCATAGATTATGAGACACTTTCCAAATGGTATTTATAAAGGTGAAGTGTAGTTTGACTATGCCTGGCGAAAATTGTTAAACAGTTTTGGTAGGCGATTTCTATTCCGAAGAAGTGTTTTATGGAACCAAGAAGGAAAACACGATACACTCATGGATTATGATGCTCATTCCAAACAGTATTTAAAATGTCTAAGAGATATAGTTGGAATATGCCTATAGTTCGAATATGCCTGGTGAAGAT